>PVNU02001793.1:0-600000 GCA_003013855.2 Liriodendron chinense | reverse complement strand
GAGAGTTTAAGAGAAAATTTGCCGAATTTTGGTCGCCCAACCCAACATGGTTGGGCGCCCGATCAGCATTCCATAGGACGCCCGACTGTATCCAAAATAGTCCATAAACTAACTGCCCATTCTGGTGAATTTCGGTTGCCCGACCCTGACTGGTCGGGCGCCCAATGACCCCCAGGTTGCATCATCTCTCCTCAACTCCTGAGGAGGAAAACCTCATTAGACAGGACTTCGATTCCAATTGAGTTATACGCTTGGACGACGAATTGGCATTGTAAATTGATTATAAGTGGATCATTGGCGCTTTAGTGTTTTAATTCCTGAATTTACTTTACTTCTTAATTATTTAAGTTCTGAAATCTATTCACACCTTTTAAATCCAAATTTAAGCTAGTTTAGATTGGTTTGGAATTGTTACTTTCCTATAGTCCTTAAGGAACGGTCTCGGTCTCAACCAAATTATTACTATATCGTAGCCTTGCACTTGGGGTTGCCAAACAGATACCTGAAGATGCAGGACACTATTGTTGAATTTCATCTAGTCTTAGGTGTAATTGATTTGTTTTCTAGAGATTATATTTAGTTACAATTTTATTTAAGTTGATGGAAGGACATATGTAGTTTATACATACATACATACATATATATATATATACTATGCAGTCGACCTCTTGGGAAGTTCCCATGAGGTCGAGCTATGTGGGCCCCATTATGATGTATATCAGACATCCACACCATGCATTTGATGGGTCCCCTATTGGTTATGGTATATCCCAAAAATCAGCTTTATCCGAAACTCAAGTGGGCCATCCTAATTGAAATAATGTAAAATCATGCCTACAACATCTAAAATCACTTTTTGGGGTCACCTGAGTTTTGGATACGGTTGAAACTTGGCGTGAACTCTTGTTTAAGTGGGACACACATAATCTATGGGCTAAATTTCTTAACCACATCTCATTTCATCCTATAAACTGTCATAAAGATTTCAATGGGTGGATATTCACTCTTAATTATTGTCTATGATGTGGCCCACAAAAGTCATGGATTGACTGAGTTTTAGTCCCATGGCCCATTATGGAATGGTGCATCTAATTGATGGGAGTGGATGCTCATCACACATCATAATGGGGCCCACACAGCTCAACCTCATGGGAACTTCCCATGAGGTCAACCGCATAGTACCTTTTCCCTATATATATATATATATATATATATATATATGTGTGTGTGTGTGTGTGTGTGTGTGTGTGTGTGTGTGTGTGTGTGTGTTTTTCTTACATTTATTTTGAGTTCATATATGGTGGAATGAGAATAGGTGTGACATGTTTTATGATTTGAATATTGTTGGGTGATGGAATGATATTCTTGGTAAGTTAGAATGGAAATGGTTATGTGGAACATTGTTAAATTATAAATTTTACATCTCACGGGCTTGAGATTCGAGTCTTAAATAACCCTATTCGGGCACCTAAATTTCAAGGCGTGACAAGGTGGGGTCCATTGCAATGTTTGGGAGAAATCTACTCTATCCATCGGGTTCGCTGAGTCTTGTCAAGGCATAAGCTCGAAAATGAGGCATATTTGAACTTTAGGTGGGCCACACGATAGAAAACATTGAGAACAAGGTCACTAACCGTTGATGCTCTCCAAGGTCCACCAGATGGATGGTTGGGATCTAAGGTGGGTCTTGTGGGTCCTGCTGTGATGAGTGGTTGAGAGAGAAGGGGAGAAAGGAAGAGGGGGGGTCAGGTGTAACACCTCGTACTTTTTTGTAATCGGGTGTTACCACAAGAATCCAAAGTATATATGTATGTGTAATGCCCTAAACTTTTCGTACCTCTTTTGTTAATATGTGCGCGATGTCTAGCATCCCTAGTAGGGCCTCGAACTAGCCGTGAGTAGTACGCACCCAAATGACCGAAGCCTTGAGACCCTGAAACCTCTATCATGTCGATCGCGCCATCCTCATGGTTGCAATGGCGAAAACCATGTGTCAATCCGATACCCGAGCGCAAATTTATGGTCTTTTGATCTTAGACCTTAAAAAGTGTGCAATTTGTGGGGCCCACCTGCTGTGGAGCCCACCTGGGTGGACCACACCTATCACGTGTTCTCGAAGTAGCCTTTCTTCTCTCTCTTGCAATTATTATACCTAATGATGACACTTTGAAAAACATTCCACCATCAATACAATATATATATATATATATATATATATATATATATATATATATATATATATATATATATATATATATTGGTTAACTAGGATTGGGCAGTTTGAAAGCGAAGTGGACGCTCGGATGTCTTTCTCTAGTAGTACATAGTTGTTTCAACAGTTGGTTAGCTGACTGGTCGAGTATATAAAGGTATACTTGGCCTCGAAGATTGTTATAAGGCGTGTGGGTTTATGTGTGCATACGTGAGCACAAGTCTAAGTATATACTCATTGGGATGTCCATTAAGATAATTACGCATGTACCTATATGAGTGCGAAAATTTTCAGGGCGCTCCAAACAACCAAAAGATCATGTCGATCCGACCTATAACGAGTGGGTTATACATGTTTTCGTGCGACCGTGCGATGAATAGTCTAAACCGCAATTTGGGCATTGTCAACATCACAATCTGGAATTTGGGCTAACTTTGAAAGGTCAAACGGTCTCCAAATGAGCTGATTCCAAAGCCATTTAAAAGTTCATCAAATTATCTTTTCGATGAGTAAAAGATCACCACGATTTGACTTGTAATGAGTGAGTTATGACTATTTTTGTGAAACCTCATGACGCATAGTCCATATCACAATATGGGCATTGTCCAAATCACAATTTAGACTTTGGGCCACTTTTGAAAGGTCAAACAGTCTCCAAATAAGCTTATTCTAAAGTCATTTGAAAGTTCGTCAAATTATCTTTCTAACAAGCATAAGATCAATCTGATCTGACCTATAACGAGAGATTTATGATTATTTTCATGGTACTGTAATGTATTGTCCCAACTGTGATTTGGGTTTTACCTAAATCACAATTTAGACTTTGAGCCCACTTTTGAAATGTTAAAAGATTTCCAAATGAAATGATTTTAAAGTCATTTGAAAGTTCGTCAAATTATTTTTCTAACATGCATAAGATCACCTCAATCTGACCTGTAATGAGGGAGTTATGATCATTTTCATGGGACCGCGTGATATATTATCCTAATGTAATCTGGGTTTTACCCAAATCATGATCTAGACTTTGAGTCACTTTTGAAATGTCAAACGATATACAAATGAGATGATTCTAAAGCATTTTAAAGTACATGGAATTGTCTTTCCAATGAGCACAAGATCACCCCGATTCAATTTGTAACAAGTGAGTTATATCCATTTTTGTGAGACCATGCGATGCATTGTCTTAACTGTGATCTAGGTTTGAGCCCGCTTTTGAAAGGTCAAACAGTCTCTGAATAATATGATTCTAGAGTTATCTGAAAGTTCGTCAAATTATCTTTCCAACAAGTATAAGATCGCCTCAATTCGACCTATAATGAGAGAGTAACGACTATTTTCATGGGTCCACACACTGTTGGAAGAACCTATCTTCTAAAAGTAAAGTTTTTTTAATCTATTTTCTTTCCTCCTATCTATTTCTTTGGCAAAAGATTCATCTAAGCAAAATCTTAAAAAAACAAAACAAAACAAAACAAAAAGAACCCATCTTTTAAAAGTGGAATATTTGTAATTTTTTTCATCTAATTTCCTATCATTTTCTTCCCAAACAAGCTTGTTTCAACACCCGGATCCATAACTCAAGTAGTAGACCAAGTGAAGATAGCCTCGTTTCAACATTCAGGTCATGGTATCGATTCCTAAAGTAGGGTGGCTAACATTGCAGTGTGAGTAAAAGGGGTGGGTGGGTGTACTAACCCACAAAAAAAAAAAAAAAAGTAAACATAGAAAGAAGCAGAATCCATTTTTTTAGGGTAGAAGTTTCTACCAAAAAAATTACCATAGAGTATGATAATAAAAAAAAGGACCCTAGAATAATGATAAAAGAAGGTATAAGTGATAATGATTAAAGAAGGTACAAGTGATAAGGATAAAAGAAGATACACGTATATAGAAAATCAAAAAATGTAATTATTGACATTTTCATCCTACTGATTCTCATTAAGGGATGGATGATAATAACTCAAATACAGGTAGGCCATTCTTTATACACAACTGTACGGCCAATCACGATATACCTGGATACTCTCCCTTTTTACTAGTGGACGACAACCTTTTCTTTGAGAAAAGGGGAAATAGACAAAAGCACCATGACTACTTTTAGTTGTAAAAAAGTCATGCTGCGCTCCATCCAAAATTGCACGAAGTGAAGTATGATGGAATTTTGGGCCCACTTGTGGAAAAAGGGGCTTGCATCATTGGAGTTCACTATAGTATTCCTTGAGGACCGGCCCTTCCTTGGCAACCGAAATCAGGCGCCCTATGGCCCTCCGATCTTTAGTGCCGGGGTCCTTGTTCCCACTGACTGGGGAGCTCTAGCCATGCATGACGATCATTTTCGAGGGTTGAGGATGGGCTGGGATTGAGCCTCAACTTCGGGCCGATGAAGATATGGGTCAGGCTCTGCCTGTACATGCCTCACTGTTTCTTGGCTCCTAGCCTCTGTCTAAGACAGATGGGTGCCAGACCAAGCCGAATTAGAATACTGAATAATTTTGGGCCGGAACAGGGACTGAATTTCAGGACCATTTTAAGAATGGGTGGTATTGAGCCAGGGGTGGCAATAGGTGGGGCAGCTTGATCGGTTCAGGGTCAGCACAAGCCCTGCCCATTTACTAAACGGGCCATAAATTCTGACTGAAACCCGACCAGCAGCCCATACAAGGTAGCCCACCCAGTCTGCTTAAAATTCATCAAGCTGGACCAGTTAATTGTAATCAGGTTAGGTCAACCAACCCCACCCAAACTGCCCATTTTGTAGATACATACATACACCAAATCTGTCTATATAAATATGAGGTCTCAATTGGGTCCGGTTCACCCAGCTGATAACTTCCAACCTATATTAAGTACATGTGACATCCAACCAATATGTTAGTCACTGTAAGGACCACCTAGTGCAAAAGTAAGCCCTATCTACTCATAAGGTGGCTACACCATAGAAAGCAATGGCTAGCCACCGGTAAATAGCATACTACAAGTTTGGTCCACTCGATGAGTTGATGTGGCTAAAAAAACACGAGGGTGAGGCTGCTATAATATAACACGTATGCAAACTTTTTGGGCCACAAGGGGGACGGAATGTGCCTTTAATCTGCAAGGTCTGGAGGGATGAATGGGCCCAAGAAATTATAAATATTCATTTGCCCTCTTGGGAGACTCCATATAGGTTGGTCTGCATTTAATTATTGGCTAAAGCAACGGTGGATCACTGAGAGAGAGAGAGAGAGAGAGAGAGGGAGAGAGAGTAGTTGGGAGCATTAGTGACTGAGAGAGTCCGTGAGTGAATAGCCCAATCTCACCAGGAATCCGCGAGTAATCGTTTGAAAATATGCCCCAGTTGTGGCGATTTGACCAAGAATCTGGCGGTCGGCCAAAACCGGTGTCAACTCACCGAGTTTTCCAACCTTCTCTCTCTCTCAAAAAAAAAGAAGCCCCTGCTAGTAGTGAGTCTCTCTCTGCAAGCGTGTCAATGTGGCAGATAACTGCGATATCTGGGTCGTTAAATGTTGGCTCAGCATAGCTGCATAACATCGGGCAGGAGATAGGCAGGTACGGTCATCATGTCGTCCACACATGTAAAGAGATGGACAGTTTAATTATAAGAAATCTACATTCGATGTATACAAGTGACCCACCTCAGAACCATACTTGCCAAACTTCCGGGGTATAGAAAAATAGGGTAAGGCTCGGCCGATCAACGTTCCATATCTCACACAAACATGCAATGTTAGTACGTGTGTCAAGAGTAAGACTTGAAATCCTGCTCTCGAAAGGAGCGTGGCCAGTAATGGTCTCTCTACTTTTTGTCTGGTGGGCCAGAAACATTTGAGCCAATGTAACTAACAAGAGTAGATTACACAAAACCACACCACTAATTAGTGTAGATAAGCTAACGCAATCAAGCTCTTCAAAAAAACAAAAAACAAAAAACCATTAATGCAATCGGCACCCAACATCCGAAACTACCCAATATACTAATTACACCCAACATCCAACACCATCCAACCGTTGATCAGGTGTTTCCTTTCAAGACATACAGACTAGCACGCTCGAACATGAGAGGCCCATCATCCTGCACCGTCTGATCTGGATTTGGTGGGTGTTATTTAATTCATCTAGTTAACACAACTAAAGTTGAGGGAGCCCAGAAGCCCTCTCGGCCTCAATTTCTCAATGACATACTAATGCAGTTGCCATTCTACACCCATCATCCAGCACCATCCAACCGTCGATTATCCATCGCTGCCTGATGGCACATGCATTTCGCTTGACATGATTAGGCCGAGGGAGCTGGGACGCCGTTTCCGAATCTTTCCTTGATGAGGAAATCCGAGAAGTCCTTGATGTACTGATTGTGCCGTTCCTTGTCAGCAAAGATCTTCATCAACTCCTTAGCGTTGGATCTCATGGACCCACCTTCATCCCCCATCACCAGCTTCAAAGACTCAGCGATTGCCTCCCTCGTGAAAGATCCGTCCCTATCGTTCCTGGCCACTTCAACTCCAACCTTCCTTTCTTTCATCACACAAGTGTTCAGCCCTTGATCACCTTGCAAGGGCAACATGACGAGCGCCTTCCCGAAAGCAAGACCCTCGACGGACGAACCCCATCCACCGTGCATAAAGAAACAACCGACCGACTTGTGTGCCAGTAACCTAGCCTGTGGGGCCCAGCCCAAGCGAACGATCCCACGGCCCTTGGTACGCTCCTCGAACCCTTCTGGGAGTAGGGATGGGTCCCCCCTGTATGCCCAAAAGAAGGGCAACTCGGATAGCTCTAACCCAAAGGCTAACTCATGCGCTTGTTCTCTACTGAATCGCATCTCGCTCCCAAATGCAACATAAACCGTGGACCCTTCCTCCTGTGCGTCGAGCCACTCCTGGTCCGCCCACTTGTCTTTTTCCTTATCGTCGATTTCGGGTACGGACGGTGAAAGCAAGCCTATAGGGAAAGGAGGTTTCCCGTAAAGCTCGCCAAGGAGTCGGATCCATTCGGGTTCGAATTCCTGAGAACTCCGAATGGCGACGTGGGTTCCTTCGAAGACTCCCAACCTGTTTTTAGCGCCCGGACTCGAACCCGTTGCACGCCTAGTTCTGTCCCTTGCGATTCTTACGGCCTCAAAGTATCGGAAAGCCACGGTGGTGGGGAATGGGACCCACGAGGGTGGCACTGTTAATTCCTCCGGCGTCGTCGGCTGAGGGTCATTCAGCACCTTTGGGTGCCCCATGATGGAGAGGGCCATAGCGCTGAACGGTCCAAAGAAGACGGTGGGTATTCCATGCTTAGCCGCGATGCGTGGGGCCCACCAAATGAATGTATCGTAGATAAGCCAATCCGTTGATGGATTGGCATCGAGGAACGCCGATGCGGGGTCCTCGAGTCCATCCAACATCTCATATAACTTGCCAAGGTACTCGATCGGGACATCGACGGTGGATTGAGCATCCTCAGGTAGGCCTTCGACGTGAGGTGGGGTAAGCTTTACTAGATTCAACCGGGAAGTTAGATCATGAGGGACACTTGGCAGCCTCTCAATGTTCCTGGTGGGGGCGAGGAGGGACACATGGTGGCCCAGTTGAGCTAAGCACTTGGCAAGCTCTAGATAGGGGATCATGTGGCCAAAACCTATCCATGGCACCATAGCAATGCGAAGCTTCTTTTGTTCTTCCATTGCTGACAATGGAATTGAATGCAAGGGAGAGACTGGATTTCTCGCTTCAAAGCTTTGCAAGGGGGTGATGGGATTTTTATAGCTATAAAGGCTTTAGGAATGGAAATGGAGCGTAGAAGGAAAGAAGGGTTTCACGGCTACAAAAGCTTGAGGATTCGGAATAAACGGGTCTAGGGGAGACACGTGTTTTTGGTTGCTGGTAAATTAATGAAATGTCGGTATGCGAATCGTGTGTGTTGAAGGTCTACGGGATTCCAGTGCGCTTCTCAGTGCTGGACGTCACCACCGACGACGTTGTCCTCATCTAAGGAAATGCAAGGGGTGTAAACGTTTTCCACGCAGCTGTCCCCACGTGACATTGGCAGGCACGTGTCCCGTCACTAACCCCGACGATGAAAATAATTTTAAAAAAAATTATAAGGCGCACCGTAATGCAGGTGACGTATGCACCCATACATCCCTTCCACAAGCTCATTTCAGACCCGGAGACTGAAAAATGAGCCACACGCGAAGCTTAAGCATTCCACATCACAGGAAACAAACAATGGGGTTTGAACACCTACGTTGAGAACTTCTTAAGGGCCCCATAAGTTTTCGATCAAGCTGTTATACGTATTTTTCCTTTATTAATGTCTCTGTGACCTTATGAACAGGTTATATGATATAAAAAAAATTAAAAAAAAAGAATCTTTATGGTCCCTAAGAAAGAAATAGCTTTCAACGTAGGACCACTGTTTCCTGTGGCATGGTCCACTTGAGCTTTGCATGTGCCTCAATTTTTGGATCATGCCATAAACATATTTGTAAAACAAATGAACAGGGTGGATGAGTCACCCACATAAAAATTACTTGTGTTACCGTAGAAATTTGGTTTTTGTTTCTTTACTCACATGGAAACTGGAAAAAAAAAAAAAAAAAAATCAACTACGTTTTATACCCTATTTCCAGCGGATGTAAAAGAACCAATTATACAAGTACACATGTAATCATACAACATTACGAAGTGGAGAGATAGAGGGGTAATCGGAGTTATAGCTAATTTTGTGGTGATCTGGCTGACGTTCTAAGACGATGCCACGGCACCATAGTAGATGAACAGGCATGAGCAAATCAGTAAGTTAGTTACAAAAGGTAGTAATGAAAGGAAGTAATGAAAAGGGAAGCTCAAAAGAATCGCTCGGGAGAATTGAGCAATTACATAATAAATTATTATAAATAGCAAGGAAGAAGGCCGAACTCAAGGGTACAGCACCAACCAAGCCAAATCAAATGTCTCAAATTATCATGTTTCATTTTATCTTGTTATCTGCGCTTCTTAGCATAATCTATCTTAACTTTCATTAGTCTAGTCTTTTTCTTGTTTGGAATTATTTCCCATAAAAGAAAATCCATAGCTAGAATCCAATAGCAATAGTGGTAATAGTAACAAAATTTTACGCTCTTGCATTGGACTTAGTTTAATAGTGTATTCAGTCCCAAAAGGTGAACTACAATTTGTTCCAAGCGACCGATTGTAAGTATTTATTATTTTTATTTGATTTATATTATCCGATTTTATATTGAAAAGTCCTTTTACGGAAGGCAAGAGTGCAACCCATCTTTGAAGGACGAACCCCACCCTCTAAGTATCGCCTGATTCTATTTAAACAACTGAACAAGTGGCTAAATAAGCAGCCGAGCTACACAGATTCTGGCCATATATAACTAATCACGACATATCTGCCTATTTTGGTGCTCGAGTCATCGTTGTTCGGTTGGAATTGAGCCGCATAATCGGTCGTGGCACACTCGCACACACCTCACATGTGTGACTGAAGAATAGCGAGCAACATTTTTTGGCACGCCCGGTGGGACCTCTGTTCCAACATATTTTGAATTTATCTACTTGGTTGTCATAAGATAGTTGTCAATGTGGGCCATAATTTGATTATTTTATTAGGAGTAACGGTCGGATATGGCGTGGCAAGGTCGAGCTATCGGGCCGAGCCCTCAACTCCTCAAACTCCTCTTATGGAGGTTCCAATTCAATCGACCCCTGAGTTGAGTTTGAATGGAAGTACATCACTTTGCCTGTTGATCAGCCGATGGCCTCACAAACTACATCTCTGGAGGACATAACGGCCGGCCTAAGGGAAGTAAGAATGAATGTTCAACATGTTCAAGAACAAGGAAGTGCTAGCTCAGGCAAAGTTAATACAAGATCAAGCTGAGCATCTCCATTTACATAATGAAAATTTTAACAGATTCATGGCTTAACAAACCGAGGCTATGCATCGTTTATTGAATGTAGCAACGAAACGGGTGTCCCTTCCCTTACCACACAATGAAGGGAGTTCTGTTGTCCAACCATAACCATTGAATTAGCAGAATACACCAATTCCAGGTGGGCTTAATACAGCTCTACCATTTGAATACATACAACCCGATAGGGAGGTCAGAAATTTTGCGCCAAAGGCACGTGCTCACATAGCGCCTACAACGCAACCTTTCCAACCATTTCTATAGAATCCATTATTCCAAGAAGGATTGCCACACATTGGTCTCGAGATTGGTGAACCCCAACACATGGATCGTGACCAAATAGTACAGTTGGTCCAGGAAGTGGTGGGACAAGTGTTAAGCCGAAATACTATTCTAATTTGTCATAAACCATATCTGAAATGGATCGACCATCAACATCTGCTTCCAAGAAATTATCGGCCGGACTTTGCACTGTTCTCTAGTGGTATAGGTCAATCCACCACTGAGCATATAGGCCGATTTACAATGCAATGTGAGAATTGGCTAACAACGAATCTCATAAGCTACAATTGTTCGGCCACTCCTTAACAACCGTGACATTCATATGGTATTCTAATTTGTTGCCAAATTCAATCCATTCTCGGCAAGAATTAGAAGAACAGTTTCATGCTCAATTTTTTTGCAAAGAATGGGAAATGACCATGGCTGACCTTGCACAATTTCGGCAATTGCGGGGGGAATCATGTGAGAATTACATCGCTCAATTTAAGAAAGCCAGAAGTTGTTACAAGGTAGTTACTGCAGAAGCTGAATTTGTGCAGTTGGCATTAGATGGATTGGAATACAAACTCCGTATAAAGTTTGTTGATATAGAGTTTGTTGATTTATACGATCTAACGAGGAAGGTTTCAAGTTATGAAGAACTATTGCAAGAGGGTTCTAGGCAAAAGAATTCATCGCTTGGGTCGTATTACTACGATCTTAACTATGAAGTTGCAATTACTAAGATCATTGCTAAAAAGTCATAAGTTTGTTTAGCGTTGGTCAAAACTGAAACAACAGCATCGACTACATAAAGGACACAGAAAATATATACTTTTGATATCATATGGGGTGATGAAATATTTAAATTTTTATTGGTCGGAAAATTTATTAAAATTTCATCTAACCACAGAATTCCTATGGCCGAAGAATTAAGAAAAGGAGAATATTGTAAATGGTATGGAACTCAGCATCACCCCACTGATAAATGTGTTGTTTTCAGGAATGTCATCCAGGAAAATATTGATAAAGGCCTATTAAAATTTTCAGAAAAAGAAGAAGAGGAAATGTGAATCGATACAAATCTATTCCCAATCAACATGGAAACTAACATGGTCACGAGCGATTTGAAACCAATGATCAGCCAAGACGAAATATAGATTTAAGACCAAAGTAAAGTCAACGAGCATTTTTGCAATCTTGTACTCAGACGACTTACTGACATCAACAAAAGGAGCAAGCCAAAGTACTTTGGTGACCCAAAAATGAGCAACGCCCAAATCCAGGTATGAGATTGGGCACAAAGTTTGCAGCAATATAGACCGACTAGTCGACCATTCAAGGAATGAAATTGAAGCCTTAAATATGCGGTCGATAATGGTCGAGTGAATTCATCTAGAAGGAGGCATCAAGAAGTCCAGGTCACTTTTCGACCTAGGATGGTCAGACCTTCGCCCGTGCAACCAGAAGTATGGAAAAGGGTGAGACATCCTAAGTTTCCTACGATCCCAGAAATGATGACACGGTCACAAAAACGATAATGGCGATGCCAAAGAGATACCAAGAGAAGGGCCAAAGTTGAAGCTGAAGCTGAAAGAGTAACTCAGTTTGCCTGACGAAATATCTGATCATTTTGGTAGGTACCTCAACCTGAAGAAAAATTCACTGATATTAATGAGAATCACGTTGTCCTTACACCCTTTGAAGATCAACCACAAAAGGAAGCATGCAACCTAAGTAATAACATCATCGATGATGAGGAGTCAGCTGGGTACTTCAGCGATGAATGGTTAATGGATGATGATTTGTTATTGGATGAGCTTATGGCCATCAACGAACCTATGGAGGTTACTTCGTCCGTTAATCAGAACGACGAAAAACCCCCTCTCAATGAGAGAAATCATCAAGATAGCCAACAAGAAATACTTGGGGGGCAATGTTTTGGTGATAGGATTATTTTTGGAACAATGTCACCCATTGTATTTGAAAGCAACATGATATTTACACTCCCTAGCTCATTTTCAAGCAAAATCTTCTCAGCCTAGCAAAATGGCAGGAGACGTGGAAGAATTGGGTCCATCAATAGCAGTTCAAACAAACGAAACTACACCAGAAACTGTATTGGCAACACGGGTAAAAATAGTTACTATTAAACATAGGTTTTCGATCGAAAATGTCATGATAGAGAAGCCACCCGTCAGTATGACTCAACATCTCAAGCCACTTTACATATCGACCCATTTAGATGATTGTCTGGTCACTCGGATTCTCGTTGATAATGGCTTAGCTGTAAATTTGCTTCCGATCAAAATGATGTTGAAATTGGGGGGGGGGGGGGGGGGAAATACGACATATTTGATTCCATCAGATGTCACTGTGAGTAACTTTGAGGGTGGAATGACTAACACCCATGGAGTTCTACCTATTGATAGGGGTGTAAATGAACCGAATCGAACCGAATACTACCGTGTTTGGTTTGAGTTTAATAACCAAAACTCAAGTTTGAGTTTGGGTTTGGCTTGTTTACTAATCAAACGAACTCAAATAAGCTTTAATCGAACCGAACTCAAACCGTTCACGAATAATTTGGTTCATTAACCACCCCTATATGCAACATTTTAAATGCCTATGCAAATGAGATGTTGCACCTTCAAAATTCATTGTAGGTTGGATGGTGTGGTATGGTCCACTTGAGCTTTCAATAGGCTTATTATGGGACCCACCTTGCAACATATATTCCATATCCAACATATATTCCTTATCCAAAAAGTCAAGACGGTGAGGCTCTTACTGTGGGGCCCACCTTGATGCATATATTCCATATCTACTCCGTTCATACATTTCATCAAATCATTTCATGGCAGAAGCTAAAAAATGAAGCAGATCCAAATCTCAGGGGGACCATATCATAAGAAATAATGCTTTTTTAGCTATAAATAAACCCTATCGAGCCTAACCGAACTGAACTCCTACCTGTTTGAGTTTGGTTTAATTACTAATTGAACCTAAAAATAAGGTTTGAGTTTGGTTTGTTTACTAATCAAAGGAACTCAAACGAGCTTTAATCGAACCGAACTCAAACGGTTCACGAATAGTTTGGCTCATTAACCACCCCGACCTATTGATCTTTTGGTAGGCATCAAGAAAGTTCTAGCACTATCTTTTGTTGTTGATACTTCCTCCCAGTATAATGCATTATTAAGAAGGGACTGGATTCATTCCATTGGGTGTATACCATTGTCCCTACACTAGTTCGTTGTATTCTGGAATCAGGATAGGGTTGAATTAATCCTTGTTGATAACAAACCGTTCTTGGCTCCTTCAAATGCCAGTGAGGCTATTATTATGAAGAAGAGGTGGGTACAATATGATTTACAAGAAGAAATAAATATGGGTGCCCAATGAGTATCTCAACTACCAAAAAATCAGATGACATAATCCAAGGGACTGCTAACACAACCTCTCTTGAGAATGATAAGCTGATGAGTGTTATCCCGCATCGGTCATCCCAAAAATGCGTAATAGAAGAGATTCCATGACTAGCCCAACATTATCTGATCATGGATCGGTCGCCTTAACCAGTAGAGTGAAAACGTTAGAAGATGGTCTTAAGGAGGAAGATGATTGTTTTGTTAATTTTGTTGATGTTATTATACCAGCTCATCAAGTAACTGATGATGGTATAACCCTGAATGATCTAAAAGAAGCTCCTGAAAAACTAGACGATGACCAAGCTCAAGTATAGAATCCTCTTGTTGAAGTAAATTTAGACATTGAAGACGATCCAAAACTAACTTTCATTAGTGACCTTCTTTCACCACAAGTTCAACACGAACTTATAATATTACTCAAAGAGTACACAAATTGTTTTGCGTTGAATTATTAAGAGATGTTTGGGCATAATCATAGCCTAGTTGAACATGTGGTATAATCACTTGGGGGGTGTTTGGGGCATGGTATTAGATGAGATTAGGTGGGATGGAATTGCATTTGGTTCCACGCAAATTTCATATGATGTTTGTGGAGGATGGGAGGCTTGGGATTAGGTGGGATGGAATTGCACTTGATCCCATGTGGGATATCCATGGGATTTCCAAATCCCACACATGTGGACCCCACATTGATGCATGTGTTTTATCTATGTTGTTCGTTCATATAAGTCCTTTATACATGACACTACGGTTATATACACGTTCAAGTGATGGACATCCGTTGTGAATTTGGCTCGTTGATTGCAATTCCATGGTCCACCAAAGGGGATTTTGCTTAATCCAATAATTTTCTCATGGTAAGTATTTGATCCCAAACATAGGATTGGATATGAAATACCGTGGTATAATCAGAGATGTAATCATTGTGCAATAAATGATGTTAATCCCACCTAATACCATTCCATCCCTTCTAAAACCATTATGGAAACACGCCCTTGAGGCTTGGATCTAGATCGGTTTTGGGCTTGTACCTTAAACTGATCTGGCAAAATTGATTGACAGTGTGGATCGAACACATACATCATGGTGGGGCCCATGGAAATTCCACCATGTCAAAGCTTCAGTAGCTGTGTTGTGTAGGGGCAAACCCATTCCAGAGAAAAACTTGGGTGTATTTAATAAGGAAATACGTATATTTTACTATTGGACATATGTATGTATTTTCGTTTTTATTTTCTTTTCTTTATTTTATTAAGATGAAGTCAGATGTGTCATTGGTGCTGACTAGTACGAATGAGAAGGGACAGCACATTAATTCCTGAACACAGACGATCTGCATAAAGTTCAGGTACCGGAGCTTTCTGGTGCCATATCATCTTTTCCTTTACTTGGTAGGAAATCCGTACCAATAAAAATGTAGGGTCCAACGTGAAGATCGGATGGCACGAAGAATCTTGCCGGTCAACTTAGTAGATGGACCACACTGTTGGAGTCAATGGACAACCACTAGTTTGACTTGATATACAGGTGCGGCCCATTTAGTAAGAGGATCCGTCTGAATTTCGAAAAGAGTGATTTTCATGGTGGGACCTACCATTTTCATGGTAAGGATCTCCTGCATCGACAAGTTTCTGCCCCACAACTTGTGGTTGAGCAGGGGGGCAGTTCTCTTCGTCGAATGAGAGCTTTTGAGGCAGTGGGTAGGTAAGATGTGTGGCTGATGAGAGCAGATTGCCTGTGGTGCGCTGCGCAGGGATATCCCTAGGCACAACGTGGTCGAAGTTCTGTGGGGTCCACTGTGATGTATGTGTTTTATCCACGCCGTTCATCCGTTTTGCAAGTTTATTTTAGGGCATGAGCCTAAAAATGACGCAGATCCAAAGCTAGAAGGGACTAAATCTAATAAAACAGTGAGAATTGAATATCTACCGTTGATTACTCACTAGGGCCCACCGTGATGTTTTAAACTATGGGCGTTCATTTCCTGTTCCGAAGCTCTACATCTATAACGGATGTAGATTGCATCACGGTTGGCCGCCCACGAGTCAAACCTGTCAATTAGTGAATGGGGCCTACCTTACTTTTTATATGTAATATAATTCATTGAACGATGCACCTCATCAATACGAAAGGACGCCATCGAAAATCAAGCCATTCCAAAAGGAGTCCGGATCCTCTATTGAAACCAAGCAGAGAAACTCTGCTCGCCACTTTTATGATTGATCTAGATCAATCTGAGCTGCTCTGACACACTCAGGATACTTAGAGCAGCGGAAGGAAGAGGATTGGCTGGTGCACCCTACACCAGCTACATTGCTGGTGTAGGAACGTGGGGGACAGGACGAGTGCGTGTTTGTACTAACGGTTCAAAGAAGATTAAGGCTTTGTGGACCCACAATGATGTATTTAGTACATCCAAACCGTCCATCAATTTTGAAAGATCATTTTAGTGCATGATACCTAAAATGAGTCATATCCAAAACTTAAGTGGACCACACCAATAAAGATAGTGGGACAATGATTCTCACCGTTAAAACATACTCAGGGTCCAGCATGATGTTTATTTGTCATCCAAACTGTTCATAAGGTCACACGAAACTGGATGAAGGGTAAAAATAAATATCAGACTGATCCAAAACTTCTGGGACCTCCAAAAAGGTTTCAATGGTATACATTCAATCTCCCACTGCTTTCTGCAGTGTGGTACACTGGATCATTGGATCTGTCTGATTTTTTTGGTCAAGCCTTAGAATGATTCCAAATCATGGACGGACCGTTTGGATATAACAAGTACCTCATGGTGGGACCCACAGAACTTGATGACGTCACTGCACCAGCAACCTTGCTCGCGTAGGGTGCACCAGCCAATCCGCTGCCGCAGCGAAAGCAGAGGTTCTCTGTTCGGTTTCAACAGAGGATCCGGATTCTAAAGAGGGGAAGAAACTGGACGCGGATTGCCTGCGAAAGCCTTTCCCACGGGCCAACCGGGGTGTTTGTGATAAATCTACGCTGTCCAACCGTTTTTTGAGATCCTTTTAGGCATTGCGACCAAAATTGAATGGGATCCAAGACTTAAGTGGGCCGAAAACATGACAATTGAACTTCCACAGTTGAAATATTCGTGGGGCCACAGAAGTTTCGAATCAGGATAATATTTGTGTTTTCAGTTCATCTCAGTAGGAATGACATTATGAATGGTATAGATGGCATATAAACATCACTGTGGACCCCATAGAGGTTTCAACGGTAGGAATTTTCCTACACACCTTTTGCTTTAGTGCGGCCCACTTGAGTCTTGGATTCATTTTTGGTCACAAGACCTAAAATGATCTCACAAAATGGTTGGACGGCGTAGATTTCTCACAAACATCACGGTGGACCCACCCAGATTCCTTGAGATGCCTGCGCCTCGTCCGGCGAAACTCCACATTCCAAAATTTGGAGGTTTTCTGTATGATTTGACATATGGTGGCTCTCCTGATTTTTTGATCGACTTGCATTTTACACGTGGCGCGTAGATTCACTGTCATCCACACATTTCAACTGCCCCGGGTTTTCAATCAATCTGCCTATGATGCACCGTATGGAGATTCCATTTTGTTCACGAGGGCGGGTTAGGTATGGCAGGGGAAACATAACCAGACTTGGTAGCGGTCCCTCCGGCATGGAGTGATAACAAAGCTGTGTGTGCCCAAAAATGGGAGCGGATTGCCTGTGACCCCGCGCATATATATATATATATATATATATATATATATATATATATATATATATATATATACCCCTATGCCTGGGGCTGTGGAGCCCACATAAATGTTACCAATCCATCCCTCTGTTTTGAAAGACCACAATATGATGGGATTCTAAAAATCAGCAAGATTCAAAACTCAGGTAGACCACACCAACGAAACAGTGGGAGCAAACTTGTCTACCATTGAAACCATCCTAGAGTTGACCTGGCAGGTATGAGAAGAGTAGATGTGTGGTTGTACAACTTTACGTAATGAAAAAGTAACGGGAATATTCGGAGTTATAGCCAATTTGGTGATGTTCCAACTAGCATTTTAAAATGATGCTAAGACACCATAGTAGATTAACAGGTGTAGAAAAGTCAGCAAGTTGTGTTGGGAAAAATTGACTGTGGAAGCGAAAGTCGAACACGCAAAATAATGCAAGATCAAATGAGAAACACAATGAAAAACACAATGAAACCAATCCACACAAGCATTCAACCACAAGAGACAATCCGATTTTACATGGAAAAACCTCTCAATGGGAAAAAAATCATGGCACAAAGCGATCCACTATGATTAACAGAAGATTGTAGAGATTGACAGCACACAAGCAAAGAAACCAAAGAAAACCCAAGCTCTCTCTCTCTCTCTCTCTCTCTCTCTCTCTCACAAAACCCTCTCCCTTTTTCCTAATACGATTAGGAAATGTTGGACACCTTAGGATACTTGCTAACCTATATTACAACTCGTTTAAATAGGTAACAAAATCGAAAATAACAACCTCTTACACACTACTGCGTAGTTGCACAAGAAAACGCGTGCGCAGTCAACCGGTCAGCCGATCGGTCGACCATTGCACAAAAAAAGTCTAGGGAGAAAACCAACATGCTGCGTCACTGCCGACCGGTCGGAGCCCCTACAGACAGGTCACCTGACCAGTCTAGGGCATAGGGAATCTGTGTAGTGGCCTCGCTAAGCATCTGGGTCAAACCGTCAGACCGGTCGCCCGACCGATCTGAGCACCCAAACCGTGCATAGTTTGAAGGTTACTCCAACAATCTTCACCGAGGCTTCAAACATCGAATCAAACCATCCTCACTCAGTCATTTCATCTTCATCGTAGTTCCACCGCTTCTCGTGCCACCATTGACTCTAACCTTGCACATTCACGCCCTTTTTTGCTCTTCTCATGTGGCCCTTGGGCACTTGCCACATATGAGCAACCGTGGATCTCGCTACCGAGCCTGCAGCTCCACCGTGAATTGTGCTCCTGATCAACTTGTAAAGATGGTCACACCTTTGTGCCTTCATACACACGAGTGCCCATTTCAACACTCCACAACAATGATCGCGGCCAATGAACATGCACCCTTTCGCCTCAAGTGCACTAAAAGAGATCACATTTATCTTCATCTTGGAGACATGCTTCACATCTTTTAGGACTCGTTCTATCCCATTGAACATGCTGCTGTGCATCATACCAATACCTACAACCTTATGAGCGTAGCAATTGCCCACAAACACTGATTCACCACCATACTCCTTGTATATCGTGAATGAACTTCGGTCAAGACAAACGTGACATAAAGTCCCTGAATCTAGGATCTACTCACTACCGCGAGATCCCTTGCCAGATACAGTCAGAACATCACAAAGGTCGTCACTGTCCTCTACGGTATTGGCTCCCTCTTCAGAAGAATTTTCATACTTTTCTTGTTTCAACTTGGGATTTTGACAATCCCCTCTCATGTGGCCTTCCTGACCACAACTCCAGCACTTCACTTTAACTTTCCCATTGCCCTTGGCCTTAGATTCAAATTTCGAATCTTCCCCATCATGCTCAGACCTTCTTCCCTTTATAAACAATGCCTCTGAGGAAGAATGAGAACCCACGTTACCGTTTTTTTCCCACGTCACCATTTTTTTCTCATTGCCTTCGACTGGAGGGCTGAGATAATGGTCTTGACGTTGATGTTTTCCCTCCCTGCGCATACAGAGTTCCTGAATGACCTATATGAATCTGGAAGAGAATTCAAAAGGATGCATGCTTGATATTCATCCTTCATCGGCTCATCTATCTCTACCAACTTATAAACTAGCCTATTGAACGTACTTAAGTGGTCTTCCATATCTATCCCCTCAGCCATCCTCAAGGTGAACAACTGCATCAACAGGTACATGCGATTCTCTAGAGATCTCTTGGCATAACCTTCTCTAGCTTCGCCATCATTTCACCCGCAGTCTTCTCCTTCATGATGTGATAAAAAACATCATCTGTAAGGCTTAACAAATCGAGGTTCTAGCATTCTTGTTGAGCTTCGTCCACTCATCATCTTTCATAGCTTCGGGTTGCTTTCCAAGAGCTTCATCAAGCCCTTGCTGAACTAGAAGGGATTCGATCTTTACCTTCCATAGCTCAAAGTTATTTTTGTCGGAGAACTTCTCTATATCGAACCTTGCGCTTAATACCATCTTCTCGTCTTAAATTCGAATTCTACTCCACCCCAAATTTAGCTTTGATACCACTTGTTGGGAAAAATCGACAGCGAAAGAAAAAGCCGAACACGTAGAGTAATGCAAGATCAAACGAGAAACACAATAAAATAAATTCACACAAGCATTCAACCACAAGAGACAATCTGATTTTACGTGGAAAAACCCATTAACAGGTAAAAAACCACGGCACAAAGCGATCCACTATGATTAACAAAAGATTACAGAGATTGACAGCCTACAAACAAAGAAAACAGAGAAAACCCAAGTTCTCTCTCTCATAAAACTCTCTCCCCTCTTCCCAATATGATTAGGAAACCTTAGACAGCTTAGGATACTTGCTAACCTCGATTACAACACGTTTAAATAAATAACAAAACAAAAAATAGCAACCTCTTATGCACCACCGGTCGGCCGACTGGTTGACCATTCGGTCTAGGGCACATGAAAGGAGAAAACCAACAATCTAGGGAGCAAACCAACACGCTGCCTCACTACCAACCGATTAGAGC
The DNA here is from genome assembly GCA_003013855.2 of Liriodendron chinense. NCBI lineage: Eukaryota > Viridiplantae > Streptophyta > Magnoliopsida > Magnoliales > Magnoliaceae > Liriodendron > Liriodendron chinense. Next base: position 579,445 of record PVNU02001793.1, on the reverse strand, counting down.
CCCCTGTAGACCGGTCACCCGATCGGTTTAGGGCACATGGAATCTGTCCAGCGGCCTCGCTGTGCATTTGGGCCAAACCATTAGACCAATTGCCCGATCAATCTGATCACCCAAACCGTGCACAGTTTGAAGGCTACTCCAACAAGTTGGTTACAGAAGGTCATAATGAAAGGAAAGCCCAAAAGATCAATCGGCCAGGGAAATTAAACGGTTATGTAATTGGTGATTATATATAGTAAGGAGGAAGGCCGAGCTAATTAGGGTCTAGCACCAACCAAATCAAATCAATTATATCAATTTATCATGTTTTCCTACTATCCTTCTATTTGCATTTCTTAATATAATCTATCTTTGTTTTCCTTAGAATAGTGTTTCTAGTTTGAATTTTGGACTACATTCCATAATAGAAACTCCATAGTTAGAATTTAGTAAACAAAGTCTACGCTTATACGGTGGATTTAGCTTAAACGATGTATTTAATCCTGAAAGGTGAACTCTAGTCTATTCGACCGACTGTAAGTATTCTCTTTTTGCTATTTGATTTACATTGTTCCATATTGGGTTAAGATGAACTGTGAGTTCCTTAAAAAAAAATTCCCAGTTCAGAAGACCAACACATTGAGGTGGACCATTATGAACTTCTCCTAAAAGGAAGACGAAATATTTTTTCAATGTTGGGAGAAGTTCAAAGATCTCTTCCTCGCATTTCCTCATCATGGCTGTTAGACTTGGCGCATGCTTAGCTTCTTCTATATGTTTTATCCATGCTATCCATCTATTTTGGAAGATCATTTTCAAGGCATGAGCCTAAAAAAATGAGGAAGATTGAAGGCTCAAGTGGACCACAGAACATGAAGCAGTGGGGATTGAACTCTTACTGTTGAAAACTTGCTAGGGCCCACCATGATGTTTATTTACCATTCAACCTGCTCATAAGGTAACATAGACCTATATGAAAGGAAAACATAAATTTTAGCTTGATCCAAAACTTCTATGGTCCTCGTAAAGTTTTCAATATTGGTAGGCTTTAAATCCCTACTACTTTATGTGGGGTGATCCACTTGAGCCTTTGATCTCCCTTCTTTTTGGGCTGATGCCTTAAAATGATCTTTCAAAATAGATGGATGGCGTGGGTAAAACATATTGATCACGATGGCTCTCACAGGGTCCTTAACATGTCCATTCATCTCTAGCTAGGTCCTAGTGGGGGGGTAGTAACCAATCCGAGCTCATGCCATATGTGCTATTATCCATCTTCAGTCACTCTAAATGAGCCACATATGACAAAATGCCGCATGTGCCAATATGCCTATATGCACATGTGACACCGGCTACCTTCAGTGCTCACATGTATCAAATGTGCTAATGTGTCACTTGTGTCACATGTGCCAGCAAACAACTTCAAGCACTCCTTGAGTGTTAAGTGCAACACCATTAAATTTAAGTACCCACATGTTGATGTAGAACGGGTCGCTGATTATTTCATGGCCCAGATGGAGCAAAAGAAGACCGTTCGGGGTCGAAAGTGATCCGGACCGTCAGGACCATAAATCGGTCGTATCTCACAATCCAGGATGAGTTACGGGACGTATAATATATCAATTTGGGGTAGCTCGAGCTGCTTTACCCAACCAACTCCGCTATGCCGGGTTGCCCAAGCCGGAATCGCAAGAATCGACCGTATCGACGGTCATTAGGCTAGTTTATTTTCAGTTTTACTATTTAGAGTAAGTTTTAATTCGATCATAACTTTGCATCCGTATGGTTTTAGAGTTAGTGCCCAACATGAAAAGGGCTTAGAATATTTAGTAGAACAGCGTGGTTGAGGCCGTTTGAAAACTTTCTATTTTTGGCCGAAAACCAAGAGTTCTAGTAGGATTGAACGACTTCTATAAATAGTAAGTTGCGTTTTCTAGGAGTTTTAGTTGGAGTTGGATTCTGATACTTTACCTAGGGTTTAGTTTCCTATTTATATGTATTGTAATTCTGTTTTTATTCATTCAATTATCAATAAATCAATTATTTAGAATTTATTTCCTCTTTTTATCTTTTATTTCTTCTCGTGGATTCGAGAACTATGGGTTAGGGAGACGGTGATCGACCTACCACGTCCTCCCTGCGTCACATGTGCATGCCATCGTCCATCTTTAAACATCCTAGATATTGTCAAGTGTTAACATGGCACATGACAACAACTACCATTGAAAATTCACAATAAATTGAAAAAACAAATGCCAAATTTTCTAAGAAAATCTTATTTAGAAACAAACATGTAAAACAAAATTTCCTTTCCCACCATTTTCTAGAATAAAGTGGATCTTATTAATGGCTAATTAAGCAAAGGTGTGGATCAGTGGAGAAGCAAGAGAGAGTCGTTGGGAGGAGCATTTTAGTGACCAAAAGAGGCAAAGAGACTCCGTAAGTGAATTGCCCAACCTCACCAGAAATCAGCCGAGTCAACATTTCAAATTTTGATTCATCAGGTCCAGTTGTAGCGATTTGACTAGGAATCTGGTTAATCGCAAGTGGATTGGCCAAAACCCGAGTCGGCTCACCAAGTTTTTCAACCTTCTCTACACACGCTTACAAAAAAAAAAAAAAAAAACCTTGCCACTAGTGGGACATACTCTCTGCCAACCTGTCGTTGTGGCGGATAACCCTGATAACAGGGTCATTAAATGTTGGGTCCGTCTCCATGGCTCACTGGTCAACAGACGGTCTCAACACTGAGAAAAGGGATTGAGTGCCCACATGGCGTGGGTGGCTCTATGAGTGTGGGGCGCGGAGGCTCCTAGGGGCCAAGGGGCCATCATGATTTAGTTTTTGTCTACACCGTCCATCCATTTTTCGATATCATTTTAGATAATTATTCCAAAAGTAAGGCAAATCCAAGGTTCAAGTGGACCACACCACAGGAAGCAGCGGTGCTAAAGGAGGACCACCATTGAAACCTTCTTAAGGCCCACCATGTTGCGTATTTTCCATCCAACCTGTTGATATGGTCATATATATATATATATATATATATATATATATATATATATATATATATAATCTTGATCCACAACCTCTCTGGTCCCAATAAATTTCAATGGCAGGAATTTATCCCTCACTGTGTGGTCCACTTGAGCCTTGGATCTTCTTTATTTTTTTATTCCTTTAGATTTTACTAAACCTTTTTACCTACCTGCCACACCTACTTTAGGTATGTAGTACCGTCGGGGAGGCACGGGTCATGGATTATGTGTAGGCTCGTCCCGACATTTACCGGCCCAAATCCTGCACAAATCGGTTTTAATCTGGGAAGGAAAATGACTCATACCCAAGTTTAAAAAATTGGCTTGGGAAAGTGATTTACCCAGCCCAGATTACCCAAACCCAGACTATACGTTCATAAAAATAGTCCAAATTTTGGCCCAAACCTATCCAGACCTAGATTTACCCAACGAACGTTTATCTGGTTTGGACGGGTAAATGAGTTACCCAAGCCCAACCCAACCCAACCCGACCCGGATTATATTTCCTTTGTTCTAGGTTTGGGTAAATTATTTAACTTAGATAAGAGTCAGGGTCTGGCATGGTAAATTGTTTACCCAGTCCGCACCCAACCCAGATCCGTGGGGGTAGCCAGGCGACTGGGTAAATGTCGGGATCCAGCCAGTGTGTGGGGTGTGTTTGTTTTAAAAAGAAAAGAAAAGAAAGAATGAAAAAAAGGATAATTAAATGTTGGCCCAGTATGGCTGTACATATATTCGGCAGAAGATAGGCAGGTACGGTCATCATGTAGTCCATATATAAATAGATGGACAGTTAATAAGAAATCACATTTGATGTATACACGTGGCCCACCTTAGAAACGTACTTACCAAATTTTTGGGTTATAGGAAGAAGGGCGAGGCTCAGCTGATCAACGTTCCATATCTCACACAAACATGTGATGTTAGTACGTGTGCCGAGAGTAAGACCTGAAATCCTGCCCTCGAAAGGCCATGGCTAGCCTCTCTACTTTTTGTTTGGTCGGCCTCGCATTTGTCTCAATGTAGCTAACAAGAGCAGATTACACAACCGAACTACTAATTAGTGATATGCGAAACAAGACACACAAATCCAATCGACACCTAACATCCAAAATCACCAAACATACTAATTCTACCCCCAACATCCGACACCATCCAACCGTTGATTAGGTGTTTCCTTTCCAGACATACAGAGTGGCACACTCCAACATGTGGCCCCATCATCCCACACCGTCTGATTTGGATTTGGTGGGTCTTATTTAATTCATCTAGCTAAAAGAAGAAGAAGAAAAAATCTAGCTAACATAACTAAAGTTGAGGGAGCCCCGAAGCCCCTCGGTCTCAATGCTCAATGACACACTAATGCAGTTGCCATTCTACACCCATAATCCAGCACCATCGGACCGTCGATTATCCATCGCTGCCTGATGGTGGAGTTAGTGGGCCTTATTCACATGCATTTCGCTTGACATGATTAGGCCAAGGGAGCTGGGACACCGTCTTCACATCTGTTCTTGATGAGGAAATCCGAGAAGTCCTTGATGTACTGATTGTGCCGTTCCTTGTCAGCAAAGATCTTCATCAACTCCTTAGCGTTGGATCTCATGGACCCACCTTCATCCCCCATCACCAGCTTCAAAGACTCAGCGATTGCCTCCCTCGTGAAAGATCCGTCCCTATCATTCCTGGCCACCTCTACTCCAACCTTCCTTTCTTTCATCACACACGTATTCAGCCCTTGATCACCTTGCAAAGGCAACATGACGAGCGCCTTCCCGAAAGCAAGACCCTCGACGGACGAACCCCACCCACCGTGCATAAAGAAACAACCGACCGACTTGTGTGCCAGTAACCTAGCCTGTGGGGCCCAGCCCAAGCGAACGATCCCACGGCCCTTGGTCCGCTCCTCAAACCCTTCTGGGAGTAGAGATGGGTCCCCCCTGTATGCCCAAAAGAAGGGCAACTCGGATAGCTCTAACCCAAAGGCTAACTCATGCGCTTGTTCTCTACTGAATCGCATCTCGCTCCCAAATGCAACATAAACCGTGGACCCTTGCTCTTGTGAGTCAAGCCACTCCTGGTCCACCCACGTGTCTTTTCCCTTATCGTCAATTTCGGGTACAGACGGTGAAAGCAAGCCTATAGGGAAAGGAGGTTTCCCGTAAAGCTCGCCAAGGAGTCGGATCCAGTCGGGTTCGAATTCCTGAGAGCTCCGAATGGCGACGTGGGTTCCTTCGAAGACTCCTAACCTGTTTTTAGCGCCCGGACTCGAACCCGTTGCACGCCTAGTTCTGTCCCTCGCGATTCTTACGGCCTCAAAGTATCTGAAAGCCACGGTGGTGGGGAATGGGACCCACGAGGGTGGCACTGTTAGTTCCTCCGGCGTCGTCGGCTGAGGGTCATTCAGCACCTTTGGGTGCCCCATGATGGAAAGGGCCATAGCGCTGAACGGTCCAAAAAAGACGGTGGGTATTCCATGCTTAGCTGCAACGCGTGGGGCCCACCAAATGAACGTGTCGTAGATAAGCCAATCCGTTGATGGATTGGCATCGAGGAATGCCGATGCGGGGTCCTCGAGTCCATCCAACATCTCATATAACTTGCCAAGGTACTCGATCGGGACATCGACGGTGGATTGAGCATCCTCAGGTAGGCCTTCGACGTGAGGTGGGGTAAGCTTTACTAGATTCAACCGGGAAGTTAGATCATGAGGGACACTTGGCAGCCTCTCAATGTTCCTGGTGGGGGCGAGGAGGGACACATGGTGACCCAGTTGAGCTAAACACTTGGCAAGCTCTAGATAGGGGATCATGTGGCCAAAACCTATCCATGGCACCATAGCAATGCGAAGCTTCTTTTGTTCTTCCATTGCTGAGAATGGAATTGAATGCAAGGGAGATGGATGGGATTTATATATTCAAGCTTTGCAAGGGAGAGATGGGATTTATAGCTTGGGGCTTTAGGAACGTGGAGACCGGTGTTGTTGACTAATACTTTGGCTTACTGGTTCGGCCCCGGCCTCACCACGACGGTGCAGCCATAACCATGGGCCCACCTTGAGTATTTTATATCCACGCTGTGAGTCCGATTTGAAAGATCATTTTAGTGTGAATTCGGATCCTCTGTTGTCTCCAAGCAGGGTTTTGGTCCACGCCATCACATAGGTCTGCAACTATGTCACAGTGTCAGTGCAACCTGGTCAGACCAATGTCATGTAGTGTGACGTGGTCCAATGAAAAGGCTCCAAGCAAGGCTGGGAGGCCAACAGAGGATCTAAGTCGGGGAAACCCAGCTTAGAGCCTTTTCATTGAGCCTATAAATGAAGAGGGAGCCGATTAGCCGTGACTATCTTTGTGCTCGTACCTATGTGGGGCCATAGAGATGAAAGTGACAAATCCACTCCGTCCATCTATTTTGTAAGACAATGGTAGTATAATATTATAAAAATAATTTAGATCCAAAGCTCATGCGAGCCATACCACAATAAATAGTGGGTATTAAACACTATGGTGAAAAAAGTTTTGCATCAAGATAATTTTTTTTCCTCAAGTTATCTGAGTGTTAATAATTCTTTGAACAGTTCGGATGGAATATGAACATCATTGTCAGCTCTAGGAAGGTTTCAATGATGGATGTTGGTGTTCCCACTGTTTTGTTGGTGTGGCCCACCTGAGTTTTGAATCTGCTTTATTTTTCGATTCCTATCTTATTTTTGTCTTTAAAAATAGATGGACTCAATGGATTTGGAGCTCGGATTAGGTAGTAGACGGACGGTGTGTGGTGCGTCCTCATTGTCGACGCAGCGGTTTCGCACCTCAGTGGGATGTGACCGGTATGACAGCCTACGTAAGACCCCAGATGCGGGATGCTGTGTCAGCCAATGGCGACGTGCCACGTACCCATCCGTCTCCTCATGGGTCCTAGTCGGGTAGTACCTAATCCAAGCTCAGGTATTTGTCAAGTACATCCCTATGGACCCCACATGCCCCGACCATGGATTGCAAATGAAGATCCTATTTTAGGTGGACGACACCATAGGAAACGGTGGTGCCCCCTGTAATCTTTATGTAATGTTTATTTGCCAGCCAGCATGTTGATAAGGTAAAAAAAATCTAGATAAATGGAAAAAAATAAAAAAAAAACCAAATATAATCTTGATCTAAAACTTTTGTGTCTCATAGGAAGTTATTAATGTCAATCACCACTATTTATGGCTCTCAACGGAGTGGGTCAGATTCAAGAGCTAATTCACTCCAAATTCATATAATGCAGATTTGGATTCACAGGAACATATTTAAGTTCAATCTGAATTGATTAAGCTTCAACTCATTGTCACCTTATTGTATATGTTATATTTATGTTTGCCATCTGATTTATAAATTAATTTAGGCCATGTCTTAAAATTGAGACATGCCACTCTTAGGTCGACTATACTAGAGTTAATAGTGAGATTTGCATTATTTTTCTTCTAAATTAAATATATTATATTAAATGTTTTATTTTAGATTTGAAATGAGGTTGATTCGAATCTATATCCAGCTCGAATCCGATGGTTATATAGATCTTGGATTGAAAATAGATCTAACAATTTATAAATGGATCAATATGGATATCACCTTTTGGATCCGAGTTGGATCCGAATCCAATCTGAATCCGTATACGGATATACCGACTTGGAGCCGGATCCAGCTGGATCTGATCCAGATCCAGATCCAGATCCGGATCCATTGAGAGCCCTACCACTATTTCTTGTAGTATGGTCCACATGAAATTTGGGTCTTCTTAATTTTTGGTCTCATGTCCTAAAATGATCTTTCAAAACGGATGAACGGTTTTGATATAAAATACATACATCGAAGTGGTCCCAAAGGTAAGGGCCGCACCATCTTTGGGCGACGCCGGGGTCGCACGTAATCCGCTCGCCTAAGAGCGTGGTGCAACCTACCTACCCTTGGAATTATCAGTCTGACATAATACTTCCTCGAAAATAGTGCTGCTCAGGACAGAAGATACACCACACCGTAGGAATCAATGGACACTTGATGTACAGGTGCGGCCCGTTTAGAGAGTGGATACTCTAAATTTCATAAAGAGTGATTTTCGTAGTGGACCTACTACCATTTTGATGGTTGCGATGCACTTTCATGATAGGTATGTCTTACGTGAACATATTTGGGCGGTAGCGAATTAGCTGCTGCCCTGACCATGGGCCCACCTTAACTGTAAATATTGTATCTCGTCGCTGTCCATCCGTTTTTCAAGTTCTTTTTAGGGCATGATCCCAAGATTCCAATAATGAAGCAGATCCTAATATCAGGTGGACCATACTATAGGAAAGAATGATGATTGAACGCCCACTATTAAAAACTTCCCAGGACTCACTGTAATGTTTATTTTCTATCCACCCTGTTGATAAGGTCACAATGACCTGGATGAGGGTAAGAAACAAATGTCATCTTCATAAAAAAAAAAAAAAAAAAACTTTTATGGCTCACAAGGAGCTTTTAATGGTCAATCATGACTGTTTCTTGAGTTGTGGTCCACCTGAGATTTTTATCAACTTTAAATTTGGGATCATGATATTTAGAAATGGATGGACAGTATAGATATATTATACATACATCAAGGTGGGCCCCACTGTCTGGGATGCACCGTGTTGAGTGAGGCCGGGCCGTACCGAATCCGCTCCCCTAATTCACGCCACAACTTGTGGTGGAGGGACGAGCATTACTCTCGAATGATGGGAGCGGATTAGGTGCGGCCAGGCCACACCTAAATCTGTGTGGCCCTTACTATGATGACCATCTTGAAGTATATATTCTAAATCCATAACGTCCATCCGTTGTTACAGATTATTTTAGTATGTAAGCCTAAAAATGAGGAAGATCCAAATCTAAGGTAAACCATACCATAGGAAACATTGACAATTGACCGTTAAAAACTTATTATAGGCCACAAGAGTTTTGTATCAAGCTAATAATTTTTGACCTTCATCCAAGTTTTTCTAACATTATCAACAGGTTGGATGGAAACTAAACATTATGTTGGGCCCTAGGAAGTTTTGAATGGTGAAGAGTTCAATAAACACTGTTCCCTATAGTATGGTCCATCTAAGATTTGATTCTGATCCAATTTTAGGTTCTTGCAATAAAATGGTCTGAAAAAACAGATGAACGTCGTAGATGTATAATACATACATCAAGGTAGGGCCCATAGTAAGGGCGGCACCGTCTTGGGTGAGTCCAGGGCCGTACCTAATAATCTCCCCTTCGTGAAATAAAATACCATTTCGGGCAGTGTGCGTATCGAAATGTGTGAATAACGCCGTGCATCCCATGTGCAAAAACGAGGTCGATTGAAAGGTTGTGGTTGACCATTAAAAACTTCTCGTGGGACCAAACACAACAGTGTAAAATAAACCCTTTCTACGAATGCTGGAGAGGAGCTGCCCTCTTTGAAAAAACTATTAAAAAATTATAAAATAATATTTTACAAAGAAAATTGTTAAACTAGACAGCCTTAAAATATAACAATGCATAACGAAGCTAGTACACTTCTCAGAGTTTCAGTAGGCTTGTTTGGTTGCTTGTATTTTAAATGGATGGGATTCCAAATCTCAAATATACCGGAATCATACCTCCCAACATAAAAATTGTCCAATTTAAAACTCAGCCATGTCAGATAATGTAAAGTCGTGCCTAAAACATTTGAAATCACGTGGTGGGCCCACATGAAATTTCGAGTGGACTTATTGTTATGGAGTGCGGTCATCCAATTTCAACCGTTCACCATTGTTTCTGTGATCCACCTTTGTTTTGGATTGGGTTAATTTTTGGGATGTGATGTGAACTTTAATGGGCATGGCTTATGTACAGATTAGATGTGGGACCTACATATAAGTTTATACTACGAGTGTTGGAGAGGAACAAACTCAAATAATTATAAAGTAATATTTTACGGAAGAAAAGAGGTTAAAATTAATAGACTTAAAATCATTAATAAAATTTAAAAATGTTTAAGCATATTACAATTTCAATTACTTCTCAAAGTCTCCTGTAATGAAAAGCAATGCAATTCTTCACTCATGAGACAATCTAACAAATGAATGGTCAAGATATCTAATACCTGACAACACATACGACACACAACATTACCAACCACCCATGTGGACCCACAGAAATGTGATTATAATTAAATTCTTATAAAATATTAAAGTAGATTATAAATAGGAAACGTAGGAGCGAAATATGATTATAAATTAATAGAATTTTTACAAAAAAAAATACTACCTAATTGATACTGAATTTACATTTTAGTATATTTTCCGAAAGAGCTTATAGAAAAAACATGCCTCATTAATAGATATAACAATCATTGCACTCTCATTGCATTTATCTGACGACCGATTTGATAGGCATTTGAGTAAATGGGTCGGCTATTTGGATGGGCCCTACCATAATATTTACCCCATTATAATATTTACGTAAAATCCATCCTGACCACCAGGTGTGTCATCATCTCATGTTACTAAGATCTCTAAAATCATCACCATCTATGGATCGAGTGAACTATAGGATTAGAAAATGTACAGGAAAGTGATTGCCCTCGAAACAGTTTCACTTCTAAACGGTCACTTGGGGTAGCCCACTAGAATTAGGATGGGCACGATCTATAAGCCTTAGCCTAAATTTTGGTGTGACATCTAATGGTTAGTAAATTTTATATAATCATTAGTGGTCCTTGTAAAAATCTAGGTGGATGTCATTTTTTTGGTGTGTTATAAATTAACTTAATATTTTAGCTCTAAACCTAAACTGGAATTACTAGGGCTGTCAACAGGCCAGGCCTAGGGTAGGTCTCAGCCCTGATTTTGAACTGTTTCAGGCCAGGCCGTGTCCATTGAAAATTCTGATTTCTCGGTCCTGAGACCAACCCATTGACACCCCTAGGATTACGCATCTGATGGTCGAAGTACAATTTGCATGCACATCATGGTGGACCCACCAAAAATCAAGTCCCGGCTTTCTCTCCATCGGTAGAGAGATTACTCAGATAAAAAGAACTAGATGACACGTCTGTTGATTTCGATGGAGATCATCATGATGTTTACATAAGATCCCATCCGGCCGTAAGACATTAGCTTCCATATTAAGCCCAAAGATTAAAGAAATGCCTTATGAACCTGAAGAATCACTTTTGTTAGGCAATTGTAACAATCCCATCCATGGCTTGAACAAAGGATGACTGTTGAAAACAAAAATGAAGCGTGGTCTGGGCTTAATGGACAGTTTAGATTGACCGATTATATTGTCTAAAGGTTCCAATACAGCTAAGAACATTATAACTGTGAGCATTTCTCGTGAACAGGCATTCTTTTGTTTTTTCTAGGTCGTATGTGGGAAGACACAATAAAGGATGGCTATAGAAGAAAAAGGCAAAGTCAAGATGGTTGGATCGTCCAACCAGAGTTATTTTTGCATGGTACCCTATGAAATGTGATCTGGACTTAATGAACAGTTCAGATCTATGGATTATACTGTCCTAAGGTTCCAAAGCAATTAAGGTGGCATTTGGTAAACTGAAAAATAAGTTTGAAAATTAATCTAAGTATTAAAAACTTAAAGAGCTGAATTTCAGTACTTGTAAGTATTGAAAAATATGTTTCGTAATTTGTTCAAAAAAGTCCTAATATCTGAATTTAAGCACTTTTCACAAAAAAACTATTTGGTAAATATAAATCATAAATGTTTAAAAATTGACAATTTGTCATATTTGCCCCTACTGTCTCAATATATATCTACCGTAGAGTATAAGATAAAACTTGTGATTATCATGTCACTAATTTTGGCACATTTATATATATATATATATATATATATATATATATATATTCTCTCAAATATAATATTTTGATCGATAAAGCATGTATTCTACTCTTCTTAATAGAATAATTATAATCTTTGAATTGGTGTCCTGGATAGGACAACTAATAAGAGAACCTAAATAACATCTCCTATTTAATTCATGAAGGCTGATTTTTAGTCTTATGCTCTAAAATAAGTTGGAAAAATAGATTAATATTATTAATAAAACACATACATCAAGGTGGGCCCCACAGGACATTGTTAGGTACAATCTAGGTAGCTTACATGTGTGTTTTCCATCCCTTGACCATTCCAAGAAAATGAGATGGTCGACCTTGATATCTATATGATTATATGAAATCCATGTCCATCCGCAATATGAGACCTCGACTTGCTTAAGACTGTCCGGCCCTTACTATGGGGCTCACCGTGATGTGCGTATTCTGTATACATGTCGTCCATCTATTTTTCCATATCATTTTAGGGTAGTATGCAAAAAATGAAGCAGATTCAATTATCAGGTGGACCATACCATAGGAAATAGCGGTGATTGAGCACCCTACCATTAAAAACTTCTTAGAGGTACCTTAATGTCTATGTAGTGTTTATTTACTATCCAACTCTTTTTTTTTCATGGGTTAGTCATGCAACGCACACACCCTTATTTACTATCCAACCTATTGACAGGGTAACATAGGCCTGGATGAAGGGGAAAAAACAAATATCAGCTTGATCCAAAACTTTTGTGGTCCATTAATGTTCAATAAACATGGTAACATATGCCTGGATGAAGGGGAAAAAACAAATATTAGCTTGATCCAAAACTTTTGTGGCCCATTAAAGTTTAATACTCACCATTTCTTGTGATACTGTCCACTTAATAATTAGATATGAAGAAGTGGATGGATCAAGATGATGTTTGTTTTTTCCCCTTCATCCAGGCTTATGTGACCTTATCAACTTTATCAACGGATTGGATAGCAAATAAACACAACGCAAACATTAAGGTGCATCCTTAAAAGTTTTTAATGGCAAGACGTTCAATCACCACTTTTTCCCAGAGTATGGTCCACCAGAGATTTCATTTTTGGTATCATGCCTTAAAATGATATGGAAAAACGGATGGACGACATGGATATAGAATAGATATGTCAAGTTGGGCCCCACGATAAGGGTTATACCATATTAGGTGAGGTGCTGTCTTGCTAAATCTACTCTCGTATACCAGGAGCAAGGTAGCTACATACCAGATAGTGATTTGTGGGCTCTATCATGATGCATGTGTTTTATCCATGCCCTCCATTCATTTTTTCGGATCATTTTAGGGAATGAGCCCAAAATTGAGCTAAATTTAAGTTTCATGTCACCACACTGCAGGAAAAAGTGGTGATTGAACGCCCACCATTACTAACTTCTTGAGGCCATGAAGTTTTGGATAAAGCTCATATTTGTGTTTCTCCTTAGTCCATTTGTGTGTGACCTAATCAATAAGTTGGATGAAAAACAAATAGTACATCAGGCCCTAAGAAGTTTTTAATGGTGGTAGTTGAATCATCACTATAAAAACTATTTTTATTTTAATATGGTGTGGCCCACTTGGAATTGGACTTGTCTCACTTTTTAACCCTTGCCTTAAAATGATATGAAAAAATAGATGGACGGCATGAATAAACTATATGCATTATGGTAGGCCCACATAACATTGTCCAGTAGCAACTGGACGGTGATAGCGTCAGTAGGCAATCCCAAATTGAATTGCATCCAAATCCTGTTGACATGGTAGTCCTGTGAGCCCCACGTTAATGTATTTGTTAGATCCACACCATCTATTTATTTATTTAGATGATTTTAAGTAGTGATCCCAAATATGAGACAGATTCAAAGCTCAAGTGGACCACACCATAGAAAACATTAGAACTTGAATATCTACAATTGAAAACTTATTCGGGACCGCAGAGGTCTTGGATCAATCTAATATTTGCATTTTCCCTTCACCGAGGTTAATATGACCTTATGAATAGATTTGATGGAAAATGCATAGCATGGTGGGTCCTAGGAAGTTTTCAATAGTGGGCATCATTATCTCCACTTTTTTTATGGTGTGATCCACGTGAGCTTTGGGTCCAACTGATTTTTTGGCTCATGCCCCACAATGATCCAAAAAAATGAATGAACGGTGTGGATATAACATATATATTATGATAAGTACAAAATTTTGCCACATCATTTAGGCGTCAACCCTCCTCCATTAAAGCTCTTCCCACAAGTTATGAGAGTAAAGTTGTCATTTAAAAAATATTTAACTTTAAAATCACGTGCCGCTTTCAATGCTAAGAAATAAGTGAAAGGAAGATAGCTGAAAATAAATCACACCCTTTTAAGTGAATTTTTAAATTAAGTGCTTAATAATTTAAATTTGCCAAATAATTTGAATTAAAAAATAATTGAAAATAGTCATTTTCAATAATAAGTGCAAAAAAATAATTTTTACCAACCAGGCCTAAGACCATTGTAACTTGTTGTTCTCTAAGAGCACTGGGACCATTTCTCGTAAATAGGAATTCTTTTGTTTTTTTACCAGGCTGCATGTGGGACTATAATATAACATTATAACATGTGGACTATATGTACATATTTCTTTTTCTAGGTTACATGTGGGCATATTATGACTTGCATGTGGGAGTATCTAATGGTCGGCGCGGATCTCACGTGTTCATTTTATATATAAGTTATAAAGAAGTAGGTATGGATGCATGTATAAGATATTCCTACATGGATCCATATGCATTTGATATTTCTAGATTTGTTGTGGTCCGCTTGAATAAAAAATCAGCTTGATTGTTTGGATCCGGCCCTAAAATTAGATTACACATCTAATGGTCAGTATGGATCTCACATAGATATCACAGTGAACCCATAAAAAATCCAAATTTGGGGTCGTCTTCGTGAGTTCCAAGGAATAGTTATTTACTCCAAAAAAAAAAAAAAAAAAAGTAGTATTCTAGTCCAACCTGTTGGACCATGAGCTATACCACACCCATATGATAATTTCTAAAGTATTAAGTACATGTAACATCCAGCCCTTCCAGCAAGTTGACCCCACAACAAGGACTGTCTTGGGCAATGTTTATTCCTATCTATATATCAGATGGGCCACACCATGTAAAACAACACCCAAGCATTAGTATGGGAAACACAAGTCATGTGGTGCACTCAATAAGTAGCTGTTACTGGATTATTCGATAGGTGATGATCATGATGGGCTCAACTTATTACATGAGTTGGATGTTGCCATATACATGAAAGGTTGGAAGTTATCTCTAGTTCCAAACAGTTGGACCGTAGGCCTTCTCATTTTTCTATATATGTTGGGTTAGTAAACAGTAAACACACCTCCAGTACACCCACCCACCCCTGTTAGTAGGGGTGTCAATGGGCCGGGTTTGGCCCGCATTGGGCCGGATTTCGACCAGAGTATCTAAAAGCCTGCAAGCCGCCCCCACCCAACTGATATTTGAAAAACTAAAATTCCAACAGTTCATCGTGGAGGGAAAAGTCCAAAGAGGCGGGAAAATGTTGCCGATTAGAGTAGGCTCTACCATAGCGTTTACTTGAAATCTACCTAGCCACTAGGTGTGTCACCCCAACGTAAGTCCTAGGGCCGAAAATTCAGCCTCGGCCATGTTTTAGGTGGGCCACACTATTGAAAACCATGTACAGGTCAATCCTCACCCTCTAAACCGTTTCCCTCCATGTGGCCTCACAGGAATGATAGATTGGCCGGATATTTGGGCCCAGACCTAATTTTTGGTTTGATATGTAAGGGGTGGAGTGGATTTTATATAATAATTATAGTGATCACTATCAATATCATGGGCGAATATCACTCTTCAACTGTTTTCCTTGCTGTGGCCCACATGAATCACGGGCCATATTTATTA
The DNA here is from genome assembly GCA_003013855.2 of Liriodendron chinense. Lineage (NCBI taxonomy): Eukaryota > Viridiplantae > Streptophyta > Magnoliopsida > Magnoliales > Magnoliaceae > Liriodendron > Liriodendron chinense. The sequence continues at coordinate 563,623 of PVNU02001793.1, read as the reverse complement.
TTTCTCAAGAGGCATAAATTTGAATTACACATCTAATGGATGGATTGGATCTTACATAGGCATCAAGTGTGTCCTCTTAAAAATAAACCACTGGTCTTGAATAATTTCGTAGGTACATGACAGATAGGACACATGACTGACATGTTAGCAAACGGTGTGTGGCTCGAGGATGTGTTTATATGATTATTCTGGAAAATTGAGTCGTAGTTAAGGTGGATCCACCCTAATGTTGATTAGGGCATCTCAATGGATCGGTCGATCCGAGATCCAATTTGCTCCCAATCGGTATAATGTGAATTTGGATCCTAAAATCAGTTTGATTACTTAAATGGACTGGATTTGAATCTTAAAATAGGTCCGTTTACTTAAATAGACCAGATTTGAATCTTAAAATAGGTCCAATTACTTAAATGGACCTGGATTTCGATTCACAGGAAAGAGATCCGAATTCAATCGAGATCCGACTAATTGTCTCCTTACTGTATAAGTTATATCCATGCCAATCATCCGCTTTCCAGATAATTTTAGGCCATGTCTCAAAATTGAGACATGCTACTCTCATGTAGACCATATCACAGTAAATAATGGGATTTGCATCATTTTGCTACTAAATTAAATATATTATATTATATATTTTTTTAAATTTTTAACTGGGGTGAATTCAAACTTATATCCTACTTAAATTTGATAGTTATATGAATTTTGGATCGGAAATAGATCTAACTATTTATAAATGGATCAGATATAGATATCACGTTTTGGATCCGAATCCGTCTACGTATGTTCAAATTTAGAGCGGGATACAACTGAATCCGATCTAGATCCGACCCATTGAGAGCCCTAATGTTGATATTATATCTACCCAACCATAAGATGTGCCCCACCATGTTAGGCCTATGGCCCAAAAATTAAACCTATGAGTAATACAAATGGGCTACGCAATTTGAAACAATATCTAGGACAATATTTACCATATGAAAATTCTCATTTAATGTGGCCTGCGTGAATCACGGATGTGTGTGATTTTTGGGCAGTATACCTAAATTTAATTTTTGTGGTATCTAATTGTTAAGAGTAGATTTTATATAATCACCATAGTGGTCCTATGATGTTTATCCTTGCTGTGCTTTTTTTTTTTTTTCTTTCTTTTGTTTAAGGAAACCTTTAAGCTGGGAGGGGATGACGTGCGTCCCCATCCTCACCCAAGACAGTATGTCCATACCATGGGGCTCACCTTATGTATGTATTCTACATTCACACCATCGATCTATTTTTACATATCGTTATAAGGCATATGCAAAAAATGAAGGTAGATCCAAATCTCAAGTGGACCATATTATAAGAAACAGTGGTGGCTGAAGCCCCATCATTGAAAGCTTCCTAGGCCAACGGTAATGTTTATTTGTGATCTAACTGTTGATAAGGTAACACAAACCTGGATGAAGGGGAAAAAAAACAAACATCAGTTTCATCAAAACTTTTGTGACCCAGAAGAAGCTTTTAGTGGTCAATCACCACTGTTTCCCATAGCATGGTCCACCTAAAATTTGGATCTGCTTTATTTTTTGGGCTCATGCCTTACAATGATCTTGAAAAATGGATGAACAGCGTGGATGCAGAATACATCGATTAATATGGGCCCCACGTTAAGGGTTGCACTGACTTGGATGAGACTGAGGGCGCACTTTGTGAGAGCGGATTAGCTGTTACCCGAGTAAGAGCTTAGTGAGTGTAACCCTTACCATATGGGGGCCACCTTGATGAATGTGTTTCAAATCCACGCCGTCCACACGATTTTTCATATCATTCAAGGACGTTATTCAAAACCTTCATAAAATCAAAATCTCTGGTGGGCCACACCAATGGAAAAAGTTGGAAAAGCGACTACCACCCTTAATATTTATAGGGCCCACCATAATAATTATATACAATCTAATCCAACTATTAGATACCAAACCGAAACTTACCTCATGCCCAAACATCAGGCCCATCTATTATTCAGGTGAGTCACATGAAAGGAAACAGTTTAGAGGGTGAGTATTGCCATGTACAAGTTTTTCAATCGTCTGGTCCACCTCAAACGCAATGAGGCTGATTTTTTGCCTTGAGCTTAAATGGGCTAACACACTTGGTTGTAGGGGTGGATTTCACATCAACAGATGGTGGGCCCACCCAAGCTAGCAATCCCAACTGGATGGGTTCTTAAAAGAAAAATAATAAAAAATATTTGCTTCTCTCTCTCTCTCTCTCTCCTATAAGGCACCGTTCCCATGTTTGTGTATCTCTGGTATCCAATTCACTATTCTCATGCCTGTTCATATCCTATGTCCAACCAACTCCTCCAAACTCTATGTTTGTACTCTAACCGACCACCCTTACCACACCTTCGTAGCAATGGCGTCCTTCCTCTTTGGACATCGCAATAGGTCGGCTTTTTTTTTTTTTTTTTTTTTCTTCTGTTCTGACCATAGGGCCCACCAAATGAATGGATGTGATATCATAAGTCGGAGGTAGGTGTGGGCCCACTGAAACATCAATGTATTTTACGAAATTTCTTTCGGGCTCGGGTTCGGGTGGGCTAGGGCCGGGCTCTGTATAAGTCTGCCAGGCTGTGCTCGGGCTATACTATTTTGACCCGTCATGGGCTCGGGCCAGGTTTGGACTGAAGTTAAACAATGCCGACTGAACTTGGACATAACTTGGCCTAGCCCTAACCCGGCCCCATTGACAACCCTACTTGGTATCGGGAACGAATTAGGTGTTACCCCGGTCACGGCTTAGTGGGTGTTACCCCCACCGTTTGGCCCACATGGATGGTATTTTGTATATCCACTCCATCCATCTGTTTCTCCGGCTTCATTTTAGAATGGGTTCAAAAGTTTATAAATCCAAATCTCAAGTGGACCATACCACTGGAAACAGTGATGATTGAGTGCCACACCATTAAAAATTCCAGGCACCCCATCGTAAGGTTTTGGTAATGTTTATTTGCAATCCAAGCTCTTGATAATGGCAAGGTCTTGATGAAGAGAAAATTTAAAGATCAGTTTCATCTAAAACTTGCGTGGCCACAAAATGTTTTTAATGATTATTCATCACTCTTTCTATTGGTATAATCCACTTGAGATTTGGATCTTCTTATAATTTAGGATCACCTACTAAAATTAGACCAAAAAACAGATGGATGGCATGGATATACAAAAAGTACATCAAGGTAGGCCTCACATGGTAGGGGTAACACCCACTAAGCTGTTACCCGGGTAACACCTAATTCGCTCCCTGTTAGTCACACTTCGGTGCTGAAACGAGGATATTTTTCTATATTTATGTGCCCTCTCCCTATCTTTGACAGGTCTACTGTGATGTGTATGTGAGATCCATATCAACCATTACATGCTTAATCCCATTTTAGGCCTATATCCAAAAATAAACTAACTTATGATTCAAGTGGGCCACAATAATGAAAATGATTGGGAGAGAGACATCCATCCTTTATTTTTTTAGGGCCCACTGTGATGATTATATTGAATCCATTCTAACAATTGGATGCCACACTACAACATGATGTTGGGGCAAAAAAATAAGCTTATTAGTGATTCAGGTGGGCCACACAAAGCCAAATAGCTAGTTTGGAGGGAGAGCTTTGACCTGTACATTGTTTCTAATTATATGGTCCATCTCAATCACGAATAAGGCTGTTTTTTTGGGTCCTAACCCTAATGTGGAGCGACACACATGGTGGTTGAGGTGGATTGCACATAAACACCATAGTGGGGTCCACCCAAGCTGGGGACCTCTTTTTCTTCTCCTATTCTTAGTAACACTAATTAATTGTGAGTTTGCATGCTAGTGGGACTGTGGTGTATGTACGCAAAGATGCTCTCTTGGGAACTGATTCTCATCAAAACTTGGTAAGAACTTTGGACGTGATGTGGGAACAAAATTCAGACAGTGCACTTACATCGGAAACCCTTTGGGCTAACTTATTGGCTTGATCCAAAAATATGGTGGGCCATAGAAAAGTGGAATATGGCCCACTAGATTTTTTTAATCTGGCTAACAAGTTAGCTCAGGGGCTTATCTAAGGCTATTTAGATTTGTGCTATTTAGATTTGTGCCCTCATCTCAGGGGGCTTATCTAGGGCTATTTAGATTTTGTGCCCACATCACAGGTAAAAAGTTGTGATCACAAAGTTCTCGTGAAAACGGCTCGCATTGCAGGAGAGCAGCTCTCTCTATACAACGCCACCGTCTCCTACGACCATGCCGTATCTTACTTTTTTGTGCACCAAGAAGTGGTTGACTCGTGGAATTGTTTGGCCCTACTAAAATGTTTTCGACGATCTATTCTGATTAGGGGTGTTAATGGGCCGAGTTAGGGTCAGGCCAAGCTCTGTCCAAGCCTAGCCCACCTCTTTCAACATATGCCCAAACTCGGCTCGGACCCGTGACAGGCCACAATAGCTAAGCCCAAGCCCGGCCCAAGATACAAATGCAGGGTCCAGCTTGTACCTAGCCTTAGTCCTGAGCCCGAACTTTAATATAGAGAGAGAAATTATCCTTTAATCCCCGCTTCTCTATATATGAAAAATTATCACCAACATTATAGAAAATAAAAGGAGCTTTAGGAGAGAGATGGATTTTTAAGACAAAATTGTGTAAAATTTAAATTTTGAAAGGAGGAAAAATATTTTAATTTAAATTTTAAATTAAAATATATATATTCGGGTTGGGTCGGGTTTTCGGGCTTTTGAACAGCCTAGTCCAAGTCCGGCTCGTTTAAAAACGGGCTTAGCCCGAACCCGAACTGCGGGCCTGATACTCTTAGTCCAAGCCCGAAAGCCCATAGGGCCAGCCCGGTCCATTGACACCCCTAATTCTGACCATCAAATGTGTTAGTACATATTAGGGCTAGGGCCCAAAAATCAGCCACATTTTTTTACAAGGCCCATTGTAATGAGTATGTGAAATCCTGCCAAACCATTAGATTGCACACAAACGTTTATGCCTGGGTCCAAAAAATCAGATCCATCCATGATTTAGTTGGGCCACACCAATGGAAACAGTTTGAAGGGTGGGCACTACCTTATACACAGTTTCTAATCATATGGTCTACTTGAATAGCTATGCTTTTTTATCCCTACGATTTAAATTGGTTGAATCACCATGATGGTCGGAATGGATTTTTGAAATACATAATGGTGGGCCCGCCCGAGCTAGACAACCCATTCCCTAAATCCCATCTACCTAATGTTGAGGGTGCCCATGCGTCGGTGCTGGAAAAGCCCAGTGGCATGTTTTATCTATACAGTACGTCCATTTTCGCAAACCATTCAAGGCCATGAGCCCAAACATAGGGCAGATCCGAATCTTAGGTGGACCACACCATAGAAGAAAGTGGTGATTAAACACCCACCATTAAAAACTTCCTACGGTCCACTATAATGTTTATTTGCCATCCAACCGGGTGATAAGGTCATGCAGACCTGGATGAAGGGAAAATACAAATAAATGGGAGGAAAAGAAGGAAAAGAGTGCCGCTCGGGTGGCCCCCCCTAGTGTTTATATGAAATCCACCCTTCCCAATAGGTGAGTCACTCCATGTTAGAGCTAGGGTTAAAACCTCAACCCCCTGTCCGTGATTTAGGTGGAGCATACAATTACAAATAGCATACTCAAAAATGCTCACCCTTCAAACTGTTTCCATTGGTGTGGCCCACCTAAATCTTGAACAGGACTGATTTGGTGCACTTCATAGAATGATTGGCTCAGATCTGGTCCAGTCACAATTTGAATCCTATGAATATGGCTTAAGTTATGATGCCACAATGAAAAAAAGAAGAAAACAATTCAATGTTCTGAAACTCTATTGCTGTTTTATGTAACAGAGAGGGAAAACAAAAAAAAAAAAAAAAAAAAAATGAAAACTCTGGTATATTATCTTTCGAGTCCAGATTGGAGGAAAATTTAAGCTTTGAATTTTAATTCAAAATTAAAAATTTGAATGAAAACTCTGAAAAGTTGCCCCATGGTACCCCATTATGACGATGCTTCGAAATTCGAACTGTCGCATTAAATGCGACTTTTCCGCCCATTCTACCAACAACGGAAATAGTGAAAATCAAAGAGAGCTGAGGTAAGCTATTTTATTAAAATTCTACTAAGTTCTACTCTCAAATCGAATGAGTTAGACTCAAGAGCAGAGGGGCTATTGTTGTGGGTAAATCCAAGCTAACCTCAGGGCTCAAGGGAAGCCCATGAAGCCAGCTGGTCCATAGGCTCAAGTACAGGTCCTTAGGCTTACATAGCTAGAACAGTTGAAGAATGCCTGACATTGACAGGAAGAAAGCCAAGGACCAGAGACAATATGACGACAGGTTGACCTTAATGTAGGGCATTTTTGGATACATTGAAGACAAGCTTACCCAGGTTGTTTACTGACATAGCCGATGAGACTAGAGCTTGTCCATTACCGTAATCACCAGCTTACCGACTTGGAGCGTTACCGCCATAACTACAAGCGGACGTTCAGGGATGTGTCTAGAGGAGATAGAAACGTCTCTAGCCATTACTAGCATGATCCACGTCTTTGAGAATCACATCGCCAAACGAGTCTCACTCTCATGATTGTGGCCATGACGGTGGCCCACAACCCCTCTCCAATGGCTATTAAGTATAGCACTCATCTCTATTCTAAAGTAGGTAAAACCCATCTACCTAACATCTTACTGCCTATCTCCCTTATCAAACCCATCTGACTTATGCATCGAAGGATTAACAGCCGGTCCCCAACCACCGTCTTAGCTTTCCTTGTGTTGTGGAGGGTCTATCTTTCAAATCTAGCCAGCTCACCAGCAAGAGATGGAGACACGCATCAGTCTTAGGTGGTCCCTTGCCTACCTCGTCCATTGTTTAGAAATCAGCAACGACACTACCTATATTTTTGCATAAATGTTCCTAATCTGTCTATTGACTTAGTGGGCCATGCTTGCACACAAAATAGACAATTTAAAGGAATGAAGCCAACGATCTATCGCCAATGTGGATGGATTGCCAATCAATGATGAAACTAAAATATTTGTGAGATTTAACACATACATTTTATAGTTGCATTGGGCCGGGTTGAGCCCACCTTTTTTGACATGAGCTCAAGCCTGACCCCAAACTTAATCAGGCCATACATGCCAGGCATAAGCCCGGCCCAAAGTAAGGTCGGTCTCATCAGTTCGGGCAGGCTAAATGGCCCATTGCCAACCTTAGGTGCACATGCATGCATGCATGCCATCCACAGTAAGGCTCATCATAGGAACGGTTTAGGTTGGGACGAACATAGAGCCAGAAATGACGGTACAATCTCTCCCCTAGCATCTCACATGACCTTTCTTCTTTTTTCTTTTGGTTTTTTTTTTTTTTAATAGAAAATGCCTTGAGAGTCCGCATCTCTTTTAAGTATGCCGTCACAAAGTAGAAATTCCAAGGAGATGTTTCTTGAATATGGAACTGCAAAAATGCTTTCATCTTTCTTTAAAAAGTCGTGGCAAAAGACTTGTGGGGGCATTGTAGTATGCGTATGACATTCAAGCCAATCCAACAAATGGACCCTACCATGTTGATGATAGGAACAAAAAATCATGCAGATCAAATCGTCTTATGGGCTACAGTGATTTTGTAGTAATTATTTCATCCTGTTGAATGAATGGCACATAAACACCATGATGGCCCTACACAAATCTAATGGTGGGCATCTCATCCCAAGTATTTCTCATGTAGTAGCCTACCTAAGTTTTAGATTATCATGATTTTTTGGTAGCAATGTTGAGAGTTAACATGAGTCAGCGTAGCTGATGGAATGGGTGGATATTTTGAAAGCTCAACCTCCGTGGCTCTCAGTTAGGGAAAACAACCACCGTAGGTACCAGCCACGTGGACGCCACTTAGCTGCGACCTCAGAACTAGCAATGTGAGTGAGACCCTGACCGTGGGCCCCACCTCAACATATGCATTGTATATCCACGCCGTCCATCCATTTTTGCCATCTTATTTCAGGCCATGCTCCAATAAATGAAGCATATACAAATCTTAACAGTGCGGATGCTAGTTGCTGTTTTGTGTAGATTTCATGGAATGTCTGGGATGAGCTTGCCTCTCCTTTCTCTTCATTCATAGAGAAGAAAGAATTACAAGGAAAGGAAAAAATATAAAGAAGGAAAAAATGTAAATTATAATATTGTGGTCCGCATGGCCATTGAGAATATACACTAACAACCTTTCATGGAGCATGAATATTAATCATGCCCAACTTGGTGACAATGTTAGGCAAACGAGCCCTAGTAACACCCTTGATAGAAATGTCCGTAAGTTGGTTCTTTGAAGACAGATAAGGGGTTCAAAGGATATGATCAGATAACTTTTTCCTCATACAGTGTCTATCGACTTCAATATGCTTTGTACGTTCGTGAAACACAGGATTGTATGTGGTATGAATGACTCTTGATTATCACAAAATAAGGGTATCGGAGATGAGGTATCAATGCCCACTTCATGGAGAAATGAATGTAGCAAGAGAATCTCATTGGTACCATGTTCCATGAAGCGATATTCTACTTTAACAGATGAATAAGCAACGATAGACTGTTTCTTACTCTTCTAAGTCACTAGATTATCCTCGACGAATATAAAGCCAAATATAGACCTACGATTAGTCACACAACCAGTCCAATCAGCATCACAATAGGTACGGATGACAAGATGACCATGATCGGAATATAGAATACCATGTCCAGAAGCTTTTTTGAGATGACAAAGAATACGATCGACTGCTTCAAGATGGTATAAGCATGGTTGTTGCATAAACTGGCTAACAACACTCACAACAGAAGCAATATCGGATGAGTGATCCTTAGGTAGATTAGCTTTCCAACAAGGCGTCGATATTGCTCAATATCATTGAGAGGGGAGGATTGAAGAGCAAATAACCGATGATTTGCTTCAATAAGCGTCTTCGAAGGTCGACATGCGAGCATACTTGTGTTATCAAGGAGATCTAAAGGACAACCTTGGGCTGTCGGGTGGGCGAGCAATTTGCAAGGACAACAATGGGGCATTCATCTATGCCTATGCCTTTGCATCAAGTTTCTCCCATGCAAGTGCAAAAGCACGAGCACTTGTTGAAGGTCTCTCTTTTGGCATAGCCTAGGGGTTCCCTAGGATTGTGATTGAGAGCGTCTCCAAGGTGGCAGTCAATATGGTTAATCAAGAGAGACCATTTTGGTATTAGTGGGTCTGGGCTAGCCACCTGAAAAGAGCAAGTTGAGGTTAAAATTTGTTATGCTCCAGAGAAATAGTTAATAGTGTGGTTGACAAGCTCGCGAGACTTGGGAGTGGTTTGCAGGCGAACATGTCCTTTACAGAGAAGGCGACTCCCCCACGTGAAGTTCGTGGGGACGTTATTCTTAGACTGGGTGGGGTTGGGCTATGTGAGCTATGTGAAAGGGTAATTTCTTTGTTGTTTGTACATGCATATGATATGTGGCCCTTTTCTCTCTGTTTGTTGTCTATACATGCCTACATCATCAATGGTTCAGGCAGTCGCCATTCCCAATGCACCTCTCTCATATCCGTACTTGCCAAACTTTTGATCCAGAATGACAGGGTGAGGCTAAGCTGATCAACGTTCCATATCTCACACAAACATGGTGTGTTAAGAGTGAGACTTGAAATCCTGCTCTCATAAGGACCACGGCCAGTAGCTTCTCTACCTCTCTGGTGGGCCGGTCACGTATGGTCAATGTAGCTAATGGGAGAGATCCAATAGCAGATGGATGAAAATCAATGTTGACGGGTCCTATAGGGGCAACCTTGGGCAGATGGGTGGGGTAGGAATTTGCAGGGACAACAATGGGGCGTTCATCTATGCCTTGCATCAAGCTACGGGCTGAGTTCAAATGCAAGTGCAGAAGCACAAGCACTTATTGAAGGTCTTGCTTTTGGCATCGCCCAAGGGTTTCCTAGGATTGTGATTGAGAGCGACTCTAAGGTGGTATAGTCAATATGCTTAATCAAGAGAAACCATTCTCGTGGACGCTTTGGTATTGGTGGGTCCAGGCTAGCCACCTGAAAAGAGCGGCTGAGGTTAAAGAGAAGTTAATAGTGTGGCTGATGCGCTTACGAGATTTGGGAGTGGTTTGCAGGTGAAGATATCGTTTACAGAGAAGGCAGCTCTCCCAAGTGAAGTTTGCGGGCATTATTCTTAAACCGAGTGGGGCTGGGCTATGCGAAAGGGCTTAGTTTATTTGTTGTATGTAAGTGCATACCCCCATGTGTTTCCTTCCCTGTATAGCCCCTGTTTTTGCTTGTGAATAAAATTTCCATTTCAATTCAAAAAAAAAAAAAAAAATGTGTGGCTAACAAGAGTAGATTACACACAGCCAAGCTTACTTATTAGTGATATATGATACATGACGTCCTAATGCAATGGACATTCTACACACAACATCCAACACTATCCAATCGTCGATTAGGTGATTCCTTTTCAGACATACAAACTAGCACAGTCAAACATGCGTGCCCCATCAACCATCTGATCTATAGATTTGGTGGATCTTATTTATATTTATCTAGCTAAATATAACTAAGTTGAAGGAGCCCAGGAGCCGTCTGGGCCTCAATGCTCAATGACACACGCTAATGCAGCTGGCACCCATCATCCAACACCATCCAACTGATGATTATCCAACACCGTCTGATCATGGAGTAAGTGGGCCTTATTCATATGCCGAAATCGATAGATCAAAGAAAGAGACATATATAGTACCACATCTAGGTTGACATTAGGCTGAGGGAGCTGGGATGCCTTCTCGGCGTCTATGCTCGATGAGGTAATCCGCAAAACCCTTGATGTACTGATTGTGCCGTTCCTTGTCGCAAAAGATCTTCATCATCTCCCTAGCGTTGGATCTGATGGGCCCACCCTCATCCTCTCCCATCACCAGCTTCAATGAATTAGTGACTCCCTCCCGTGTGAAAGATCCGTCCCTCTCGTTCCTGGGCACCTCGACTCCAACCTTCTTTCCTTTCATCACACACGTGATCAGCCCTTGATCACCGATCATGGGCAACATGATGAGCGGCTTCCCTAAAGCAAGACACTCAATGGACGAACCCCATCCACCGTGCATCAAGAAACACCCGATCGACGTGTGTGCTAGTAACCTAGCCTGTGGGACCCAGCCCAATCGAACGATCCCACGGGCCTTGGTCCGCTCCTCGAACCCTTCTGGGAGTAGAGATGGGTCTCCCCTATATGCCCAAAAGAAAGGCAACTCAGATAGCTCTAACCCGAAGGCTAACTCATGCATTTGTTCTCTATTGAATCTCAACTCACTCCCAAATGCAACATAAACCGTCGACTCATGCTTTTGTGTATCAAGCCACTCCTGATTCACCCACGTGTCATCTTCCCTATCGTCGATTTTGGGTATGGACGGTGAAAGCAAGCCCACCGGGAAAACAGGCTTCTCGTAAAGCTCTCCAAGGAGTGGGATCCACTCAGGTTCGAATTCCAGGCAGCTCCGTATGGCCACGACATCGCATCCTTGGAATGTAATCCCTATCCTGTGTCTACCGGTCAGACCCGAACCCGATGCACGGCGACTTCTGCTGTTCGCGATTCGTACAGCTTCATAGTATGGGTAAGCAACATTGGTAGGGAATGGGACCCACGGGGGTGGGACGAGTAATTGCTCGGGCGTCGTCGGCTGAGAGTCCATCATCAGCGATGGGGGCCCCATGATGGAGAGGGTCATAGCACTGAACGGTCCAAAGAAGACGGTGGGTATTCCATACCTAGCCGCGACGCGTGGGACCCAGTAATAGAACACGTCGTAGATCATCCAATCCGGCGATGAATCGCCATCGAGGAACGCTGATAAGGGGCCCTCCAGTCCATCCAACAGCTCTAGTAAGTAGTTAATGTGATCAGGCGGTACATCTACGGTGGATTGAGCATCCTCAGGTAGGCCTTCGACGGGAGATGGGGTAAGCTTTACTAGATTTATCAGGGGACGTAGATCATGGGGGACACTTTGCAGCCTGTCAATGTTTCTGGGGGTGGAGAGGAAGGATACACGGTGGCCCATTCGAGCTAAGCACTTGGCCAGCTCTAGATAGGGGATCATGTGGCCAAAAGCTAGCCACGGTACCATAACAATGTGAAGCTTCCCTTCTTCCATTGCTGGGAAAATGGAATGGAGGGGAGGTATTGAGGTTTCTGGGTTCAAGCTTTAGGAATGTGGAGACAGGTGTCGGTCATATAAATGAATATGGGTGAGTATGACAGGCACCGTAGCTTTCTGGTGTCATACCATCTTTCCTGTCAGTTGGTAAGACATCCTTACCCTTAAAACGGTTGGGCCCAACGTGAAGATTAGATGGCTCAAAAATCTTGCCGGTCAGCTCAGGAGAAAACCACACTGTTGGAATCAATGGACAACCACTAGTTTGGCTTGATATACAGTGCGGCCCATTTAGTGAGAGGATCCGTTGAATTTCAAAAAAAGGCATTTTTATGGTGGGACCTACCATTTTCATGGTAGGGATGTCCTACCTGGACATATTTCGGCGGAAACGGATTGTGTGGTGTGCCCGGCCCCACACCACTAACCTCGGTGAGAGCGGATTACGTGAGACCTCGGCCTCACCCAAGACGGTGCGGCACTTACGTAGGTTCACCGCGGGGCCCACCTTGATGTTTATATTATGTATCCACACCGTCCAACCATTTATAAACTTAATTTTATGGAATTATACCAAATATTAAGCAGATTCAATTATCAGGTGGACCATAGCATAAGAAACAGTGGTGATTGACCATTAATGGGCCACAAGAGTTTTGAATCAAGTTGGTATTTATTTTTTCCCTTCATCCAGTCTCATTAAACCTTATCCACATATTTGATGGTAAATAAACACTACATAAACATTAAGGAGTGCACTAAAAAGTTTTTAATGGTAGGACAGGCAATCACCGCTGTTTCTTATGTTATGGTTCACCTGATAATTGGATCTGCCTAATTTTTGGAATAATACAGCATCGATACATAATACATACATCGAGGTGGGCCGACGGTAAGGGCCGCACCCTCTTAGGTGAGTCCGGGGTCTCACCTAATCCGCTCTCAACCTCGGTGGTGTGTTGAGGTCACCAAGTTCTCTATGCCCACCATGATGTACATATTATCTCCACACCAACCATCCATTTGGAGAGATCATCTTAGGGCATGAACCAAAAAATGCATCATCCAAAACTCAAGTGGACCAGGCCAAAAAAGCAATTGGGATAATGATAGCCACCGTTGACACTTTCCTAAGGCCCATGATGTTTATTCTCCATCCAAACTGTTCGTAAGGTCACACGAGCCTTTTATGAAGGGAAAAAAAAGAAATATAATATTGATCCAAAACTCCATTGAACATTAAGAAGGTTTTAATGGTAGACGTTCAATCCCCATCTGTCTCATTTTTGGGACCAAGGCTTAAAACGTTCTGGCAAGATGGACAGACGGTTTGGATATAATGCATGCATCCACAAAACTTAGTGACGTCAACACACCACCGAGTTTAGTGGTGTGTGTCACATCATGCAATCCGCTTACATTTTAAGGGAAGCGGATTGGCAGGTGTACCGCACACCACCGAGGTCACTGGTGTATTGACGTCACCAAGTTCTGTGGGCCCCACCATGAGGTTTGTGCTATATCCAAACCGTCCATCCATTTGGAGACATCGTTGTAAGGTTTGAACCCAAAAATAAAACATATCCAAAGATCAAGTGAACCACACTGCAGAATGCGGTGGAAGATTGGACGTCTACCATTGAAACCTTCCTGGGGTTCACAGAAGTTTTGCATCAATCTGATATTTGTTTTTACCCTTCATCCAGGTCAGTATGACCTTATGAACAGTTTGGATGGAAAATAAACATCACGATGGGCCTTAGGAATGTTTTAACGGTGAAAATCATTGTCCCCACTGCCTTTTGTGGTGTGGTCCACTTGAGATTTCGATATAACTCATTTTTGAATCATGCCCTAAAATGATCTCGTAAAATGGATGGTAAAATGGATGGACGGTGTAGATATTTTAAACACACCACCGTGGGGTCCAAAAACGTTGATTGTCTTTGAACGGTTCCTTAGGTTCATGCAGCTTGAGGACGGGCGCGGATTTCCTGCGAAAGCCTTGCGCAGGAAGTTCCTGCACTGGGAACCAAGGCGGGGCCACAGTGATTTTTTTTTTATAAATCCACCCCGTCCATCCGTTTTGGGAGCTCATTTTAGGACATGAGAATAAAAATGAACTGGATCCGAGACTCAAGTGGGCCTAACTAAAGGAAAAGGTGGGTAGGTAAATTCGTACCGTTGAAACCTCCCTGGGTCCACAGTGATGTTTATATGACATCTATACCGTTCATAACGTCAGTACTACTGGGATGAACTGGAAAAACAAATATTATTCTGATTCAAAACTCCTGTGGCTCCACAAATATTTCAACTGTGGACGTTCAATCCTCACGTTTTCGGCCTGCTTGAGCCTCGGATCCAGTTCATTTTTATTCTCATGCCCTAAAATGAGCTCCCAAAACGGATGGACGGGGTGGATTTATCAAAAAACATCACTTTGGGCCCACCTTGGTTCCCAGCGCAGGAACTTCCTGCGCATGGCTTTCGCCGGAAATCCGCGCCCCTTGAGGACTGACACACTCCTCAGCGGGTGACACGTACCCACACCTGCAAAGTAGCTGGTGTAGGGTACATCAGCCAATTCGTTTCCATTTTAAGGGCATGTTTGGGCAACTGTATTAAATGAGTTTTGGTGGTATAGAATTGCATTTGGCCCGTGCCAATTCCATCCCGATTTGGTAATAACAAGAAGGTTTGGATTAATCCCAGCATTGCTAATTCCAATGCCAATGGTGGATTCTATTGGATCTCTGATGGATTTCAAAATCCACTACAGTTGTGGGCCCCACATTGAAATGTGTGTTTTATCAATGTTGTCCATTCATACATGCCTTTTACACGTGACATTCAAGTTGTATATGGGCACACGTCACCAAAATCAGTTATGAAATATGGTTCATTGATTACAATCCTGTTGACGCTAAATCACGTCATCAGATGTTGGTCAGGGACCAACTTGTTGATCAGGGACCAACTTGAATATTTGCCATCGAATTGACGATCGATGATGGGGATCTAAAACTTGGAGAACCGGTAAACACCACCAAGCGTTAGGATGGCCGCGTGGTGGTTCCGGCTGATGGCCCTCCGATGCCTAAGTTAGTGGCCGTAGGATAATCAAAGAGGAAAGAGTATCCATATTTTTGTATGCATACCTTAGATCGTGGCACTGAGGGATATTTATAGGTTGTATTATTATCGTATTTGAGTAGGATTCTGTTTTACTGTCAAGATCTATCTCCTACGCAAGATGAGTCACGTATCATGGCTAGATACATGATTGTCTTGGAGACATCAGCGAGATTATCTGCGCAATACGGATATCTCTCTTATTAGAGGAGACGTGAATCCTGTGACTTGCGGAACACGTGATTGTATCTTGGTCGTTCGGAGAGTAACGCTCGGGGAATAGCGCTCGGTCGGTTGTAACCAATTAGCAAGTCCACTTGTTAGGAGTCGGTCGTAAGTGAGAGAAATAGACAACCATTTAGGTGCGATCGGGGAGCTCAAGAGATACCGACGGCTCAAGTCTGGAGAGGTCAGTCGTGCATCGAAGAATGCCGACCGCTTGGACCAAATAAGTAACTGAGCATAGCAAAGTACAGACATAGCCAATCCGAACGCTTGAGGGCTCGGGCACAGATATAGAGCATGTCAGTCCACACTCGTGTGTGGCTTTGACCACGCAAGTGGGGGGTATCCCAAATTAACCCATAATTGTCAAGCCCCCTGCTCTCAAGTCCAATTTTAATTGATTTGAGAGCAAGGAGGCAAAAAAAGAACTAACATTCGATTATCACGCCATCTTGGAAGATTGATAGTGTTGATGTTATGTGGCAGGATATCTTCCATGTTTGAAATTAATGCAGGCTCTGGTTTTCCAGTCCGTATTTATTATTTTTGGAAAACGAAGCAAGGTGATCAACCAAGTGCTAACGCGTGGTGTCTTTGGAAGTCGAAGCAATCACGATGAGTCCTATAAAATGGGATCCTTAGCCTTTGCTCCTGACTTAAGCTTCGCAAGAAAACTCTCATGGCTTCTATTAATCTGGTTCTGTTTCTTCCCAAATTCCTGGAGGATTGGGATCTTCCATCTTCCATCGAGATTTCTGCCTGGGGAGATATCTTTTTCGCAAGTTGTAAACATAAGGCATGGCTGCACATGTAGAGGGTCCTGCTGAAGGATGCTCATAGTTTTCTGAACATGAATCTGCTGGTTGCAGAGGAGCTAACGTCGGGAGGAAAAGGATTGTTGGTCCATAAGATAGTGTCCACGCTTCACAGAAGTATGCATGTGGTGTGGGAACTATTGCATAGGGGCGTCTTTGTCACTCCCTACTCCCATTGCAATTTTTTGCCCTTAACAATTCCCATCTCCTTTGGGAAGGAAAGCGACGCTAAAAGAGACGCCAGGCAGGAGGATGAGGATGAGGACAGGGTCGGAGAAGGGGAGCGTCAAGCCTCTTTTTCCCTCTCTTGATGTTCTTTTTCCCTCTTTTGATCTTCCTTTTTTCCCATTTTTCTCTTCTTTCCCCCTCTTTTGTTCTTCCTTTCATCCGGGGAATTTTCCGTTCATCATCAGGTTTTTGGAAAGGCGTTAATCTTCGGAATGTAACTTATCTAGAGGACTTTGATCTTCGGAATGTAACTTACCCCACACGGGTCTTTGTAATGCATTGCCTCATATGAAATAAAATAATTATTTTTCTGTTGACATAAACCTTACTTTGTTATATGTCCAAGTCTGTAGAAGATGCCGACCGACGATTATGGTCGCTTTATCAAAGATGAAATCTAAGCATTGGTCGGGTCGACCAACCCGACCCGAATTCCTTCTACTTTAGCTAGAAACGTGAACGTTGAGCGTAACATTTGAATAAATGATTAACCGTCAAGGCCCAATTTTCAAAAACTTGTAACCATACGAAAATCTGGAAAAAAAAAAGGAACGTACGTTTCCTCTTCATACGAAGCGTCGGATCATTTAGTGCGACATGCCGTTTGCCTTCTTCAAGAGGACATGCGTCCGACGCGTGTCTCACATTTAATGCGACGTGCCTTTTTGAATTTGAAACAAAATGAGGAAATGACGCTTGTAAGGTTGTGATGATTGCTTTTGTATATATACTTGTTGCTTGTACTGTAGATTGCTTCTCACAGCAGCATTCGCTTGAAGAAGAGAAAACCCTAATCGCTTTAGCCGTTTGCATTCTGCTTGCCTTCGTGTTCTCCTTCCTTTGCTCTATCTCCCATCTGTAAGTCTTTCCTCCATTAATGTCTTCTTCTTCGAGTGCTGCTCAAATACCTAGGGGAGGATCCTCCAGAATCCTCCTCTTCAAATGGTCTCTGGCGAAAGAGAGGGAAGGGGCCAGCCTCTTCTTTCTCGGACTGTTCTCCCAAAGATTATCCCTCAACCCTCACTTTGGAGGAACTGGAAAACATTTGGCGGGATTTTAATGTTCCGCAGGATGTGGTTTTTCGTTTACTAGGGCCGGACGAGATAGCAGATAATCCAAAAATGGGTGAAACAGTTGTCTATGATTATATGTTCCCCTTAGGATTTCGCCTTCCACTGCTGCCAAACGTTGCCAGCATGTTGAACCGATATAACATCACCCCGGGCCAATTGATGTCGAATGGTTGGCGGGTTATTTTTGGGCTGTACGTTCTATGGAAAGAGGTCGGGAACGGCGAAGTGACCTCGAGAGAATTTCATAGGCTATATTCCCTGAGGAAATTCGGCGAACCCTCCGGGTGGTATTACTTGACATTTCTCCACAGGGAGAATTTCATTCTTGGGAACCCCCAGTCCACTAAAGATCGCGGAGATTGGTGGTTTTTTGTGTCCAGCAACTGGACTTGTCCGGAGGTTAGTTCTGGATATCACGTCCCTCGCGCCTTCTGTATGGGGAGAGGATCATCCAGAGGTCGACAAAAGGATAGTCTTCATGAAAAGATAGTTGCGGCAAGGAAAGCAACTGAGCAGGCTCGGGATGTGAAGTATTTACTTCATCCGATGTTGCTCGTCAGGGGGGGAATTATCCCTTGCCCTCCTGGTAATTGCTGTAAACTGTAGCTTGTAGCTGTAATATGTTTTCAACATTTTTGGGAGTTTTTTTTATTGTCTGCTTTCTTTCCTTTTTCTTTGCTTGTGCAGGAATGGATCCCACAGACTTTTCCCAAGTGAAGGCCCTCCTGAGTCGTCAAAATGAGGCTCAAAAGAAAAGGAAGAGGGGGGAGTCCTCTTCTGTTGCTGCTGCTAGTAGGTCGCGACCATCTTCCAGTGGCCGTAGTTCCTCCACCCAGGCCCATGCCCGCAAGTGCTCCGACTCTTCAGGGGGCGTAGGCCCCGACGAATCTTGCCTCGCCCACTCTTACTCAGGAAAATCGTTCTCAACCGACCCTCCCTTGTGCCGAACAGCCCTCGATTGTCCCTATTGTTGTCGTACCCGACGACCCCATGCTCGATACGAGAGACTATGCTTGGGCCGGATCTTCTCGGTCGAGCGCTCTTGTCATTGGTCCTACCCCTAGTGGTACGGAGCCGTAAGTGGTGCCAGACCATTTATTCCGGATCTATTCTTATCTTTTTTATAAAGTCGGGTCCAGAAATATGGATTTCGTGGACCGAATTTCTCCAGTGGATGCCGTTGAGCGGTCGGTGATAAGTATCGTCCAAGGCCTCGACGGGTTTCTGAAGACCCGAAATGATATATATGAGGCTCGGGATATTCTTGCCAAAAATGACGCTCAACTGTCTGAGGCAGAGAAAAAATTGGCAGCGGCTAAGGTTAGCCTTCGAGAGAGGGAGAGGCTGAGCGAAGCGATGGAGGCTCAGATTAAAGAGCTAGAGAGTAGCCTTAATGACTCAATAAGGTTTGTGCAGGGTTACCAAGCGCGATATGATGGTCTTGAGACAGTTTCTGCAGGTCCGGTCTCAGCTGACCATTGCGGAGGAGGGGCTTAAGCAGGAGAGAGTGGACAGGGAGAAGGGGAAGAAGGCGTCAAAGCTTCTGCTAGCCGAGGTTGTCTCTACGTTGGAGGCCGAAAGGGCGGAGACGGCTGCTTTGAGACTGAGTATCCCAGGAGAACGGGCTCAAGCTATTGGTGATTTTCGCGAATCGCAGGAATATTTTTACGAGAGGTTTGAGGATTACCAGAATGGTAGGGCTTGGATACTGGAGGTGATTGGGCGTCTTCATCCCAACTTGGACCTCTCTGGGTTCAAAGAGTTAGAGATGCAACTTGCTCATCAAGACGTGGCCCTGACCGTGACTAAGGCTGCTGATGATATCTCTGAAAGGGAGATCTAGGTGTCAAGTGTCGGTCAAGTTTCTGATGTTCCTTAACCAACCGTCCAGGAGCCTGTTGAGCCTACCGCTCATCCTTCTTCCATTCCTAGCCTTCCTGCCCATGTAGCTGCTGATCCTCTTGTAAATGTTAACCTTTAAACATAAATAATAATTATAGTTTGACTATGTTTGGCTGATATTTGGTATCCTCGTATGCATGAGTTAGAGATTCTCTAGTTCATCATCTGCTCGGGCATCATTGGCTACCGAGTAAATATTTGATTAAGGCCGCGTGTGCAACGATCAAAATTTCAAGTGGTATCTACCACTAAATGGATAATTTATAGACTCGCATGTGCGAGATCATTAATTTTTCAAGTGGCATCTACCACTGAATGGATAATGTTTATTGATCATTAGCTTAAAAAAGCTTTATTACATAATTTCGCAATATTGGGTCTGCTTTTGGTAGTACTTGCATAGATTTATTGCGTTCTATGGTCGGCAGAGCGCCTTTCCCTCCATGTCCTCGAAGTTGTACATATCTTTGTGATCTTATATGGGCCCTCCCAGTTGGGACTGAACACTTAGGAGCCTGGATCCCGAGCGCTGTTCAAAATTTTCCTTCGGAGGATGAGGTCGCTCACGCAAAGTGGTCGGTGCTTGACGCGTGAATTGAAGTACTAAGCGACCTTGTGTTGATATTTTGCTAGTCGTAGCTGTGCGTCGTTCATTCGTTCTTCCAGTAGGTCGAGTTGGAGGTTCATGGCGCTTTCATTCCTTTCCTGGTTGTAGTGAGTTGCACGATGTGATGGCATTCCGATTTCCACGGGGACCATTGCTTCAGCCCCAAAGGTTAGTGAGAACGAGGTCTCACCTGTCGATGTTGGAATAGTGGTTCTGTATGCCCACAGAACTTCTGGCATATACTCTGGCTAATCCCCTTTACACTCTTCTAGCTTGGTTTTCAGATCGTGCTTGATGATTTTGTTAATGGCTTCCACTTGTCTATTAGCTTGGGGGTGGTATGGGGCGGTCATCATATGTCGAATTTTCAATTCATCATAAAGGTTCTTGATCTTTTTACTGTTGAACTGTTGACCGTTGTCTGTGATGATGGTGTGGGGAATTTTGAACCAGCATATGATGTTTTCCAGGATGACTTTCTTGATCTATTGATCGGTGATGGATGTTAGTGATTTCGCTTTTGCCCATTTTGTAAAATAATCCACCGCGACGATGGCGAACCAGACCTGACTTTTTCCTCTTAGGAGAGGTCCGATAATATCTATCCCCCATTGTGCAAATGGCCAAGGACTTGCCATCAATGTCAGGTCCTTTGGAGCTTTCCGTGGTATCTTGGAGAATCGCTGGCACTTGTCATAGGATTTTGAATATTTTTCAATGTCGGCATTCATTGTCAGTTAGTAGTACCGTTGGTGGATTGCTTTGTATGCCATCGACCGACCAGCAAGGTGATTCCCACATATAGCCTCGTGAATTTCTTTCAGGGTGTAGTTGGCCTCTTCCAGCCTGATGCATCGCAAGTGTGGGAGTGAATATCCTCTCGTGTAGAGGACGTTGTCTTCTAAGAAGTATTTAGGGGCACAAAACTTCAATTTCTTGGCGGCTTTTTTATCTTTTAGGAGCCGTCCGTCCTCGAGGTATTGAATGATCAGGTCCATCCAACAGGGGGACTGTTCGATCGAAAATATCTTCATGGCCTGCTTCTGATTAACGCTCGGCTTGGGAAGATGCTCGACCGGAATGGTCCGCCGATGTTGTTTTCCGAGGATGCCCCCAGTCGAGCGAGGGTGTCGGCCATTCGGTTTTGTTCTCTCAAGATCTGGAGAAGTTCGTACTCTCTGAATTCCTTTAGTAAAGCATGGGCCTGCCCCCTGTATAACATCATTTTTTCATCTTTGGCTTTGTACTCGTTAGAAGTTTGATTGACAACGAGCTGGGAGTCACTATGAATTTTCAAGCTTGTTGCTCCACGGATTTTGCCATCCGAAGTCCGGCGAGGAGTGCCTCGTACTCGGCTTCGTTGTTAGACACGGGGAAACCGAAGAGAAGCGTGTACTCTAATTTGTAACCGTTGGGAGATATTAGAACGATTCCAGCCCCGCTTCCTTGGCCTGATGCTGACCCGTTGAAGATCTTGTTGACGAGACACTAGTAGGTGGCACCTGCGTTCTTCAGGTTGAAGGGCATTGCCTTGTAACAGTAAAGTTCTCAGTTGGTGATGAAGGACGTCTTCTCCATGTCGGGCGGGTGCATGGGATCTGATTGTAGCCCGAGTATCACTATCTTTGAGATAGTTCGCATCCCTCGGTGCAGAAGGATGCCGACGTGTCTACCTCCAAGATACAACTCCCCAGATACATTCCTCTACAGCGTACACAAGCTATGGAAGAACCCAACACCAATACTACCACTAAACGAACATCACCCCTTCCTATTGCCCAGAGAAAACAATCCTCCGAATAGAAGATGAAAATCGAGAAAGAAGGTTTTCCGATTGATACTGAAACCCTAACCCTATCAAGACCTTAAGCAAGTGGGCCAGCCCAGGCCAATCGGCGTCCAATTGCACCCCTCTGCGCCCGAGTATACGTGGCTGTGCACGTGCGCACACGCCCGGTTAAAGGTTTTCGGACCTGTTTTTTCGCCGCCCTCACCCCCTACACACGAGTGCACGTGGGTGTGCACGTGCTCACACGCATACTGACTTTGGCATAATTCAAGACACATTATAAAAGTTTATATTGAGCAAAGACATATAAACC
Organism: Liriodendron chinense; assembly: GCA_003013855.2. NCBI lineage: Eukaryota > Viridiplantae > Streptophyta > Magnoliopsida > Magnoliales > Magnoliaceae > Liriodendron > Liriodendron chinense. The sequence continues at coordinate 541,303 of PVNU02001793.1, read as the reverse complement.
ACTTTTGGTTCTCCCCCTCTATCTGATGTAGGACTTAAAGAAAACCACTAAAGGACAACAAAAAAAAAAAAAAAAAAAAAAAAGCAAGCAACACAATAAGAATTGTTTTGTTTTGAAATACACACAAGAGGCCCCATCATCCGGCACGGTCTGATTTGGATTTGATGGGTCTTATTTATGTTCATCCAGCAACATAACTACATGTAGGGAATCCAGAAGGCCTCCGGGCCTCAATGCTCAATGAGACACTAATGCAGTTGGCATTCTACACCTATCATCCAACACCAGCCGACCATTGATTATCCAACACTACTTGATGGTGGAGTTAGTGGGCCTTATTCATATGCATCTCGCTTGACATGATTAGGCCGAGGGAGCTGGGATGCCGTCGCGGCGCGTCTATGCTCGATGAGATAGTCTGCAAAGTCCTTGATGTACTGATTATGCCGTTCCATGTCAGCAAAGATCTTCACCATCTCCCTAGCGTTGGATCTAATAGGCTCACCCTCATTCTCCCCCATCACCAGTTTCAAAGACTTAGCAATTCCCTCCCGAGTGAAAGATCCGTCCCTCTCATTCCTAGGCACCTCGACTCCAACCTTCTTTCCTACCATCACACGTGTGATCAGCCCTTGATCAGCCATCATCGGCAACATGACGAGTGGCTTCCCGAAAGCTAGACCCTCAATGGAGGAACCCCATCCACCGTGCATCAAGAAACACCCGATCGACATGTGTGCCAGTAATCTAGTCTGTGGGGCCCAGCCCAAGCGGACGAACCCGCGGCCCTGGGTCCGCTCCTCGAAACCCGGTGGGAGCAGACTTGGGTCCCCTTTATATGCCCAAAAGAAGGGCAACTCAGATAGCTCTAACCCGAAGGCTAACTCATGCGCTTGTTCTCTACTGAATCGCCACTCGCTCCCAAATGCAACATAAACCGTGGACCCATGCTTTTGTGTGTCAAGCCACTCCTTACCCGCCCACGTGTCATGTCCCTCATCGTCGATTTCGGGTATGGGCGGCGAAAGCAAACCAATGGGGAAAACGGGTTTCTGGTAAAGCTGGCCAAGCAGTTGGATCCACTCAGGTTCGAATTCCAGACAGCTCCGTATGGCCGCGACATGACATCCTTGAAATGCGAGTCCTAACCTCTGGCTTCCGGTCATACCTGAATCCGATCGACGGCTGCTAGTGTACTTCGCAATTCGTTCGGCGATATAGTATGTGTAAGCCACGTTGGTGGGGAATGGGACCCAAGGTGGTGGCATGGTTAATTGCTCGGCTGTTAACGGCTGATGGTCCACATGCACCGATGGAGGCCCGATGATGGATAGGGTCATTGCACTGAACGGTCCAAAGAAGACTGTGGGTATCCCATACTTAGCCGCGACGCGTGGGGCCCAATAATTAGACATGTCGTAGATCATCCAATCCGGTGAGGGATCGGCATCGAGGAACGCCGATAAGGGGCCTTCCAGTCCATCCAACAGCTGCTCTATGTAGCGAAGGTGATCAGGCGGGACATCGACGGTGGATTGAGCATCCTCAGGTAGGCCTTCGACGGGAGATGGGGTAAGCTTCACTAGATTTACTCGGGGATGTAGATCATGGGGGACACTTGGCAGTCTGTCAATGTTCCTGGGGGTGGAGAGGAAGGAAACACGGTGGCCCATTTTAGCTAAGCACTTGGCCAGCTCTAGATAGGGAATCATGTGGCCAAAAGCTAGCCACGGCAGTATAACTATGTGAAGCTTCCCTTCTTCTTCCATTGCTGGGAATGGAACTGATTGTAAGGGAGAGTTGCGATTTCAAGCGTTGGGAGAGGATTAGGTGATAACCCGGACTCACCCACGACGGTGCGGCCCTTGCCGTGGGGCCTACCTTGATGTATGAATTCTGTATTCATACCGTCCATCCGTTTTTTCAGATCATTTTAGGGCATGGTCCTAAAACTGAAGAAGATCGAAATTTCATGTGAACCATACTTCAGAAAACAGTGGTGATTGAACGGCATACCTTAATGTTCTGTAGTGTTTATTTACCATCCAATCCGTTGATAAGGTCACACAAATCTGGATGGATGGAATAAAAAAGTATCAGCCCAATTCAAATCTTTCGTAGCCCATAATGATCAATCACCACTATTTCCCATGGCCTGATCCACTGAATAATTGGATCTGCTTCATTTTTGGAACAATACCCTAAAATGATCCGAAAACATAGGTGGACAGCTAAAATGATCCGTAAACATAGGTGGACGGTGTGGATACAGAATACGTACATCGAGGTAGGCCCCACGGTAGGGGCCGCACCGTCTTCAGTGAAACCGGGCTCTCACCCAATCCGCTCCCTATCGGGTCAAAGCTTTCGGCGGGGAAATAGAATAATGGGATAGGAAAAAATAAATGGATGCAAGAGAGACACGTGTCTTGCCGTGTTGACTGAAATTGGGAGTGGATAAGCTGCCGTCCCAGCACGGACTTGATATTCTTACAGGAATTTTAAAAATAGTACCTTATTAATATGGTATTTACATTTTAATACTTTTTAAATTGAATTTTCATTAACTTCCCTCATTAATTAAGTGGCTTCCAAACGCACCCCTTTCGTTAGTTTTCTTTGACATCCGTTAGTTTTAAAAGGGATTTTTCCTAAAATGACAAAAATACCATTAATAAAAATTAAATAGGTACTTAGAGGTAAATGTATTCGTATAAAAAGAAAATCTTATAAAGGAAAAAAAAATCTCAGCAGATTGCATAATAATAAGATGTGGTTATTGATCCGTGAGACCAACTGTGATGTATCCAGGTGGTCCATGCATTTTTCCTAGGTCATTTAAGGGCTACATCACAGGTGGTCCATGCATTTTTCCTAGGTCATTTTAGGGCATGAGCCCAAAAATGAAGTAGGATCCAAATCTCAAGTGGACCAGGAAATAGGAGATTGGTGATTGAAAGGTTACCATTAAAAATTTCATAGGGCCCACCATAATGTCTATTTTCCATCCCATCTTTCATCCAACCTGTTGATTGGATCACAAATACTTGGATGAAAGGGTAAAAAAAAAGAACAATAAATATCATCTTGATCCAAAACTTTTGTACCTCCAAGAAGCTTTTAATGATAGGTATTACATCATGTGAACAGTATGGATTAAACACAAAGATCATGCTGGGCCATAGATTACCGTTCGTAATCCCACAGAGATTCCCATCACAAATCCACTCAATCGGCAATCAGTTTTTCAAGATCACAGAAAGAAAGGATTCTAGACAGCAAGAAGATTGGCAACTCATGTGGGCCACACCACATTAAATAGTAGACATCCAACCCTTGACCATTGAAAGCTTCCTAAAGCTGACCATGATGTTTACAGGCTATCCAAACCGTTAATGGGGTTATTACCACCTAGATAAATTATAAGGTAAAAATATCATTCTCATACAAAACTTCTGCATCCCCTACGAAGTCTCCATTGGTGGGCGTCTGATCCTTGCCGTTTTGTGTGGTGTGGCCCACGTAAGTTTTAAATCTAGCTGATTTTTAAATTCATATTTTTGTTTGTCTTTCAAAATTGATGAAGGGAGTGAATTTCTTATGAAAATATATATGTAAAACTCACTGCTTCTGACTACACAGGAAGTGGCGGGAGCGCAGGCAATTTGCATGACCCGGTTTCCCAGCAACAGGCTTTTGCCGCAACTTTCACTTCGGAAAGCTGGGTAGAGCCCACCTTCATGTTTGTTAAAAATCCACCCTGTCCATCCGTTTTTTCAGATCATTTTATAACCTAGGCTAAAAAATGACTGAAAACCAAAGCTCAAGTGGGCCACATGGCAGAGGATTGAACACCCGCGTTGAAACATTCATGGGGCTACAGAAGTTTTGGATCAAGCTTTTTTTTTTTTTTTTTTAAGTTTTCAGATAATACCAGTAAAAATGACCTTATGAAGGGTATGAATGGCATATAAACATCCAGGCAGACCACAAAGAGGTTTCAACGGTAGGCATTTACCAACCCACGTTTTCCGGTCATGCAGCACACTTGAGTCTTGGATTTAAACTATTTTTGGGCCCTTGTTCTAAAATGATCTTGGAAAAACAGATGGATGTAGTGGATTTTCCACGAACATCACAATAGATCCCACCTAGCTTCCCCCAGCAACAACGAAATCCACATCCCCGTTCCCCAGTCTTTCTTTAGAATCCGGATCCTCTGTTAAAATCAAGCAGAGAACCTCTGCTGCTGCTAATCTGATTGGTCCACCTTAGCTTGACTGTGTCAGAGCTCAGCTCTGACACAATCAAGCTAAGGTGGACCAATCAGAACGGTGACGAGCAGGATTTTCATGCTTGGTTTTAACAGAGGATCCATACTCCTATCTTTACCGCAGGTTAAAAGGTTTCCCAAATGGGTCTAGATCCTCTGTTGGCTTCCAAGCAGGAAATCCCTGCTTGTAGCCTTTTCGTTGGTCCTTCTCAAATAGGTGCAGCCTTGTCTTCTATGAAGACGATGCGACCCACTTGTGCCTAGCTTGATGTACGGATTGTATATTGATGCCATCTATCATTTTTAGGCTCCGTTTTTGGGCCATGCCATTGGAAATGGTGCTGATTGAACAACCACCATTAAAAACTTCCTAGGGCCCAATGCAATGCCCATCATAATTTTGTTTGCCATCCAACTTGTTGAGAAGGACACATGGACCTGGATGAGGGTATAAAGCAAATATCAGGCTTAATTATCCAACACTTTTGTAGCCCATAACAAGTTTTTAATGGTAGGCATTCATCACCATTTTTTTCCTGCATTGTGGTCCACTTGAGATTTTGATCGACCTTATTTTCGGGCTGTGTCATACAATGATTTAGAAAATTAGATGGACGGCATAGATTAAATACATACATCATGGTGGGGCCGACAGTGCACCTTATGCAATCCGCATCTAGTTAAAGGCTTTGGAGGCATTTTCATAATTCTAGTTAAACGAAGAAAACTAACCTAAGGTGCTTAGTTGGAATTAACTAATGTAGTTTAATGAAAACTTAATTAGAAAATGTACCAGATGTAAATACCATATTAATGAGGTGTTATTTTGTAAAATTCTCAATTTTTTTTTATTGTGAATCCACGCTGTCCATTAGCTGTTCTTAACGCGTCAGCACAGACGTGAAGCAGATCCAAATATTACGTGTAACACACCTCAAGAAATACCGGTGACTGACCATTAAAAACTTATTGTGGGCCACATAATTTTTGGATCAAGTTGATACTTGTTTTTGCCCTTCATCCAGGTCTGGGTGACCTTATCAACATGTTGGATGGCAAATAAACATTACGGTGGGCCTTAAGGTAAGCCTTTGGAAGTTTTCAATGGTGTCCATTCAATCACTACTATTTCCTAAGATATGGTTCACCTAAGATTGGATCTGCTTCATTTCTGGGATCATTCCCTAAAATGAGCAGGAAAAACGGATGGACAGTGTGGATATACAATACATATATCAAGGTGGGCCCCATGGTGAGGGCTGCACCACGCTGTGACCACACTTAGGACGTGGCTTCGGTGGATCCCTGACTGCTGGGCCCACCTTGATTTATAAGCCGTCCATCTATTTTGAGCAAGATCCAAAGAATGAAACAGATCCAATTCTCAGGTGGACCACGCAACAGGAAAAGTGGTGATTGGCCATTAAAAACTTTGCTGTGAGCTGTAAAAGTTTTGGATCAGGATGATATTTGTATGGTCCCTTCATCCAGGTCTTTGTGACCTTGTCAACAAGTTGGATGGAAAATAAACACCCTAGAGCCCCCAGGAAATTTTCAACGGTGGGCATTCACCCACCACAAGTCCTCCTAACATTTTGATATGCTTCATTTCTTGGATCATGCCCTAAAACGATCATATGTAAGGAACATACATCACGTCGGCTCCATATTGAGGGATCCACCAACCTCATTATGGCGCCTAATTAATGAAAATGTGGTGACCAACACACGCACTGCACCTTTCTGGTGCCATATCATCTTTCCCGTCACCAGGTATGAAATCCGTGCCAATGAAAAGGTTGGGCCCAACGTGAAGATCGGATGGCAAGAAAACAGTGCTGGTAAGATCAGGAGAATGATCACACCGTTGGAATCAATGGAAAACCACTAGTTTGGCTTGACATGTATATGAGGCCCATTTGGTGAGAGGATCCGCCTTAATTTCAAGAAGAGCGATTTTCATGGTGGGACCTACCATTTTCATGGTAGGAGATTTCTACATGGACATGTTTCTACCCGATGGGGCAGGGGTCAGCTCTCTTTGTCCAATAAGATATCTTTTCAGGAGCGCAACTTGGCTGCGACCCGGAACCGGCCATGTTGGTGGGACCCTGACCGTATGGCCCACCTTAATGTATGCATTCTATATCTAAGGCTGTCCAACTGTTTTTTGAATTTATTTTAGGGCATGGTCCCAAAAATGAAGTTAATACAAATTTCAGGTATAGACCACACAAAAGGAAACAATGGTTATTGAACGTCCACCCCTAAAAAAATCCAACATTTGGTGTGGGGTGTGCTTTCACGGCCACTAAGAATAAATGTAGCCGTCATATACAACCGGCAGGCATTTTTATACGGCCATTAAGAGGGTAACATCCCGGACAAACTAAAAAACGGAGTTGGTATTAATGGAACATTTACCCATTACTAATAAATGGATCCATTAATGACGTAGAAAGGGGTACTTCTGTCACTGCCAATGAAAAGAATTGTGATTTTAGTTCTTTAAACATGTTATTTACACCCCGGGTGACACTACATACACCGAATAGGTGTGGCGGGTAAACAATACGGTCAACTCAAATCCTGCACCTGGTTTTTTGCTACGTCTAGGTTTCGAGTTCACCTGGTGTGGTTTCCTTTGTCACCCTTAGTTCACGCATGGCAATTTTTGAAGAACCCCCGGGATTTTCTAAACCTAGTTCGACTTTAAATACAAAAGGGAAATAGGTACAGACACACTGTTATATTTGGCCAATCTACTACTTATTTGGAGGTACGCCCGGGTTAGAAAGAAATAACTTTCAATGGTGGACGAATTAAGACCACTGTTTCCTTTCGTACGGGCCATTTAAGTGTTAGATTTGCCTCATTTTTTTGCTTATGCCCCAAAATGTGCTAACAAAACATATGAACAGCGCTGATATATCAAATACATTATGGTGGGGCCCACGGGTTTGAATCAATACTTTTGGACCGATTTTCGAGTGGGAATTACTCACCCATTTCCAAACAAGGTGAAAAAGAAATAATTACCCATTTACCACATATTTACGTGGATCATGGAAAAACAGATGGACAATGTGGATATATAACGCAAACGTATAGGTGTGCCTCACCCACTAAGTTGTTACCCCTGCATCACTCAGCTCGATTAAAATCTTTCATAGCCCATAATGATCAATCACCACTGTTTCCTATGGCATGATCCACCAAATAATTGGATCTGCTTCATTTTTGGGACAATACCCTAAAATGATATGGAAAAACAAATGGACGGTGTGGATACAGAATACATATGTCAAGGTAGGCCCCACTGCAAGGGACGCATCGTCTTAAGTGAGCCTCGACTCCCACCTAATCCGCTCCCTCTAGCGTCAAAGCTTTAGGCAGGGAAATAGAATGATGGAACAGAAATGGGAATAAACGGATGCAAGAGAGACACGTGTCTTGCGTTGGTGACCGAAATTGGGAGCGGATTAGCTGTTGTGCCTTGATATTTTTATTGTACATCCACGCTATTCATTAGCTCATTTTAACACATCAGCACAGACGATGAATTAAGCAGATTCAAATATTACGTGGAACACCCTCATGAAACAGTGGTGAGCAACTAAACCCTATTGATGCAAATACCCTAGAAGCAGACGCCATCGAGGAAGCTTACAAGGACCCTATCGAGGACGTGTCATAGTTCCAGATTTCTAACGGGCCGATGTACCATAGCTGCAGTTGTTCTTTTTGGATATTGACTTATAGATGTTATCCTATATATTTTTTTTAAATATACATTTTAGGATATATATCGAGTCCCTAGCTGGTGGACTCTGTTTTTTGTTTGGACATGTATTTATTTGATGATTATGACTTTTTCTACCTTACTTATCATGCACTGCTTACATTAGCTCTTTACGGTTGCTTTGATGCTGATGTAATTTAAATAATTAACCCATCTTTTATAAAGAAAGAGTTACACCTGAAATGTCGTGGATTAAGTGTGTGCTCAACCCCCTAAAATTCGGGATCTTACATCATTAACATTAGAATATGTACCAACTTGATGTCCAAAATGTATTTCTCCATGGCTATTTTACTGAGGAAGTATATATGTGTAACATCCTGAAATTTTGGCTCTCATGAACAATATGATGGGCCGAGTTTTAGGTGTATTTGAATATGCTAGGGATTTATTTTCACACATTCATCACTATTTAGTGTAATCATGGCATTTATAGCACAATGACGGAAATCAAGGTTCTTATTCCATGTTTTTCTACTCTATGTTATCAAACATAATGTTCTTAAATCATACCAAATATATAATATTCCACTTTCTGTCTTCATGGGAGACTTAATTCAATTTACATGAAAATAAATTCATTCTACGAAAATGAAAACAATAAACATCATTCATCTTCAAGCTGATACGGCTTCATCGTCAATCATTAACTGCCATGAAACTTGATCCATTTCATATTTCAATTCTAGTTCATCTATTGGATCGTCACCTGCAATAATCTGGGTGGTGTTTTAAAATACTATCCCAAGAAGGAGTGAGTTGCTTGCAATTAACTCAGTGACGATTACTTCCTAAGATTAGCACAATAATATCGAAGCATAATGAACATGCCCAATTAAAACATAGATGAGAAAATCTTAATTAATGCGATACATGATATGCATGCTCTAGCTAAGGCACCCTGGCTAAATGAGATGAGAATATGACACTCTTCTCATTAACCACTAATCACTAAAGGTTCCTGCTAGGACGGACCTTAGTCACTCTTCCCACTCACTTCAGCCTATCTAGTGAAACAACCTTATGCACACTTTCACTAGGGGGTGAGAAAACGACCTTATGCACACTTTCTCCATTATGAATGCATGATTAGTTCCATCCATTAATTAAGTAGTTTAGCATCCAGCTAATTTAAATAAACTCGAAGGTCACTATGGGGAGACGGGAACGTTGCTGGAGCGCCGGAGGAAAAGCGGGATACGACTCTCTCTCTCTCTCTCTCTCTCTCTCTCTCTTTCATTCTCTCTCTCTAAAAATTATGGCTGAGGCTTGCTCCTACGATGGAGGAGGTGTTTAATAAGGAAGGGGGTAAGATTTGAGGGTTAGGAGAGGTTACACGCGGCTGCATATGCGTGGGATCGATGCGATAAGAATGTGATTTTAAATGAGATTTCGGGCCAGATTTGAGAAGCACACAAGCGATGGATGGGGGAATGGTTTGGTACGTAAGTTATGATGAGTTAGGCCTACAAAATAGATGTGATAGATTCTGGAGTGGGGCTCACACACGAACGAATGGTCGCGGTGCAAAATAAGGAAAAAGAGAGAATGAGATTGACGACTTTTGAACAGATAGTTTATCGGACGATTGGACACCTAGGATAAGTTTGGATCGGTCCAAATAGGCAGGTAAGGTCCACAAATTGAAACTCCAGCGCCATTTGATCAGTCTCTTGTGCATGAAAAAGATTTAAAGAAATATTCGTCTAAATGATGTTTGTTTCCGTTCTCAATACAAAAGGAGACGTTGGCTAGCTAGGTGGGATTATCTGGAGTCTATAGGTGAAGTCCTAGCTACCCATGTATAGTGTTTTGCCCAGATTAGGAGTCCTTGCAAAACAGGGTTTGATGGAAGATTTAGATCTTGGCTCATGCTACGTGGTTGATGATGAAACTTCATGGGTGCGGGTTTCGAAGCGTGAGAGAGGGAATAGATGGTTTAGATTTTCAAAGCGGGGCCCACTTGGTGGACTGTAGCGTGGATAGCGATGCCAGCGCATGCAGCAGTGGCAGAAGCACCGCCTGCGCATGAAACGCACGGTCAAACATGCATTGACCGCATGGTTTGGCCGCGTGTTGCACACATGGGGTCCATCATGATATTTATGTAAAATCTACTCCATCCAGTAGGTGGCCTTCTAAAATTAGGTGTTGAGACAAAAAACGAGTTAGATCCGAGATCAGGTGGGCCACATATGGATCAATTTATGGTTATGAGATTTGTAGGATGATTGGAGGGCTAAAATTCGACGTGTAAGGCTAACATGTGTCCAAAAGCTTATGTATGGAGTTTTGATTGAAAACGATTATCAGAAATTATAATACTCAAAAGTGGAAGTTTAACTAATGTAACTATGACATTTTCGTAATTATTTGAAAATGCGCAATTTTGAAAATCTGGTCTTTCTATGACGTTTATGGGATTGTTCTAAATAATTTTTGTAAAGGGTCACCCATCCCTGTTGTTTTCAAAATAAAGTAAATGCTCGATATTTAATAAAAAAGAAATTGAAATAAAATTAAAAAAATTCAAATGAATCTTGAAAATTCGAGGCGTTACAATATACATCAACTGAAGGGATTTGAGGATCCGAATTTTCCCCACTATGTATGCTTATTATGTAATTCTCTCCATGGTTTGAAATAAGCACCGCGTGCTTAGTTTTAAAGATTTTCAAATTATCTAAAGACGTTGGGTTTATCGAATTTAAAGCCGATTATTCATTGTTCACATATCATTATCATGGGATTTCAATACTGCTTTTAGTATGCGTGGACGATGTTGTTATCATTGGTAACACTAAGTCTCGTTTTCATCGCCTCATAATTGCCCTAGGATTGTTGTTTGCCATGAAAAATTTGGGCCGTTTTCATTATTTTCTTTGTCTCAAGGCCATTTTTGTTTCGATAATGCTTTATATTTGACTCAAACAAAATATGTCATGGATCTACTAAAACATGAAAACATGAAGTTTGTTAAGCTATATTTGCCTCCTAGTGTAGAGAAAGAAAGACCCCCCCCCCCCCCCCCCCCCCCCCCCCCCCCTTGATGAAGGACATGGATCGAGCACATTCCTATCACACATGGACTAGAAAATGATCAAGGAGGAGTTTCAAAATTTAATAAATTTCGGCCACTTGACGAATTCCTAACGGCTCTAGTTGGTCCCCCAAAACTCGGCAAGATTGCAGACTTAGTGTCTGGACAATTCTAGACAGTTTCGGTCGCCAGACGATTTCCCGACAACTCGCGTTGATTGCCCGATCCCATGGATGGTGCTCCATGGATCTATCCTCTCACAGCAGCGTCTTTCAAGATGACGCTAGAGACTTACCTATTGGAGAGTCGTCAAGTCATCCAAGAGCCACAGGTTAGATTCATCCGTATAATGAAAAAATTAGATCAAGTAGTTGCTCATGGCGACATCTGCTTCTGATATCTGCTGGATTTTACAATCAAGTGGATCGGAAAGATCGATTCTATAAGAGAATGATAAATCTCCCTAGATTCAATGGCCGAAATTGCATCGACGAATGACTCTTTGAAGTCGAACGCTTCTTCGACTATACGTAGATCCCAGAGGAGGAGAAGGTTCTCGTAGCATATAAGTTGAAAGGTGGTGCTTCAGCGTGAGAGGACGCGACAGTTGAAGGCACCAATGGTTCATGACTGTGGATGAAATGACGGTTGCTATCATGATTCCTATACACCGTCGATGATAAGGTATTAGCCTAGTTATAACACCCTGTACTTTTCAATACCTGGTGGTTACTATTAAGTTAAGGAATAGACAATTAATTGGGTGAACTTCATTTGAAGTTTCTATAATAATAATAATAATAATTAAGTTGAGTGATTAGATAATAGTTAGGATGTCAAAAATCGATACTTGAACACAAATTTGGATTAGGTGGATCAGTTAATTGACACAATCACATTTTAGTTAGGAATAGCTCATATGGTTGATTTATTTTATAATTGGAGCTAATTAAGGATGAATTCCACCATTTTTATCAATAATAATAATAATAATAGTGGAAGAAAATATATAATAGTATTAAATGCTAGTATTATAATGTGATGAAATAGAATATTGATACTAAGCATTGATGGTACACTTCATAGTATGAACTAAATGGGTCCTTAAGACTTTTCAACTGTAAAATTTTAATATGGTAACAATCTAACCAATGGATATTGTATATGATACCATTTTTATGGACAAAATCACGATGTTTGGTCCACTTGATTCATAAACCCAACTCATCAGTAGGCCATTACTTATGTATGCCCAGTAGAAAGGAATTGATGGCGTGGATCTATTACAAACATCACTGTGGACCCCACAATGGCTCGCATGTACATTAGCCAAGTGTTCACCCTCGGTGCACCATTTTATCAAAACTGGTCAGCAAGGGCTGACCTGTGAGATACTTAAAGAAGGTATCTCTCTCTCCCTTTCGTAATGTTTGCCCAAGTGGGCAATGCAATGGACGAACGACTGTCTGTTTTGAGCTGGTGTGGGGCCCACTTGGAACTCCAGTTAGGTCGATCCAAACTGTCCATTTCGTAGAGCATAATGTTATCTAGCAAACCATGTTACCCTCCTCTCTTGGGGGCCACTAGTTATAAAATAATCTGCAGGCAAAGTCTAGTTTTTCACCTTGCCTTTTCAAAAACGGAAACTATTTTCCTCTTTCACACGATAACTCATCCGCAATCCATGTTTAGCTGTTTCCCTCAATCTGAACTATTCATAACACCAGAAGAGATCCATTTTTAGGTAAATCTCAATCATCCATTTCCTCCTCACGCAGATCAGCTACACAATATAAACAGTAAGTGTTGCTTTCCGATTTTCTTTCTTCTTGCATTTGAAATTAGAAAACCCAGATCTATCTACCCAAACCTTTCCTCACTTTTCTAGCTTCTTCCTCGACGAGCGACTTCAATGGTAGTTCTTCACCTGGTCATCATCGACAGATCTGATTCGTTCATCATGAAGGTCTCACGTTCTAGCAGAAGAAGAAGTCAGAAGGGAGGCATCCATCAAAGTTAGAGTGTGATTCGACTCTTGTTGGGTCAAGGTTCATCTACTAAAATCTGACTCGTTGTTGAGTCATTGTGCTAAGTTGTGGGATCTCGATCAGTTCCGCTCGTTTCTGAAATCATAGGAGTAGAAAGAGAAGAGGAGTTCTGCTCATCCTACTATGTGACTACCACGATTGGATGGTGATTTGTTACTAGGTCGACTCAGATTCATGTTTTGAGTTACTGTTGGCTATCTTTAAAAGGATCTGCATTTAAGTCTCTTAATTAGTCAAATTTTCGATTTATAGGTGGGATTTGTAATCTAACTTCGAGTTCACTAGAGTTAATTCCTTAATAGAGTTCCTTGACTCGGTTCAGCTAATGCACTCATCTAGACGAGTGGTGGCCTGGGTAGTGGGTCGTAATATGTATATTTGGTAATTCTAGAGTTCAAATTGAAGTGGCTAAGTAGTTTGATCGGGTTTTTATGCAAAATGGCTAGCTGAGTCAACTCAATACCTGGGTTGGGTTCAGTTTGGTTATAAGAACCAGATGAGGTATTATAACTAAGTATGAGGAGCATCTGGACCTGTCCAACAAGTAAATCAAAGGCCTAGATATTAGGTTCCTAGTTGATTTTCAAATCAAGATAAGTTATGGTTATGGCTGAGTTAACTCAGTCAAAACCAGTTGAGTTAAGATGGGATCTACTGACTTAATTTTATATTCATTTATTCCTAGATTTATAGTGTCGTGAGGACCAGCAGTCCCTTCTTGTGAATGCAAGTCTAGGTTTGGGACTTTGACATGTGGAAGTGTAGATCCAATGACATCACTAAGCAAGTGTTTCTTCAACTCATGACTCTCTAATCCTATCTGAGTCTGGATTTGGAATTTAACTTTGAGATTGATTGTTGTCCAATCAGACCTCTTCATTATTTTTTAATTAAAATTGGTTATGAGCTTGAGGAAGTTATCAAGTTTATTCATTTCAAAATAACCGAGAAGGAAAGATTCTCATAATCTCTTGTATAAAAGCTTCCTTTTATCTTAACACTCCAACAAATGTAGGTTAGTAAGTAGGGACTATAGTGTTCACTAAGATCAGTACTTCAATTGCATGTTAATGTACCATCTTAAAATGTAATTAAGAATTTGTGTGTACGTATCTTAGGTTTGGTTTGAATCTCAATTTAATATTAACTCATTTATCATCATCTGTGTGGAATTGATTCGACGTGAGGTTCTCACCCTTCAAGCTTCTATTTTATTTACAATTTCTTAATTTCATTACATGCTTATGATAATTGTTTTGTTTATAAAATTATTTACTTTCATAGTTAATTTATTATAATCGTCTTATAATAATTATCTCATAATATTCAGCTTATGATAATTGTCTCATGCTAGTCATTGTTTATAGAATTGTTTATCTCTAAATTGATCAATGTTGATGTAATTATTAGAATGAAACAGGTTTTCTTACAACTTGAATGTCATTTGGAGATTTGGGTAGGAAATGATATTTAATGTATTTTAGACGTTGGCTTGTTTGCAATTGGAAGTCGTAAAGTGGAATTTATCTTGTAGTATTCTTAATTGGACTTAGTGCCCATGTGGCTTTTGGTTGGGGAGATCCTCTTTTATTGGTGTCTATAAATGGATTTGTTACCCAAGTGGCTTTGATCGAGAAGAAAATCCTTGGTTGGAAACTTGGTATGAACCTAAGATGGACAATATGTACTTGTAGATTGAATTACTACTAATGTAGAGATTTCTTATTAGTATAAAATTATTTTTTTTATTTGACATCTCATGGGTCAGGGATGGTGTTCTGGGATGCTATGCCTCAGCCGTCAGCCTATGCTGGGTTGCGCAGGCCCCTCATAGTAACCGTGAGCTATTTTAATTATTTGTTTATTAAATCAGACTAATAAAACTGGCTAATCATGTATACATGGACATTCGCGGGTAATGTTGGTCATGAGCCACATTACTGTCGGTTTGATGTGCATTGTATTGCGGGTAATATTGGTGACGAGCCATGTTATTGTCGGTTTGAAACTCGCCAGCTAGATATGCATTCCTAGGCTGATGAACATATGCATGCATTCATTCAACTTAAACAAGACTAAAGTTTATAACTTGTGGATTGAATATGGAAATTGATTATGTTTGTGATATTATATTTGATTGCGTTGATGATCAGCTCTCTTGAAATTCTATATTAGATTTCAGTAAATATTATCTCCTGAAATTTTATAATTTGTCATCATGTGAATTGTTATCTTTAGTTAATTTTTATATAACTGTTATCATGCTTAGAAATTTTGGAGGGTTTTTACCTTACTAGATAGTGTATTAACGCTGTCGAACTATATCAGGTGGTGCAAGTGACGCTGGATGTGAGTTGGTTGGATCGTGCAACTCCAGTCTAGTTTAGATTCATTTGTTTTTGTTATCTTTCAATTAATATAAATTTTGAGACCTCTGATTTGTATAAGCCCTATGGGTGTCACTTGTATAGTTTAATATATGTTGGACATTGCGTGTCTTGATATGCTTCTATTGCAATTTAAATAAAAAAATTATATTGTAAAGTAGATCTTTGAATGTTTACACTCGAGTTTTCAGAATTCGGGCTCAATATCCAAGTAATAAAAACCGGGATGTTACACTAGTGGTCCCACAACTTGTGGCAGGAATCTTATCGTTTTGAGCCGGAGTTGTGACAGAATGCCAGATTCCACGATGGCGTGCATGGGGTCTCTATGGAAACGAAAGATCTACCTAAAACTTTTGAAGTGGAGGGATAGTCTTCCGTAACAATGCCGGATTTCGCCAAGGAATCGCAAGATGGAACATTGGATCCAGGCGAGTGTAATGAAAACTTAGATCGGATCTTTGATGTGGAGCCTAATGATGCTAGAGGTGATCACATATTCCACCGCCTTGTGAACCTTAAGAGGAAGGGGCACATTTCATGTCGGAGGATGCGGAACTGTACTTCTGTTGATACACTTTCTTCACCCATACAAGAGGATTGGTTAAGGAGAATGAACAGGTGGTTGGTTAGATCTCTATTATGGATTTTATACTACCACAAGTTGATGAGGAGGGCATCAATCCTGAATGATGATCCAAGTTCAAGTAACCCCATTACTGAAATTTTTATACCACCGGCAGTTAAGGGTGAAGATATCAAGTCAGTAATAATCGAGGCCTTAATCGAGTAAGTAGTGGATGTTGATCCCATGTATATCGCCAATAATGTAGTACCAGGATTGTTAGAGTTCACGATTGTTGTGTTTAATCCTTCCCCGACGTGCAAAGAGAAGGCGAGTAAACAAAGGTGTTCGAAGTTGAGCATGTATTGTGGCCTAATTCGTGGCCTGATTTCAACACATAACTCAAGAACAAGTTATTTTGAAGTAGATGGGTCTGGTGTAGAGAAAGAGCCCCCTGATGAAGGGTGTAGATTGAGCACATTCATATCACACATGGACCAGAAAAAGATTAAGGAGGAATTTCAGAAATTCAGCAAATTTTGGTCGCTTGAAGGATTCTTGATGGATTTGGTTGGTCGCTCAAAACTCAGCCAAATTGCAAACTATCTCTAGATAGTTTTCGACAGTTTCAGTTGCTCGGCAGTTTCCTAACAACTCAGGTCAATCGCCCGACAAGGCCCGACGGTCGTGTGCGAACTTACACGATTTTTCACAATTTAATTTTCTTTTTCAACTAACACTCTTTTATTAGGATTGACGGTTTTGTTTTAGGCTATATAAGCCCTCTTAAACTCATTGTTAATCATCTCTCTTAATATTATTTAATAAAATTTTAATTTATTTCGATTTTAATTTATCTTGTATATTCGAGATTTCCGTCGTGGATTCGAGGAAGCTAAGTTGATTCTGAGAACTCTTGGGACCTCCGCTTGATTCAGAGTAGTTATCCAACAAGGAAGACGGTGATTGACCTCACCACATCCGCCAGCAGTTAGTGGCCAAAAGTTAGGCCGATCTGATTGAGATCCTCTCGCTGATCCAACCTCTTATCGCAACATTGTAGGGGGCACTCCAATATCTTACTTTAACATGACCTGATCTCATATTCGCAGTAAATGATCAGGTTTGTCAGTTTATGCATCAATCTTGTACTTCTCATCGGATGGCTATCAAACGATACATCGTATGTGAAAGAAACAATAGATTATGGACTTCAATTTCGACTTGGGTCTCTTCATCTTAAACCGTATCCTGACGTCGACTATGCCGGTTGTCCTACCGACCACAGATCGACTAGCTATTAGCCTATTTCCTGCATATACCTTAGTTTCAACCTCATTTCTTGGAGTGCAAAGGAAATACACTTTTTCACACCAAGCATGGAAGCGGAACACATATTGTTGCAAAGATTTCATGGCAACTAATTCTCTTCAAGGTTATATTTGCATCTTTCCCTCCATCACTCTGCTTATCTGGGGTGATAATATTAGTTTGATTTCACTTGTCGTGAATCCTGTGTACCATGCACGAACAAAACTCCTTGAAGTTGATTTTCACTATGTTCATGAAAGGTAGTTTGTAAAGAGCTCGATGTTGGCCATATCAACACTGTTGATCAAAATTTTGATGTATTCACTAAAGGCCTTACAAGTGCTTGGTTCAATTGTTAAAAGTCAAGGTCATGCATTTGTAACTTAACAAGGTGTATCATACTGTGTACCTCATCTTTAGACTTTGTAATCTATTTAACTAAGACATTCCTACTGTATTTTACTTGTTAAAATGAATACCATAGGAAGAGCTCAAAAGGCTTCTGCGTTTGAATTCCTACACAAAGTTCTTTTAGACCTAAACGTGACCCAAAAATTGATAAAATCCCTATTACTGGCGGCTGTCAATGTAGCTAACAAGAGTAGATTACACACAACCAAAGTGCCTACTAGTGATTTAAGATACATGGCATACTAATTATGCAATCGATCCATACCCAACATACTAATTCTACACCCAACATCCGAAACCATCCAACCGTAGATTTAGATATTTCCTTTCCAGACGTACAAACTAGCACACTCGAACAAGCAGGCCCCATCATCCAGCACCGTCTGATCTGGATTTGATGGGTCTTCTATATATTCATCTAGATAACGTAGCCACGTATAGGGGGCCCTGAAGCCCTCTGGCCCTCAATGCTTAATGACACACAAATGCAGTTGGCATTCTACACCCATCATCCAACACCATCTAACCGTTGATTATCCAACACTGCCTGATGGTGGAGTCAGTGGGCCTTATTCATATGCATCTAGGTTGACATGATTAGGTCGAGGGAGCTGGGACGGCCCCATCTCGGCATCTATGCTCGATTAGGTAATCGGCAAAGTCCTTAATGTACTGATTGTCCCGTTCCTTGTTGGAAAAGATCTTCATCATCTCCCTAGCGTTGTATCTGATGGGCCCACCCTCATCGTCCCCCATCACCAGCTTCAAAGACTTAGCAACTCCCTCCCGTGTGAAAGATCCGTCCCTCTCATTCCTAGGCACCTCGACTCCAACCTTCTTTCCTACCATCACACGCGTGATCAGCCCTTGATCAGCCATCATCGGCAACATAATGAGTGGCTTCCCGAAAGCAAGACCCTCGACGGAGGAACCCCATCCACCGTGCATCAAGAAACACCCGATCGACGTGTGTGCCAGTAACTTAGTCTGTGGGGCCCAGCCCAAGCGGACGAACCCACAGCCTTTGGTCCGCTCCTCGAACCCTGGTGGGAGGAGACTTGGGTCCCCCCTATATGCCCAAAAGAAGGGCAACTCGGATAGCTCTAACCCGAAGGCTAACTCATGCATTTGCTCTCTACTGAATCGCAACTCACTCCCAAATGCAACATAAACCGTGGACCCATGCTTTTGTGTGTCAAGCCACTCCTGGTCCACACATGCGTCAATTTCGGGTATGGGCGGCGAAAGCAAGCCTATCGGAAAAATGGGTTTGTTATAAAGCTGGCCAAGGAGTCGGATCCACTCGGGTTCGAATTCCAGGCAGCTCCGTATGGCTGCGACATGAGATCCTTGGAATGTGAGTCCTAGCCTCTGGCTTTGGGTCACACCTGAGCCCGATTCATGGCCCGTAGTGTACATAGCGATTCGTTCGGCCTCATAGTATCGGAAAGCCACATTGGTGGGGAATGGGACCCAAGGGGGTGGTACGGTTAATTGCTCAGGCGTCACTGGCTGAGGGTCCATCAGCACCGTTGGGGGCCCTATGATGGAGAGGCTCGTTGCGCTGAAGGGTCCAAAGAAGACAGTTGGTATCCCATACTTAGCTGCGACCCGTGGGGCCCAGTAAACGCCCATATCGTAGATCACCCAATCCGGTGATGGATCTCCTTGGAGGAATGCTGATAAGGGGGCCTCCAGTCCATCCAACAGCTGCTCTATATAGCGAAGGTGATCAGGAGGGACATCGACGGTGGATTGAGCATCCTCAGGTAGACCATCGACGGGAGGTGGGGTAAGCTTCACTAGATTTATCCGGGGACGGAGATCATGAGGGACAGTCGGCAGCCTGTCGATGTTCCTGGGAGCGGAGAGGAAGGACACACGGTGACCCATTCGAGCTAAGCACTTGGCCAGCTCAAGATAAGGGATCATATGGCCAAAAGCTAGCCACGGCAGCATAACAATGTGAAGCTTCCCTTCTTCTTCCATTGCTGGGAATGGAATGGCATGAATCGTAAGGGAGAGGGATGGGGAATAAATGGGATGCAAGGGAAACACATTCTGGCGACTAATTAATTGGGTGCGGATAAGGCGCGGCCCCGCACCCATCTTGATATTTTGTTGGGGGGCTGGTTCTACTGCAAGTAGACCTGGCAAAATTCAACCTGACCCGACCCAACCCTATTTTTTTCCAGTTTAGGGTTCATGATCTGAATTCAATTTTTGGATTGACCCAACCTGAATCATACAGGGGTTAAGTAGACTCACAGGAAGTTAGGTGGGCCCACCAAAGGTTTCTAACGGTAAATAATCAATGTTTCCTATGGTGCATGTGGTCCACCGGAAACTTTTATCGACTTCATTTTTATAATCATGTTGTAACATAAATTGAAAAAACATACAGACGGTGTGGATATAGAATGCATACATTGAGGTGGGTCTTACAATTAAAGTGCCACCCACTTCGTTGGTTACGGGTCGCAGCAGAGTCACGCTCAGTTAGTTGTCAGGTTGCAGCCTAGTCGCACTCAAAGTGAGCGTGACTTGACTATGAACTATGTATCTGTTGTATATCCGCACCGTCCATATGTTTTTCCATCTCATTTGAGGAAGTGATCCGAAATTGTAAGAAGATCCAAATCTCAGGCGGACCATACCAATAGAAACAGTGATGAATAACCATTAAAAACTTTTTGTGGGCCATGAAAGTTTTGGATCAATCTGATATTTCTAGTTTCCCTTCAAACAGATCCTTTTGATATTATCAACAGGTTGGATTGCAAATAAACATTAAGAAAACATTTCGGTGGGCCTTCAGAATTTTTAATGGTGTGGCACTCAATCAACACCGTTTCCTTTTCTGTAGTCCACTTGAGATTTGGATATGTATGAATTTTCGTACCTCATGAAATAGTACGGAGATATGGATGTACAGTGTGGATATATACATAAAATCATCAGGGTGGGCCCACGGCAGGGGTAACACCCACTAAACTGTTGCCCGGCAACACCTAATTCGCTCCCAGAATCAGCCACGTGGGTGGGACCCTGACCGCAGGGCCCACCTTAACATATGAATTCTATATCCACACCATCCATCTGTTTTTTCAGCTTATTGTAGGTTATGGTCCCAAAAATGAAGTAGATACAAATTTCAGGTGGAGCACACAATAGGAAACAATGGTCATTGAGCGTCCACCATTAAAAGCATCCCATGGACCACTGTAATTTTTTTGACCATCCAACCTGTTGATAAGGTCACATAGACCTGGATGATAGGAAAAAAATAAATATCAATCTGATCTAAAAGTTTTGTAGCCTACAAAATGTTTTTATTGGTAAATAATCACTATTTCCTATGGTGTGGTCCACTCGAAACTTTTGTCTACTTCATTTTTTGAACAATGACCTAAAATAAACAAGAAAAACAGATGGATGGTGTGGATACAGAATTCATTCATCCAGGTGTGTCCTACAGTCGGGGTCACACCCACACTATTGGTTGCCGGTTCGCAACCAAGTCACACTCCCTTTGAATGAGACTTGGCTGCGGCCTGGAACCAGCCATGTGGGTGGGACCCTGACTGTAGGCCCACCTGGATGTATGCATTCTATATCCACGCCGTAAATCTACTTTTCCCAAAAGTGAAGTAGATACAACATGAGGTCGGGGTTCGGGTCTAATAGGTGGTGAAATCCCACTATGGCGTGAGCATGGTGTGTGTGTACGGGTATGTGTGTGGGGGTGTGCGTGCATGGGTGGGTGTGAGCTGTGTGTGGGGGTAATGTAAAAAAACAAAAAAGGAGATACAAACTCAGGTGAACCACTTGACAGGATACAATGGTTATTGAATGTCCTACATTAAAAACATCTTGTGGACCACCATAATGTTTACTAACCATCCAGCCTTTTGATAAGGACACGTACACCTAGATGAAAGGGAAAAACAAAAAAAAACAAAAAACAAATTAGCTTGATTTAAAACTTCTATGGCCCACAAAGGCTTTTAATGGTAAATAATCAATATTTCCTATTGTGTCACTACACCACAATCATTCATTAGGAATGGCTACTTCTTTGGATAAGGAATGGCGTTAGGCTGTTCCTAGTGCGTATGGTTTCCGATCCTAAGTGTAGAAAGAGGTTCAGTCTCATAAAAAGAACTAAAAAAAATAAATAAAAAATAAATAAACCTAAAAGCTTGCTCTTTCTCTACTTCTTCTTGCGACTCTCTCTCTCTCTCCCTCTCTCACTCCTTGAAATAGAAGGAATCTGAGGCTCCTCTCCACAGCTACTATTCCTGCTTGTCAACTGCCTTGAGCACGATCATGCAGGAAAAGTCACTGGAATGCTACTGGATGGCCCAACCGGAGTTCCTCCATCTCACAGCGTCTCCTGATGCTCTGAAGAAGAAAGTGGCCAAAGCCATGGAAGTCCTTCAATTACCGCAAGTTGTAGGCATGGTAATGCTGCAGATCAGCTTGGTTCATTGTCGGTGTAGCGCTCCTAAATTTTTCAAGAACGGTTTTCAAGCATTCCTAATTAACGTTTTTAGTCGAATGTGTGGTCAACTGAAACTTTTATCTGCATCATTTTTGGGACCACACCCTAAAATAAGTTGGAAAAAAAATGGACTGCGTGGATATAGAGCACAACTTGGCTGTGACCCAGGACTAGTGATGAGGGTGGGAAACTGACCATAGGGCATATGCATTCTATATCCACGTCGTCCATCTATATTCCAGCTTATTTTAGGGCATGGTTCCAAAAAATGATGCAAATACAGATTTCAACTAGACTGCACAATAGGATGCAATGGTCACCAAACGTCAACCATCAAATGCATCTTATGGACCACTGTAATGTTTATTGACATTCTAACCTATTGATAAGGTCGCATAGATCTTGATAGACGGAAAAGAAAAAAAAAATCAAATATAAGCTTGATCCAAAAGTTGTGGCCCACCAAAGGTTTTTAATAGTAAATTGTCACTGTTTCGTGTGGTGTGGTTTACCTTAAACTTTATCTACTTCATTTTTGGAGCCATGCCTTAAAAGAAGCTGAAAAACAAACGGTTGATGGGGATATAGAATTCATACATTGAGGTGGGCCCTATGGTCGACGTCTCAATCACGTCCTTAGTTCTAGGATTGCAGCCAAGTCCCTCCCTTTGGGCTAGGTTGTGCCACAAGGATTTTTATTTGGCCTCGACTAGGGCTGTACACGAGCTGAGCTGAACCGAGCTTTGCACAGCTCAGCTTAGTTTGGTCAACGGGCAACCTGGGCTCGGGCTCGGCTTGGCTTGGTCCTCAAGCCCAACTAGTAGGCTTAGCTTAGGTTGGTCGAGCTTTCGAGTCGAATTTGAGCCTATTCGAGCTTCAAGCTTTCGAACATAAATTTCAGGTGAGCTTTCGAGCTACTATCAAGCTTAGGCTTTTGAGGTTGGGGCAATCGGACAAGGGAGGTTGTCGGCTGGAGGGAGGGAAGCTGGAGGACAGGGGTGGTTGGCTGGAAGACAAGGTTGAGGACTACCGAAATAGGCGTTACCCAGGGTTGGAGGGAGGTCGACTGTTAGACAAGGTTGGGGACTACCGGAATGGTCGGGCAACGAGCAGAGAGAGAGAGAGAGGAGATGAGAAGAGAGAAGATGAGAGAGAGAGAGAGAGAGAGAGAGAGAGGAGATGAAAAGAGAGAAGATGAGAGAGAGAGAGAGAGAGAGAGAGAGAGAGAGAGATCAGAGGGTCGTGGTCCTCATGGAAGCCGGGCGGTCAGGCAGTCACGGGCGAGGGCAACTTTTAGGATTTTATTTTTTTATTTTAAACATTTTTTATATATTATATAATAATATATAATATATAATATATTTTAAATACCAAGCCTATACATAAGCTGAGCCAAATCAAGCTGATGCCAGCTCAAGCTTGTTTAAATTTTCAACCAGCCTATTAAATTGGCCCGGCTTGACTATTTTTACCCTATGAGCTGAGCTTTTTCAAGCCAAGCCGACCTAGCCTGATTTGTGTACCACTCTAGCTTGGGCTTCCACAGTGACCCTTCTGGTACAGAACTTAGTACTAGGCCACGCTGGTCTATGCTCCGTGAGCTCACACAAATGCAGGTGCTTGTGTTTTATCCACGCCATCCATCTGCTTTGCCAGCTCATTTTATAGCTTGAGACAAATATAAGGTAGATCAAAATCTTAGGTAGACCACAACGTAGGAAATAGTGGTGATTGGACGCCCACCATTAAAAACTTGGCTACAAAAGTTTTGGATCAAGCTGATATTTGTGTTTTCCCTTCATCCAGGTCTGTGATCTAACCCACAGATTGGACAGTAAATAAACATTACAGTGGGCCTTATCAAATTTTCAATGGTGAGCATTCAATCACCACTTTCTTGTAGTGTGATCCACCTGAGATTTTGATCTGTGCCCTAAAATGAGTAGGGAAAAATGGATAGACGGGGTGAATAAAACACATGCATCATGATGAGGCCTACAAAGCACCAACCAGCACGGACTAGTACCGAGCTTGGTAATGGAGGATCACCACCGAATCCTAGTCCAAATGAAAATCCCATTGGCAGGACGTGGCCGGAGCTGTGTGGGGCCTACTGTGATGTATGTGTTTTATCCACGCCGTCCATCTGTTTTGCCAGCTCAGTTTAGGGCATGCCCAAAAAAGATGTATAATCAAGGCTCAAGTGGACCACACCACCGAAAACAGTGTGGATTGAACGCCTACTGTCCAAAACTTCTTGGAGCCACAGAAGCTTTGCATCAATTTTATATTTTGGTTTTCCTACATCCAGGTCTGTGTGACCTTATGAACGGGTTCGATGGCAAATAAAATATCACGGCAGGCCTTAGGAAAATTTCAACAGTACTGGGCGTTCAATCCGGACTATTTTCCGTGGCGTGGTCCACTTGAGCTCTAGATCTGCGTCACGTTTTGTCCCATAACCTAAAATGAGCTCAAAATGGATGAACGGTGTGAATAAAATACATACATCATGGTGGGCCCCACAGAGCTTGGGCCACGTCGTGCCACAGGAATTTCCATCTCAAAGCTCCTGGTGCCACGGTCAATCCGCTTCTGTTATTCTCACATTTTACTGAACTCGGATTCGGCAGTGAACCGCCGGTACCCACCTCGGTACTGTGATGCTGAAAAAGCTGCAGGCCTCACCATGATGTATGTATTTTATCCATGACGTTCATCTATTTTATCAAATCATTTTAGGGCATGAGGTAAAAAATGAGGTAGATGCAAATCTCAGGTGGACCACATCATAGGAAACAGTGGTGATTGAACTCCCACCATTAAAAACTTTTTGGTGTCCATGAAAGTTTTGGATCAAGCTGATATTTGTGTTTTCCCTTCATCCACGTCTGTGTGACCTAATCAACAGGTTGGATGGTAAATAAACCTTACAGTAGGCCTAGAAAGTTTTTAATAGTTGATGTTCAATTACCACCGTTTCCTATGGTGTGGTCCACCTAAGATTTGTATATGCCTCTTTCGGGGCTCATTCCATAAAATGAGCGAAAAGGATGGTCCTAATGGACACACACATCATGGTCAGCCCATGGAGCTTTATCAGCACCGAGTAGAATCGATGTGGGCACAGGATGGGTCCCGGATTCCACAGGTGAGGCCTTAACTGTGGGGCTCACCTCAACGGTGTATGTGTGTTGCATATCCATGCCGGCTATTCTTTTTCTAGATCGTTTTTAGGCATAATTCCAAAATTGAGGCAGATCCAAATCTCAAGAGGAACATATAGTAGGGATTGAATTTTCACCATTAAAAATTGCTTGGGGCGCAAACGTTTTGGATCAAGATGCAATTTTTGTTTGAACTTCATCAGTTTGTGTGACCTTACTAATATGTTGGATGGCAAGTAAACATTACAGTGGGTCTTAGGAAGATTTTAATGTTGGGTGTTGAATCAGGACTTTTTCCTATGGTGTGGGTGAGCTGGTCGGGTCCATACCTGGCCCATTGTCACCCGTGGCCACTTCAACAGAATAATTGAATATAAGATGTTGCTCAATACATTAAGTCTTCTATGACTCTTAATTATTTGAATTTCACTCAATCTTCATCATAGTGTTTATTTTTTTGGTTAGTACACACTCCATTGATAGTACACACAGCCACCCCTGTTAGTCACACTGCAATGTTAGCCACCCCCACTCTAGGAATTGATACCGTGACCTTAGTGTTGAAACAAGGCTATCTTCAATTAGTCTACCACTTGAGCTATGGATCCGGGTGTCAATCCTTATCAGAGCTTGAAGGCCTCTATTTTTAAGTTTGCTCATCTTGCTTTGTGAATGTTGAAAGGGACTACTTAGCGATAAGTCTATACATGCATTGTGTGAGATATCATGACATTCATGCATTAAATCAACTAGCTTAGGAGATTGTATGTTTTTTATGTTGTCATTGTCTAAGCTTGATTGATTTAATAACATACTTAATTTAGATTTATAGGACCATTAAGTTAGCTACTTACTCTCACCTAGGACAGTGTTTTAAAAACCAACCAAACCATAAACATAGGTACCTTAGAGGTCGGCGCGATCGCAGAGGAGAGTGAGGAGTTCATTGAGGACTACTCCTATTTCCAGCTCTCGAATGGCCATGCCTAGTAAGAGAGCCTTGTCGAATTTTGTGCACTTTGGAGC
The DNA here is from genome assembly GCA_003013855.2 of Liriodendron chinense. Classification (NCBI taxonomy): domain Eukaryota; kingdom Viridiplantae; phylum Streptophyta; class Magnoliopsida; order Magnoliales; family Magnoliaceae; genus Liriodendron; species Liriodendron chinense. The sequence goes on along the minus strand of PVNU02001793.1, from coordinate 514,769 downwards.
TGTGGGCCGACCCTTAGTGATAGTTGGATTATTATATTTAGATACAGGTCAGGTTTAATTCAAACTTCATCTTAGATTTACTGCTTTCATTGACTTTAAAATTGTGTATTATTCCCTTACTACCATAAATCAACGAATCACGCTTCAGCAAAGTATAAGTGACACCCGAAATCTCGGGGGGTCGAGATTGTACTCAACCCTTGAAATTCGAGGCATTACAGTCCATGAAGCATAGAATCCAAATCATGAACGGTTTAGATCATCATCTACGATAGAATTCAAGGTGGCCCTAATGGTGATGTGGGGTATTGCATTCTATTAATTCCCTTGTTTGAATTGCTTAGATAGCACGTACATTACCTAAGACCTAAATTGCATCCCACTCTGTTTGGCTCAAAATTCGGTAGTTGATATGTGTGTATGGTGCTATATGTGCCAAAGTCTTTTATGGCTTGATCTGAACCGAACACTTATGGCCCCTAAGTGTCGAGATACGAGGAGAACCTATGAGTAATTATCTATGACTAAGAACTGAAGGTTCGCCATCTATTCAACCACCTGTAAATAAAGGTGGGCAACAATTCGAGTTGAGCCAAGTTAGCCCTAGTTTGGTTTAGCTCGTTTTTGTGCCACCCCAGTTTGTGGATTGGCCATTTTGGGTTTCAGGCCGACCCATGCGGCCCGAGTTTGGTTTGCTCCAGAAAAATCTAGTTCAGGCTGGGATTGATTTGGTCAAAAATTTTGAACTAGTTCGGGCCGAGTTCGAACAAGTATCGACTCTTTTGTTTGTTTGTTTGTTTAAATAGAAAAGAATTAAAAAATTTAAAAATAACACACAAAAAATACATAAGTATCTTTTTACATAATGTTTAGCATCCTCCAAAAGATGAGTGCAACTTTAAAATAGACATGTAAGAACCTTTTCCAAACAAAAGTATACAAGCATAACTTTATAAGTGCAAGGAAACATTGTGCATTCATGTATATGTATTATGTATTATCTACGTCATCATGTATATGCATTATACACGCCGTCCATCCATTTTTACATATCATTTTAGGACATGATCCTAAAATTGAATCATATCCAAAGCTCAAGTGTATCACACCATAGGAAACAACGTGCTTACAATCTACAAGCCGAATCAAACTGAGCTTTGAGCCAAGCTGGTATTGCCTTGGTTTGAGCTTGGTTTGTTTTTTTTTAAACGACCTTGACTCTGAGACTTGGTTTTGCTTGAATTTCTATTCAAACCAATCCAAGTTGAGCTTTTTCAAACCAATCCAAGGTGAACTTTCGAGCTAGCTTGGTTTGTGCCCAGCTCTACGTTTAAATGAAATTAGGCTATTTGCGAAGGGGAGGGTTCATTTTTTAATGATTTTTTTTAAAAAAAAAGACTTTCTCATAATGATAGTAGAGATTACCTTATTCAAGCAATGTGAGAGTAGAAGGAACTTAGCTACATTAACTGAAATAAAAATAAAAACTTCAAAGTATCCCTTGACGATCTAGCGTCTATGACGTAAATGGTGAGGCCTTGAATATAATTCTTCCTTAGTGTAGTAACTTGGGCATAGACAAAGGGGATTATACTACTAAACAAAAAAAGAAATTGTTATTCTTGTGATCTAGCTAGGGAATTACACTACTTCTAATCTAGGTCGATCCTATATAGCAATATAGAAGGACATGATTACACTACTCATATGCTAAAACTGTTCCAGCATAGTAGCATAGATGAATTGTCCTGACCTAGGATAAAAGGATAGACATGTTAATGCACTCTCCAATAATTCGTATGCAAGGTATTTCAAGACCTTTATAGATAAGACAAATCATAGATATTTGTAATCAATCATTTATCATTTCGGGGAGGAGCAATAGAATTTCATTGGTATAAATATGGATTATTGAAAAGAATAAAACATGTTATTTAGATATTTCCCTTTAACTAACTTTGAAGTCTTATATTTTTTATTAATACAAATGGTGGAAGTAGACTTCGAAGAGAAGATGCATTATACGATTTTAAGGTAGTAGCTAGAGAGATATTCATAGCCACTCTTCACGTCTGCTGGTGTGGGAATAACCATCTGGGTCCGAAGACAGTTGTGGCATATTGAACAATGCCACGTATGATAGTCGTTTGTATTGTGGGTTGGCCATTGGTTGTACATACATCATGCTCTTGTTATGTGGACAAGAGTCTCTCTTGAGACACCATGTGTTGGTGATAGCTATCCATTTCTCCACACAAATGTGTGTAATGCGCCATGAAACTTGGCCAACTTGACATAGTTGTTATTGATCTACTCCTAAAATGTTTTCGGCCCGTAGAAACATTAGGGCGCATCAGTTAAATCTGTCACTTGCCACAACTGTATTTCAGTTAATACCCATTTTTGTCATTAGGCCAATATGGTGAATAGTTGGCTTTGTCACATAATGAGTGGGATAGAGACACATGTCTCATCGTTGTAACCAGCTGGATTTAACCATTTAAAGCAACTTACGACTTTATTAATTTTGATCACATTCTGAAGAAATCTTCCGACTTTCTCTTGTTGAGATTTTGATGCCATATGGCATCATCTAAGTCCCTAGATATGATGTGGTCAGATCAGGTGTAAACACACTCAACCAATGTCAACCAATAAAAGTCTATAAATGTTCTATAGCTTGGATCTTCAAATATGGAGAATCTTAGGTGCACATAAGCGTGGGAATGGGCTGGGTTTGGACAGGGCCAGGTTAGGCCTGAGTCCAGCCAACCCTTCACCCTTTAGGCCCAAGGCCGGCTCAAACCTAGCACAACAAGTGCAAACCCAAGCTCAAAAAAGTTGGTCAGGCCTGATCCTGACTAAACCTGACCCAGCCCAACACGCGCGAAAATTGATTACCTACCTTTTTTCCCTTGAGTGTTCCTAATCTATCCATTGATTAAGCGGGCCATGCTTGCACAAAAAGCGGACAATTTAGAGGAATGAAGCCAACTATCTATATATTCAATGTGGATGGATTGCCTAATCCACGATCTATATATATTCAATGCTGGGCCCGGTTGAGCGGGCTTTTAACTTGAGCCGAAGCCTGACCTGAAACTTACTCAGGCCATGCATGCGAAGCCCACGCCCAAGATACGGGACGAGCTAATATGTCCAAGCCTGGCCCAAAGCCCGGTGGGGCTCATTGGGTCCGGCGGCCTACCTGGCCCATTGCCACCCTTAGGTGGACATGGCATCCACAGTGAGACCCATCACACCAACGGTTCAGGTTTGGGATGCCTGGGCTTTGCTCATAGAAACAGAAAGCCAGATATTATAGTTCACTCTCTAGCCCGAGCATCTAAAACATACCCGTTTCTTTCTTTTATCTTTTCTAGAAAGCACCAAACGTGTAGGCTTAGCAAACCCACACGTTTGGTATTAACACCCGGTTCTTTCTTCTTCGTCTTTTTTTTATTGTCCTGATATTAATATACAGCAAATGCTCCAGTTCCTCGGAGCACTATAATTCATAATGCTCCTAGTAGAATTGGTCCATTTGGACAGGCCAATTGATCAATCTGAACCGTCTAATTAGTCCATAACAATGCAAAAATTTCACTGATCAAATGATCCAATCCATCCTAGATTTATCCATAATTTCTATAGCCATCCTTTTTTTTTTTTCAAGCTATGAATGGAATGACTATGATGGCCTAACAAAAAGTTATTCTACAGAATAATAATACAAAAAGTCATTCTACAGAATAATAATCAATACATGATAGACCCTAACCACTAGATGGATCAGATTCTTGATTGGACCTATTTTTGTGGAAACAATCTTGAAAGCCATGAATCAATGGTTAATATTTGTTAGATTGGTGCAACGTCTGCATGGTAGTCCATGAAACATGGGTTAGATCTAATGAACAATATGGGTCAATGAATTAGATTGAATTAGACTGTCCAAGTGGGCCAATGCAACCAGAAGGATGGAGTATTTATCTTACAATAGATTAGTGAATACAATCGTCATGCTACACCCATCTTCTAACACCGTTCGATCGTTCAAGTGCCTTTATTGTACATGGGTCACACTTAAAAGTTCATTTTTCGTAGACATGCTACACCCATCATAAAAAAAATAAAATAAAAAATAAAAAATAAAAAAAACCTTTATTGCATATGATACAATCGTCATGCTAAACCCATCATAATTAATAAAAAAAAAAAAGAAAAGAAAAGAAAAAAACTACATTCTACACACATCATCAAGATCGTTGGATCATATGGACGGTCTTATTCACAAGCAGATATTCATCAAGCCGTACTTAATTAATCTGATGGGGCCCTCACACCCTCTCGGGGTCTGTGTTCAATAAGGTAATTCACAAAGTCTTCCACGTACCGATCGTGCTTTTCCTTGTTACCGAAGATGTTCTTCATATCCATGGCACTGGATCTGATGGGTGCACCCTCATCATCTACCATCACCAGCTTCAAACACTTAGCAACCGCGTCCCGTGTGAAAGAACCGTCCATCTCATTCCGGTCCATCTCGATTCCAACCTTCTTCTCTTCCAGCAAACGTACGTTCAGCCCTTGATCACCGATAAAGGGCAACATGACGAGCGGCTTGCCGAAAGCAAGACACTCACTGGCTGAACCCCATCCACCATGCATCAAGAAACCCCCGATTGACGGGTGGGCCAAGAGCCGAGCCTGTGGGGACCAACCAGTACGGATGAGCCCACGGCCCTTGGTCCGTTTCTCGAACCCATCTGGGAGTAGACTTGGGTCCCCTCTATATGCCCAAAAGAAGGGCAACTCGGATAGCTCTAGCCCAAAGGCTAACTCATGCACTTGTTCTCTAGTGAGTCGCAACTCACTCCCAAATGCAACATAAACCGTGGACCCATGCGTTTGTGTGTCCAGCCACTCCTGGTCCACCCATGTGTCATTCTTGCAATCGTTGAATCCATGTACCGACGGCGACAGTAGGCCTACCGGAAAGACGGGTTTCTGGAAAAGATAGCCGAGGAGCTTTATCCACTCAGGTTCAAATTCTGGGCAGCTCCGCAATTGCCACAACATGGCACCCTTGGAATGCTGTCCCTATCCGGTATCTTTCAGTCACGCCGGAGTCCCCACCACCGGCGCCTTTCACTATGTGCATGGCATCATGGTATCTGTAGGCCACAGTGGTAGGGAATGGGACCCATGGGGGAGGTACTGTTAAATTCTCCGGCGATATCGATGGTAAATTGCTGCCCAACAAAGCCGATGGGGGGCCGACCATCGCCAGCGTCGCCGCTGAGGAAGGACAAAAGAAGACGGACGGTATACCGAACTTATCAGCTGCACCTGGGGCCCAGTGGACAAAAATGTCATAGATAACCCAATCCACCGATGGATTGTCCTTGAGGAACGCTGAAAAGGATCCCTCCATTCCATCCATTAGCTTCTTGATGTAGTGCATGTCATCGACGTGGAGATCAACGGTGCATTGAGCATCCTCAGGTAGGGCATCGACGCGAGGTGGGGTAAGCTTCACTAGATTTATCTGTAGATCTTCAGGTACACTTGGTAGCCTCTCGATGTTTCGTGGGGCTGAGATGAAGGAGACAAGGTGGACCCATTTGGGCTAAGCATTTGGACAGTTCAAAATAAGGGATGAGGTGACCAAAAGCTAACCATGGGAACATAACAACGTGAAGCTTGCTACTCGCTACCATGTTTCAGATGATGAAATATTCATGGAACGTCCATAGCTGTTATATATATATATATAGCGTCTTCTTAGTGGGGAAGGTATTAGGTGAGACCATGGCCTCACCCAAGACGGTGCGTACCTTACTGTGGGACCCACCTTGATGTGTTTACTCTGTATCCAGATCCACCCCGTCCATCGGTTTTTTCCAGATTATTTTAGTGTATTATGGAAAACAATGAAGCCTATCCAATTATCAGATGGACCATACCATAGGAAAAAAGTGGTGATTGACCATTAATGGGCCACAAAAGTTTTGGATTAAGTTGGTATTTGTTTTTTCACTTCATCCCAGGCTTATGTAACCCTATCAACAGATTGGATGGAAAATAAACATGACTGAAACATTAAGGTGCGATATAAGAAGTTTTTAATGGTAGGTTGTTCAACCACCATTGTTTCCTAGAGTATGGTCCACGTGAGATTTGGATCTTCTTCATGTTTGGGATCTTAGACTAAAATGTTCTGAAAATACGAATGGACGGTGTGGATACACAATACATATATCAAGGTGGTCCCGACTCTAAGGGACGCACCATCTTGGGAAAGTCAGGGGTCTCACGTAATCCACTCCAGGCAAATAGGGTGATTGACCGATTCTTTTCATATCTCATAGAGTCGTGAGATATTTTACTTCTTCCAAACAAACAAAGAGGTGAAAACGCTTTTCCAAGCTATTTCCGCCGCTCCCGGTGAAAGCGGATGAGGTGATAGTCCCCGGGCTCACCTAAGAGGGTGCGGCCCTTACCATGGGGTTACCGTGGGGCCCACCTTGATGTATGTATTATGTATCCACTCGGTCCATCCGTTTTTCAAGATTATCTTAGGGCATTATCCCAAAACGAAGCAGAGACAATTATCAGGTGGACTATGCCATAAGAAACAGTAGTGATTTACCACCCTACCATTGAAAACTTCCTAAGACTCACGTTCATGTTTCCATAGTGTTTACTTCTTAGGACTCACGTTCATGTTTCCATAGTGTTTATTTATCATCCAATCTGTTGATAAGGTCACATAAATCTGGATGAAGGGAAAAAACAAATATCAGCTTCATCCAAAACTTCTATGGCCCATTAATGGTCAATCACCACTGTTTTCAATTGTATGGTCCACCTGATGATTAAATCTTCTTCCTTTTTGGTATAATCCCCTAAAATGATCTGGAAAAATGGATGGACGGAGTGGATACATAATACATATATCAAGGTGGGCCCCACGGTGTACCGTCTTGGGTGAGGCCGGGGTCTCACCTAATCCGCTCTCGCTCCCGGTAGGAAGGTAGCGGATTGCGTAGTGATCTGTGGGGCCTACCGTGATTTAAGTGTTTTATCCACTCTGTCCATCCATCTTAACAGATAATTTTAAGTATGATGTCAAAAAATGAAGCATATCAGAATCTAAAGTGGACCACACCACAAGGAAAAGTGTGAACTGAATGTCTACCATTGAAAAATTCTCGGAGGACACAGAAGCTTTGGATCAAGCTGATATTTGTATTTTACCGTCATCCATGTCCATGTGATCTTATGAACAGGTTGGATGACAAATAAACATCACTGTGGAGCTTGGGAAGGTTTCAACGGTGGAAATCATTATTCACACTGTTTCATGTGGCATGGTACACTTGAGATTTGGATATGCTTAAATTTTGGGCTCTAACCCCTAAAATGAGCTGGAAAAACATGTGGACGGATTAGATAAAGCACATGCATTCTAGGTGGGCCCAACATAGTACTGGTAGGAAGCGGATTGCGAAGGGAGTTACTCAGGACGCTTAGCGTACTGAGTAAATGCTATGGGGTCTACCATGATTTGTATTTTATTCACTTCGTCCATCGATTTTAAAATATAATTTTAGGGCCTGAGAAAAAAAAATTAAGCATATCTACAGCTCAAGTGGCCCACACCGCAGAAACAATGTAAATTGAACCTGTACCATTGAAAAAAAATTGGAGGTCATAAAAGTTTTGGATCAAGCCCATATTTATGTTTTCCCTTCATCCATGTCTTTGTTATCTTATGAATAGCTTGGATGACAAATAAACATCACTGTGGGCCCTATGAAGGTTTCAACGGTGGAAATCATTATTCCCACTGTTTCGTACGGTATGATCCACTTGAGATTTGGGTATGCTTCAATTTTGGGCTCAACCTCTAATATGAGTTGGAAAAACAGATGGACGGTGTAGATAAGATACATACATTCAGTGGGCCCAACTGAGTTTACTCAGGACGATAAGAGCGTCCTGAGTAACTCAGCAATCCGATTTCCTCCCGGTAGTGTCCAAAAAGGACGCGGGTTGGCTGGTGACCCGAACACTAGCCACCAAGCTGGTGTCCAGGATCTGTGGGTCCCACCATGATGTATGGGTTTTATCCACGCCGTCCATCCATTTTTAAAGCCCATTATAAGGCATGAGACAAAAAATAATGCATAAAAAAAGCTCAAGTGAAACATATCACAGGAAACAGTAGGGATTGAACATTTACCGTGGGAAAACTTTTGGGGGCGACAGAAGTTTTAGATCAAGCTGATATTTGTGTTTTCTATTCATCCATCTCTTTGTGATCTTATGACAAATAAACATCACTGTGGGCAGCCCTAGGAAGGTTTCAACGGTGGAAATTATTCTCTTCACTGTTTCCTGTGGTGTGGTCCCACTTGATTAAGGTATCACCCTCATGTTATCTCAGGCCTTAAAATAGGCTGAAACAATGAATGGACCGCGTGGATAAAACCCAGACATCATGGTGGGACACACAGAGCCTTGACACCAGCTTGCTGGCTGGTGTTGGGGTCACCAGCCAACCCGCGTCCGTCCGGACGTGTAGGAAAGACTCTCCAAGTGGGCCGCACATTGAAAACAATGCCTACCCTTGATAAATAGCAACATACAAGTTTGATCCCTCAATAGGTGAATCTAGTTGACTTTTACAGAAAATGATCCTCATGATGGGTCCAACCTATTGCACGGATTGGATGTTGCACGCACAGAAAGTTATCTGCTGGGTGGACCATAACTCATGGCCCATGTGATTGGACTTGAGACCTTATCATTAGTAATATATATATATATATATATATATATATATATATATATATATATATATATATATATATATATATATATATATATATATTGTTTAATACGTAAGAGTTACCTCCCACACATTTTCATGATATCAATTTTTTTTAGGAATTTTAAAAATTACTACCGATACTAATATGATATTCACATATGGGTACCTTTTCTGAATACACTTAGGAGTTACCAACACACATTTTAATGGTATCATTATTTATTTATTTATTTGAATTTTGAAAAATTACTACCATATTAATTTAATATTTACACCCAGGTACCTTTCCGGAAAAGGTTTTCATAAGCTAGCTCATTAATTTCATGTTACCACTGAAGTACCTTTGGTTAGATTTCTCAATGAAAGTGAGGCAAGTCTAATGGAATGGCAACTTAGCTGTCCAAAGAAGAAGTGAGCTGATTAGGTGGGGCCTAGTATGATGTTTATGTGAAATTAACCCCGACCACTAGGTGCATCACACTATGTTAAGCATAGGCCCAAAAATCAGCCCCATCTATGATTCAATTGACCACACAATTGGAAATAATGCATAGGGCAACGTACCCCTGCCAAACTTTTTCCCTTGGTGCTGCACTCCTAAATCATGAATGGGTTTGAGTTTTTGATACCAAGCGTAAATTTTACAGCAGCATCTAATGATTGGAGTGGATTTCATATAATTTTCATAGCAGACCTTGTAAAATTCAAGGGTGGACGTGTCTCTCCAACAATTTCCTTTGTTGTGGCCCACCTGAATCACATGTTAGCTTTATTTTTTGTCCTTAGGCCTAACTTGGATTACACATCTAGCTAATTGTAAGATTGGATTTCACAGACACATCACAATGAGCCCCTTAAAAAATCAATTGTGGTGTCCCCATCTCCAAACCAAAGATTTTGGTTGATCTAGAGAATCTTAGGTGATGCCCAACCTTGATTTTTGATAGGGTCCACTGTGGTGATGTGTATGTCAGATCCACTCGTACTATAAGATGTGTCATCCAACATTAGGCCCATGAACAAAAAAACAATTGACATGTGATTCCGGTGAGCCACCCCCAAAGGAAATAGTCACGACTGAGATGTCCACCCTTAAATTTTACATGGCCTACTATGATAATTATATGAAATCCATTCCAACTATTAGATGCCATACCAAAATTTGGTTATGAGTTCCAAAATTAGGCCCACTGGTGATTCAGGCAATCAAACTAAAGGGAAACAGTTTGAAGGGTGAGCACTGTCTTTGTATTGTTTCCAATACTGTGACCTATCAGAATCATGGTTAGGGCTAATGTTATGGCCCTAGGCCTAACATGAGGGATGCACTTGTTGATTGGGGTAGAATTCAAATAAACATCATGGTGGGGCCCTAGCAGCTTCTTTTAAAAACTGTAAGTGATAATTAGCTACATTAATGGGGTTACTCATTGAAAACCACTTGAAAAGGGGAGCAGATGTAACTAATTACATTAATGAGGGAGTATTTTGTGAAATTTGCATTTTTTTTTTACCCTAAAAGCACAGAAATCGGAGAAACTCGACAATCCCTACATTTTCTATTGCCATCATTCACGAGCAACTACGTGTGCAAAAAAAAAAAAAAAAACACTTGTAACAGATCTAATATGTACATCAAGAAGATCCCACCACCTAGATTATGTGTGTAAAACATCAATCTAATCCACTAAGCATGTGGACCACAAAGTTGGAGATAAGGCCAAGACTTTTTTATGGCCGCCCAGTTGTAACCGATGTTTTTATTGGTGTACATGACTTTTGGGCCAGGGAATCTAGAGAGTAAAACTCCACTTGATGGCCAGGTTGGATCTCTCATGCATGTGCCATGTTGGCACATGTGATGACCTGTAGATGGAAAACCTTGCACAAGCCAGCCGTTCTAGCGTCACACGAGTGTGTATATCATGCTTATACTATGGATGCTGAGAGTGGGGCCTACCGGAGTGTGTTTATGGCATCCAACCTGTCCAGAAGGGTTCTCCACAGTGAAAATTGGACACAACAAAAATTAGATCGATCCAACCATATAGGTGAGTTTGTAGGTTTTTCGATGGTTGTCCATTGTTTTTTAAGGTCTGGCCCATGTAATGGTTATAAAGTAATTATTTTTGGGTAAGCCCATCATCACGGTGGGCCTCATGTAATGAACGGATTAGATGAAAAATTTATATAGAAGGTACAGTCGTTGGAAAGGAGAGAGAGGCTTAAACTTGAAAACATGAGAAATGTGTGGATGGGATTTGAGAAGATGAGAGATTTAAATAATTATACATTAAATTTCATAATTAAAACATCTCCATCCATTCAAAAATTGCTTGGTTGAGTTGCACGAGTTGAGTCGACCCGGACGAGTTGACTCGAATTTCTCCGAGTTTTTAAACTATGCAAGAATCTATAAATATTCTTATTTCTTTTGGGAAACCATTGCCGGCCTAGTCCGTCCATTCGGAGTTCTCTCTGTTACCGTTGAAACTTTAAGAGGTGGACCACACCATCAACTATATCCGGAAATTACGAAAATCCAAAGTGTACGGAGATGCTTGGTATAGGCTCTTCCGTTAGTTTTGCACTATTTAGAAAATAATGGTGTCAAGCGTGCACATGATTTAGTTGTAGGGCAATCCAAACCGTTGAATTCGTTTGCCTAATTATGGATGGAGACCAACCGAAAATCTAAATTATAAGATATCATTTACCCCTCTGATTTTTCCCTTTGAATATGGACCACTTCCTATTTTACTTTTAACCGTTCGTTTGAGAGACATTAATTGGATGGTCAAGATCACTAGTCAGTATGATTTTATCTTTACATCCATAATGGGACCCACAATCTTGATGGCTTGGATAATTGTATATCAATACCACGTGTTAGGAAGATGACTCGCCTCCAGTTTTCAAATGGTGTAAAACTGACATATGAGTCTTGCGCTCAGACTCTTACTTCCTGTGGAAAACCAGAAATATTTTTTTTTATTAGAAAGAACATCCATTCTCGGCGGACACGGGTTGGGTACTACCCCGCCCGTCGCTGGCTCGGCACGGACGACAGGCGCACTGAGGGGCCATGTATGGATTTTATCCGCACCGTCCATCCATTTATTTTTCATTTTTTTTTTTGGCACAGACGGAAAATCGAGGCAGGTCCAAGGCTCAAGTGGACCACAAATCCGGGATTAAACACTTACCGTTGAAAACCTTTTGAGGCCACATAAGATTTTGGATCAAGCTAATATTTGTGTTTTCCTTTCATCTGGGTCTACATGACCTTATAAATAGTTTGGATGGTAGTTAACCATCACGATAAGCCCCAGGAAGGTTTCAACAGTGGGTGTTATTATCAGGGCTGCACATAATTCAAGTTATGATCAAATTATCATCGATTGAATCGAATTGAACAAATCAAATCGAATTGAATCATTCTCCAAGATCAATTCAATTCAAATTTATTTATTTTTTAATTTCAATTTCAATTCAATTTTAATTTTCGATTCCGATCGATCGAATCGAATCGGAAATCGAATTGATCTATATCGAATTAAATCGATTGATCAAATTGAATTATATATATAGACGGTATGAATGAAATAGATACATCATAGTGTATTTTATCTATGCCGTCCATACATTGTTACATCTGAAAATTTTCAAAAATTAGAAAGATATATATATTATATTACCACACCACAACAAAACAATGAGAATTGAACGTATACGATTAAATTCTTCTTAGGGCCCATCGTAATATTTTTTTGCCATCCAACCTGTTGATAAGGTCACATAGACCTAGAGGAAGGGAAAAAACAAATATTAGCTTGATACCAAACTTCTAAGCTCCCGAAAAGTTTTCAACAATAAGCGTCAATCTCTCACTATTTTCTTGTGGTGTGGTCTACTTGAGATTTGGATATGTCTCGTTTTTTGGATAATGTCTTAGAATCAGATGGAAAAATAGATGGAGGGCCTAGAGAAATCACATACACTATGGTGGGGCCCATAGAGCTTTGAAACCACCCTTCTGCATATTAGTGCCCACCTAAGAGTCCAAGACGAATCAGATTTCATACTTAGTAACTCAATGCACTTGGCGTACTGAGTAAACTTTGTGGGGCCCACGGTGATTTATTCGTTTTATCCACTCCGTTCATCCACTTTAAAAGATACTTTTATGGCTCGAGCCCAAACTTGAAGCGTATACAAAGCCCAAGTGGCACACAACAGGAAACAGTGTGAATTGAACCTCTACCATTGAAAAATTATTGTAGGCCACAAAAGTTTTGAATCAAGCTAATATTTGTGTTTTTCATTCATACATGTCTACTTGATCTTACGAATAGGTTGATGACAAATAAACATTACTATGGGCCCTAGGAAGGTTTCAATAGTGGAAATTATTATTCCCACTTTTTCATGTGGCATGGTCTACCCAAGTTTCGAATTTGCTTCAATTTTGGGCTCAATTAAGTTTAATCAGTACGATAAAAGCGTACTAACTTAGTACGCAATCTCTAATGTTTGCCTAGGAGTGAATTAAGTGTTACGTTAGTAACAACTTAGTGGGTGTTACCCCTATTATGTGGGGCTTACCTTGATGTATTTTTTGTATATCCATTACGTCCATCTAATTTACATCTCATTTTAGGACATGATCCAAAATTATAAGAAGACCATCTTAGGTGGACCATACCAAGAGAAAGAATAATGAATAACCATTAAAAACATTTTTCGGTCCTCAAAAGCTTTGGATCAATATGATCTTTCTAATTAACATGTATGGACTAGTTTTATGCATATGTTTTCAGAAGTATTTCCACTAATATTACTATTTGAGGTACTATAAAATCCAAACCTATAAAATCTACAAGTTTTCAATTTGCAATGTGTGAAAAATCGAATGAAATTGAATTGAAAAATTCATCAATTCAATCTCAATTCAATTTCAAAAAGATTTGGTCAATTTAATTTCAATTCGAAATTTCAAAATTAAGATCAATTCAATTTTAAATTCAATTTCAAAATTTTAAGATCAATTCAATTTCAATTTCATTCAAAATTGAATTGATTGAATCGATGTGCAGCCCTAGTTATTATCATTGTTGCTTCGTGTGGTATAGTCAACTTGAGCCTTACATCTATCTCATTTTTTGGCTATACACTAAAATATCATGCAAAATTAATGGACGGGGTAGATAAAACCCATACATCGAGTTGCCCCTCAAAGCCCCCATCCATTCCTAGGAGACGGAGGGGTAGTACCCAATACGAGTCCATTCTTAAGATGTGAATTTTGTCCCACCTATACTAGGTCTCGCTAGGTCCTTACAAGGGCTTTATAGGGTTTGTTTGCAAAATTCAGTCAAGCACAAAATCACAAGTGTAGGCAAGGGTTAATATTCGGTTAACATTTGCGATTAGCACAGTGTAAGCGTGCCATAGTCATACTTGACTCAAGTTTGATTGAACACGCTGAGATGGACTGATTAAGACCAGATTCAAAGACTCAACTGCTTGGCCTCTCAACCATCGGTTGTAACAGCGATCAAGCAATTTGTAGAAGTGTAGGGGTTAGTTCTTTCGATTGAATTCTTTTTGCCTTTGTGTCTTAAGGTCTTTTTATTTCACCAATAATTGCAACCCTTGTTTTTCTTAATAGAATGAAGATAAACAAATTTAAAACTAAAGGTAAAAATAATATCAATTCTTATTGATGTAATAATTGATGCTTAGTACAATCAACAAACAAATAAACTAAAGTAGATAGATAAAAATGAAAGCTAGCTAAATATTTAAATCGCCCTTGTAGATAGGTGATCTAGGGGATGCTCGACAGGATGTGACCAAGGTTTGATTTTTCAAGTAAGAACTCGGTTGATCGGGATCCAATGACGGAAGGTTCTGAACATTTATATTACTTCTAAGCTTACTACAGTGATGGCACTGGACAGTAGCGATCTAAACTAATATAAATCTCAAATGTTCTACAGCATAGCTGGAGAAAAGTAAATGAACTAAAACTAAGATAAAATAAAGACATTGTCGTGCTGTGTAGACTGATTGTGTTTGGTGTAAGCATGAAACTCTTCATCACTTTTCTTTTTATAGCTTGGTGAGGCAACAAAATCCTAGTTGGGTTTCTTTGCTTATATAAGATTCTTAGCAGCCACGACATTCAATTATTCTCTGATCATCCAGCTTAGCCAAAGATATCTTCATACATCAGAAATCATTTTCAGATCTCTTGCCGGTATGGCTGCATGGATTTGTCGATCTTATAGGATCAATCTCGCTGGATCCGAATCCAATTCCAATCCATTGGTTCCTATTTGTTCTAATGTTCATCTGTTTCTCTAATCTTCATAATTGTTATAAAAGCATCAAACGTCTTTGAGAAGACCTCCCATTTTGAAAGGATTATAAGAGAAGGCCTTATTGAGCATATCTAGATTTGTGATAGAACTCTTATCTCGATAGGTTTTTTATAGACTTGTCAAACATGCTTATTTAGTCATACTTACCATGCGAATTAGGACTATTGTCTCTAAACAAGGTGACACAAAATATATGTTCACATGTGAGCGAGCACGATTTTGTCGTTGTTATGCGCATAGTGTCGACACATGATAACCTCTTGTTAATCCACAAAGGTGTGCCAAAAACAGTTGTAAACAGGGCCCAACTTGATGTATATGTTTTATCCACCCCATCTATTCATTTTCACACATCATATTGGGCCCAAAAAGGGGTCAAATTAAGGCTCAAGTGGACCACTCCACACGAAGTAGTAGTGATAATGGTACCACATTGAAACCTTCCTAAGGCCCATCACAATTTTTTATTTTTATCATGCAAACGCACCCACCCTGTCAGGCAATGCACCCATGCGGTTAGTCACACGATGCACCCACCTACCAGTTTCACCATGCAAACGCACCCACCCTATTAGGCAATGCACCCACATGGTTAGTCACACAATGCACCCACCTACCAGTGAGGTTAGTGTGTCTCATTAGCACTCAAACCTGAGGCAATGCACTCACTACTAGATCCAAATCCAACCCAAATATGATTTAGAGTTATTTTTGTGAATCTGAATTTGGTACATTTAATTCATCGGACCTATTTTAAGATCTAACTCCTCATTATAGGGGTTTGGAGCGAATTGAATCTCAGGTCTAACTCGCTCCATTGAGAGCCCTAGTCAAGGTAGGGGCAGTAATCTAACACAGATTGCCTACTGATACTGCCAGGTCGCTACTGGACAGTGCTCTGTGGGCCATCATGAAGTATGTTTTGCATCCAGTTTGTCCATCAATTTTTTCATATCATTTAAGAGCATGGCCCAAAAATGAGGCAGATCAAAAACTCAAGTACACCACACCATAGAAAAAAGTGGGGATTGAACGCTGACCATTAAAAACTTCTTGGGGGCTATGAAAGTTTTGGATCAAGCTGATATTTGTGTTTTCCCTTCATCCAGGTCCTTGTAACCTAATCAACAGGTTTGATAGAAAATAAACATATTATAGTGGGCCCTAGGAGGTTTTAATTGCGAGCATTCAATCATCACTGTTTTCCTGTGATGTGTTCCAACTGAGATTTGGATCTGCCTCATCCCAAAAATAATGATCCAAGAAAGATGGACAGCGTAGATAAACACATATATCATTATGCGGCCAACATAAGCATTTTCAGTACACAATTGGCGTCCGTAGCAATGGGTCAGGTTCAGGACTTGAACCAAGGCCCGAGCCCAGCCCAAGCACGGCATGGACCTAACACAACTGACCCAAGCCTGAGACCGAAAAATTTAGAACCTAATCTATCCCTTGATCCACTTTGCCACACAAGCACAAAGCTATACATTTTAGAAGAGTGAAACCAACTGTCTACATTTAAATGGAAGGGTTGCATAAACAAGGATTAGAATGGCATATTTGTGGGATAAAACACATGTAGCATATCAAATGAGGTTGAGCCCAAGCCCAGCCCAAAAATTGGTTGGCCAGGCATGCAAGTTCCAAGCCCAGGCACACGGCCAAGCTCGTAGGTCCAAACCAGGACCAAAGCCAGGTCTGGCTCGTGGGGTCGGGTGGGCTACCTGGCCCATGCCACCCTAATGGTGTAGGGATCAATCGGCAGGCTTGCTGAGGACGATGATGCATGCACATGCAACTAAGCCAGCCACAACTGCAAACATGACATCGTGTACCTATCCAAACCTTGCAAACCTTGGGCCCATTTGCAGATAGGACATACACAAAAGATGAGATTGATTAGACAATCCTAACCTCTAATTAATGGAAATATTGCTGTTCAATTTGAACCGTTCATCTTTTCATTTAAACCATCTATTTAATGGCCACCATCAGTCTGTGTCATTTGCTGTTACTGATCCCTCAAAATCAATAATGAAATTTGGACGGCGTGGATTGAGGTATGCCTTTAAAAGGTTGTACTTAATTCATAACGATTCTGATGCAAATATTATTGGAATTGGAGGGTCCCGATGCATCAGTACGTAAATAATGTCACGAGGTGTCCCGACCGTACAAGTGGGTCCCTTTTTGGCAATCTGAACCATTGATATGATGGGTGCCATAAATGGACAATTCCCACAAAAAATCTTCCCTATTGAATGTGTGGAACCGTTTGATCCGTGGCCTAACACAAGATTGTGAAGGGAAAAATGTGATAATTGCCGATGAATGGATGGCCAGTATTAATCGTGTAGAATTTTGGAGCAACCCGATCAACAGGTGAGGCCCACCATACTACCTTCTTGTAATCCTAAAACATGGGCGCCCGTTGAAATTCACAGGTGAATCAGGACCCTATTCGAGGCCTAATGCATCTAAGGCAATTTGCTACCTTGTCCCACTCCGTCTCTCTAGTGCAGTATGGTTGGGTTAATCCCTTGGATCTTTGGACCTGATCCAATAGTAAACGGGTTTAGATCTGAAATTAGGGCTGAAAGTCAGGCGGGTTGGGTTGCGTTGGGTCGGGTTGGTGCTCAACACTAACCCAACCTAAGGTTCCTATACTTAATTCTAGGGCGGTAAATGGTCAAGTTTGGGGCGGGTTTAGCCAAAACCAGACCCACCCATTTACTAAACAGGTTTGGGTCCAAATTTAGACCCAGACCCTTTTACTAAATGGGCGGGTCCGGGTTGGGTCCGAGTCAACCCATCAGACCCATTTATAAATGGGTCTGAGTCTAGTAGAGGGAGATCCACCCAGGCCCATTTATAAATGGGTCGGGTCTAATGGGTCCAGGTCTGGATCAAGTATGCAAGCATTTTACAAGGCTTAAAATCGGGTCTAGACGGGTCTGGGCTGGACGGGTCCCTTGAAACATAGACCAAACCCGCCCACTTACTAAATGGGTTCGGGTCAGGTCGAGTCAGGCCTAATATAAAGGAACCAGACCCAGGCCCATTTAGCAGCTAGGTCTGTTCTTGGACCTAGACCCGTACCATTTAACAAATGGGTCAAGTCTGGGTCAGGTCTAAATGGGTTGGGTCCGGGTACCCCATCGAGTCCGCTGACCCATTTACAGCCCTACCTAATTCCCAACCCAACCTTGAGTTGGGAATTCTCTACCCAAGTCCAAACCAAGCAGGCTCGGTCGGGTTGATCAGGTTGGTCAGGTTAATATATGCTAATATTTTCATTATTACATTAGTCTATTATGTTTCAATACACGTCTTATTTTTTATACCTATAACCTTATTAATTACGTATGTAGCCTAACGTTTGATCTATATATAAGTTGTTATTGTAAAGAGCTTTACTTTTCTGAACCAACAAGCTAAAATATAAGATTATTAATGCTCAAGCATAACAACTTTAAGCATATCAAATTGCAAACATTATAAATTTACTTACTAAAGCAATATAAACTAATAAGTTTACTTAACTAAAATATAATAAAATTATAAGTAACTTGTATATAAATCGAGTTCGGAACCTGAGACCTCAACCAGCCCAAGCCCAACCCAAGCTTTATCGGGTTGGTGTTTACATAGTCCAAGCTCGAGATTGGATCCAATACTTTTTTCCCAAACCCAACCCAATGTTGGGTTGGTCACGGGTCAGTCAGGTTGAACCCGCCCAACCTTCAACCCTATCTGAAATTAGACCCACTAGTTGATGCTTGAGCCATGATTATTGCCACAATTATCAAATCTATTGCCTTTAGAATCTCACAGAGTTCACCCTTTTTTATTCTTGCATGCACCCACACCCACACCACAGTGGGATTTCACCACAATGAATACTCGAACCCATGATCTCATGTTGAAACCCTTGTGAGTCTACCACCGAGGCATGAGTAAGGACTCAAGATTTTTTTTCTTTCACACACGCACTCACACCCCATACATGCTCACACCATAGTGAGATTTCACCACAATGGATACTCCAACCCATGACCTCGTGTTGAAACTCTTGTGAGTCTACCACCGAGGCATGAGTAAAGACCCTCTCAGAGATCACCTTACCAATTCATCTTGTGCCCGGCTTATCAAGCGATCAAACTTCAACCACTTGAAACTTTATTAGACTCATACTTGCCCAAATTGAATAAGAAATTAGCCTTTGAAATTATTTAATTTAGGCCATATTTGATTACAAGGAATTTGTTGTATGGAAATGGAGAAGTATGTTGATTATCTTATCATTATTTTTGTTAAACAAATTTCATTTTAAAAGATTTGCCTGTAGGGGTATCAATGGACCGAACTCAGGCCTAAAAAATTAGAATTTTACACAGGCTCAGGCCCAAACAGTTCAAATTTTGGACTAAGACTTACCCCAAGCCCAACCCATTGACAGCTCTATTTACCTGTTTCATAAATTAAAATCTTATATTTATTAAACAATAATCACCTTATATACCATTCGTCTAAAAATTGCAACTACAAATAAGACAAATGAATACATTATGAAATTCTCAATTTTCTTTGCAAACTATAGAAGATGCCAAATAATCATTATTATCATTTAAGCCTTATCCCAACTAATTATATCAATTACGTGAAATCTTTTTCTGTCATTCCACTCCATCAAAGGCCATAACTTGAGTTAGACCATAAGTCATCAAGTCATGTGACATAGGCAAGGTTGTGAGGAGGAAGATCACTATCTACCTCAAGTATGCAAACCTTAAATTCAGAAGGTCATTCTTGAATACACAAGATAAAAAAGAGAAATTTAAAATTTTATTATTCAATAATGGTCAAACTTCCCAATTAGATCACTTATAAAAGAAAACAAAAACCAAAAATCCTAATTATGACTCATAATTCGATTAAACTAAAATTTACCAAAAATAGTAAATTTTATTAAAATTAAAAAGCCCTAATTTAATCATTTTGAATGGTTTCTAAAATGATTAGAAGCAATTCTTATAAAGATTGCATATACTAAAATTCTAAAAAATGTCAAATAATAATAATAATAAATTCTTCCCTATATGCACATACAATATAAATAGGGAATTAAAAACTAGTATACTCTTAACTTAGACCTGACATAAACTCAACCATAGATAAATGTGCCAGGTTAATCTCTTCACTTGAACCAAAATCGACCCTGACCGACTTTATTTGGACTTAACCATAACTTATACCTAAGTTAAAGTTTAAATTTGATCATTTAAGGAGTTGATTTGGATTGGGGCGTTGACCTAATCCATCCTGATCCATATGAGAGAGAGAGAGAGATGGGATATTATTGAAGATGGTCTGAATGAAGTATCTTTATAAAGCCATTAACATGACTTATACAAGTCCTAAACTATAAATTCACAACTATACTAAAATAATAAACTTTTTTTAAAATAGTAATTTTACTAAAATAATAAATGATTGATAAACTAATTCAAACTCTTTCTCATAACTTAAATAAGGACTTTTAAGTTATTTCCAAACTCTCCCAACTTTCACATGCCTTAAAAATAATAAAAACTATAACTTCCTAAAATTAATAAATTTTAACTTTTAACTTAAAATTAATACTTAAAACAACTTTATTTT
The DNA here is from genome assembly GCA_003013855.2 of Liriodendron chinense. NCBI lineage: Eukaryota > Viridiplantae > Streptophyta > Magnoliopsida > Magnoliales > Magnoliaceae > Liriodendron > Liriodendron chinense. The sequence continues at coordinate 493,874 of PVNU02001793.1, read as the reverse complement.
GGACCGTTAGAGTGGCAATGGCATTTGGGATAAAGCTAATTAATAGCTTTCCAACAATATATCATACCAGTAAAGCATATAAGAATTGCAAAGTCACGGACACCCAGGTCCGTAGCTCAAGTGGCAGACTGAGTGAAGATATAGCCTCGTCTCAACACTGAGGTCACGGTACCGATTCCCATAATGGGTGTGGCTAACATTGTGATGTGGCTAACAGGGGGTGGGTGGGTGTACAAACAATGGGGTGTCTGAAACTCTTAAACAATGGGGTTTAGAGGCCGGAGAACTAACCCAGACATGACTGGGTTTAGACGTCAGTAAAAGCTGGCATGGCTAACCCTACTAATTAAACATTGCTGGAAGGGGCGCACTTGGCTAGCAACATGGTTTTAAGACTTGGAGAAGTCCTGTGGAACTCATCCAGGTCGACTCAGACTCAGTCAACCCAATCCAGTTCGACATTACAAGTGACCCAGAGGAGCGGATTAGGTGCGGCCCTGATTGTGGGACCCATGTTGATGTATGTATATTATATCCACACCGTCCATCTGTTTTTCCAGCTTATTTCAGACCATGATTCAAAAAAATTAAGCATATCCAAACCTCAGGTGGACCACACCATAGGAAACAGTGGTGATTGAACGCCCATCTTAATGCCCACGGTACTATTAATTTTCTATCCAACCTGTTGATAACATCACACAGACCTGGATGAAGGGAGAAAACAAATATCAGCTTGATCCAAAACTTTTGTGGCCCACAAGAAGTTTTTAATGGTTAATCACCACTGTTTCATGTGGTGTGGGCCACCTGAGATTTGGCTCTGCTTCATTTTTGGGCTCATACCCTAAAATGAGCTGGAAAAATGGAAGGACGGCATGGACATACGATACATGCATCAATCAAGTTGGGCCTGGTCAGGGCCACACCATGATGGGTGAAGCGAGCCGCCCTTAATCCGCTCCCCACCTGACTCGGCCCAGTCACCCCATATCACTCTTGCTGTACTTGAGGCCAAACGAGTCCATCGGAGTCTCTCAGTCATGTGACCATGGCTAGCAGACTGGGCTGCCTTCTATAAAAATGATCAACGGTCTGAAATAGTCCAATAAAAAACCTTTTGAGTTATGTTAAGAAGATCCAAATCTCAGGTGGACCATAACACCACCCGAATGAGTGATGTTAGCACTAACCCGTGTAATCACTCAAAGCTGGAAAATCTCTCTCGAAAATGGCAAAGCCATTCCCAGCCAGACCAGCTTAAGGGCATCGGGTCATAAAGTTGAACTCGACCTTCGGCAGTCAAGGGGGGATCCCCCCCCCCCCCCCCCCCCCACACGGTTGGTTCTTAGGTTGGCAATGGACTACACTGCTAGAGCTGTACACCGAGCTGAACTGAATCGAGCTGGACCTAGCTTGGCTTGGCTCGACCAGCAAACAATCCTGGCTCGAGCTTGGCTCAGCCATCAAGCTGGGATAACATGCTCGGCTTGGTTCCGTTGAGCTTTTGAGCCAAGTTGCCTGAAAAAGTCCAAATTTTAAATAGGCCCAGCCCAAAAGGTCAGCCTTAAACAGTACAAAATTCACAGGCCCATTGACACCCCTTACTGCTTTTATAGGCAACTTTTCCTTTTATTCCTTTGCTCACATCCAATGTGGGACTAACAAACCTCACATTCCAACTACCTGAGTCGAGTCAAACTCAAACCGAGTTAACACGAACCAAGCTTCGAGTCGAGCCGAATCAAGCTAGGTTCAACTCGAACTCGACTTGAAAATCTTCGAGCTGGAAAAAGTGGCTCGACTCGGTTTGAACCCAGCATTCGAACCGAGTCAAATCGAGCTGGTATGAACTGAATCGAGCTAGCTTAACTCATGTATACCTCTACACGCTGCGCTCAGGTTTTGGGCCCCAGCCCAATATGTTTAGGCCCAAGCCAATAATAGAAAACGGCAAGGTAAGATCGAAACTAGGTTTACAAAATTTTCCACTGAGGCCCAACTCAAGCCCAGGAAGAAGCCTACTTATGATGTAAATGAGCAACCATGGGCCTAAAATGGAAAACCCAACAAAACAGGCAGAGCTTAGGCCCGACTATTAGGTCAGATAAATAAATGGGCCAGGCTTAGGCTAATGTCCAAATCAAGCACTTTGATCATGTGTGTAATTTGATCTTGCTAAGATGAATGTAAAACAACCGTTGCTGTGGATGTGGAGATGAAAGATTTGACACGATTTCATCAACAACAAAGTCAACAAACACTTCCGCTAGCAAAAGTGGAAGCAATGATATACACAAAAATAATGGAGTATGGTGAATAAAACGAAAACGCACCATTTCATCATGCAACTATTAAGAGAATCTTTAGAAAATTCGTCAACCCCTTCTCTCCTCGCATGTTTAAAATATGAAAATAAATTTACTGACACGTGGAATCCAAGAGAAAATAATAGAAATAATAATAATCATGCAACAATATTTTAATGAGAAGTATTAAAATGCCAAATCTAGTTTTGATTTCTTATTTGAATGGCAATCTCATATTCCTCTTACAATACTCTCATAAGACCAATTAGAATTGTTCTTTGATGCATGGGTCATCATGTTTGGATAAAAAAATATTGAATTTCAAAATATAATTATTATTCAAACATTATAGGTCAAATTTTCACATGCAAAAAATAAATGGAATTTCCGGTGTTTTTTTTTTTTTTTTTGGATTTCCACTTATTATCCAAACAAGACCCACAAAATGAAATCCAAAGAAAATCATCCTTATAAAACATCTTGGAAAATTATTATTGATCTTTGCCGTTTTCTATTCTTTTCTGACCATCCAAACAGTCCCCTATTTCTTCAGTAAATAATATAAAAAAATATACAGCACGTAAAATAGGATTAGTTAGCTAAGCATGTAATTGGCATAACATTTTTTGCAGCACCAAACTTAAAATAGTTTATCAGCATGTTGCTATTTTTATGTAGATGGTGTTGCCACGCGTGCCAAACAGGCCCAATAAATTTCAAAATGACCATTGTGAGGAAAGCCTTACTATAGAAAGAGCTTCTCCATCAACATTAACACAGACCTCCAATCATAGTTCAAAAATTCAAAAACCCAAACCCAATAATTAGTTAATTTAAATTACTTAGTTTGTTGGAAAATTTTATAAGAAATTTGAAAGGAAAAAATAAATATAAAAAGCAACGAAAAACACTTCTTTACTTGGTGCTATGGATTTAGGTTGTGAGTCTCTTAAAAGAGGTTGCTTGTTGAATTCCTGTCATGAGTGAAATTTTGTACTAAAAGCTGGTAGTTGATTAGGCAAGTGACTTGGTTGAGTCACGCCAAGTCATGTCCAATCACCCAAGTTTTCAAGCCAATTCGACGAGTCTTGTTGAACCCAACCGATTCAGGCTCGCTAGCAAGTTTCCAAGAGACTCTGCTTGAAATCTTGCTGAATTGTCGTCTCAGCTGAGTTTCAAGTCCAGCCACTGAGTTTTAGAACTATGCTTCTGATCACAATGCCATTCACATTTTACTTACACTAGTAGCTATACATGTTCACAGGAATTGCTCCTAAGCAATGGCCCAAATTTCACACATCTGTGTCACATTAGCGCACATGTAGCGAAGGACCTCCGCCGTCTCATTGATGCTCACGCTTCTTCATCAGTCAATTTTTAGCTATAAACCCGCAAAAGAAATAAGATTGCATGAGCATGAGTCGGTGCATGCGTCAAGTGGGAATCTTAACATGCATTTCTAAATGAACTTACAAAAATTCAATGTGAAAAATACAATGGACATTTCGTAAGCATAGCTATCTCTGAGATGAGGAAATGATTTAACATGGCTGAAAATCTATAACATCCATAATGTGCAAAAAAATTCAGACTGATTCAATATTCCAGCAGGTTGTGGCATGACCCACCTGAATTTTGGAATAGGACTTTTGGGTTATCTTTTTATCCCGATTAGGCAAATCAGATAAATGGATTGCATAACATATAAACACCACGGTGGGCCTACACAATTAATGGTGGACAGTCCCATTCCAAATGGATTGACCTACCTAAGTTTTGGATCATCTTCCAGGGTGAAGATGGTGAAGATGAGGCAGCATGCCTGATCGACAGTGTTCCAGCCACGCAGCCGGTGAGCGCTACATACCCAAGCACGCGGTTCATTGAACCCCCTTTTGATTGGGAGATTTTTTGGGGGCATTTCCACACATAATGAGATTCAATGTACACTGCCAAATCATGGTATGGTATATACAAACCATAGTTCACAATCCCAAAAAACTCATACGGTCGTCTGGCTGGGTTGAGCTGATTTGAAGACTAGATCAAATCTTCACAAGACTCCACTCGATATGACTCGTCATCTGGCCAGGCGAGTAACTCAGCTCAAGTCATGCCTAGTGACATTGACCAAATCGACAACTCTCCCCAAAACTTGACCAAGTCACACTGAAAAGCAAGTGTTTCACCAACTCGGCTCGAAATCTCACCAGGTCGAGTTGACTCAGCCAGGATTTCGGTCAAGTCAGCGACTTTTAGAACTAGGATACCAATAAGAGCATAGTTCTAAAACATGGTGAGTCGAGTCACAAACCCCACTCAACTCAGTTATGTTTCATGCCTAATCAACAGAAAACTCACCAAGCCTACTTAACTCAGTTACGTTTCAAGCATAATCACTAGAACGCTTGCTAGTCAATGTGAACGGTCAGCAAATCCATAAGACCCAGTGTGTCGGCAAATTGACTCGGTCAACTTATAAGAGTCTGATCGATTATTGGACCTCGTGCAGCATGCAATGGGAATTCCTGTGGACCCCACTCAGAATTCGGTCTAATTTTGACCAAAAAGACCAATGACTAAGTCCTGGTTCAAACCGGCTAACATTCTGTGTAAATGGGCCAGGCCTGGTCTTGCACAATACCAACCAGGGCCACCACAACAATGTTTAAAAAAATCAGTGTATAGGGTATCATATCATTCACCATTGAAAAAAAAAAAAAAAGGATCCAGTCCATTCATTAGGTGGGGTCCACCTGTTGACATACTCTAGCCCAAAAACATGGATGGTGCTCTGTCTACTGAAGTGCAAACCATCTATTTAATAAAGAAAATGGAGTCATTCAGCTATCAAAGACATTGTTCTATATTCAATGTATACGTTAGTGGGCAGACTTATTTTTGGGCCAGGCCATGATGATAATGGACCCTAAATGATGAATGGTCCATATCCCCTCTTCATTCAGAGACAAAAATCCAGAGACAAAAATCCCCTCTCCATTCAGAGACAAAAATCCAGTCCTAATTTCAGACCCTGTTTCAAAACCCTAACCACCCAACATTCTTGTGTATGTTTTCCCTCTTTGGAAAGACTATGTAGCCCTAACCTCAAAACTGGTTAGGGTAAATACAACCAAAAACCGGACCATGTAGCCCCACCCTAGCTCAATTTCAGGAGATCCAAACCGTTCATTTGTTGAACCAGATGCCACAAACATACAAAGATCATGTACTCTTAACCATTGATCGGTAGACATCAGAAGATTACACTTGCACAGTTAGATAGAAATTTTAAATATAAAAAAAAAAAAGAAAATTAAAAAATTAAAAAAAAAAGTTTAAGCAATGATTACCATTCAACTAGCAAAAGTCCTCCAATCAACGGCTGAGACCATTTGATCAGTGTAATTTTTGGCACATGGCCCATCAACTGGTGGGCCCATCAGATGAACAGTCTGGATCTAATTCTCGTTTACTAATCAGATACAAAACCTCACCTATGCTTCATAGTAACTCCATTCTCCCCAGCAACAATGACAGAAGTAGCCATACCAATAAACATTCCATGCTCCACAACTCCCGCCAGTTTCGAAATCGAATCGCCGGCGACATTCAAATCCCCAATCCCCTTCTGGAAATACAAATCCACTATATAATTCGAATTGTCGGTGACGAACGGCTTGGATCCGTCGGCCGACTTCCTCAGCTTTGCGACGCATCCCGACCGTTCAAACAAGGCCTGGAGCCGATCTGCCGTGTACTTCCAACAGAACGGCACCACCTCAACCGGCATCGCCAACCTGCTGCCGCCCAAGCTCTCCACCAGCTTTGATTCATCGACAATGACGATGAATTCCTTGCAGGCGCCCTCAATCATCTTTTCCCTCAGGAGGGACCCACCGCGGCCCTTGACGAGATTCAGATGTGGGTCCACCTCATCTGCACCGTCTATTGCAAGATCGAGAATTGGGTGGTGGTTGAGGTCGGAGAGGGGGATTCCAAGGCGGATTGCTTGCTCCTCTGTCTGCTTCGATGTGGGGATTCCGATGATGTTGGAGAGGTGGCCTTGGTGGAGAAGATCAGCGATGCGGGAAATGGCATGTGTGGCGGTGGAGCCGGTTCCAAGACCGAGGACCATGCCAGATTGGACGAATTCGACGGCCTTGTAGGCGGCAATCTTCTTGAGATCATCTTGGGATAGGTGGGGAGGGGATTGGGTTAGGATTGTTGGGGTTTTTTCAATGGTGGGACTTGGAGAGAAGGGGTGTTGAGGGCAGGGGATTGCCATTTTGTAGAGAGAGGGGTTTGAGAAAATGGGCCTTTTGGGGTTTGAGGGGGAGGGGGGGGGGGGGGGGGGGGGGGGGGGATTGGAAAGGGAACGTAGGCTGGGTTTTTCTGGGTAGAAAGGGAGGATGTGTTTTGGGTTTTAGAGAGAGAGAGAGAGAGAGAGAGAGAGAGAGAGGATTGGGAAGGGGATGTGGGTAGATTTGGGTTTTTTTCTGGGAAGAAAGGATGGATGAGGTCTGGGTTTTATAAGAGAGAGAGAGAACCTTTGAACGAAGACGAAAGATGGGTTTTTTTTTTTTTTTTCTTGTGGGGAAGAGGCTGCGTATTTCTGCACAAGATGGGGGAAGGATTGGGGTTTTGGGGAAGGAAAAAAGAGAGGATCTTGGGATGAGAACCGCGCTAGGTTTCAACAGGGGTTACTTTCACAAACCTACAGACACTTGGATGGATCTTCCATGAGATCCACTCGGTCCATCAGGTTCGAAGCCCCATTTGAACCATCGAACCTAAATATATCAGGATTAAAAAAGATCTAGGTATGTAACACCGCAGGAAATATTTGGAATGGAATTCCAACCGTTAATTGTATTTAGGACCCACCGTGGTGTTTACATGCCATCCAATCCATTCAACTAACGTATCTCATCAGGATGAAAGAATTTCCCCAGAAAACACAGTATTCCAAAAATACGACGAGCCATAATTTTGGAGGTTTATGGATAGTTCTCTGGAATGGCCCACTTGAGTGTTGAATCATCCTGATGTTCGGAACCAACGACTAATAATAACTTCTATACGTGATGGACGGTGTGGATTTTATGTACATTGATACATTTCTTCCACGTAAGTTAAAGTAACCACAGTATGTAACTAGCGCGAGTTACCCAAGAATTTTCCTTTTTGGATGGATAGAGAATTTGGACCGTTGCTTTTTGGGTCCTCAAATGAGGAGTAAAAAGCCAAAATATATTGCGGAATTTGATGCGATCTAGCAAAGCTGGCGTTTTAAAACGCATTTTTCACTAAAAAAACGTAAATAAATAAAAAGAGAAATTGCACACATTGATACAATGACTTTAAATTAAACCGTCCCAATGATGTGTACCACCTTTAGATGTACCATTAACCAAAAATTACGTTTAATTATCACCTAAATATCAGATTGTCGTTACATTTATTGGACGGTTAAAATGAACTGACTACGAATCAAAGGTCAGCATTGTTCAACCTGTTTTATTTTTGTATTGCAACTTAGAAATAGTGGGTTCCACATGTAACCGGTTTAATTTGAGTTAATATATTCCGCGGGCAGCATTTATAAGTGCCTGAGTATCAAGCATCATACGTAGCCAGAGTATCAATTAATTCCTGATTAAAAATGAAGGAATTCCTAAAAAGGTGATTTTTAGCTGCCATCTGGCGAGTTCTGATTAGGGCTCCGTTTTTTTCCGGGTGTACTCTCGACCGTAGCTTTTATCGCAAGGTACTCCTCCTTTTGGAAAAGCAATGGGGGAAAAGATAACGTACTCCCTGAGCACAGTAACCTTGTGGTACTGTACATTTTCTCCCGCCAAATTTTTCATACGTGTATTAAATCTAATCCGTTAAAAGGTCGTATCTATAATGTTAATTATTGTGCTCAAATTCTGATAAATTAATGAATTAAGAAAAAATTATTTAATGGGTCCCATCTCCGGCTATTCATAGATTGTACTAGGGTGCCCATCAGATTCATAGATTGTCATAATTTTTTACTTTACTTGACATCTGTGATGATGCAAAGCATTTTAACGGATAGGACGCTCTATTTATTTGACAAGTTACCGTAGAAGGCGGTGATGTACGGTGAACTTAAGGTACTTGCAACGGTACCTGATCATTTCTAAAAAGAGAAAAGAGGGGGATCATGTTCATTGGACCAAATTGCCCCCAGCCACACCTTGCCACTAGAGTTGTACATGAGTCAGTCAAATCGAGCATTGCCCTGCTTGTTGCTCGACTCAACTCGACTCAGATGAGTTGAGCATGGACATGCGCGATGGTAAGGCCGAAGGAGTTCGAGTCGAGTTCTGAGTTGAGTCTAAGTTTTCGATTCGAGTATGAGTTTGATTCTTTCGAGTTGAGTTCGAGTTTGAGTTTATGACCCTGGACTGCTGGACAATGTTCATCATTAGTCAATGATCAATCATGTAAGGTCGGTCGGTCGTCGAAGGGGGATAGCTGGATAGACCTTACCGAATATGTAAAACGGCAATGCAAGTTGGCAGTGGCTAAGGAGGGGCAGGTCAGGTGGCAAAGAAGCTCAGGGTGGTCGGTGGGCGAGCGGACAAGCAATGCCACAGTAGCTCAAGGGTGGCCGACTGTCGAGCTCGGAGAGGGGGGGGGGGGGGGGGGGGGGGGGGCTCGGGTGGGAATGGGATTAAAATTTAGGGGTTTTATTTTTTGAGTATTTATACTCCGAGTCGAGTCAAGCGAGACCCTGCTCAATGCTCGACTCGAATTCATTCAAGCACCCAAAATCTAACTTGACTCGACTCAAACCCACTTCCAATCTAAGTCGAGTCGAGCATTTTCGAGTCGAGTCGAGTGAGTTTTTTGAGCTTACTCAACTTGTATACAACTCTACCTGCCACACTTCCTCTTGTACGGCAGTAGCTTTTTGCGAAAGTTAAGAAGGCCTTTTAAAAATTAGGTGTTGGCCCCACAAAATCAACTATTAAGGCCATCCCTCGGCCAATCTGATCCATTCGCTTTAATCAGACATCCGTGAACCTATAAGAGGGTCATTTCAAAAAAAGTTGGTGCTTTCTGTCGCCCACACCTACATTAACATTATAAGTTAATTCTGAACCGTTTCCTCTGGCATGGTCCATCCATAATGACTTGCCCTCAAACTTGGACAGATCCCATGAAATTAAAACCCCTTTCATGTGAACGGCTTAGATCTGCTCCAAGACTATCCAGTGGACCCCATATAAGATGTGGGATGGGTTCAGTAGATGGGTCCCTTGCGCCGTAAAGGCCATTTGGTATTTTCCTTCTTTTTCTGGGAAGGCACCATTTCGCTGTTAGGTCCGTTGCCGCCTTTGTGGGATCCACTCTGACGAGCTTCCGGCATGTATCTAGGGTCATTACCTCCATTCCAATGAGCTTTCAAGTGTTTTTTTTAGAGTTAACTGTCATAATTCCATATATGTTGCAGATCCCACGAAAATGGCCCCACTTTTAGGCAATCAATGGTATCTAAATGAGGTGATTCCAAAGACATCTGAAAGTTCATCAAATTACCTTTTTCGACAGGTACAAGATCATCTAAATCGGACATGTAACGAGGGAGTTATGACCGCTTTCATCAGATTTGCGAACGATGGAGTATCGACGAACGACAGTGACTTTGGACCCACTTTTGGGCAATCAAGTGGGGGGTCCAAATGAGATGATTTCAAAGCCATTTGAAAGTTCATCAAATTACCTTTCCAACAAGATCACCCAAATTATACATGCAACGAGGGAGTTATGACTATTTTCGTCGGATCTGCGAATGATAAAGTATTAACGAATGATAGTAACTTTGGGCCCACTTTTAAGTAATCAAGTGGTGACCAAATGAGGTGATTTCAAAGCCTTATGAAAGTTCATCAAATTATCTTTCCAACAAGTACAAGATCACCACAATCAGACATATAACGAATGAATTATAATCATTTTCGCAAATAAACATTGACCATCGCCAACAAACACTAACCGTCGCTAATTGGTCAATGAGTACCAGCAATTGGTCATTGAGTATCGACGATGGCCAGTGACTATCGACGATTAGAGGTGGGCATCGAGTCGGGTCAACCAAGTTTGGGCTGACCCAATCTTAATCGTCCAAGGGAAAACCATGTTCCAAGTCGGATCGAACACAACACCGAGTCAGCCAGGCCTAGACCGATCTTAACCGTTCATGGCCTGGTCCATTCCGATCCATGTCCGGCCTGGTCATAGGGATCAAGTTGGATCGGATAAGATCGAGAGTCGGCGGCGAGCGGACAACGTCGGAACGAGTGCGAACGATGGTGGAAGCCTGGAACGAGTGTGGCCAATGCTGGAACAGGTGAGCGAACAACAGAACAGGTGCGAACATTGTCGAAACGAGTGCCAGGTGAGGTTGGACGACGGCCGAAGGTGGAGGAGGAGGAGGGGGTAGGGTAAGGGCAGCAGCGGGTAGGGTAAATGAGTAGGTGTAGCAGTGGGTAGGGTAAATGAGTTAGGGTAAAATATATTTTTTTAACTTATACCCGATACCGAATAGGGTCGGGTTTCAGGTAGGTTCGGTTCTATTTTGGTTCGGATAAGGATCAGGTCAATTGGGTTTAAGGATAATTCAGGACCGACCCAAGTACAATTCGAATACGATTTAGATAAAGGATTTTATACTCGACCCGAGCCGACTCAAACAAGCGGATGATTTCGAATTGGGTTTGTACAGTTCGGCCAAGTCAACCCAACCCGTGCCCAGCTCTATTTGCAATTGGTCAGTGAGTATCGGCGATGGTCAATGTCTGTCAGCAAAAATGATCATAACTCTGGAAAGTTAATTTGATGAACTTTCAGATGGATTTTGAATAACCTCATTTGAACACCACTTGATTGCCCAAAAGTGGGCCCAAAGTCACTGTCATTCGTCAATACTTCATCGTTCGCATATCTGACGAAAACAGTCATCTCCCTCGTTACATGTTCGATTTGGGTGATCTTGTACTCGTTGGAAAGATAATTTGATGAACTTTCAGATATCTTTGGAATCATCTCATTTGAACACCATTTGATTGCCTAAAAGTGGCCCCCATTTTCGTAGGATCTGCAACCTACATGGAGTTATGACAAATAACTCCAAAAAATACTCGGAAGCTCGCTGGAATTGAGGGAATGTCATCGGATACATGCCGAAAGCTCGTTAGAGTGGGTCCCACGAAGGTGGCAACGACCCTAACAGTGAAATGGTTCATTCTCGGGAAAAAAAAAAAAGAAGGAAAGAAGGAAAAGGCCAAATGGCCTTTCCTGCACAAGGGACCGATATATTGAACACATCTGACGTCTTATATGGGGTCCACTGGATAGTCTTGGAGAAGATCTAAGTCGTTCACATGTAAAGTGTTTTAATTTCATGCAATCTGTCCAAATTTGAAGGTAAAACTCATCACGAATGGACCACATTAGAGGAAATTGTTCGAAATTAACTCACAACGTTAACGTAGGTGTGGTCCACGAAAAGTTTCGATTTTTTTTAAATGACCCTCTTATGGGTTCTGTAGACACCCCACCTTCGACTACACTGTTGGTAGAGATAGCTGGTTGAATGGAGGACCATACCCCGAAATCTCAAGTCCAAACTCAGCCAAACTTACCCTTGTAAGCCCCATTCCATAGCCCAGTTCAAGCCTGAACTCAGTCAACCCAGTCCTAAACACCACCCTGAAAAACCCCCATAAGAAAAGCCAGTAAAAAAATCACAAAAAAGTCAAACTCACTGAGTCAACCCGCTGAGTCAACCCACTGAGTCAACTCGTCGAGTCAAAACACCAAGTCAACCCGCCGAGTCAACCCGCTGAGTCAAATCACCGAGTCAACCCGCTGAGTCAACTCACTGAGTCGACCCAGCGAGTCAAACAGCAGCCCCGAGGGTGCGACCGTACCTCGCTGGAAACCGAGGAACGGCCGTACGGGCGGCCGATAGCAGGCCACCCAAAATAAATTACGAAAAATGCCACTCCTCGCTGCTATAAATACCCCCCTCCCCTTCTCATTTCATCATCCCTTCAAGTCCAGCCAGTCCGGGTGCAGTCCGAGTCTTCCTTCACCCCTTAGCCCATTTTTCCACCAAGGAAAGCCCAAGTGAGGAGAGCCTAGCCCTGGTCCAGCCCAGCCTGACCACTGGTCCAAGCCTCCCAAGCCATCCAAGTCTTGATCCAGCCACTCGAAGCCAACCCTTGCGACACCTCCGTCCATTCAGCTATTCTTTTTCCAGCATCATCTCATTTGCATCTAGCATAAGTGCAACATTTACTTTTCTTCCAACCCTCCTGCTTCACTATAAGCACCTTGATTATTCAAGTACACTGCATATGTCTTAAATTAAGCACCTGTCAGTTCGAGCGTATGCTTTGGGCTTGCCCGTTGTTGGAACCTGCCCATCAGAAACTCTTACTGTTTAGATCTGCATTCATGCTTCACCATAAAACACCTTGATCATTCAAGCACACTGCATACGTCTTACATTAAGCACCTATCAGTTCGAGCGTACGCTCTGGGCTTACCCGTTGTTGGAACCTACCCATCAGAAACTCTTACTGTTCAGACCCGCATTCATGCATCATGTCATCCATGAGATTGTACGAGGGTTAAAACAGACTTTCAAGTATTAGTTCGATTCTGTGAAGTAGAGACCGTACTTCGGTACGGGCAGTGTGTGGGGTGCTTAACCTCTTCCCACCCTGTAACCGTGATCCCTTACCTTGAATCTCCGGTTGCAGATCAAAAGGAGTCATTTTAGAGGAAGGAATCTTCGGATCACCTTCTCTAACGTTTCTACGGGGTCTAGCCGACTGTAGATTCGAAGTAATTGGCTAGTGGCGACTCTGGTCTTATATAAACTCACTTAAACACATCCAGCTTAACACTGACAACCAAACAAAGCCCTCGAGAACGAGGCAAGCCAGTGGCACAAACGGCGATTTCGCACTCACGCATCCTCCTCTCATTCTTTTCCCGAAAGGGGAAGGGACAAGAACGTCGTGTGGGAGCGCGGAAACGGAGAGGGTCCACAGGTTCATAGATGTCCGATTAAAGTAATCGGATCAAATTGTCGAGGGGTGGCCCCAACAATCGATTTTGTAAGGCCCAAACCCAATTCTCAAAATGTCGTCTCGACTTCCACAAAAAGCCGCTGCCATACAAGATGAAGTGTGGCAAGGTGTGGCAGAAGAGCATTTTCGTTCGATGAAAATTCAAACAGTGCCAACGTGCTACATAAATAAATAGGTCTAATAAGGGAGTCAATGTCACAAATTACATCATAAATCAATGCTCTTTCAACTATTATCTCGGGAAAAAAAAAGTGGGAGAGAACATTTGATACTCTGTCACGTAGTGACGTACGATTAGGCCGGGCAATTACACACGACCCGTTAAGTCGCACAAAAAAAATTAGTGTTCGGGTCCAGCCTTATCGTGTCAGGTCACTAACGGGTTGACCCGTTAAGACCTAGTAACATAACGGGTCGGGCCAGTGTTTCACCCACGAACCCGTTTAACCCGTTAACATAATGGTCTAGATCACCAAACCATGGCCCACCTATAAACCTTGGCACTCCATCATATGCAATATTGCAATGTACAGGTGATTCCTCCTCCTCTCACTAGTGAAACCTATTATTTCGGTGATAGAATGGGCCCACTAGGTGGACATAGCTGTATGTTGGGTTAGATTGTCAGTTATTCTCATCAATGGTGTGGCCATCTGATGAGTAGACTAGCCTAATGGGCAACACTGCTCCGGTTAGGAGTAACCCATGAAATTAATAAATGGGTTTGAATCTCTAGATTTCAACCTGTTAGTTAAGGGACAGGTTTAAGACAAGACTTGCTGCCAAGGCCTGCGTACGATACAACAGGCATTCAGAAATTACTTACAAAATGTATATTTTGCATATAATTCATTCAAATGAAGCTATCCAAATTATGATTACCAGTTTAGGTGTATCACGAACTAAAATCTAGGCTTATTTGATTATATGCCTATCTGATTGGTGGACATTTATTCGACGCCTAAATATAAGAAATATAAACGGTTCTGTTTCAACAAACAAGTGTCCCCAAATCAGAGGTCCAGATTGTTTTTCAATATGAATTAGGTATTGTGATTTAGTGGTAGTTGTATCCACAATTTAGTCGGTTTAAGATGAGTTAATATATTCCCAATCTACAATTTATGATGCTTGCGTATCAAGCTTCATACGCTGCCCGAGTAGCATATACTAGGGTTGGTTAGGTACTTCCGTCTACACCAAAGCTTGGTAATACTGCACAATTTTTCTGCCATGTCATCATACATGAAGAAAATCCGTCCGTTAAAAGAAATCATCAGCACATTGAAGATCAATCGGTATGAAGACGGCATTGACGGTTGGTGTTTGAAATAATATATAATTTTGGACCATCAGATGCTATTATGGACCATGGATGTATATGGTGGCAGACCCTTTTAATGGTTCGGATTTATTACACGTGTTTTGGCAGGACGACGCGGCTCATTAATGAATTCTGACGAGAAGTCTCGGATTCCGTGATGGAAACGGATTTGGATTTCTCGAGGAGGAATAAAGACCGAAGAGAATTCGAGGAAAGAGCGGTGATCTGGACGGAGAATCAGAACCATTCATATTTTTCTCTTTCTCAAACGTACGGAGATGAGCGAAAGATGCCGAGAATCTGGAAGAGCTAGAAGGAAAATCAGGACTCATAGCATTGTTGACCGCAGTCCAATATGGGCCACCAAATTAGACGGTATGACCGAGAATTCTTTGTGAAATCCACCCCGTCCGTCAGTCACGGCAAAGCTTATACCTGGACATGGACACAAAAATGAAGTTGACTCAAAACTCAAATGGACCACACCACAAGAAACAGTGGAGATGAGGACGCCCATCATTGTTAGCTTTTTGGGCCCACCATGACATTTGCATTCCATCCAACCCGTTCATAAGGCGAATCCCAGCAAGATGAAGGGGAAAACAAATATCATCCTGAACCTAATCGATAACATTGGTGGACCTTAAAATTCCTTACAGAATGATATTAATATTTTTCTGAATCTATTTGTAATTTGGGTTCGTGAGTCAAAATGAATTATAAGAACCTCGTAAGCAAGTCTTGCAAAACCTACTGC
This sequence comes from Liriodendron chinense, assembly GCA_003013855.2. NCBI lineage: Eukaryota > Viridiplantae > Streptophyta > Magnoliopsida > Magnoliales > Magnoliaceae > Liriodendron > Liriodendron chinense. Next base: position 478,346 of record PVNU02001793.1, on the reverse strand, counting down.
ACACAAACCATTACATGCTTTTAGAGCAAGTGGTTATGACCTGGAATGATTTCCACATTTTCTATTACAGACATGCATGCAACTTTGATTAAGTTTGCTACAATCCCAGAAATATTCATATTGGGACCTACCACATGCCGCTATCAGAGATGAGCTAAGCTGTGTTGGGTGTTGTGGGCCACCATGATTTATGTGCTTTATTCATGCGATGCATCATCGATTTTACTATCTTATTTCAAGGCACAAGCTTTAAAAAGTATATAAAACGTTGAATGCTCGCCATTCAAACCTTTTAGGTGAGGCTATTTTCCTTCATTTAGGTATGTGTGAACTTATTAATGTGTTGGACGGCAAATAAACACAAGGAAGGCTTCAACGGTGGGTGTCATTATCCCATTGTTTTCTTTTCTATAATCTAATTGAGCTTAAGGTCTACTTGACTTTTGGGGTCCTCCTAAAATGAGCTTGCAAAATGGATGGATGACATAGATTATATAAGACACATACAGACTGGTGCGGATATAAGACACATGCATCTGAGTGGGCCCCATAGTGTTGGGGTCATCCCTATAGGCTTCCACACACTATGGGTCATCCTAATAGGCTTCCACATAGGGATGTAAATGAACTGAACTGAACTGAACCGAATAACACCATGTTTGGTTTAAGTTTGATAACCAAAACTCAAGTTTAAGTTTGGGTTTGGTTTATTTACTAATCAAACGAACTTAATTGAGCTTTAACTGAATCGAACTCAAACTGTTCACGAATAGTTTGGTTCATTAACCACCCCTATATGTAACATTTTAAATGCCTGCGTAAATGAGATGTTGCACCTTCAGAATTCATTGTAGGTTGAACGACGTGGTATGGTCCACTTGAGCTTTGGATAGGCTTATTGTGGGGCCCACCTTGCAACATATATTCCATATTCAACATATATTCCATATCCAAAAAAGTAAAACTGGTGATGCTCTTACTGTGGGGCCCACCTTGATGTATGTATTCTATATCCACTCGTTCATACATTTCATCAGATCATTTCATGGCAAGAGCTAAGCAATGAAGCAGATCCAAATCTAAGGTAAACTATATCATAGGAAACAATGCTTTTTTAGCTATAAATGAACCCTATCAAGCCTAATTGAACCGAACTCATGCCAATTTGAGTTTGGTTTGATTACTAATCGAATCTACAAATAAAGGTTTGAGTTTGGTTTGTTTACTAATCAAACGATCTCAAACGCACTTTAATCAAACCGAACACAAATCGTTCATGAATAGTTTAGCTCATTAACCATCCTACTTCCACACCGTGCTCCACCTTAAAGGACTCGGCAAGTACCCTTGCAGCTCATACGAAATAGTGGAACACCTCATTAAACCTTGATGTATGTGTTTCAGCCGCACTATCATTCATTTTGCCAGCTCACATGAAATAGCGGTGATCGAATGCCCCTATTAAAAAATTACTTTAGGCCCACAAAAGTGATGGATGAAGTTGATATTTGTGTATTCCCTTTGTCTACATATATGTTATCTTACACATAGGTTGGATGGCAAATGATCATTACCGGACCTTATGAAGTTTTTAGTGGTGTGCGTTTAATTGTCATTGTTTCCTGTTATGTGGTCCACTGGGATTTGGATGTGGCACATTTTAATACTCAATTTTCAATTTTTTGCTTTGCTCTAAAATGAGCTGGCAAAATGGAAAGAGTGGATATAGAACACGTACATCATGATGGCCTCACGACTGCCCCTCAATTCCTCGTTGCTTCAGATGGATATTGATTGGGTACTGTCCTTGCAGGCAAATAGGCATTATGAGGTAGAATTTGATTCGAGGACTAGCCGCTATCAAAGATGGACGCGGATTGTGTCCGACCATTGCTCGGACCTTTAAGCGTTGGACCAGATATATGTGGGCCCATAGTCATGTATCTTTTCATCCATGCCATCCATCCTTTGTCCAAGGTCATTTTAAGGTATGGACCTAAACATTAGGCATATCCAAAGCTTAAGTGGGCCACACCAAATAATGAGCAGAACTTGCTGACATCACTTTAGTGGTGAATCTTACTACTGAAGTTGTCAGTAGCTATTTATCATTTGACCCCTACCCTAAAATGATATTAGAAAGGGGATGGGTGGCACGGATAAACCGATACATGATAGTGACCCCAACATAGATCTAGTCGGACGCTTAAAGGTCTGACTAGTAGGACACAATCCGCATCCAGTCAAAGATGAACTCATGCAGAGCATATTTGAAAGTTTTTCAGAAGTGACACAGTATCTGACAACAAGCTCGTGGCTCAATCTCCCTCTATGTCCCCACACCACCGCGATATATGGTGTTGGGCACGGCGCAAATTACGTTCTGCCCTTCCATGATGGGCTCGATCATGATAGGTGCACTGTGGGGCCACCGTGATGTATTGTGTTTTATCTATAATGGATCCATCCATATGGTCAATCAGTATAAGGTATAAGTCCAAAAATAAAGCAAATCCAATGCCCATAAGGTACCGATTAAACACCCTCAGTGAAAACAAGTTTTGATCAAGATGACATTTTTGTTTTCCGTTCATCCATGTACACAGTGACCTTATGAGCAGGTTGGATGGCAAATAAACATCATAGTGTGCTTTAGGAAGGTTTCAACAGACCGGTAGTGACCCCACAAAGGCGGAGATCTAGTCGGTGTTGTGGGCCACACTACTGTGTTTTATCGTCTCCTCCGTGCATTTTACCAGCTCATTTTAGGGTATGAGCCCTAAACATCGAGGCAGATCTAAATCTCAGGTGGACCACACCACAACAAACAGTGATGATTGAATGCCCACCATTAAAAACTTCCTAGGGCCCAAGGTAATATTTATTTGCCGTTCAACCTATTGATTAGGCCGCACTGACGTGGATAACCCCGAAATACAATTATCAGCCTTATTCAAAACTTTTATTACTCCCAAGAAGTTTTTAATAGTAAGTGTTCAATCACCACTTTCCTATGGTGTGGGCCAACTGAGATTTCAATCTAACTCTTTCTTCCCAAAATGAACTGAGAAGATGGATGGACGGCACGGATAAGACACACACATGGGGCCACAGCCCACAGGCCTTTTCCAGCACTGACAGTATCAACCGGGCTGGGCACTGGAGGGGTCACTACCGAATCCGAATCCGAATCCGTTTCAATGGTTGGGAGTCATTATTAACCTTTCTGGACTCATTCCTTGAATGGTCGGCAAAATAGATGGACGGCGTGGATGAGATCCTTCCAGAAAAGGGCAGGACGCAATCCGCGTCTGTCGGGGTCCCACGCAGTCCGGAAATCGAATTGCGTGCAAGTAACTCCAGACGCTCTTATCACGCGGAGTAAACTCTTTTGAGCCCATCAAGAATGTATGTACTTCATTTATTCCGTCCATATGTTTTTAAAGCTCATTTTAGGGGTTGAACCCAAACTTTACGCATATCAAAATCTCAAGTGGACCATGCCACAGGAAACAGTGATAATAATGATTTCCATCGTTGAAATCTTTCCAGGCCCCACAGTGATGTTTATTTGTCATCCAAACTATTCATAAGATCACATGGACATGGATGAAGCGAAAACAAAAATATCAGCTTGATCCAAAACTTCTGTGTCCCCCCCAAGAATTTTTCAATGGTAGACATTCAGTTCACACTTTTCCTGTGGTGTGGTCCACCTTAGAACTTGATATATTTCATTTTTTGGTACTATACTTAAAATTATCTTTTAAGGTGAATGGACGGAGTGGATAAATAAGTAAATCACAGTGGGCCCCACAAAGCTTACTCCGTGCGGAGTTACTCACTACTACACAATCCGCTTCCCGCAGTCCGCGTACCAAAGTTGTGTCGTCCGTGAAATTCCACGTCCAACCCTTTCTTTACGCCGACGCGTAAATTCTTCCGATATCTTTGCCTCAGAAAATGTGGGCCCCAGATCGCACGGATATTCCGGGCGCGGTGGATCTAGGGTGGGACCCCTAACCATGTGGGCCCACCTTGATATATGTGCCTTATAACCACGCCGTACATCCGTTTTAAAAACTTATTTTAGTGCATGATCTAAAAAATTAAGCAGATCCAAATATCAAATATCAGGTGGACCATAATACAAGTAACAGCGGTAATCAACCATTAAAACTTCTCGTGGGCTACAAAAGTTTTCGATCAAGCTGATATTTGTGTGGTCTCTTCATCCCGGTCTCTATGACCTTATCAACAGGTTGGATGGCAAATAAATACTTCGGTGGCGCCCATAGAGTTTCTAATGGTGGGGATTCAATCACTACTGTTTCCTGTGGTATGGTACATTTAATGTTTGGATCTACGTCATTTTTTAGATAATGCCCTATAATAAGCTTTCAAAATGGATGAACGGTATGGATGTAAGAAACATACATCACAGTGAGGCCCACAGTTAGGGATCCAACGGCCTCAGTGGAACCGGGGATCCACCCAAACCGCGCACGAAAATTCCGCCTCCTTAGATGAGCCACACCTTAGGTGGACCACACCGCTACATTAAATCTAGCTATCGGCTGTCCATTGATTTCTTTGGTGTAGTTCGTCGACATACACGTGTCGGCCGCATGGTCAATAAGCTAGATGACAGTGCTGCTTCCGTATTTCCGTAGCATGATAGACCCGATGAGTGGCCTGGATCATTTGCCATTTTGATACGTGGAAAGAATCTCCTGGGTGCGTTGCATTAATCATGCAGGTTTTTGCGGGAGCGGATTAGGTGCGGCCCTGTGCCCACCTTAATGTATCTATTCTAAATCCACACCGTCCATCTGTCTTTCCCGATCATTTTATGTTATTATCTCAAAAAATGAAGCAGATCTAAATCTCAGGTGGACCATACCATAGGAAACAGTGTTGATTGATCATTAAAAACTATTTGGGGCTACAAAAGTTTTCAATGACTTCGACTTCATTAATAAGCTGGATGGCAAATAAACATTAGAGTAGGTCCTAGGAATTTTTTAATGGTGGATCGTTCAATCACCACTGTTTCCTATAACGTAGTTCTTGCATCTGCTTGATTTTTGGGATCATGCCCTGAAATGATATGGAAAAATTGATGGATGGCGTGAATGTTGAATGCACACAACATACATCAAAGTTGGCTCCACTGTAAGGGCCTCACCGTCTTGGATGAGGCCGAGATGCACCTAATCCGCTCCCGGCTTTTGCTCCATATACATCTCGACTTGTCTAGATATAAAATAACAAAAAGGGTAATCACAATGTCGGGGCAAGCCTTAAGAGAGGAACCCATTTAGAATTTCGGGTTTGTTTTAGACTAAAATAGATTGAAACCATTCTTTTTCATTCTAAGGTTTATTGGTAGGATCTACCACTACTTTCTGGCCATTACATGCATTAACGTTTCATTCTTCAAAACTTGAGAGCTTGGCTGAAATCAATGCTTTTATAGGTCCAAAACTGATTAAAGTTTCATTCTCTCATGTAGTGGACCTAGTCATGATTTCATCAGACTCACTTTACACATATGGATGGACTCTTTTATCTTTTCCAACACTTAAACAACCTAGAGGTATGCATGGACTCTTTTATCTTTACCAACACTTAAACAACCTAGAGGTGTCGGAGCCAACGATTAGTCCCCATAAAATTTAATTATTTTTTGAAGAAGATATGAAAATAAAGAATGAGAATAGGGCTAAACACATTCATAGGCCAAACCTTAGGGCCATATTGGTTAAATTTCCTTACCTTAGAGCATATAGCATTGTAGTGGGTTTCCCTTACCACGAGTCCTATCGTCCTGATGTACGTGTTATATATCCGTGTATTCCAGCATTATTTCCATATCATTTTAGGGCATGGCTCAAAAATAAAGTAGATTTAAATCTCAAGCAAACCACACCACATGAAACAGTAGTCATTGAACACTCACCATTAAAAACTTCCTGAGGCCTACCTTAATGTTTATTTGCCAGCTTATTTGCCAGCCAATATTAATAAGGTTAACACATACCTTAGATGAAGGGAAGACACAAATATTAGCTTGATCCAAAACTTTTGTAGCCCCCAAGAAGATTTCAATGGTTAATCAACACTATTTCCCCTATATGGTTCACTTGGGAGTGGATTAGGTGAGACCCAAATGGGTGGGAGGGACACTTTATTGTGCAGCTCGCAGTGATGTATGTGCCATAAATCCACACGGTCCAACCATTTTGAAAGCTTATTTTAAAGTCATGGTACTAAAAATGAAGTTGACTCAAATCTTAGGTGTACCATGACACAGGAAACAATTTGATTGAATCCCCACCATTAAAAGCTTCATAGATTCCACCCGAATGTTTATTTTCATCCAACCTATTGATAAGGTCACAAAAACCTAGATGAAGAGACCACACAAATATAATCTTGATCCAAATCTTTTAAACCCCACAAGAAGTTTTTAATGTTAAATCACCACTATTTCTTGTACTATGGTACATTTGGGTTTTGGAAGTGCATTTTTTGCATCATGCCCTAAAACGAGCTTTCAATAAGGATGGACGGAGTGGATGTAGTCACGTATATACATTACAGTGGGCCCCACAGTCAGGGGTCCCACCCACCTTGGTGGATCCGGGGTCTCACTTAATCCGCTCCCGGCAACCTGAGGACACCATAATCTAGGATTTGCATTGTGGAACAGCACAAACCACGAGGAGGAATATGCGGATGCTCGATGATGCTTCATGCGTTTGATGTAGACACAGCTTCGGTGGATCCCTAACTGTGGGGCCCACCTTGATTATGTGCCTTACATCCATGCCGTCCATCATTTTATACAGTTCATTTTAGGGCTTGATCCCAAAATATGAAGCAGATCCAAATCTCATTTGGATCATATATATACCACTAGAAGGTGATTGAAACTAAAAACTTCTTATGGGGCACAAAAGTTTTGGATCAAGCTGATATTTGTGTGGTCCCTTCATCCTGGTCTTTTAGACATTAGCAACGGGTTGAATGGCAAATAAACATTCCGGTAGGCTCCATAAGGTTTTACTGGTGGGTATTCAATCACCACTGTTTCTGGGGTGTTGCCTACCTGAGATTTAGATCTGCTTCTATTTTTGGATCATGACCCAAAATGAGCTGTCAAAACAAATGTACAGAGTAGATGTAAGGCACATACATCATGGTGAGCCCCACAGGCAGGGATCCACCTTGGCCGTGTCCTTTGCACAGTGCATTGAAATGTGGGGCCCATCTTTCGATATTCCACGTCATTTGTCTACTGCGTCTGACCGTGGATGGACAATGTACCAATTTTTTTTTTCAATGGGACAATCTTACTCTTCTATTTGTAGTCTACTAATAGACGGTTAGCAAGAAATACGTTAATTGTCCCACATTCAATTGAAAAAAGGTCCTAAATTGTTCGGACGATTTAAATCAATGGTATGGATTATTGAATCAAATACAGCTCTGACTATCAGCTACCGTGTCAGTTTTATAGCACATCCAAGACGTTGAAAAGATGGACCATACCATGAAGATCTCACACCAGTCGAAATTAGGCCCATCAACTATCTGGGTTTGAGAAATCAGTGGACAGCATGTTGTCTCACTCAAAGTATGGGTGTAGCTCTGGGAAGATGATATGCATGGTATGGCTCGAAAGTTCTATGCCCAAGAGAAGGTGCTGGGAAAGACTGGGATTTCAGCTGAATCTTTCGCATACATCACATGCATGTGATCATTTCCCTACATGTGAGGAAGAGGTGCAAAAAACATAGCTTTGATGATGCCTAGAGTACATTGACCTAATTTATTAGGGAAGTTTTTAACTGTGGGTGGTTGATTTGTTAGAATTTTCCAGTTGGTCTATTGCCATTGATCAACAGCTTGCTGAATTGTTTGGAACAGGAGGCATTCGATGGTAGATATAGAGGCACGCCATGGGCCCCGTTTAGGTGATTAAATACGAAGCATAATGATGGATTGCATGCATTTCCACACTCCCATATGTGTGATACAAGTAAATATACGATGTCTTAGACCTTAAACCTTGAAAAGAAAAGAATCACGTGGAAGAAGAAGAAAAAAAATGTACATTTAAAAATAGACTTAAGGTGTATTATGAAATTTCTATCTTTAAGGTGACATTCGCGCACTACTGATATTTAAACTGGTTTGCAAGAGGATTGCAGCAAATTCACCTCTAGATATAATGTCTCCTCCCCTAAGTTGGAGAAATATGGGTTTTAGCTTGCAAAATAAAAAACCACATTTTGAACACATTTTTGCTGCATACGCTCTTAGCTTCTTTATTTTTTTAAATTTATGGAGATTTAAAAAAAAAAAAAAAAACATATTTTGTAAATTTGCAATAAGAAAACTTGAAAGAGATTAAAGAAAGGAATATGACGCTTGGAGAGAGAATTGTGATTGTTTTAAGATAACCCAAGGTTGGGTTTTTATAGATATAGAATATGCATTTTGAGTCCTTTCATAAATAGACACATGTCCCTTGATGGTGCCTTTTGACTTAGTTATACCCTTATGCTACCATTTGAGTTCAAAGTTGTTATTCATTAAAACTAATAATAGCATTCACCAAAAGTCACTGAGATTCGTAAGCAGGAGTCATCAAGAGAACTAAAATTCATATTAGTTTGAAAAAACACAAAAAAATCCTTTTACATTTTACAATTTGAATTCCGTCAACATTCAAAGTTAAGAGAAAGTGATGAAGAAGATCCAAGGGAAAAAAAAAAAGAAAAAAAAAAAGAACGGCATAATTAAAGGTATCTTAGGAGTCTAATTATAAATTAGTATGCTGAAGTCTTATATATGTTAGTTAAAGATGTAAGAGTTCTATAAGGTGGACTTAATTGATCAATGGTTTGTAACTACCTAAAGGCTGGATATTGTAACGAGGTATAACAGTGAGCCCCACTGTAGTTGTGATGATTTCAAATTCTAGTAAGGGGTGGTATACTTTGACTATGATACACAAATGACATTTTGGACTTGGAAACCCTTCTAGGTTTGAAGTCTTAGACATGAGGAGTTGTGAAGGGTTTTAAACTCCCATATCCCTCATCTATACAGACAGACTAGGTCCCCAAACCTACATATGACTTTAGAAGCAATTTTCCATTCTCTTAACTTACTTTTAAGGGTGTAAGGTGCGGAAGGTCTAGCTTAGAGATCCTTCAATCGCTTCCCAAATAGGTACGCAATTTCAATTCAATTATTTTGATCCCTATATTCGATGCATAGTTTGATCCCTATATTCGATGCATAGTTTGATCCCTTTCAATTTTGCAATTAAATTTTACAATTAGTATAAGAGTCGATTGTGCATCGGCTATGGTAGATCTTTTAGTGAATCCTTTGTAGACTCTTTAGGGGCTAGATTTGAGTCGTCTATTCATGGGTCTATGTGACTAGATATGGATCCTCTTATCCAAAATATTGGAAATTCGATCTGGATTGTTCATTAATGGCTATTCAAAGTAATATTTGAACAATTCTTTCATAGGAATCTAGGCTCAAATCTAGGCCATTGGAACCGTCGCTCATGGCTCCACAATGGATTCTAGCGACATTTGTGTAACGTCTCTACTGTAGTTAAAGCTAGCATTTTTGAAACCCTGCATTTAGGGATCCTTTCTTTCGTCGCCCGAATCTGAACTTTTGGTAACCAGAGATGCCAGATCAAAGAGAAGAAGAAAATATGTGTATTTTTTCTAGCAATCAGGGCCATGGTTTTCAATGTACTTGACAAATATGGTTATAGTTAAAAAAAAGTACCCTACCATTGTCAGCAGCCATGGCTTGCGACAACAAATCCACCTCCATTTCTCCTTCTCTATAGGCCATTGAACCCAAAATCCATGATAATCCAAAACTTAGGTAAGACACATCACAAGAAACAGTTGGGATGGATCACTTATTATTAATTTTATGTATGACCCACTATGGTGTTTATATGGCATCCAATTATGTATATGATACCTTGTTAGTATTGTTAGATTATATCAGGTAGATTAGAACACTGCCTTTTTTGTTAGTACGTATCTATTAGAATTTCCCTAGATCTTTATAGATTTACAATCTCTTTTATATATTTTCCTGATTATTAATGAAATAAACAAGTTCCATTTTTACAGAATGCAGTCTCTCTAGTTTCACATGGTATAAAAAAAGGGTAAAACTCGTGTCATCTTCTCACATTTTCTAGCAGCTGTTGTACTGACAATGAGTCATTTTTCTAATCATCGAGTCACTACCCTCACCTCTCTTCCCTATCATCACCGGCCACCTCCCGTCGTCCTAAAACCCCAAAACCTCGAAGCCCGATCTCATTTTTGTTGGGAAAAAACCAACTGGCCCCAGAGCGGCAACCCTAATCCCGCATTACACCCATTTAAATAGGAAACAACAAAGATTAGAAACAAATTCGGCTCAAAACCGCGCAACCGACATTATAGTTTGCACACCACCCGACTTCATTAGGCACTCGACAGAAGTAAAATATGTCTAGAGAGTTCCAGCATAAATCAAGTCGAATATCGGGTGCCCGATTACCCCTTGTCAGCGGCACTTTCAAATTTTCAAAAATCAATTCGGATAACATCGGGCACCCAACCCGAACCCGTTGGGCGACCAACAACCCCTCATGGTGTTCCAAGATTGAAAACAACCTCAATAATTTCCACCACGACTTCAATTTACAATCACTCAACTTTGCCAAAGCTCCATTCTCCATCTCTACTTCGTCTCCTACTTAGTTCCATTGTTTCTCATGCTTCCACCGACTTATCATCACACCTTCACATCCTTTACTCTTCTCATGTGGCCCTTGCGCACTTGCCATATACAAGCAACTGTGAATTTCGTTGTTGATCCCGCAGCTCCACCGTGAGAAGTGTTCCCAATCACCTTGTGAAGATGGTCACACCTCTGTGCCTTCATCATCACAAGTGCTCCCATTGACACTCTACAAACCCGATCACAACCAATGAACCTGCACCTTGTCGCCTGAAGTGCATCAAGAGAGATCAAATTCTTTTCCACCCCTAGGGATGTGCCTCATATATTTCAGGACTCGTTTGATCCCATTGATCATTCTAATGCGCATTGTGCCAATACCGACAACCTTGCAAGAGTAGTCACTGCTCAAAAACATTGATCCACCATCATACTTCACCGTATGTCATGAATGAACTCCGGTTAGGACACATGTGATACGATGCACCTGAATCCAAGAGTCACTCTCCACCGAGAGAGACCCCTTACAGGATACAATCAGCACATCGTTATCATTACAACCGTCCTCTATGGCTTCCACGGTATTAGCCCCTTCCCTATAAAAAATTTCAAATATTGGCTTTCTGATCCATCTTCTTCAACTCTTCTTCTATCATGGTCTTAGGTAGTTTTTCATGTTTTTCTTTTACATAATACTTTTTTATGTCGAATCTCATGCTTGATGCTATTGACATCTCGTCTCAGATTCTGATCTACCTCCCAACGTTCTCTCTAATACCACTTGTTGGGAAAAAACTGACCGGCCCCACTGTAAAAGCGAGAAAATATCAAATGAGATAATCATAATGGTCAAGAGATTACAGAAGAATCCAAATTCGGATCACAACCTACAGAAATCCAAGCTTTCCAAGAGAAAGGCCAACATAGCCCTTCCTCTTAAGCTCTTTATCAAACCCACAAGAGAAATCCCAAGTTAACAAAGTGAATCCTCACATGAGAAGGACAAATATAACCCTTTCCCTCATCTCAAAGAACTCCAAGCTTTTCCTAGCTCTTTCTCTTGCCCTAGAACTCTTTTAATCCCTTCTAGGATACCTGACCTTTTAATCCCCTCTAGGATACCTGACCCCTTTGGCGGCAACACTTTCGGGTGACCTCGAGCGCCTGACCCAAACCCGTTGAGCGATCGACTACCCCTCACGATGTTCTAAGATTGAAGACAACCTCAACAGTTTTCAGCCCTTGCCATCCCCAACGTTTCTATCATCAATGACACCTCATTCATTTCCGTCACCCCAAACCCCTGCTGCACTATCCAACGCAATCACCTACTTCACACTCCTGTTGTCGGAACCCATCTCTCACACCACCAAAACTCACCACTGTTGCCTCTATTGAAACCACCTGCCCCAAACCCTTGTCATTGCTTCCAGCATTGCCACGAGCTACCCCACCGACACCCCAACACCGTCACACCCTTGTTGTGATCCAACCCTCATGTTAAGACCCCATCTCCATTGCCCCTCCCTTAAGAAACCCATCCCCTCTTACAATCCACCTTCCAACAACCCCACCCCTACCCCACTGTCGATCTTCCTCTTCCTCAACCCCATCCAACCATTGGAATTGAGTATCCGCTGAAAGAGTAAATGGTTGAAATCTTGGCAACTGAAATTGTTGTTAGATCATTCATCAGCCATTTGAAACAATATTGGTTCACATCCCATAAGTTGTCTAAAGTGCTTGCTCTCTTGAAGTTATTCGCCATTTCATTGCCATTTGCCTTTTCATCACCCATGTTACGATTACAATTTTCATTTTGGTTTGAATAAATATTTATTATACCTTTTAAACTCAGGTTATTTCTTTTATAGCACACTAAAGAGAAATGTTAGAGTATATTACGTAAATTAGGATAATGTTTTTATTTATTTATTAATATATATACATACGTTAAGATCTCCCTAAATCTTTAGACATCTCCAATCTCTTTTATATAATAAACAAGTTTCATTTCTCCACAATGTAATTTCTCTAGTTTAATTAGTATGTATTTTTTTTTCTCAAAATAAGCCAGTCATACATAACACGTGAATATAGATGTTTCAAGTATAATATTTATGGGGGTGACATTTAGGGGTACCGGCCCACCTAAATGTTGAATCAGCCTTTTCTTATGGATGAAACCTCAAGAAATGGTGTTGCGTGTGATGACAAGTTGAAACCCAGTGGGCACCTAGCAATAGGTACCTAAGTGTTTTATCATCCAAGAAAGGCATGGCACATGCACTAGCATCAGAACCAGTGTTTAAAAATAAATAAAATAAATGAAAAGACGGTTGTATGCTGTTTTATTTAATGAACAACAGGTAGCGTGTAGTACCTAAGTATTTTCTCATTTAAGAAAGGCATGGCCCATGCACTAATGTCAATATCGTTGTTTAAAATAAAGAATGGACGGTTCTCCGCATATCCCTGCAGTGTTGATGGTTTGGTATATTCGGTGTGCTGTAGTGGCGTGCCCATAAAATCCAACCCATCCAAAAGCTGAGTCCTAGCGAAACGGATGGACTGCAGGGCTCTAAGACATATACATCATGTGGACCCCACAGCCGGGAACCACCGAGATCAGGGGATCCGTCCCTAGGTGCCTAGCCGAAGATAACCCTGACAGTGGGGCCCACTGTGATGTATGTGACTAAATCCACGCCGTCCATCCTTATTGAAATATCATTTCAGGGCATAATCCAAAAAATGAAGCAGATCCAAATTTTAGATGGACCATAGTATACAAAACAGTAATAACTGCTAATTAAAAACTTCGTGGGGACCACAAAAGCTTTGGATCAAGAAGATATTTGTGTGGTCTCTTCGTCTAGGGTTTTGTGACTTTATCAATGGGTTGAATGGGAAATAAACATTCCGTTGGAATCCATGAAGTTTTTAATGGTGGAATTCAATCATGACTTTAACCTGTAGTGTGGTCCACTTAAGACTTGGGTGAGTTTGATTTTTGAAATCATGCCACTGACAAAATGGTTGGACGGTGTGGATTTAAGGCACATACATCACTGTGAGCCCCAAGGCCAGGGGTCCCATCCACCCAAGTCGGTAGTGGTTGTGAAAATAAATAAATAAATAAATGGAAAAGGACGGCTCCGATTGTGCTGGTTTGCCGGTTGCTCCAGTGGTATCTACAGAGGATTTGTGCCACGTATGCCCATGAAATCTAAAGTGTCCAAGAGCTGTCCCACACCATGATGGCAGTAGATGCCATATGCATGCCGCGTGGACCCCACAGCCATGAAAAAGCACCACATGTGCATGTCATGCCTGCGACACGTGGAGCAGGGAGTTCCCGTGGTTAGAAGCTAGATGGGGCTACTGTAATTTTTGTGGGAAATTTCTATGGCCCCGTATGATCGGTGATCCACGCGACAGGAATCAGTGAGAATTGAACGGTAATCGTTGAAACAATTGTGGGGCCATAGAAAATTTGGATCAAACTAATAGTTTTGTGTTTTTCAGTTCATCTGAGTAGGATGTCCTTATGAACGGTTTGGATGGCATATAAACATTACGGTGGACTCCTGGTATGTTTCAATATTAGTTATTTCCCTACCCACTTTTCCCTATCGTACGGCCCACCCGAGTTTTTTTTTTTTTTTTTTTAAATCTCAGGTCCTGATCTCGGTGGGCCCCACCTAGCCTCTAACTCCTCTTGTCACACGCACGGATGGTGCTTTTTTTCATAGTTGCAGGTCCACACGTTGTCATTGTGATCTTACGAACAGGTTTGATTACAAATAAATAAACATCACTTTAGTTCCTAGGAATGTTTCGACGGTGGAAATCACTATCCCCACTGTTTCCTGTGATGTGATCCACTTGAGTTTTGGATATACTTCAAGTTTTGGCTCATGCCCTAAAATAATCTGTTAAAACGGATGGACGGCGTGGATAAGACAAAAACATCACGGTGTGGTCCACACCAATCTGCGTTTGTACAGTGTCACCTATGGCCTGACTTTGTGACTTGGGTTAGAATAGCCCACTTGCCTCTTTTCTTTATGTATGTGGTTCACCCATCTGCCTTGTAAGCACTACTATATCAAGGTTCACTTGGTACGTTTTATGATTATAAAAGAAGAATATTGGCCATTACTATCCGTTGATTCGTAATCAACCAAAACTCTAAAATCAGTGGCTTGGATCAATCTTGGATAAGATAGAAAGATGCAAGTGATGACACCGAATCTTTTTCTCATCCAAAAGGTATGGCAGTGAATCATTTCTCTATCGTATCATCCACGCAAGTAAAGGGATGGGCCATGCGCTAATAATGTAAGGGAACGGTATCTCCTGCAACACTGTTTTATGTGTAAAACATCAATGCTTTATGGGATGTACCAATTATATATATGTGTTAAATCTACACCGTCCATCAGGTTCTATCCACAATTATAGAACCTGGAAATAAAAATCAGTTTTATCCAAGAATAAAGTGGGCCACACAAAGGGTATAGGATTTCAACCGTTAGTTTGTATGTGGGGTCACCCTGATATGTATCTTTCATCAAAATCGTTAATCAGGTAAAAATCACAAGGATGAAGTGAATTGACAAAAAATAGCATATAAGAAATCTCAGCTGGGCTACACCTCGTGAACTTAAATGTTTTAAGAGCTATTCTTACATTGTTCCCATTGGTATGGCCCACAAAAGATCTTTTGAGGACGATCATTTTTTATGTACGGTTAAAATAATATTTCCCACCTGATGGACGTAGTGGATTCACATACACAATATAGTGGGCCCAACATAGCTTGGGTGTTTCACGCAGCTGCGTAAAATAGTTGTGGCAGACGATTCCGGTCGACGGTTGGCTGAAAACGAATTTAAAAAAAAGAAAATGGACGGTTCTGCACATATCGCCATGATGGTGACGTTTTGACTATACTGGGGCGTGCGCGAGCAGTGCCCGTGCCATCATAGGTGAAGATTGTACACAGGTTCTGTGCGACTCGTGTGGCGCGTGCATGAAATCCAACCCGTCCAAAAAGTGATTCCCACCGTGACGACCATACGCCGTAAAATACAGACAGATCCAACTATCAGGTGGGCCACACCATAGAAAAGTGAAAAAAGCGGTGGGGCCCACATGATGCATTAGTTGGCTGGATTTTGGACGGTCCCATCACAATGGTCGGTTGCACCTTTTTTATGGTTTAGAGTGCATGTGCATACCACGTGGACCGCACCACGTGGCAGTTTTACGTTGTTTCATACCGCGTGGACCTCCATACAGTTGGATTGGCCGGACTTTTGTGATGCGTGCACATCGAAATCGGACTCAGTACGCTCTTATCGTACTGAGTAAATTACGTTGGGTCCACTGTGAATGTATGTGGTTTATCCACGCCGTCTATCTGTTTTTTCGGATCATTTTAGGGGTTGAACCCAAAATTAAAGCATATAAAAAGATCAAGTGGACTACACCATAGAAAACAATAGGAATAACACCGTTGAAGACTTTCTAGGGCCCACATTGACGTTCATTTGTCATCCAACCTATTCATAAGATCACACAGAGACATCGATGATGTGCTGTGGTCCACTTAAATTACCTTATAAAATGGATGGACGTAGTGGATATAATACATAAATTACAGTAGACCCACAGAGTTTACTCAATAAGCTTAGCGTACGTAGTTACTCACTACGCAATCCGCTTCCGTGTACGTGACGGTTACGTAGCTCCAGCATCAACCCAAGATTTTCTTTTACTTCGGACCGAGTCGGTTGGCCCTGTGTCGACTCACCTGAGTCAGGGTATGACTTATTCAAGTTGAGACTGTTCAGTCGTGGTCCAGCCTGCTTGCACAACTTACTAGGGCTGAAAGTCAGGCAAGTTGGGTCCAGCTGATGCGCAACCTTAACCCAATTCAAGATTCCAATACCTCAACTCTAATCCAACCCAACCCAACCTTGAGTTGGAAATTCTCAACCCAAGTAGGCTTAGCTGGGTTGATTGGGTTGATACATTCCAATATTTTTGTTATTACATTAGTTTATTATTTTTTAATGTACATCTTTTTTTTTTTTTTTTGTACCTATGACTTTATTAATTATATATACAATTATTTATGGTAAAGAACTTCACTTTTTTTAAACAAATAAACTAAAATATAGGATAACTACTCATTTAATACTCAAGCATATCAAATTTCAAATAAGTTTACTTAATAAAGCAATATAAACTAATAAGTTTACTTAATTAAAGTATGATAAAATTCTAAGTAACTTTTATATAGGTCGGGTTGCGGTTGGGTCGGGCAACTCGAGACATCAACCCAAGCCCGACCCAAGCTTTATCGGGTTGGTGTTTATATAGCCCAAGCTCAAGATCAGATCCGATACTTCCTGCCCAAGCCCAACCCAATGTTGGGTCAGTCACAGGTTGGTCGGGTTGAACCCGCCCAACTTTCAGCCCTACTACTAGCTCACGGTGTCCAACCGGTTGGGACTCCATTGAGTCTGAGTCGACTAAGACAAGTTGCATCCAAGGAGGAGTGAGTCATCAATCCACACCATACCAAAGTTGCTCATTGTAGCACCACTGCAACAGTAGCTAGACCGCACCCTTTTTTCATGTCCTAATCTATTCAACGAAAAAACAATCTGTAAACGAATAGTGATGACATGGTGGGCCTGCATAACTGGAGTATGGTAGAGCCATCTCCGGACAGCAATGTGGCAATGTAACTCAGCAATCGGTACCGTCTATCTTGTTGCCTTATTATGGAGCATGCAGTGCCTAGTAAGATGGTCAATACATGTTATGTTGCCAGGACACTTGAACAACCCAATAGATCAATCTGGGTCGTCCATTAGCTCAAGAACAGGATTCAGGATTCATGAACTACTGTCTAAAAATGACGCAGGTTAGCTCAAGCCATTGATCTGATGGCCCCCATCATGGATGGACAATTCCGACAAAATCTTCCAAATTGGAAGATCCCAGCCATTGCATTTCTGACCTTTCATCTATTGAATGTGATTGCGAGGACGGGTTGGTTCCAGGACCCATTGATCAAAGGAAAGGGGAGGTTCAGATTCCGGCCATCAGATCAATGGTTTGGATTGACCAACCAAGGGCCCCACATCTACCGACCGAGTACTGAAGGAAAAAGGATCTCAGCCTCTAAAAAAGGATGGTTAACATAGTTTATGGGGAAATTAAAAAGGTCCAATCAACCATTTGGGTCCACCTTGGATTGTTTATTGTTACAAAAAAATCACTTTTCTCATACTATAGTTGTCTATAAAAAGCTAACTTATGAATGGATTGGAACATTTAATCAGTGTGAATTTCATATAAGAGCATATGAGATGAGAGTTGCGCAGGATGGACGGTCCACATGTAATCTGATATTGTGATCTTCATCTAAGAGCATATACTGGAGCCTTCTCTATGTTAATAAGATGGCAACCAAGGCCAGGGCCATTAGCTTTGTATCATAGAATATGAAAAATAGCAAATGAGTTGGGCTGGGCTTGGTTCAAGCTTATACATTTCAAGCTCAATTCCCACAAAAGACACTAGGGTCCCAAATTTGGGGTCCATGTCATGCTCTAATTAATCTTCACCTTATTTAAGGGCCTGTTTGGATACCATCAAATAAGTTACCTTTTTTTTCTTTCTTTTTTTTGTCTGGCCTGCTAGCGTAGTTGGAAGACGCATAAGCGTTTCAATAGCAGGAGACACTAATTCCACTGGTGGGTGGGTGCATCGTGTGTGACTAACTGTGTGGGTGTGTTGTGCAACTAACAATGTGGGTGCATTGCATGACTAATAATAATAAAAAAAATCAAATATGTTACTATTTTACTTATAGTAGTAAATAAGTGCTTTAATTGAGATAAGAAGTTTGGTTTATGATCAATTATAAGTAACTTTTTTTATTATTATTTTAAGTTACTTAATCAGTTCAATTTAATAAGTAGAAATCAAGATAAGCTACTTTAACCATAATTGTTTTTATCTTGTGAATGGTTTTTTTATTACCAAACGTGAATCGTCCGGGCCAACGGGTCAAGCTGGGGCCAGGCAGAATCAAAATTTTGAATAGGCCCGGCCCGTCAGCTAAATGATCATCAAATCGGGCACACGTGTACACCAACTTGGAAACATTGGTCAATTAATCCTAACCGTTCATTTTATTTTGTACAGCTGTCTCGCCTGATGGTCATATAGGGCTGGCTTTTTTAAATATAGTATCTACGTTGCTAGGATGGACGGACGAGAACACATGGGCCTCATTTCAGCGAGTGAGGTGAGTGGACTCTAGCAAGTGCATTGGAAGATAAGAGCTATGATGGGCTGGGCATTGGAAGACTATCTTCCTCTGGTGGGCCATACTTAAAATGCCATGAAAAACCCTGAGTGTTGTTGTGCAGCCCTATGAGGTTTCCAACAAGGGCTGTGATGATCAAACGTGGATAAGGTGACCCACCAAAGAGAGGACACACATGGGCAGGCAAATAGTCAGATCCAGACCGTAGGATGGTTCCAGTCCAGCTAGTTATTTATTAAGCCCAAAATTCAGGTCCAAACCCATAATATCGTTACATGGGCCAGAGCCCCAGCTTCGGCTCAGCCCAATGAGAAGTTGAGAATCGTGATCAGGCCCAATCTGCTATCTAGTCATCTATAATTTGGTTATTTTCTGTTTATTATGGACAGCATAAGTTTCGAAAATCACACCTATCAGACAATCTTAACCGTTGGTTTTATTCACTTTCAGGCGCTTGATTTTGACCACTAATCATGCTTGACTCCCACGTTGTGTTAGGACCATCCAATCTATGTATCTTGAACAATTTGGGATTAGGTGCAACCCTGTCCTCAGCCAACACGATGTGGCCCTGACTGTGGGGCCCACCTTGATGTATGTTTAGTAAATCCACACCGTTCATCCATTTTTTCAGATCATTTAGTGCATGAGCAAAAAATGAAGCAGATCAAAATCTCAGGTGGACCCATTGACTATTAAAAACTTCTTGTGGGCCACAAAAGTTTTAATCAAACTGATATTTGTTTTCTTTCCTTTATCCAGGCCTTTGTGACCTTATCAAAAGTTTGGATGGAAAATAAACATTATGGTGGGCCCTGGGAAGTTTTGAATGGTGGGCGTTCAATCATCACTGCTTGCTATGGTGTGGTCCAAACGAGATTTAGATCTACTTCATTTTTGGGTTAATGCCTTAAAGTGAGCTGGCAAAATGGATGGACGGCAATAAATACATCAAGGTGGGGCCCATGGTGAAGGTCATTCCGGGGCCACACCTAATCCACTCCCATCCATAATTGGGCCCACTGTTCAGACTGTGAAGACCATTGGAGAATTTTGCTCTCCCTCTCATCCATCTCAGCTCTACACGTGGCACGTATCTATGGCGACTTTAGGACTGTTGGTACGGTGGGCCATGACATGTGTTGGATATTACTAAACAATCACTGCCCTAATTGGACTATTATAATTTTTGGCCTACCCTTCCATGGCCAAAAATTACTCCAATCGGACAGATCCGATGGTCCTATTAAAGAGATTATCGAGCCATGGTTTATCCGCCATGTGAGCGGTGGGTCTTCCATTGCCGCACACTTGTGAAATGTGTACCGTGGAGATGACAAGTGAATAAGTGAAACTTTTGAAGTCTGAGCGGTTTCACATGAACTTGGTGTGCCATCAGCATCTGCATCACGGACTTTGATTGGGCCATGTGCTGTCAAAGATAGGACTACGGACGCGGATTGCTTGTAGCCCCTTCTCCTGTCGGTCCAAAGCTATGGGGCCCACTGTGATCTTTGTGAGAAAATCACCCTACCAGCCATTTTGTCGGCTCAGAAATGAGCCAGATCCAAAACTCAAGTGGCCACACAATATGAAATAGTGGAGATTGAATAAACATTCATGGGGCCACATAAGGTTGGCACCGGGCTAATACTTTGTGTTTAATGCATCTGACTGAGAATAATCTTATAAACAATTTGGATGACATATAAACGCCAAAGTGGACCTCAGGAAGGTTTTAACCGTAGACATTTCCCTCTACACAACCCTAACATGAGCGGAAAACAGACAGACTTTCTCACAAACATTATGGTGCACCTACCTATCTTCCAACTACATGAACTTTTCGACGTAAGATCATAGGTAATTCATAATGTTAGGTCACTCATTTCTAGCAACGCACGTCGTGGACACTAGATCATGGGTGGATCAAGCTTTTCCATGGCTTGCCTTTTCAAAGACTTTGCATTGTATGTAGTAGGGTGTTATATTTGATTGGAGTCGTCAATAGCTAATTACTTCGTCTCCATAGTTGGCTAGACCATGTAGAAATGCTAAGAGAGTGGATTTGAAGATTTTCAGTCCTAAAGTGCAGGACTTCTTGATCCGCGACTAAAGATTCAGAGTAAGGGACCATGGTTATAGAGAGGGAAGGTGTTAGGTACCCACTCTGTCCGTATAAATGTACGGTCTCTACTTCATAGGATCAGACTAATTCTTAAGGGTTGGGATTTAATTCTTGCGCAAGGTATATGCAATAGTGTGTGTAATGTTGTTTCAAATGTAATGTGAATGCAGAAAGTCCCTTTACGTATAGATTTCTCCTTCTCCGGGGTTTTATGCCTTGTTTTATCATCTGTGAGATCTAGCTTAGTTGGAATGCTGCTAGATTTGATGGTCGTAGGATACAACCACTCATGATTATCTGTAAAATCCTAAATTGGCTCAAGAAGATTAGCGGGGAGCTAGTCGGAGGTGATAAGGATTCTCTGACGGAAAGATTAACTTTCCAAGCCTTGGGAATGCAGGAAGTCCCTTTGCGTACAGAAAATTGTTTCCAAGTGGTTAAGTGGCGAAAACCAAGTTTGGGTAGATTGAAGCTTAATGTGGATGGATCTTCTAGAGGCAACCTGGGGATGGGTGGAGGAGGGAGAGTTTGCAGAGATCACTTGGGCTAGATCATCTTCACCTTCTACATTTCCTATGGACTGTCTCGAATACAATTGTCGAAGCCCAAGCGATGCTAGATGGGCTTTCATACTGTGAGACCTTGGGCTTGTCCAACATAGATGTTGAGATAGACCGTCATTGTGGATGCCATCTCCAATACCCTCACCCCTGCTCCCTAGAACATTTTGTACTGGTTGAATGCTATTCGTAGCAAACTTTTGTCTCTTAATCTTAGTTTCAGCCATGTTTTCACTCTGTGGTGGATAGTTCAGCCAAATTGGGGGGGCAGTGGAATTCCTGACATGTTGTTCTTGAGGAGGGAGGATATGCCCAGGAGCATTAGAGGCGCTGCATCCTTGGATATTGCAGGAGTTGCCTCTTAAGAAAGATGAAGAAAGCCGGAAAGGGAGAAGGCTGATTCTATTTTGTTTCCTTTTTTTTTTTTTTTCCTGTTGGGCCCTTTTCCTTTTAAGCTCGACCTTTTTTTTTTTTTTTTTTTTTTTTAACGCATGGCCTATATGATAGGTGGGACTTCAATCTTTTTGTAGGGTTCGCCCAAAAGTCTGCAAGTTCTTATCCTGTTCAATTGTAAGAAAAAAAAGATTTTGTTAAAAAAAATGTAATACATATGACAAGCTTTGGCTCAAGCTAGTTAAATCCGCCTTAACTTCTCCACTTGCCGAAGCAATAAACTAATTAGCCCAAATTTCTGATGAGTAGGGTCCAATTATGTTGGCAAGCCACAAAGCATACGTTTGTACTGATTGGGTGTTGAATGCTATGTATGTGATGTGATGAATATGATACTAGGTATGTAATGTTGTATGCGCGATGCAATGTTAAATGTAATGCATATGACAAGCTTTGGTTCGAGCTGGATAACAGAGCATACACTCAAGGTACTTAGTTGTACAGTATTGATGCAATACTAATAGATGTGATGAGTAGAGAGTTGAGAAAGAAATGGATGTTGGACAATGTTAATACTAGGATAAATGAAGCTGATTGAAAATTGGACGTAGTGTTACAAGGGTTGGTTTGAGCGGCTTAGATTGAGGCTAGATGGCTCAGGAGCTAAGGATCTGGTTGGATTAGGCTGGACTTGGGTTGGACTCTTCCCTTTGCTCTTACTCTCTTTGGTGGAGGGATGGATTGGCTCTACCGAATGACTTGGGTTTTCTGGTATTACTGGATGGATAAGGATGATGGAAATGAGAATGGGAGGAGGCTATTTATAGTCCCAAATGCCAGTTCTTTGGTAATTTTAAGGAAATTCAAGGCTAGAATAGGCTGAAATTCTGGATTGCCATGTGACATGATTTGGACAGTTAGATTGGCTAGTAAAATGACAAATTTGGACTCATTAATGAGGGGTGCAAAGGACTTTTCACAACCCTCACATGCTTAGTCCTTGGAGAGAGGAGCTCTCGTGTGCGTTGAAGGCTTCCTGCTAAGGTAGGAGGCATGCCACGTGATAGGTGGTGGGTAGCCCACTGCCTAGGCCATTGCTCACTTCCTACTTTGGCAAGTGGTTTCCCATAAGCGTGTGGGAGGTTTGTTTTCCTTGGGGCTTGTTTGCTGGAGTGGCTGCAGACCTCGGATGGGCCTATGGGCTTTGGCCTTGGACTTGTTTTGGGTTGACTTAGGACCTAGTTTGGCTAGGTGAGTTGACTCGGTTTGGCATAATGAGTCGGCTCGTCGTGACTTGATGAGTTGACTCGGTGAGCTAACTCATTGAGATGGGTTTCAAGATTCTTAGAACTAAGGCTTCTAGGGCTTAGGTTTTTATGTCAGGGTTTAAGACTTGGATCAAGGGTTGGATTGGGTTTGATTAGCAATCAAGAGAGTCCAATTTAATCAGCTTGTCAGCTCAGAGTGGGGGTGTCCACAAAAATTAGAGCTTCCTAACTTTTGGGCAATTGTCCATGAAATACACGGTTAAGAGAAAAGAACGACTATGGTTAGTATATATAAAAATAATAATAATAATAATAAATAAAATAAAATTTGATGGCTAGGATTTTCCAGTCTTCACGAATTCTGGGTCATCCTCCATCTGCAATGGAAACCCTATGTTGATTTTATGGAACCACAAAACTTGGGTCCCACTAATACGAAATGGGTGCACCAGGACACTGTTGTGTTCACGCTATGGTCAAGCCTTTGATGGATATAAACTCGAGAGGAGAGTTCAGATCCATCTCAATGGACAGAAAAGCTACCACCCATTGCGGCCGAAATGATCCAACCTGATGGAAAGGTTGGACCCACCTTGAAGATCATCGGGTGCAAAAAAACAGGCCAAAAAATTTATCTTGAGTCAAGTCACCGGCTGCCCATTGTTTTCTACGATCACTACAGTGTGGCCCACTTCATAACCTGTGGAACAGTGGCCAATTATAAAAGATTAAGAAGAAAGTCAAAAGATTTTATTGCTAGTCTGCTAGAATTTTTCAATCTACAACAGCATTGAATCATCTCCAGCCGCAGTACATCCCATAAGGTCCACGCTCTAGATCTATAAACCATGGAGCCCACCTCTTTGAAATGGGTGCATAATGCAAATGACTCCATGTGATTCTTCCATTTCACCATCACTATCTTATTCCTTAGTTATGGACTTAAGACAAAACCATCTATGATTGTCTAAGGGATGCCCACATGCACCTAGTTGATCGATAACACATGGTCCGACAAGTGAATAAGTTCCATCATGTTCTCTTTTTTTAAAATCCAACCCGAGCAAAATGTTGATCCCATCTTTAAGATCACCTGATGAAAAAGAAGATCCTGATTCACTCATTCGGTGGGCCACATTTATACTTTGAGTCTGATAGGGTGTCTTTCAATTGTTTCCTATGATATGGACACTTGATGATTGGATCAGCTTGAGTTTTGTTCTAGTACTTTTCATGGTGGGCTGACCTTTTGGACGGGTTGGACGTCTTATAAAATTAACAGGGTTGCAATTATTCTCAAGTCGGACGGTTGTTGATGGTATAACTGGTTTATATTTTCATTTAATTATTGTAATGGAACGTGTGTCATGTTATGACTGATGTAGGAATCCAAAGAAAGAGACACTCTTGTTCTTTGTGGACACAAATTGTAGGCTCTTGGTCCAAAATGTACCCATTACAAACGTGGGCGATTTCTGAGCTGTACATCAGATGGGCCACACCACAGTGTCGATGACTTAACAAAAAATCAGTGATCGAACATTCCCTGATGGACAAAGAAGTATAGTACAAACAAAGTATACAAATTCCCTAGTACTATGATCATGAGCGCCCACTTGCTGGGCCATCATGTGTATGTGCCTTAATCCAGAAATGAAGATGATCGAGCTGAGGTAGTGATTTGATCACTGGATGGCCCATCCACGTGGCGACCAATCAGATTGACAGTCCTGATTATTATATTTGTTTCCCATGTGTGTGGTGGCACCGTACTCGGTAGAATAATGATGTGTGCTTGATGGTCGCATTTCCCAAATCACATGGTTCTCCACCCGGCAATGTGGGTAGTATCCTCAGCTCGTGCAAGTGACATCCTCATGCTTGGAGTTGCTCTGAAAATAGCCAGGCAGCTAAATTTAGGGATAGGTCTTGATAATTTTATATTGCTTATCTAAAGTAAAATCATAATAATAACAATTTTACATTACTTTTATATTAAATAATTACCAATATTATTATTTAGATTAATTTTTTATGATAGTACTATGAAAAAAGTACAATATTTGCAAATTATTTTACATGTCTCCTAAATGCATTTGTATTTGATTAATGATTTCCATGTTTGATTTGGTGATGATAAAATCATAATGATGATACATTTTCCTTATATCTCTAAAGAGTTTGGCTGACAAAATAGGCCCTAAGCTTTACGTTATGTATGGAAAAGAAAAGAAGCGTAGAAGAAAGTCATTTCCTTAATTGAGAAAAGTCCCTCACTTGTCATATACAAACATGAAATCTAAACACATTCAACAAGCAAAACTCCTCCAACCATATGCCATCTCATTAGAAGGAGCTTCAAATTATAGGTGAATCCATACGGAATCCACTTAATGAGTGATTAGGGTAATGCCAACCTTACATGGGTGAACCCACTTATGAGGAAGGATTTCATGAGGGTTTCATGAAATTAGATCTAGTTCTTCATGAAATCTGTTGAGAATTTCTAATCTCAAAAATTAAATTAATTTGGAAAAATTGAGAAATAAAGACAAGCTGAAGCACGTGAAAAAACACGCTGTCCTTAAAGTGTAATTCGCCCCTACTCAAATTATTTTGAGTCTGCTGATAGGTTGCAAGCGGATTGCTTCCAAGATACGACGAGCCTTATGTGGTTCTGCGTTCAGTAAGAAACAAAGAAACCACTATGGAACTCAGTGACACTATCTGGCAGATGAAGAAAAGAAAGAGAGAACAAGAATGGAGGTCTTCTTTTTGTAGCAGTAGACCACTATGCTGGTCTAAGTGGCTTGGTTTGAATCAACCAAACCGAGAGGCTAATAGACTCAGATGGGTGCTGGTTCAGTAGGGATGGTTGTAATTGTTGTTGTTGTGTTGGAATGAACCAGACCTGTCCGGTTTATATAGGCAAGGGTCACTGACAGTTTTGGTCCAGAGCCATAATGGCACTAGCCATTTTCTAGCTGTTGTGAGAAACTAGCCGTTTATGGCAGTTTCTGACTATTGTGCATGCGGGAGTTACGCACCTGCATGCTGGCTGTTTAGACTCAATGGCTAGTCGTTTCTGACTGTTGGGTTAGCCACATGCAGCTGTTACTGCATGGTCTGGACCGTTACTGCATGAGCAGTTACACAGGTCCCTCGAATTAGCCATGCAGCTCTCTATAAAAAGCAGAGAGGTCTCTCTGTCAGACCTTCCACCCACAGCACCTCCTCTGTTCCGAACCCAGCTACCTGACATACTACCTAGCCTCTGTCGCACTGCGACTCACACCAGTCTCGCTCCGATCTGTGAGGTCGCGAGACGATGCGCACGTGCGAAGTGCAAAGTGCGCCACTATCGCATCTACAACCACATTGCCTCACGTGCCCACACCTTCACACCTAGCTCGAGCTCGAGCCCGAGCCCGTGCTCTTGCGCGTGCGCGTGCTCGTGCGCGGACTGGAACACGCAAGCCACCATTCTCCCTCTCTTCCACCATAAATAAGTAAGGTGCACAACACCCTATTTATAAAGAGGTAAAAATTCTTTCTCTCATCCGCTATAGGACAAAAACCAAAAACATTGTTTTTTTTTCTTTTAAAATTGTTTTCAAATAAACTTTTTCAACAATCCCCCACTTGTTTTAAAATAATTTGAAACAGAAAAAATTATGTTTGCCAGAGTATAAAAGATTATATGTATAAATAAAGATATATTTCGATTTGAATCCTTCCTTAGTGTAAGTATTTCAAAGACCTATCAAAATTACTGGTAGCCGCAGCTTTGAACCAGTTATTTTTAGATAACAAGATCGAAAATATCACACACATACTTTCTAAGTGTTATTTGAGTTCTCACAATTCTTGCTCAGCACATTTACTGGCCTTGTGCTTATCCTGTTTAATGAACGATCCCGAGAAAACTCTCATTCTCATGAGAGGCAGCACCACCTCTATGTTCATATAGATGAAGTCTTTCCAGTGTCTCCGTTACTATCAGACACTTGTCTTAAGACTGGACTGCATTAAGAGTTTCTGAGACTCAACCCTCTATCTGTAACGGCTAGCACTATAATCTTGGATGAGGTATATATTTATAATTTAGTGTTGAAACTTTTCACGTATTGTTGAGTGGTAAATTTTGCATGTTTAACCCCACGTTCATCTTGCATTTACATGAATTATGTGGCTAAAGTGATCTAATTACATGTGTTTTCATGTTTAATAGTGATTGTATAAATTATGATAAATTCGATCCAAAAGGGTGATTTAAAGTCCAAGATATGGTGATACGATGCTTGAATGGTGTAAAAAATGTACTGAAAAGTCCAAAATCCATGACTATAGGGTTGGAAAAGAAATATGCAGAAAGTGCAGAAATTGCCTTGGGGCTGTTAAATTGTGAATTTCGAGACGGTGCAAGTTTATAAAAGGGGAGCCGAATTCCACAAATGATATTCCCATTTTTTCATTTTCTTTTAGATTTCTTTCCTAAGAGTTTCTAGAGAGAGAGAGAGAGAGAGAGAGATTTTACTTAATTCTTTATTCATGCAAGTTCATTAAGGTGTAATTTCTTTAGATTAATTCAAGTTCTTTTTTTATTATTACAATTTTTCTCCTCTTTTATTTATTCTTTTCTTGTCCCTTTTTATTTTTAAATATGTGCTTCTAATTCTCTTCTAGCCAGAGCTAGAAGGGAAGCACATGGATTCAATAGATTATCCATCATGATGATTCCTTAATGATTTCATAATGGGATCTTAAGATTGATACATGTTATCATGTATTAGGAAAATCTTTGATCCATCATGTGAGAACCGTATGGTGGATGCTTAGATCTAGCTAATACAGATTTCTTAGATGGGAGAGGCTTTTGATCTTTCACATTGTTTGATTTGTGATCTCATGGATCTCAAATCCTTATAATCCCTGGAGCCCAAAAGTATGTTTTAATGATGTAGAACTTGAGATTTCTAATCCTTAACAGTTTTCTACTCTTTTTTTACATGCTTTAATTGTTAAATATTCCGACTAGACAGACCATAGTGTTCCGATCTAGTTGAGTTATCATTATCAGTCACGATAGATGGTTTGTTAAATCCATGTGTGGAACTTCGATGCTTTGGTTTGATTTTTTCATATCAATCTAAATCCTTAATCTATTTGGGATAGATCATTTGATATCCATTTTCATTACCTGTTTAGTTGATCTGTAAGAAGCTTTCTCAGTAGACTGTCTTCGTGGGATCGACCCTGTACTCACAGGAATATTACAATTGAACCTCTGCACTTGGAGGAAATCAATCAAATTTTTTAGCGCCGTTGCCGGGGATGGTGTTGAAAGTTTGTACAAGTCAGCTAACTGGGTAATTTTCTTCCTCAACTCTTCTATCTATTCCTTTTATTTCATTTCTTTATTATTTTCTCTTTCAATTAAGTGATTCAAGAGATTTCTCCATGGTCGGCTGAGCCGCCTCTGAGATCCGGTTTCCCTTAAGTGGTTGAGAATCCTTGCAGTAGAGTATTTCTTTTATTTTTGGTATTATTTGGTTATGGACATTAAATGGTAGGCTGAGCCACCTTTGCCTAATAATTTTGGTTTGATTATTTAGTTTATTATTATTATTATTATTATTATTTCTTTTTCAATCTTTGAAACACCCTAGAAGATCGTGACATAAGGTTGTCCTACTTGGTGCATCCAAGTGATACGATTGTCCTACGACCTAAAAAAAAAATTGGCTAAAGTCTTGTGGTGTAAATTGATTGATTAGTGTAGTTTTTGGATATTTTTCATTTTGAGTTAATTGGGCATACTTGAACATTGTGTAGTTGTTTAATCCTAGTGATTGAGTGGTGTGGCTAGTTTATGTCCCATTGGACTCGAGAACAACACAATCGACTTACAACCTCAGGTGGACTAGTCACAGGCCTTTCACATTCATCTAGAAAAGGAACACAAAATATTTTGGACAACATGGCGGATGGTGAAAATCGAGAGAACAATCCAATTGAAAATCCAATTCCAAATCCAACCAATTTAAATGGTAGGGAGAATCCTCTTTTTGAGGATGAAAATGACATTGTAAATAGACCAGCAGGCCATAGGACCTTGCGTGACTATTTGCAACCTGCTCGCACAACCACACCGTTATGCATCGTACTTCCAACTAACGCTGGAAAAATAGATTTCAAGCTAGGTATTATTCAACTTCTACCCAAGTTTCATGGGCTTAAATCTGAAAGCCCATACCTCCACCTCAAAGAATTTGAGGAGGTAGTTGCAATGCTGCAAGTTAATAATGTTAATGTTGATTATATCCGCCTCAAAATTTTTCTGCTCTCTCTTAAGGACCGGGCCAAGGCATGGCTTCATTCATTGAGGCCCAGGACCATTGATTCTTGGCAGACTATGAGTCAAGAATTCTTAAAGAAATTCTTTCCCACGCACAAAACGAATACACTTAGATGGAACATTATGACATTCTCCCAAAAAGAGAATGAAATATTTTTCCAGTCTTGGAAAAAATTCAAGGAATTACTCGTAACCTGCTCACATCATGGTTATGAGATCTGGCGAGTGCTTAGTTTTTTTTATAATGGTGTCAATTATGACACACGTCAGTTCATAGAGATGATGTGTGGAGGTCGTTTTCTTGACATTGAGCCTGAAGAGGCTTGGGACTTCCTAAATAAATTGGCAGAAAGTACCCAATCATGGGGTACTTCCCAAAAAGTTGAAATTGTTAAACCCGTCCGAAAAGAGAGAGGGGGGATGTATTTGATCAACCCAGAAGAGGATTTGCAAGCCAAGGTAGCTAGCTTGTCAAGAAAGATCGAGGCTATGGAAATTGGTAGAGTGAATATGATTAAATCAAGTGGGCCCTCTAGTAGCTTTTGCAGCATTTGTGGGGGAAGTGACCATGACCCACAAGGATGTCCAACAATTTCTACTTTTCAAGACATGGTCACTGACCAAGCAAATGTAGTCAATAACTACTAAAGGCCACCTGCTCCACCTCTAGGGAATTCATATAACCCTAACTGGAGGAATCACCCTAACTTTAGCTGGCGAAATGGACCACAAATTAATGCGCCCAATGCACCCTAAGGGCCTCCACAAAACAATTTCTTTGGGGCACACAATAATACACCATACGTGCCCCCACATAAAAGATCGTCTGTGGAGGATGCATTGAACGCATTCATGAATACACAGGCTCAAATGAATCAGTCTTTGTTCTAAGCGAACCAAGAACTTAAGTTGGCGATGGCTAGAATTGAGACTCAACTCAACGCGAGGGAGAAAGGCACTCTTCCCTCTCAACCAATGCCTAATTCTAGAAATGTGCACTTTGTAGGAGAATCAAGTTCATCTGAGTCCCCCCATGAACAGGCCAAGTCCATTATCACCTTGAGAAATGGCAAAATCATTGAAAGTAATATTCCACAACCGGTAGAAATACCAGATGATGAGCCCACTTCTCAAGATAATAGTGAGCCGGCTAGTGTTCATGCGCCGCAACAAGAGGAAAAGACTAAGTCATATGAGCCTCCAGTTCCCTTTCCATCTAGGCTTCGAAACCCAACCATCCCTATGAAGTATCAAGATGTTTTGAATGTTCTCCAAAAGGTGACAGTGAACATTCCTCTTTTGGATGCGATCAAACAAATTCCATCGTATGCCAAGTATTTGAAAGACATGTGCACTGTGAAACGTAAATTAAATGTGCATAAGAAGGCCTTCCTCACTGAGAAAGTGAGTGCAATAATTCAACACAAGGCCATACCCAAATACAAGGATCCGAGAAGTCCCACTATCCCTTGCATTATTGGGAATTTTTGGGTTGAGCATGCACTACTAGATTTGGGTGCAAGTGTCAATCTAGTGCCATTTTCGGTCTACCAACAATTGGGGTTGGGTGAGTTACAACCAACCACAATCACATTACAACTCGTCGACCGCTCAATTAAGGTACCGAGGGGAATAATAGAGGATGTGTTAGTCCAAATTGAAAAGTTTTATTTCCCCGTGGACTTTATTGTGCTTGACACTGAGCCATGTGTGAACTATAGCACTCAAGTTCCCATTATTTTGGGCCTGCCATTTCTAGCCACCACAAATGCTATTATTAATTTTAAGAATGCAATGATAAAACTTTCATTTGGCAACATGACATTGGAATTGAATATTTTCAATCTATGCAAGCAGCCCATGGGTGAAAATGAAATACATGAGCTGAATTTTGTAGATTGCTTGCTAGATGAAGGGGAATGTGAGTCTAGCCTATCTGAGGAGTTAAATGATGTTGTTGGAAAATTAGAAAAATCTGATTTTGAAAATGTTATTGCTGAATTTTGTGAAACTATTGATAGAAACACTACTCAGGACATTGGTATATACCGATGGAGGCCGCGTTATGAAGTCCAAACCACTAAGGACTTGTGACCTCTACCGTCACTGACCAATGCTCCTAAACTTGATCTAAAGTCATTGCCCAATGAGCTCAAGTATGCTTATTTAGGTCAAAATGAAACATATCCAGTGGTGATCTCTTCTCTCCTAGACAAGGAGCAAGAGATCAAGTTGTTGAATATTCTAAGGAACCATAAAGGGGCCCTAGGTTGGACTATCTCTGATATAAAGGGTATAAGCCCTTCTATATGCACCCACCGCATTCACCTGGATGAGGATGCCAAACCAATTAGACAACCTCAAAGAAGATTAATTCCAAATATGATGGAGGTTGTCAAGAATGAGGTGATCAAGCTGTTGGATGTGGGTATCATCTACCCAATATCCGATAGCCAGTGGGTGAGTCCACCCCAAGTGGTTCCGAAGAAATCTGGAATAACCGTTGTGTAAAACTCCAACAATGAACTCATACCAACACGTGTCACCATGGGTTGGCATGTGTGCATTAATTATAGGAAGCTTAATTTAGTCACTAAGAAAGACCACTTCCCTCTACCATTTGTTGATAAGATCTTAGAGAGGGTAGCAAGTCATTCCTTCTACTGCTTCCTGGATGGATATTCCGGGTACAACCAGATAGAAATCACCCCAGAAGACCAAGAGAAAACCACGTTCACATGTCCATTTGGCACGTTTGCCTACAAACGAATGTCATTTGGACTGTGCAACGCCCCAGCAAGATTCCAACGATGTATGATAAGCATTTTCTCTGATATGGTTAGGCATTTTTTGGAGGTTTTCATGGACGATTTTTCTGTATTTGGTTATGGTTTTGAAGAATGTTTGAATAACTTGTCTCTAGTCTTGTCTAGGTGCGAGAAGAAGCACCTTGTGTTAAATTGGGAGAAATGTCATTTCATGGTCCAAAAGGAAATTGTCTTAGGCCATGTTATTTCTGAAAATAGAATTGAGGTAGATCATTCAAAAGTAGATATCATTGCCAATCTATCTACCCCTAGATCAGTCAGAGACGTGCGATCATTCCTTGGGCACGCTGGCTTTTATAGGAGGTTCATTAAGGATTTTAACGCCATTGCTGGACCCTTAAGTAACCTCCTTCAAAAGGATGTCTCACTGGAGTGGACGAATGATTGTGTAAGTGCATTTGATAAATTAAAAACATCTCTTACTACTGCACCCATTATGCGACCACCAGATTAGACACTTCCTTTTGAATTGATGTGTGATGCAAGTGATTTTGCAATAGGGGCTGTTTTAGGCCAAAGGAAAGATAAACGGCCCTATGTTATTCACTACGCAAGTAAAACCTTAAACTCGGCCCAAGTGAACTACTCAACAACTGAAAAAAAAGTTGCTTGCAGTAGTATTCACTTTGGACAAGTTTAGGTCATATTTGTTAGGATCCAAAGTGATAGTGTTCACTGACCACTTGACTTTGAAATATTTGTTATATAAAAAAGATGCAAAGCCAAGACTTTTGAGATGGATCCTCCTACTCCAAGAATTTGATTTAGAAATTAAAGATAAGAAGAGAGTAGAGAACGTAGTGGCCGATCATCTTTCCCGATTGGTCATAGAAAATTCCATTGAGGAGACACATATCCATGACACATTCCCTGATGAACAGTTATTTGCAGTTTCCCACCTCCATTAGTATGCAGATATAGTAAATTATCATGTGACAGGTAGAGTGCCACATTATTGGAATGCACAAGATAAAAAGAGGTTCGAAATCGAGGTAAGGAATTTCTTTTGGGATGACCCGTACTTATATAAGTACGGGGCTGACCAAATCATTCGCAGGTGTATTCTGGAAGATGAGGTCCATAGTGTTATTTTCTTTTGTCACACAGAAGCATGTGGTGGCCACTTTTCTGCTAAGAAAACCACTGCAAAAATTCTATAATGTGGTTTCTATTGGCCCACCATGTTCAAAGACACCCGTGCTTTCTGTATTGCCTGTGACCGTTGTCAAAGATTGGGGAGTGTGTCCTGGCGCAACATGATGCCATTGACCCCAATATTACCATTGGAAATATTTGATTGTTGGGGCAATAATTTTATGGGACCATTCCCACCTTCTTTTGGATTTCATTACATATTGATCGGTGTGGATTATATCTCCAAGTGGATTGAGGTGGTTTCATGTAGGACCAATGATAGCAAAGTGGTCTTACGATTCCTTAAAGATAATATATTATCTAGATTTGGAACCCCAAAAGCCATCATTAGTGATGGCGGGTCTCACTTTTGTAATAGGTCATTTGAAACCTTGATGAAAAAATATGGCATAAAACATAAAGTGAGTACCCCATACCATCCACAAACAAGTGGACAAGCTGAAATCTTGAATCGAGAGATTAAGCGAATTTTGGAAAAGACTATAAGACCGGATAGGAAGGATTGGTCTCTTAGACTATCTGACGCTCTCTGGGCTAATAGGACTGCTTATAAGACCCCGATTGGAATGTCCCCGTACAGATTAGTGTATGGAAAGGCATGCCACTTGCCCATTGAATTAGAGCATAAGGCATATTAGGCAATAAAAAAATTCAACTTTGACGTGGACCAAGCAAGTGGGCAAAGGAAATTAGAGTTAAATGAGTTGGAGAAGCTAAGAAGAGACTCCTATGAAAACTCTAGAATTTCTAAGGAAATGACTAAGGCATTTTATGATGAAAACATTCTGAGGAAGACCTTTGAACCTCAGCAAAATGTCCTACTTTATAATTCTAGAATCCAATTTTTTCCGGGTAAGTTGAGATCAAGATGGACAGGTCCCATTCATAGTGAGAAATGTTCATTCTCATGGGGCCATTGAAATTGAAAATCCACGTAATGGTAACATATATAAAAGTGAATGGCCAAAGATTAAAGCCATATGTGGAAAACTTT
The DNA here is from genome assembly GCA_003013855.2 of Liriodendron chinense. Classification (NCBI taxonomy): domain Eukaryota; kingdom Viridiplantae; phylum Streptophyta; class Magnoliopsida; order Magnoliales; family Magnoliaceae; genus Liriodendron; species Liriodendron chinense. Next base: position 443,518 of record PVNU02001793.1, on the reverse strand, counting down.
CATTTGGGAGAGGAGTCAATCACTCTCCATGAGCCAAAATACTCTGATTGACCTCAAACAATTTCATAGAAGAATAATTTTAGGCTAGTTTAGGACTAGGGTTAGTTTCTTTCGCTGATGCATTTTAATTCATTTTTATTTTATTTTTTTACTTTTGTTTTGCTAGTGTTTTGCAAATGGTTCTTCATTTTCAGGTGATACTTATCCCTTTCACTTTGCTTTTACTTTGTTCCTTTATTTTGCATTATATGCTTTATCATTTACATTGTGGACAATGTAAATTTTAGGATGAGGGGTAAGGAGTATGCCAATGAATCTGCAAATTGAGTTAATTTTTAGATTTCGTTGAGTCATTTTATTTTCACTTTTGGGAGTTTAAGTCATCATTCATACCTAAAATGTGTGAAATTTTTTTGTTTTTAATATTTTTTCAGAAATTGTATAGTATGACTTGTTAAAAGGATACACTGGATTCCAGAATGTAGTTTACAACTAACAAAGACAATTAATGAATTTAGATTTCTAGGACTGAAAATTTTCATTGATAAGTTAACTAGGTTAATCAATAAGTTAGAATATATTAGAAGTTAACACTCATTTTTCACACGACACACTTGATGCCTAAGTTAATGGAAGTGTAGTTAGTTGAATCATAAACTTCACATCCTTAAGTTTATAGGTAAACTAAGACCAGTAAGCCTAAAAAAATGTTGCAAAAAAAAGAAAAAAGAAAAAAAACATTATAAGAAAAAATCAGTCAACCGTAGGAGAATTGGAAATCTGGGGCTGGGACTTGATCCTGAGTCGTTACCATTGCTGTGTTTTAGTTAGTCTGAAGTAAGCCTTTTGGATTCTTCAGCTGTCTAATAAAGTAGAGTGAGAGAATAATGTTATATTTATGAGAATTGAAAAAAAAAAATCAAATGAGTGATGTTAAGATTAGGCGAGTGAGCTGGTGTTCGAGGTGACCCTGTGAACATAAGGATGATTGGAGGTAGGTGAATAGACTAACTTACACAACCGTTAACTTTAGGTACTCCAGTATCATCATGTACAAGTGAGTGTTAAATCATAATTATTCTAAATTTTGAGGAATCTAGGTAACTCAATCTATTGGAATTAATTAAGGAATTGGAATACATTTTCATTATTCTACCTAGGTTATGTGTAACTTATTCTGGAACTCTATTGTATTTGATTGATAGGTTTGGTACACATTTTTTTTAAAATTATTTTTTAATATAAATTTCACATATTTTGCTTGAGGACTAGTAAAATGTTGGTTGAGGGGTGTATTAAGTGACAAATTTTGCATGTTTAACCCCACGTTCATCTTGCATTTACATGAATTATGTGGCTAAAGTGATCTAATTACATGTGTTTTTATGTTTAATAGTGATTGTGTAAATTATGATGAATTTGAACCAAAAAGGTTATTTAAAGTCCAAGAGATGGTGATATGATGCTTGAATGGTGCAAAAAATGTCCTGAAAAGTCCAAAATCCATGACTGCAGGGCTGGAAAAGCAATATGCAGAAAGTGCAGAAATAGCCTTGGGGCTGTTAAATTGTGAATTTCGAGACGGTGCAAGTCTATAAAAGGGGAGCCGAATTCCACAAACGATATTCCCATTTTTTCCTTTTCTTTTAGATTTCTTTCCTAAGAGTTTCCAGAGAGAGAGAGGAGAGAGAGAAGAGAGAGAGAGAGAGAGAGAGATTTTACTTAATTCTTTATTCATGCAAGTTCATTAAGGTGTAATTTCTTTAGATTAATTCAAGTTCTTTTTTTTATTATTGCAATTTTTCTCCTCTTTTATTTATTATTTTCTTGTCCCTTTTCATTTTTAAACATGTGCTTCTAATTCTCTTCTAGCCAGAGCTAGAAGGGAAGCATATTGTAGATTTCGGCTCCCGTGTACATCACGATGGCCGAATTCTCAAGGTTATTTGGAATGTGTGAGGGTTATACCCCTTACATAATTTTCACACAAACATGCATATTTTATACTATTTGGAAAACCATGAGCAAGACGGTAAAAACAAACTTATATATTATTTCATTAACTAAACTAAATCATCAAACCATGTAACCATCATTCAATCAAATACCATGTTCATAACTACGTCCTTCCATTGGGACTTATTACAGTTTCAAATACTAAATAAATGCTAGAACTATGAATGACTATGCGGTCTCGTTTTCCACTATCTGCTCCCACGAGCCATCATAATCGTCTCCTTGAGGCTCGGGCTCCTGAGGATCGTTACCTACATGTTCTAAATTATTTCACAAAACACCGTCAAAAGCGGTATAGTGAAGAACTACTTTAAGGTTAGAAATAATAATCGCATAAAAATCATAACAAAACATCCATTACTCTTTCTTAATGCAATGTATGATAATGTATGACCCAGCGTAGGAATCCTTAGACATGCCGCCAGGGGTTTTGGGACACGCAAGCCCATAATTTTGCCCGACCACGTGAGAAACGGGACGCTCATAGCCCAAATCCACATGTGACAGTGTATGGGAGAAGTAGGATGCTCTAGCCTATTCTCAAATCCATACACCCACATGGAGCCACGTGCATGCATGAGTTAGCTATTCTTTATTATTATTTTCAATTTACACTAAGCCACTTATCGTCTAACCAACCTTTGGTACCACTATATCCTTCCTTATGGATCATCACTCATCAAAATAGTCGTAACCGACGCATCACATCCCAGGATGGTGGCCCGTACTATTAAGCTTTATAACAACCATACTTAACTATCGTTTTATGGAGATCCTTAACAACTTTAGGAATAATAATAATAGTAGTAAATATAATAATAATAGTAGTAATAAATGGATTTAACAACCACTTAATCGGGCGATCTTGATACCACCACTACAGATCAGGGTGGCCACTTAACCGGACAAGCTAAAAGCATCGTCTCAGGTTAGGGCAACCTCTTAACCGGGTGTTCCGATATTCATCACCACAGATCAGGGTCCATCCATATATATAAAAGGAATATAGCAATATAAGAATCTCCATTAGACAGTCACAACTATTCTTTATACAATATAGAAAGAAAGGTGGTCCCTTTAAAGATGGTTATACAAATCTCATATGTGCAACAAACATAATTCTATTCCTTACTAATTCTCTAAGTCCAATGAATATCCTCATCACCATGAGATGGAAAAAAAGTATCTAAAAGCATTCGTATATAGCTAACTAAGGAGAGAATAAATAAACACATGTAAACAAAAACACATAAGAATTATCAACCTACAAAACATGAAATTATTAATCCAATCTTAAAGGAGTTCTCACCTTATGATCTTCGACTTATTAGAGATATGAGATGATGAAATAGCAAGATGGTACTCCTCCTTTCTCTTACCTCTCTCTCTCTCTGATCTCTCTCTCTCTCTCTCTCTCTCTCTCTCTCTCTTTCTCTTTCTCTCTCTTTCTCTCTCAAATTCGTGAGTGGGGGTCACCTTTGGCTAAGAGAGGCCCTATATATAGAGGTAGGGTTGGAATTAGGGTTTGGAGATGCGTAGTAGAAATATGGAGAGGGATGTGCACGCGGGGTCTTGTGTAACAATCTCTCGAGGTGGGTTTCTCAAATCTTAATATTCGGATGATCTTTGATCAATTCCAATCCGTTCATCTTATCAAGCTTAAAGAGTAGAGTTAGAATACGTAAATTTCTTAATGATCCACATTCTAGATTAGCCGATCCTTAAAAATGGCCTAACGGGTGCTAAAATGGGCTATATTTCAATTAACGGTCTACGCTTGATGATCAGGGCCCAAATTTTGGAAAAATATGTATTCATGATAGGCAAAAAATTGTACAAAGTTTAGTGGTTGATTGATGGTGAGGAATGCCTAGATCTGAAATTCCAACTTTTGGCGGAAAAGGAAGAGGCTGGCTTTGTGGATCAACGGTGTAGGATTGTAGATCGGGGTCCAAATTTTGTGTAAACTCGTAATCATATGAGTATAATGGATGGTCCAAATTTGAGAAGTGATTGATGGTGAGAAGTGGGTAAATTAAAAGGTTCAAATTTGAGAAGAGTTGGTAACTCGTTAATTTCTAGAACGGGATAATTTCGCACATAAGAAAGAGGCTTATCAATGTGGGGCAATCAAATCACACTATTGGTCCATGATAAAGACGATCCAAGTCACTCATATGAAGAAAAATATTCGACTACGACTAACCATCTACTTTCCTCACTCGATGGACATGAAAATCAAGGGTTAAGGGCTAATTTGACAATTGGACCACTTCTACTATGATTTAAGGGCTGAAATTTGATGTGTATGGTTAATATGTGTACAAAAGCTTAAATTCAGGATTTTGCGTTTTAATGATCGCTAGAAACATGCGAACTTAAAAATGGTCAGTTAACTTAAGTTTAACTAATGGCATTTTTGTAATTTTTGTAAATATTTGAGTTTAACGAAATCTAACTCTTCTACATTGTTAATGAGGTCATTCTAAGCAACTTTAATAAAGGGTACTCCATATGATCTCCTACGGATGTCCTGTTATTTGAATTTTAATATCAATGGCCGGTATAGAATGGATTCAATAGATTATTCATCATAATGATTCCTTAATGATTTCATGATGGGATCTTAAGATTGATACATGTTATCATGTATTAGGAAAATCTTTGATCCATCATGTGAGAACCGTATCGTGGTTGATTAGATCTAGCTAATACAGATTTCTTAGATGGGAGAGGCTTTTGATCTTCCACATTGTTTGATTTGTGATCTCATGGATCTCAAATCCTTATAATCCCTGGAGCCCAAAAGTATGTTTTAATGATGTAGAACTTGAGATGTCTAATCCTTAACAGTTTTCTACTCCTTTTTTACATGCTTTAATTGTTAAATATTTCGACTAGACAGACCATAGTGTTCTGATCTAGTTGAGTTATCATTATCAGTCATGATAGATGGTTTGTTAAATCCATGTGTGAAACTTCGATGCTTTGGTTTGATTTTTCCATATCAATATAAATTATTAATCTATTTGGGATAGATCCTTTGATATCTATTTTCATTACCTATTTGGTTGATCTGTAAGAAGCTTTCTCAGTAGACTGTCTTGGTGGGATCGACCCTGTATTTACAGGAATATTACAATTAAACCTCTGCACTTGGAGGAAATCAATCACGTATCAGTGACTTGTTTTTACCCATTGAACCCTTATATAGAGATTTTCTAATTTTAGGTTGGGTTACCATCACTGGTGAAATCTTTTGAAAAGAGTTTCAACCACATCCATCTGAATGTTATCCTTACTATCTCTCTCGTCAGAGGTTTAGTAAAAGGATTAGCTAAGTTATTACTTGACTTTACATAAGAAATTACAATGATTTCATCTTGAATCAGCTGTCTTACAGAGTCATGTCTCATACTTATATGTCTAAATTTTCCATTATACGTGCCACTGTAGGCTCTAGCTAATGTGGCTTCACTATCGCAATGTAGCGAAACAGCCGGTATTGGCTTCGCATAGAATGGAATTTCGAAAAGAAGATCCATAAGCCACTCAGCCTCTTTATCTGTTGCAGTAAGGGCTATGAACTTAAATTCCATAGTTGAGTGAGTTATGCAGGTTTGTTTCATGGATCCCCAAGATACAGCTGCACCTCTAAGGTAAAAACCCATCCAGTAGTGGATTTGTTGTCACCTGTACTCGATATCTAACTTGCATCGGTATATCCTTCCAGTACAGCTGAAAATTCTAAGTAAAATAACCATAAGTCTCTGGTTGCTTTTAAATAATCAAAAACTCTTTATATTGCTTTCCGGTGTTCTACACTGGGATTACTAGTAAACCTACTTAGTTTACTTACAGCATATGCGATGTTTGGTCTAGTGCATTACATTGCATACATTAGACTTCCTATAACACTCGCATACTCTAATTGTGCAACTGTTCTTCCAGTATTTTCATATAACTTGATACTTGGATCGAATGGGGTTTTCGCTTCTTTAATATTTAAGTATTTAAACTTGTTTATTATTTTTTTAATATAATGAGATTGGCATAGCGCATAACCCCCACTATGAGTTTTACTTTAATACCTAAAATGGTATCAACTTGTCCAAGATTTTTCATTTTAAATACGGAAGACAGAAACTTCTTTGTTTCAGTTACACCTTCCATCTTGTTACTTATTATTAACATGTCATCAACATATAAACAAATAACAATTATATAGTTACTACTTGTTTTGGAATATATATATTTGTCTGCTATATTATGCATGAAACCATGAGAAAATATTTTAGAATCAAACATCTCATCCCACTGTTTAGGTGCTTGTTTTAGTCCATACAATGATTTAATTAATTTACAGACTTTCTTCTCATTTTCTAGCAGAACGAACCCTTCAGGTTGTTCCATGTATACCTCCTTGTCGAGGTATCCATTCAGGAAAAGCAGTCTTTATATCCATCTGATGAATATACAGATGATGTATGGATGCTAAAGCAAACATAATTCTAATAGATGTTATTCTCACCACAGGTGCGTATGTGTCAAAATAATCTATTCCTTCTTTTGGTCTGAATCCTTTAGCTACTAGTCTAGCTTCAAAGGTTTGAATAGTTCCATCAGTATGATATTTCTTTCTAAATACTCACCTACACCCTGTGGGTTTAAAAGCTAGAGGTAGATTCACTAGTTCCCAGGTTTGGTTTGACATAATCGAGTCCATCTCATCATTGATAGCTTCTTTCCAAAAAGTTGAATCTCTAAAAGTTACAGCTTCTCTATAGGTTGTTGGATCATCTTCTATAGTCATAACTATAGGTATCTTTCTAATGACATTCTCTCTATCTCCTTCTACGAGATGAAAAGAGATACGTTGAAAGTCTATCTGTTCAGGATCAAGACTCTTTTCTACTCTTACCTTTTGACTCCTACGTGGTTCTATTGGAGCTTCAACTTCATGTTGAGCTTCTACCCTAGGTTTTTCTGTTGGAGTTTGGATTTCATTATCCTTTGACTCTAAGGATAGTGACTTTTCAAAGAACTCAACATCTCTAGACTCTATGATTATATTAGACTCTAAGTCTAGGAATCTATATGCTTTACTATTTTTTGCATACCCTACAAAGGCGCACTTAATAGCTCTGGATCCTAATTTAGTTCTTTTGGGATCAGGCATTCTACAATATGCGAGGCACCCCTACACTTTAAGATATCCTATATTAGGTTTTCTACCTTTCCATACTTCATATGGTGAAGTGTTAAACTTCTTAGAAGGAACCCTATTTAGGATGTGGCACGCTGCGAGAAGTGCTTCTCCCCAAAGTCCTAGTGCCAACTTTGCTTGTATTAGCATTGAGTTGACCATTTCTACTAAGGTTTTATTCTTCCGTTCAGCTATACCGTTCTGTTGTGGTGTATACGGTACAGTGCATTGGTGTATTATGCCATGTTCTTCACAGAAGTTAGAGAATTCATTTGAAAAATACTCTCCTCCTCTGTCGCTACGAAGAACTTTTATTTTCTTGTTTAGTTGATTTTCCACTTCTGCTTTATATATCTTGAACATGCTGAGTGCTTTATTTTTATTCTTTAAAAGATATATATGTACATATCTAGAGCAATCATCGATGAAGGTTATAAAATATCTTCTTCCTCCACGTGTAAGAATGTCATTTAACTCATAGATATCAGTGTGTATTAGGTCCAATATTTGAGATGATCTCTTAACACTAGGAAAATGTTTCTTTCTAAATTTGGACCTTGTGCACACTTCACATTTGTCATTTTGACTATCTGTGTATGGGATTAAGCCATTCTTAGACATAAATTTTAAGGTACTATAACCTATGTGTGCTAATCTACCATGCCATAATGCTACAGATTCAATCATATACGCAGAAGAGTTACTTTCATTCAAGGAAAACTTTATCATCCCATTACAAGCATATCCCTTACCAACGAAATTCTCGTTCTTCAATAGAATCAGTTTTCCTGACTCAAATACTACACGTATTCTAGGTTTTCCCAAAAGATCCCCAGAAACTAAATTTCGTCTCATGTCAGGGACATGCAGTACATTAGTTAGGATCACTTTCTTTCCAGAGGTAAAGACTAGTTTCACGGTTCCTTTACCTACGACCTTCGATCGGACTTCATTACCCATTTGGACCTCTTGACCATCGGTCACGTCCTCATAAGTTTTGAAGGCTGATCTGTCATAGCTTACATGGACTGTGGCAGCTGTATCATACCACCAACCGGGTACTTTACCTTGGATCATGTTTACCTCAGTGATCATGGCAACTATGTCTTCTTCAACTGCACTTGCCTCATTCTTCAATTTTCTAAGTCAGCATACTCGAGCGTAATGCCCGGTTTTCCCACAGACATGGCAAGGGCCTTTGAACTTTTCGTTCTTCTTCTGTGGTTTCTTGAATTTTACTTTATTGGGTTTCAGGGAACCGTTCTTCTCGAGATTCTTGTTTTGGGTACTTTCTACTGCTTGCACCTTGGATGGAGAATTTTCATTTCCATTTTTCTTTTCACGGTTTTGGGATTCTTCCTCTATTCGAATATGTTTCTAGATTTGTTCCAGTGAATAATCCTCGATTTTATGTAGCAGTTTCTTCCTGTATTCTGTCCAACTCGGGGGCAATTTTGCGATAATAGCCCCGACTTAGAAAGATTCAGAGATATCAATTTTTAAGGCACTAATTTTGCTAACAATTAGCTTGTAGTTCTTCGATTTGGGCTAACAACGATTTGTTATCTACCATGGTGTAGTCGAAATAGCTAGCTATGAGATATTTGTTTGTACCTTCTTCTTCGGCCTTGAATTTGAACTCGAGAGCGGTCCAAATTTCTTTAGCAGATTCGGTTCTGGTGTATTGATCATACAGACGATCAGATAGGCGTGTTCGGGATGTGTCCTCGACACAACAGATTATCTTCTTCTCTTTTGATACGTGCGTTGATCTGCTCAGTCGTGTCTTTATCAGTAGCTAGAGGAAGCGGTCAAGTTCGGATCTAAGATATAGAATATCTTCAACGCCGTAAGCAGGAACTTTATCTTATCTTGCCATCTGGTGAAATTGGTTCCATCGAACCGATCCAGACAAATCAGATCCTGGTTCATTAGTTTGATTGATGATACCCCTTCGATTTCCATATCAGAAAAATTACGCTTTAAGATTATTGAGAATTTCTTATCTCAAAAAATAAATTAATTTGGAAAAATCGAGAAATAAGGACAGGCTGAAGCACGTGAAAAAATAAGCTGTCCTTAAAGCGTAATTCGCCCCTACTCAAATTATTTTGAGTCTACTGATAAGTTGCAGGCGGATTGTTTCTAGGATACGACGAGCCTTATGTGGTTCTAGCGTTCAGCAAGAAACGAAGAAACCACTATGAAACTCAGTGACACTATCTGGCAGATGAAGAAAAGAAAGAAAGAACAAGAATGGAGGTCTTCTTTTTGTAGCAGTAGACCACTACGCTGATCTAAGTGGCTTGGTTTGAATCAACCAAACCGAGAGGCTAATAGACTTAGATGGGTGCTGGTTCAGTAGGGATAGTTGTAATTGTTGTTGTTGTGTTGGAATGAACCAGACCTGTCCGGTTTATATAGGCAAGGGTGATTGACAGTTTTGGTCCAGAGCCATAATGGCACTAGTCGTTTTCTGGCTGTTGTGAGAAACTAGCCGTTTATGGCAGTTTCTGACTATTACGCATGTGGGAGTTACGCACCTGCATGCTGGCTGTTTAGACTCAATGATTATCCGTTTCTGACTGTTGGGCTAGCCACATGCAGCTGTTACTGCATGGTCTGGACTATTACTGCATGAGCAGTTACACAGGTCCCTCTAATTAGCCCTGTAGCTCTCTATAAAAAGCAGAGAGGTTTCTCTATCCAACCTCCCACCCACAGCACCTCCTCTGTTCCGAACCCAGCTACCTGACCTATTACCTAGCCTCTGTCGCGCCGCGACTCGCACCAGTCTCGCTCCGGTCCGCGAGGTCGCGACCCATCTGCGACATGATGTGCACGTGCGAAGTGCCAAGTGCGCCACTAGCGCCTCTACAGCCATACTGCCTCAAGTGCCCACGCCCTCGCACCTAGCTCGAGCTCGAGCCCGTGCCCGTGCCCGTGCCCGAGACCGAGTCCGAGACCGAGATCGAGCCACAGACAACACGTGCCCGTTCAACACGCAAGCCACCATTCTCCATCTCTTCCATCATAAATAAGTAAGGTGCACAACACCCTACTTATAAAGAGGTAAAAATTCTTTCTCCCATCCTATATGGGACAAAAACCAAAAGCACATATATTTTTTTCTTTTAAAATTGTTTTCAAACAAACTTTTTCAACAAAATCACGTCAACATCACTACTTATTTTTATTTTTATTATATTGATACTTTTAATATATATATATTTGTATTGATACTTTTATTATATTGATACTTACATTAGTTAAAAAGCATGTGAAATGAATGCATCTATAATTAAAATGAGGGATGCGGATTTCCTAAGTTCTCGTGCTGGGAACCTAGCTGGGGCCTACCGTGATGTTTGTGAGAAATCCACCCCATCTATCAATTTTGTAGGCCTGTTTTAGGGCATGCTAACAAAAAATGAGCCGGATTGAAGACTCAAGTGGGCCACATTAAAGTAAAAGGTGGGTAGGGAAATTCCTACTGTTGAAACCTCCATGGGTCTGCAGTGATGTTTTGATGCCATCTATACTGTCATAACGTCATTCCTACTGGGATGAGCACATGAGGTGAAAACAAAAATATTAGCCTAATTCAGAACTTCTATGGCCCCACGAATATTTCAACACGTTTTCAGCCCACTTGAGCCTTTGATTTGGCTCATTTTTTGTCTCATGTCTTAAAATGAGCTTACAAAATAGATGGACAGGGTGGATTTCTCACAAACATAACAACGAGCCCCACCTAAGTTCTCAATGTAGAAGCTTCCTGGGAAAGGCTTTGGCAAGAAATCTGCGTCTTAAAATGTGATGTTGAAATGGAACTCTGGAGTCGCACTAACAGGCAGTTAAGTGAAGTACACTTGAATGATTTAGCCATATGCAGTTGAGGATAAATAAAAAATTAAAAAATACACCATTTATGATCCTTCACGTGATAACTTCAATTATTTAGATTAGGCTTAAATGACGACAATGATGATTTTAAAAGCATGCAAAACAAACCTACCATTAACTGAGTGCGACGTTGGGTAATGCACATGAGATCTGCCCCATCCATCACACACTACCTCATGTCCGTCATGGAACCCAAAAAAAAAAAAAGGCCTTCAAAAAATTTAAGTGGGCCACACGGTAAGGAACGGTTTTGGACCCATCCAATCTATTCACAACATGTTCCAATCCATCGAATCTATTCACCACATGCCTGGCTAAGATGAAGGGACGGTCAAAAAACCATGCGATTCCAACGCTCATATGGGCATGGGCCACATCATTTAGGGATGAAACTTGCTTTGTTCTCTACAGTCTTGCCAACCTTAAAGTATTTAAGCTGCCCAAAGAGTGGGCCCCACATGAAGAGACAAAGCATGTTCAAAAAAATGCCGACACCAATTACCCGAACCTCTTACAAGGAGCCCGTGTAACCAAATGCTCCGTGGGGCCATTGCGATGTGTGTTACATTTCCTCTTTTTGTCAATTCCCCTATGATGAGAGAGAAAAATTGAGGCAAACCTAAAACTTAAGTGGACCACACCGTATAGAACAGTAGAGATGGAAACAACCGCTATTTAAAGAGCTTGGATTAAATGCTACCCTTGCCTGTGTCAAGCTCGGGACAGGCTAGAAGTGCATGTAAATGTCTGATATTGGTGGAGAGGTGATATAAATGTCCGGTATTAGTGGAGAGTAGGTTGTGGGCACGACCTTTGTTTACTGATGTGATGAGTCTTTAATGACAATCTACTCTCCCCCATACTAACATGCCATATGCTAGCCTGTCTCAAACTCTGCATAGACGGGATAGTACCTAATTCTTGTACCTAATTTAAGCTCCTATTTAAACCACCTTGGGTGCACATTTATGTTTATATGACATCCAACCCATTCATAAGGTGATCTATCCAGGATTAAGGGAGAGAACAGACATCAGCCTGAGCTAGAAGACTGGAACTTTGTGAGCCCAATAAGGTTTCAATGGTGGTAGTTCAATCTCCACTGTTGCATGTAATGTAGCCTACTTGACTTTTGGATTTGCCTCATTTTCGGTCTCACGCCCTGGTAGGGCTCTCAATGGAGCGGGGCAAATCCGAGATCTGATTCGCTCCGAATCCATATAATGCGGATTTGGATCTTAAAATAGGTCCGATTAGTTAAATGGACCGGATTTGGATCTTAAAATAGGTCTGATTACTTAAATGGAGCAAATATGGATTCACAGGAACATATCCAAGTTTGATCCAAATCCGACTAAGATCCGGCTCATTGTCACCTTACTGTATATATTATATTCATGCTGGCCATCCGTTTTACAAATTATTTTAGGCCATGTTGACCATGCCATAGTAAATAGTGGGATTTGCATTATTTTTCTACTAAATTAAATCTATTATATTATATATTTTATACCACATATTTTTTAAGATTTGTAATGGGGTGGATTCGGACCTAGATCCAACCCGAATCCAATGGTTATATGGATTTTGGATCGGAAATGGATCTAACCATTTATAAATGGATTGGATATGGATATCACCTTTTAGATCCGAGCTGGATTTAGATCCGAGTTGGATCCGAATCCGATCCGAATCCATCTACGGATACACAGACTTGGAGCCGGATCCAAGTAGATCCGATCCAGATCCGACCCATTGAGAGCCCTACGCCCTGGCATCGGATGATAAAATAGATGGGCTGAATGGATGTTACGCAGATATCATGGTGGGCCCCACGGAGAAAATCTTTGATATTTGGGAAGAAATTGATGGTTGATACTCGTGCATTAAGAAATTGTACACGTGCCACATAAGTAATTTAATCTAAACCAACCAAATTCTCAGACACACTTTATATAAGTCAAATCACTAGTTATACCAACTTAATTACTTAACTAGTCGATTGGAAGACATTTAAAGAACGGTTGAGATGAAAAATATCCAACGGTTTGTAATTCAGCAATCAAGTGTTCTCCAATCAGAGGTTACTAACTGCAAAAATAATATAATATTTAGCCAGTGACCTATATGCACTGGGCCCCACAATTTGAACAGCCTAATGTGACATAACGAACGCCAAATATTCAATTTTATATGTAAAATCCAAGCCACTCATCAGGTTCCATACTCGATGTTAGATTTAGAGGTGAAAAATCGGCCACAACTCAAATGGGCCACACCATATGGAATAGTGAGAATGGGTCACACTGTGCCATTTAAGAGTTTAATCGGTCTAATTTTTTGTAGGTACAGTTCAAATAACGGTCCTTACCTAATGGATGGAGTGGATTTTTCATATATTAGTGTCAAGCCATCCCTAGTACAGTAACATCTCAACCGTCCGTGGCCAACCAGCTCATTTTTATGACGAATGAATTAGCCCTCACTTAACCAATGGTGTCAAGACTATCATTCTGTCTGTACACATGGTACACGTGTGCCATATCAGAAACTTTCATTGGACCACCCAAAAATTACACCAGCCAGATGATCCTAGCCACTAGCTCGAGGCTACTAGAATATTAAAATGGTCAAATACCCATGGCCAACATCACTTTCTCGTTTTACACAGGAGGTATTATGGCGTCACGTGTTGCGTCAGAATGTGGATTAATCTGAACCTCTCCATTGATACATTAGGACAGATGATTCTGGGATCCCAACCTTTGATCTGAAGGAACCCAAGATGGATAGCTGATGTTTAAAAACTGACCCGAATCTGATGGTTTTGTCGTTTGGTCAAGAGGGATGAGATTAGGGACGAACGGGATCGATAGTCCGGAATTAGAAGTCCTCGGTGGTCCCACCACATCCACAATCTGGATAGCAGGAACTGGGTCCCACTAGTGCAAAATGGATGTATAAGGAGTAAGGACACTTGTAGTTATACATACACAGGGCTACCTAAGAGCTTGTTTGGACTGCAAAGTATGGTAATATATTGTAATAGCACTATTAAGATTCAGTACGGCCTGCCTGTCACTTTCTGAAAAGGGACAGGTCTGTGTGGGCCGACCATGATGTATTGTTTATCCAAGCGTTCATCCCTTTTCCCGTATCATTTTAAGCTATGAGCAAAAAAAAAAAAAAAAAAAAAGGCAAATCCAACACTTCAGTGTACCGCATCAAATAGTAACCTTAAGGTTATATTAAATGCACAAAACAAAGCATCAAATGCAAGAGTCATCCATAGTGTGTTCCACTTGGGCATTGGATCTCCCTATTTTTTGTTTTTCATGCCTTAAAATGATTTAAGAAGAAGGATGGACAACATATTGGGCTGTAAATGAGTTAGCATACCAGATAGAGTACCCGGACCCAACTCATTTAGACCTAACCCAGACCTGACCCATTTATTAAATGGTACAAATTTGGGTCCAAGAATAAACCCATTTAGCACCATTTGCTAGACGGGTATGGGTTTGGTTTCCTTTATATTAGGCTCAATCCGAACCCATTTAGTAAGTGGGCAGGTTTAGTCTATGTTTCAAGGGACCCATCTAGCCCAGACCTATCCAACCTTGATTTTAAGCCTTGTAAAAATGCTTGCATACTAGTTCCAGACCTAGACCTATTAGACCTGGCCCATTTATAAATGAGTATGGGTGGATCTCTCTCTTCCAGACCTCGACCCGTTTATAAATGGGTTGATGGGTTGACTCGAACTTGACCCAGAGCTGCTCATTTATAAATAAGTCTAATAGGTTGACTCAGACCTAATCAAAATCAACCCATTTAATAAAAGGGTTTAGGTCTAAAATTTAGACCCAGACCCATTTAGTAAATGGGTGGGTCTAATTTTGGCTAACCCCACCTTCAATCCGGCCATTTACAGGCCCTAACAACATAGATAGATACGTACATCACAATAGAGTCCTATATAGATGTGCCTATTCGTAGCTAGCGTGGGTAGGTATTTGACATTGAAATAATATAAAAATATCATTATTAACCTTTTCACACACTTATCTAGATAGAGAATTGTTGATCAAATTACTTGCTTTCAATTGATAAGTATTATAATTTGTAATAATTATATTTTTATGACAGATTATTGATATTATTAGCAATCCAAACATACTTTAAGAAATGCGCTTCCCTTTGTGAGAGAGAGAGAGAGAGCATAAATGTTCTTGGCAATGGCAAGTTGAGCCAATGAGATTAGCCAAGGCCCCTAGTAGTGATCGTTTCACTTGAAGCACATATTAAGATAAGTATGTCAATGGTCTGACATTTGAGCCTAATGAATAAACGAGCTTTATCTGAGATGGATTTAAAGGCCCTATTAATAGATGGGCCATGCTCGAGATAACTCTAGTAGAGCATGATGATTGATTTGTAGGCAATTTGAAATTACTTACAATTCAAGTAAATCAAGTTAAATTGTTCAAATTATGGGTCCCAGTTTAGATGTATCATAACTCAAAAAATTAAGATTACTTGATTATTTGACCATCGGATCAATAGACATTTATTGTAGGACCGAAAATGAAAGTATCCAATGGTCTTATTTCAACAAACAAGTGTCCACAAATTGGGATTGTTCAGCGAATTTAGGGTTTTGACCTAGCAACCTTGGTTCCATAATTTACTCGGTTTAATGTGAGTTAGTTTATGCAACGTGTATAAATTATGAGGACTTGTACAATGGGTTTTAAATTTATACAAGTGGAGCCCACAAAGTGAAACAGACATTGGTCACTTGAGTGCACACCATTGATAGATCATGCTGCAAAAAGCTCATAAACTGGTCTAGGTTGGTTTTTTATTTTTTATTTTATTTTTCAGTTAAATGTGGAGAGGAACATATGTTTGTAGGCTACAAAATGAAAGGTCATGTTCTCTCATTAAGGTTATTTGGGCCATCCTAAAAGCCTGTTTGGTTCTTTATAAATCCCCAATAATGACTTATAAATTAGTAATAAATACTTCTTAATAGTGTTTGCTTGGGAAGTGGATCGGTCTGGCCCGCCCATCTCTAGCAAGAATGGGCAGATCTATGCGGGGGCCCACCTTGATGTATTTATTTACCAATGCAATCCATCCCTTCTCTGAGCCCAAAAATGAGGCATATCCAATGCTCAAGTGGACCACACCAAATAGTAAACTCAAGTTGCATTAAATGTACAAAGCATTAAGTGGTCTAATTAAGCGTCGGATCTGCCTCATTTTTGGGCTCATTATGAGAGAAGGGATGAGCAGCATGGATAAACAGATATATCATGGTGGGCCCAGACAGATCTACCCACTCCTTGCTTAGAGATGGGTGGGCCGGACACAATCCACATCTTTTTCTTGAGGGATGAAATGCTTATTTGAAACTTTATTTTTCCCCTATCTTATGTTGGTGAATTCCACGTGTTTTAAAATTGAAATAAATTGTGAAGCCCATCATATGTATATTCATATTCATGCTGGACCTTGGATGGGCTGGACTTTTAAGTGTGGGGGAGACAACTGTCATGCATCTCTTTATACATGCCGCTCATCCCTTTTCTAAGATCATGTTAAGGAATGGGCCCAAAATGAAGTAGATCCAACTATCTAGTGGACCACACCAAGTAGTATGCTTAGGTTGCATTAAATGCAGGGGTCATGTTTGGTTTGGTCCATTGGAGCATTGGATTTACCTTATTTTTTGGCCCCCCAAAAATTATCAACGGTGGGTATTCAATTCCCACTAATTAGTGGTAGTGTGGTACACTTGAGCTTTCAATTCCCACAATAATCTCAATATTCGGTTACTGCTGTAATTATAGATGGGAAGTAATGGTAACTTAATTACAGTACATTTATGGTGTAAATTAAAAAAAGAAAAGAAAGAGGAAGCCTTAGTGGACACCTTCCAGCGTGCCAATATTTGGACGGCTGACGACGGGCTCCACATGTAGAGAATAAAAACCACACAAAGGTTGTTTGAGTGTTCGGTTTCTGCAACCGTTGCCATGGACCATGGCCCAAACAAATCCCAGGCTGGAAAATGTAGTTTCCATTTCTTATAATTTTTCAAATAAAGTGTGCACCATCGCTAACAGCTCAGCCCTAAAAAACTGAACGGTTGGGATTGTTCTGTTGAAGATTTTTCAGGGAGATGGTCCATCAATGTAGGGCTCACCAAGCCAATGGTCTGGATCGTGGGTTCCCCAGGACACTTCCCCGTGCGTGCAAGATTCAAAAGTAGGGTCGGTATAAATAAAAAACAGGGGTGCAAATGTCAAAGGACTGAATGATTGAAAGAAGAGCTGGAGAAGGATTGCTATGAAATGTGGGGACTTCCCTATTAACCGACGGAACTCCTCAAAACCCATTCTCTCTCTGTCTCTCTCTCTCTCTCTCTCTTTGTGTGTCTGTGTACCACAGGAAAATTCAATCTTTCCAGATTCCAGGATCTGTTCCCTCTGTTCTCGTAAGTTCTCTCTCTCTCTCTCTCATGCAAGAATCTCTAAGGCCCATATGATGTATCTTCAAGGAGCATTAAAAGAAATCTGACTGTTGTTTCTTCAATGAAATTCATGCAAAATCTAGCATGTCCATGTTCTAGATTTTTCTGCAGCTCAATTTTTTTTTCATCCTTTGGTGGTGAGTTAAGAAATTTCTTCAATGACTTTTAGTAAATTTTCTATCTTTTTAATATTTTGTGTAGCTCTCGTTGAGATTTGCTGCAGAATCTTTAATACCGATGTTTGAGATCTCTTCTGCTATTTTCATCTCGGTTCCTGTGGAATCCATGCAAAATCTGCCATGCCCATGTTCTCAATCATTAAGGCGCTGAAGAAAATCTGATTTTTTTTTAATTCATTGAGATTCGAAATTGAAACAAAATCTATTAATTTTGTGGCATTTTATCGATGTCCGTTAGTTGCTATGCAAATTCACCCAAATGCCCATGCTCATATTTCTATTCTCTTCTATTGAATTATATCTCTTTCGCCTTTTCTTTTGAGATTTTTTTTTTGTCTGAAATTCATTCAGACAACAAGAACCTTCAAGAAAATCTGCATTTTTTTTTTCCTTCTATTTGATGGTGGCATGAGAAATTAAAATTAAATCTTTCAAATTTTCTCAGCACTTAAATTCTTCGCTACCAGTAAGTGTTTTCTCTTTTCATTGCTTTTTATTATCAATTTCTGTGAAAATTATGCAAAATCTCTGATACCCATGACTTAGATCTTGATATACTTCATTTTTCATCCAAATATCTGCAAGATGCCTGAGACCCATATTTTAGATGTTCGGATGATTGGATGGAATATAGTCCTGGAAGCGAAAGATGGCCTATGGCCTGTTTGGTGGCTACTTAACAATGAGTTCATCTCATTTTAGTTAGTCATAATTATGTATTAGAGATTATATAGAGGTGCGAGCTCCAGTGGTACTGGGCAGAAGTGGGGCCCATGTGGTATGTTCATGAAATCCAACCTGTCCATTAGATGCATCACCTTATATGCATCCAGGGCCCTAAAATTAGGCTGATCCATGAATCAGATGGGCCAGAAAACAGGGATCAAGTAGGATGGGAATGCCCACTTGATTTGCATGGAAGGCCCACTATGTTGTGGAATGCAGATTGCCTGCAGCACCTGCTGCCAGGGATTTCCCTGGTGGCATGACTCTGTGGGTCAAGGTATGTGTTTTATATATGCCATTGATCTGTTTTGCCAGCTCATTTTAGGGCATTAGCCCAAAAATGAGGTAGATCCATAGCTCAAGTGGTCCACACCACATGAAACAGTGGGGATAATGATGCCCACCGTTGAAACCTTCCTAGTCCCCACTGTGATGTTTATTTGCCATCCAGCCTGTTCATAAGATCACACAGATCTGGATGAAGGGAAGACACAAATATTAGCTTGATCCAAAATTTCTGTGACCCCCAAGAAGTTTCAATGGTGGGCATTCAATCCCCACTGCCTCCTGTGGTGCGATCCACTTGAGCTTTGGATATGCCTCATTTTTTGGGCTTATTCCCTAGAATGAATTGGCAAGAAAGATGGATGGCATGGATAAAACACATGCATCATGGTGGGCCCCACAGAGTTGTGCCACCAGGGATATTGCTGGTGGCGGGTGCTGCAGGCAATCTGCTTCCCATGTTGTGTATATGAGATCACGTCCGTTCCGACCTTCCATCTATACTGGGTGAAGGGTCAGGCCAAAAATCAGGCTGTAGTGAATTCAGGTGGAGCATCCCCTTTCACATTGTTCCCAGTGTTTTGACCCACATGAATGTTGGATCCGGCTGATTTTTGTCACCTGAGATAATATGAGGTGAAGAATCTGATGAACAGTTGGATAGCCTTCATTAATCTCCTGCTAATGTTGGTACCAGTACCAATCCAGTGTGCTCCCTTATATAAATTGTTGTTAATGAGGATTATTTTTAATCACTACCTAGAAAATTGATCTCTAATAGATAATTACGATCAACTAATTTAGTGGCTGCCAAGGGCCTGTTTAGGTGCCACTTAAAAACGGGTTCATCTCATTTTAGTTAATCTTAGTAAGTGTTCTCTAATACATTTTATGATTAGCTAAAATGAGATGAACCCATTTTTAAGTGGCACCCAAACATGCCCTTAGAGTTTTCTTTGAGTTATATTCATTTATTTTCCAGTCTTGAAACCAATGGAAATTCACCAAAGCCAATTTTGTAGATAAGCAATTTAGTTGAAACTACTTGGTTTTGATGTATCTAACCTTCATTTTCTGTTGGTTTCATTTCAGTTCTTTAAATTTCAACAAGATCTCTACCCATGTTCTAAATTTCCAAGTGCATAGAGAAAGATGTCTGAGCTTTTTGGATTTATTGGGGGTAACATGCGATCTGGAAGTGAGAATGTGCTTAGTGCTGTTGTACCCTTGTTGAAACTTCTCTCGCTTGCAGTCATAGGCCTTGTTCTCGCTCACCCAAGGATCCAAATCATTCCCAAAGCGACCTTCAAGCTCCTCAGCAAACTTGTCTTTGCCCTCTTTCTGCCATGCCTGATTTTCACCCATCTCGGTAAATCTATAAACCTCCATAATGTCTTACTTTGGTGGTTTGTTCCCGTAAACGTGCTGCTTAGTACGGTCATAGGCTGCATTTTGGGGTACTTAGTTGCACTCGTGTGCCGCCCACCACCCAAATTCTTCAGATTCACAATCATCATGACTGGATTCGGCAACACTGGAAACCTTCCTATTGCCATTGTGGGGTCAGTTTGCCATAGCCCAAATAACCCGTTTGGACCCAATTGCCATAGTGCTGGTGTCACCTATGTCTCTTTTGCCCAATGGGTTGCTGTGATTCTCGTTTATACATTCGTTTACCACATGATGGAGCCTCCACTGGAGTACTATGAGATTGTCTCGGAGGGTGTTGAGATTGAGGAAGTTCCAATCAATAACATCAGCAGGCCTCTCCTTGTCGAAGCTGAATGGCCCGGGATGGAGGATAAAGAAACGGAACATTCAAAGACACCCTTTATTGCCAGGGTCTTTAGAAGCATTTCAGGTGCTTCACAGACCAATTTCCCTGATCTTGATCTAACGGCAGAGGGAGGGAGTAGCAGTCCAAAATCGATTAGGTGTTTGGCGGAGCCGAGGGTGGTCCGAAGGATGAGAATTGTTGCCGAAGAGACTCCAGTACGTCATATTCTTCAGCCCCCGACAATCGCTTCTTTGTTAGCTATCATCATTGGGATGGTTCCCCAGTTGAAGGACTTTTTCTTTAGTGAAGATGCACCACTTTCATTCTTCACAGATAGTTTGGATATTTTGGGGGGTGCGATGGTTCCTTCAGTGATGCTTCTTCTCGGAGGAATGCTTGCGGAGGGGCCAAATGATTCGGGTCTTGGGATTCGAACTACTATTGGGATTATGGTGGCTAGGCTTCTGGTGCTTCCACTGGTGGGGATTGGAGTGGTTGCATTGGCAGACAAATTGAACTTTTTGGTCGATGGTGATCAGATGTACCGATTTGTCCTTCTATTGCAGTACACGACACCAAGTGCCATTTTGTTTGGGGCGATTGCTAGTTTGAGGGGCTATGCTGTTAGCGAAGCATCAGCGCTCCTGTTCTGGCAACATATCTTTGCAGTGTTCTCTCTCTCATTGTATCTTGTGATCTATTTCAAATTGCTTTCATATATTTGAGGTAATCCAGAATCTATTCTGCTTGAAGGTCGTCAAAGACACGTGATATTATGTAATGGAATTAAAATTTACTGCTGTCGTGTGTTGTGTGGTGTTTTCTTTGTATTGAAGAGTATTCACTTGAATAAATATGATTCATGTGCTGGCTGAAATGTATTAGGTATGGAATTCCCATGGATGTGAAACATGATTGCTTTGTTTGAACCAGTTGTGTTAAATCATTAAGGCTGTGTTTGGATGTACAAGTGAATCAAAATGCAAAAATCAGTCTAATCAAGAGGAGAATGACATTGACTAATGATGTTTTGTAGTGTTCATGGTTAATTACTTCCTGTTGAAACCCAACCTGAAATAAACATTGCTCTCATTTAGGGCTTTGTCTCTCAGCATGAATGCTTTAGGAAATTGCAATTTGGTTATTTCAGCTTTATTAGACTACTTATTGTGGTTCAATTTGATAGGTCATTCAAACACACCTTTGGTTGGGATGTAAGAATGGTGATGTCCTGATGCTAGAGACATGTGATGACTTAACTCAGATGCATGTATAATCAGGTTGAAGAGATTCAAATAATAAAATTAATTAATTAGCTATTTTCAATCAAAGGGATTAAGTAAATCCCAACACACAGATGAGATCAATCCGTTAGGATCACGCCCCTTCACATAAAATCACTGTGAAACCGCAAAAAATGGGAGGACCTAGGGATATGAGGATATCCCAGATCTGGCATAAGTCAGTCCGTAGTCGAGTTTGGATCCGATTCTCATGGCTAGTCATCCATCTTTTCTGTTCATACCAAAAGGGGAAGAATAAAAAAGAACGAAAGAGATGGAGAAGAGATGAATTCAAGATGAAGGAAAGTATGGATTATTCCAACAAGAAAAACATATGATTTTTACCTTTTCCTGCACCTTGAAGATCTAGAAAGAAGGAAAATCTGAAAACCGGGGTGGAATCCTCAACACCTAAGGACAAATCTTGAAACCCCAATCTCTTTGGTAAAAGAGGAAGAAAACATATAAAATTTTATTTATTCACTAATAAAAAAGTAGGGTTCTCACAATTTATATATGAGCCAAGAAAATAAAAAAAAGTGCACTAAAGCGCCTGAAAACTAGAAAAAGAACATAAAAATGCCTAAAACTAAACCATAGCACTAAAGTGCCTAAAAATAAGAAAAAAGCACATAAAACGCCTAAAGACTAAAACACCCAATCGCCAGGGTGTAAAATCTGCCCCATGGTCCTGCGATCATGCTGCTCCTACAGTCCTGTACTCGTAGCGCATCAGAAAATGAGCCCGATGGACCCGGCTTCCATCCACATCAATTCCTCTGCTCTGGTACTCTGTCAGCGACGCCTCCTCCTCTGGTACACCTTATAGGGTGTGTACCAATGATGTCCTCATCATGTCCAGTATTCATAATTATAAATTATATAGTATATAGAGCTTTGCTAAGCTGCACCACTATATTCATTCCATTGCCCAAGAAGCAGGTTGATCCACTTGTCAGGTGGGCCATAGTTTGCAAAACAATTGTACAGCCTTGAAAACTTGGCTGAAGTTTTCTATCCCATCTACATGTTCCTATTATTAGGGCCTATGTTGAGTAGACCTGATTTATTTTTGGGAAGACATGTAGAGAAGGTCAGATCAACCTGATGGGTGGATAGGATGTCACACCTATGTACCATGCTGGCACATGTGTGGCGTGTGCACTGAGCTTTACTGTATACACGTGTGTGCTTAGCAGAGCTCTAACACACACACACACACACACACACACACACACACACACACACACATTTCTCTAATACCCTAGTTGAGTGTGGTCCACCCAAAACATAGCTTTGCCGTCAATCCTTTCTCAGTCAGTGTATAGTTTTTATGTTGATGTTCTTTTCCTACATGTTCTTTCTACCCTGTGAAACATCTCTCTCGGATGGTTAGGATCATCTGTTGGTACAATTTTGGGTTCTGCCTGCCCCCCCCCCCCCTGCGGGGAGCACACCCTTGATGAAAATCCAGACCTCTTTTCTGGCAAGATTCACATATCCATGTCTAAGTCACCTAGTCTTCATGGTTTTGTCATTTTGGGCAATAAAACATATTGCCTGCAGAACAAAATGACCCATTTTTCCTGACATTCTTCCACACCATTTCCTCTCAGATCCCCACATAACCTTCATTGCTTCTTACCTGCTGTGTGACTTCATATTCATGGAATTTTCTTCTTGCAATTAACTTCTTACAGTTGGTCTACCATATCAGGTTCTGCTGAAATAATACTGATGTTGAATCTTATTTCGGCAATAGGGTCGCAAACCCCACATCTCAGGCTGGTCACATCATCAGGTGGCAAGTCATGTATGAAAAGTGGATGGTTAAAAAATAATTGACTAGTGATCCAAGTACGACATGCATATGTGTCCTGCCCTATAACCAGTCTGACCTAATTTCTGGCATACAGGGCAGGGGTAACAGGATGAATGACCTGGATCATGCACACACGTTGCACCTGTGAGGAGAGCAGGATACAAGAATCTCCACTAGCAAGTAACCTTTACATTTCTTCAGTAGTCAATGTCCTCAATAATCTTTTTGATCGGATACAAGGAATCAAAACTTGGTTTTGGAGTATAACTCGTCCAGATACCGAAACCGTTCTTACTCAGTCAGTCAATCTACATGTTCAGCTGTGGAGGCTTATTTCGTTATCCACAGAAGCCTAGTCTTCTCAGACTTGGGACACCTTTTGAAATCCCAATTGGATTTCCTGACAGTCCTCCTAAGAAGGAAATATGGGCTAGTATATATGGCCATTGTTTTCATGTCGAGCCAATGCCATCTGCCATTCTTTCTTGTCATGCTGCTTAGTAGAAGTAGCCATGAAAACCAAGTTGATTGTATGCATTTCTAGTACTAATCCGCACATCCCTTTCTTTCTTTTACTCCACTAAGCCATTCTATAATATGAGAACTCAAACAGAGTGCTCAGTTTTTACAGTTTGCCTAAAAAGTATGAGGAAAAAAAAAAAAAAAAAACTCTGGTTGATATATTGTAATATTGCAGATCAGCATGTCTTTTTCAATATTCTTCTACGGCTATTTTACTGCAATCAAGGATATTAAAGAATCCAATTTTTTCATTTAATGAGATTGAGAACCTCATTCCATCCAATACAATCCATGGATGTGTTTGGATGCTCAAGCTGAATGGAATTGCTATCATTCAACTCTGTAAAGATTAAATTACCAAAGTGGGTGTCCCTTGAATTGCAATAATTATCGTTCCAAGTTCAGCTTGAAATGCATAGAATTTCAAATATTGGTTTAGCTATTTAATTTTGAATTAAAATCTTATCATGCCACTTGTTTATTTCCTCTATAATGACTGAATTTTTATTCAGTTCGATTGAGACTAAACACATGCTCCAATTCATTTTCCTCAGCACGTCCTATTCCATTATCTTTTTATCGAGAATAAGAACCCATTTCCTTCTTTTGTTTTTGGTTGTTGGAATAATTCAAATAATCTTGCCTACTTTTATGTCTATAGAGGTCTTTCAATCTGTTCTCTATTGCTTATGAAATAGTCTCGATGCCTTGTGTTCATGACTTCATTGAATGTGATCATGCAACGGCACATCCTATTAACTAATGATGGTCTGCACAAAACCCAAAAATTGACTCTGCGATGATTCTTCTGTAGACTCTGGTTTGGAACTGGTCCTCACCATCAGTTACAAATGAGTAGTAAGGAAAATTTTCAACCAAAGGATGGCCTCAGATGGGCAAAAATCCCCAGTCCATAGATAGGATCATCCAACTGGTGTATTCTTGGCATTGCACCTATCCATGGTAGTGCACAATAGATCAACGCACCATATCTCGTATAAATGTGCCATTTTACAGAGATTGAGTGCTTGATAACTAAAGGCTCCTATTTAAGTGGAAAAAGAAAGGAAAATTAAGCACTTTTTCTATGATGGGACATTTCACCGTGTTTTGTTAGCAAAGAAAATAATAGATTCCACTTAACAATCAGTAAATTCTTTAGTGCAAGATTAAAAGCGACCATTGTCTCACAAATAGGAGATTGCCACTTGCTTTTCACACAAGACCCCTAAAATTAGAATCCATGCAATCCATATATCAATAATGCTCACGAAAATTGTCATTGGATAATTATTAAAAATTTCTTTTCTTTTCACGCTTAATCAAACAGGCATAAGATACCAGCATTTATAATTGAATATTTTCTCATCAGTGTTTGTGTAGATACGTTTTCATATATTTTCTAGATATGTGCAGTTTCCTATTGTCTGTGTCAAACATGGGCACCATGTGTCCATATCCAGGTTACATGTTATTAATGGGATTAGGTGTTATTAGAGATATTAGGTGAATCGTTGTTAATAGGATGTCCATGTTAAGTTACCCGTTAGATAGATGTTAATAGTTGGATCCTCCGGTAGGGAAGAGTTTTGTGCATCTACGGCCCATCATATCATCAGCTTGGATTACCAAATCATGCATTCAACTTGTACAAACTGAAAATCTGAGTAAACTATAGATATTTCTTGGATTGATTCTTCACAAACACCTTAGAGCTTCTTTTGATTTCTGGGAAGTGTGGGAAAGGATATGTTGTTTCTCGGGAAACCTTATTTCCAAGAATTTGTGGGAAAGAATCTTTGTTTTCCATGTTTGTTTTAAATAAGATTTTTTCTTAGAAAATTTGAGGTTTGTTTCCAAATTTATTATTTGGTAAAATGAGATTTCTAGGTAGGCATGCGCCGCATTAACACGTGACACATATGGGATGCTCAAAGATTGACGATGGCATATGTGGGTGCTTGAGCTTAGTGATGTCACACATGACGCAGGAAGGGTGCTTGCTGTTGTATGGTGACGCATGTGACACAAGTGATACATTGGCACATTTGACACATGTAAGCACTTGAAGGTAGATGGCTGCACATGTGCATATAGACACATTGGCACATGTGGCACATATATAGCGATTGAAGATGGACAACGGCACATGTGGGGTGCAAGCGAAAGATGGATGGTGGTACATATACATCGCAGTAGAAGATAGAAATTGGAAAGTTAGCACATACGGCACATGTTAGGTGCTCCGTACATGTGGGGCCCAAGTAAACATTGATGGCAGCACATGTAGCATAGTGGCACTTGTGCCACCCAACAGAAGATGGACAATTGAAAGTTGGCAGATGTGGCACATTGAGGTGCTTGTACATGTGGAGCCCAACTAAAGATGGATGGTGGCACATGTGGCATAGTGGCACGTGTGTGGCACAATAGAAGATGGATAATGGAACATTCTCACCTGTGGCACATGAGGTGATTGCAGATCGGTAGTGGCACAGATGTATTTAACTCTTAAGAAATTTTGTTTACTTCAATTGCTGGAAAATGCCTTTCTTAGGGGGGAGGTTGGAAAATAAATTTGTTGATTTTCCAAAAAAAAAAAAAAAAGAGGAAATAAGAAATGGTGTTTCCCACAAATTCCTATAAAAAAATAAAAAAAAGTCTTCACGAATAATTGAAAATTAGAGGGTCAGTGTTCCATTTGTTACTGGATATTATTTGCCTCCAAGAACCTCTCTCTAGATATAGGGCCTAAAACGAATCGCTTATGACTCTTTCTTCCTTCCTTTATATTTTATCAAATCAATATTGGCTTGAAAAATCAATGGTAAGAGGATCTCATGAGGGGATTTTCAGACTAGGTCCAGCAACAGCGTTTGATTGATCTTCCTTTAAGTGGGGTTCGGCTTCACCTGGTCCAATGTTCAGTCGAGGTTGGTCATGTCTAGGTTGGACAAGTTCCTAGTCTCCCAATCCTGGTTGTCCAGATTTCCTTTGGTGGTTCAAAGAGGGTTCCCTGAACCCGTGTTAGACCACTGCCCAATTTTGCTTGAGGCCAAGGAAGATAATCGGGGTCCAAAGCCATTTTGGTTTTAGCTCTCGCTTGGCTGGAAGTCAAAAGGTTTTAAGGATTTGGTAGTGGGTTCATGGAAGAATATGGATATCCAGGGATCGGCAGGATTCGTTCTGATTCAGAACTGAAGTCTTAAAGCAAAACTGAAAGTCTGGAGAAGGGAGGTTTTTTTTATGAGAAAGGTGCGGAGCTGGACAGTATTCTCAATGCTATTCAAATTCTCGATTCTAAAGAAGTGGTTGGGCCTCTGTTCGAAGCTGAGAATACGTAAAAAAAGGCGTTATGTGCCGATTATATCAAGAGGTTGAAAGAAGATGAAATTAAATGGAGGCAGCAATTGTGAGCCTTGTGGCTTCGGGAAGGGTACAGAAACACAGTATTTTCATTGTGTGGCCAGCACTCGGGCAAGATGCAACAAATTCTCTTCTTTGCGGACTGACAGTAAATTATTAGAGAAGAAGGATCAAATATGTTGAGAGGTTATCAGGTACTATTCCCAACTTCTCTCTAAGGTTGATGGGATAGGCCGACTTTGGAAAATTTAGATTTTAACAAAATCTTGTCATCTGAAGCTGATATCATCGAAAAGCCTATTTTCGAATCTGAGGTTAGAGATGCAGTTTTTGACCTCAGTCAGGACAAGGCCCCAGGGCCCGACGGGTTTCCCTTAGCCTTTTTTCATATCTTTTGGGACAAGGTCAAAAGGGGAGGTTCTCAATTTTGTTTCTTATTTCTTCTAGTCAGGCAAACTGTTGCAGGAAATGGGTAATCCATTTATCATTCTTATCTCCAAAATTGAGGGAGTCTTTTCTCTAAAAAAATTCCATCCCATCAGTCTCATTAATGGTCCATATAAGATAGTAGCTAAGGTCCATGCTTAAAGGTTCAAGATTAGTCCTACCCGTGGTTATTTCCCTCTTCCAAAGCATGTTCATTGTAAATCGTCAAATTATCGATTGTTGTCTTCTTGCTCATGAAAGTATTCATTCTTGTCATAGGGCCGGGCTGAAAGGTGTGGTTTGCAAGCTTGATCTTGAGAAGGTTGATGATCACGTCGATTGGGATTTCTTAGATTTCATGTTGGGCAAGTTGGGGTTTGGTTTCAAATGGAGAGGGTGGATGAGGGCTTGTATGGAATCTGCTCGCTTTCTAATCCTATTGAATGGATCTCCTTCTGGCTATTATAAGTCTTCTAGAGGTTTGCATCAGGGGGTCCCTCTCTTTCCTTTTCTTTTCATTGTGGTCTCTGAAGCTCTAAGTAGTATGCTTAGGCAAAGGGTGGCAGTTGGGCCTATTTGAGGGCTTTAAAATCCCAAACGTGGAAGATCCTATGTCCCTTCTGCAGTTAGCAGAGGACAACCCTTTTTTTTTTTTCTTCTGCAAAGCAGATTCGGGATATCTGGACTACTTATCCAAGATCGTTTGGTGCTTCCAAGCTGTTTCTGGCCTTAAAGTCAATTGGTCTAAAAGCGAGCTATTGGGGATAAATCTGGAAGATGGGGAAGTGGCATCTCTAACAGGGATGCTGGGGTGTCGAGCGGGCTCTTTCCCATCCTCTAATTTAGGTATGCCTCTGTGCATTGGTAAACCCGCTAAGCATCTGTGGGATGCAGTGATGGAAAGGATGGAGAGGAAATTGGCCCCTTGGAAAGGTAGGCTTCTCTCTCTGGGTGAGAGCATCACCCTTCTCAAAGCAGCCCTATCAAACCTCACTGTTTATTTCATGTTGCTGTTCCGGTGCCTGAAATCAGTCCTTTTTGAGGATTGACAAGCTCCGTAGGGAGTTCTTATGGCAAGGGGGAGCTCTTCAAAGCAAATTTCACCTCCTCAAGTGGGATGAGGTTTCCAAACCTGTCCAAGATTTTGTGTGGGTGGGTGTGGGTGTGTGGGTGTGTGTGTGTATAGCAACCTAGAAGAAATCAACTCTGCACTCCTTGATAAATGGATTTGGAGATTTGGCGTGGAGGAGAACAACCTATGGCGCAAGGTTATTGCTGGCAAATACGGAGGGGTGAACTGGGGCAGATGTACAAGACCATCCTCCCTTTACAGAGTGTCTACTTGTTGGAAATCTATTTCTTGTATGATGGGCAAGGTTCTTCCAGAGATTGGGATGTCTGTCGGAAGTCGATCTAATGTAAGCTTTTGGGATGACATCTGGATGTGCGACTTTTTTCTTATATCACAATTTCCTTGCATTGCGGGCCTTTATCTGAATCAGTCCATGACGGTGGCTGATTGCTTTTCTATCCAAGGTAACGTTGGTGTTTGGCTTCCTCCTTGCCGAAGATCATTAACCCAGTTGGAAGTTGAAGAGTTTATGAGCCCACCAGCTGCTTTGGAAGGTATCTGTCCCAATCCGGCTATTCTGGATAAACCTGTCTGGTTATATAGGATAAATCTGGGGGATTTTTGGGTCGATCGTTTCTCGAGGTCATCCATGAATCTGGCCCAGCTTCCAGCTGCTCGCATACAGGTCATATTTGGCAATACCACGCTCCTTGAAAGGTGGCTGCATTTGCGTGGCTCGCCGGCAGAAACGGGCTTCTCACAGTGGATAATCTTTGCAAGAGAGTAATGATTCTCCCCAGCATTTGCCTCTTGTGCTATAAGGACGAGGAATCAGTTGAACACATGCCCTTACATGTCCCTACTCTTTAGGTGGTTGGAACTAGTGTTTAAATTATCTCTGATATTGTCGAAATATCCCCGATATTATCTTTATCTCTAGCTCAGCGATACCGATAACACCGATAGTATAAAAAACTCTATGTATCAGCAATGTATCACTAAATATCGCCAATGTGTCGATATCGTCAATATTTTCAATTGTATAAATTCCAGGCGTCGTTTGTATTGCCAATATATTGATACAACTGGTGTATCGCCAATATTTTTTACTGTGTAAATTCTAGGTGTTGCTTGTATTGTCAATGTATTTGCAATATTTCACAAATATTGCCAATGTATCGATATTGCTAAAAATTTGTACATTAAAAAAATCTCATTTCATATTTTTTATGGGCGCATGGTTGTACGCAGTGTTCAATTTGTTGATAATAATATTGATAATATCATGCTATTATCATTATCGCAACGTGGCAATAACGAGACCACAATCTTTAATTTCTTTTCCAGTTGTTAATAATTTATTGGGCAATTATCACGTGTTGCCAATATTCTGAAAAATCAATGGATGTTTGGATGGAAGGTTAGATATTGGATGGATGAGATGGTTGGACTGATTTCTTATAGCAGCACATGCTTTTAGGCCCCCATTAAATAGAAACATATTATGTATGCAGTTTGTTTACTCCTAATATGCAAATATGTATATTTTATCATCTCCTAAGGTTTCACTGAAAAATTCCATCATTTTCCCCGCATTTCCGGTTTTCAGCGATATTATCGACAATATCAATGTTTTTTCCATATCCCCGGCTAACGAAACTTGTAGTGATACTGAAACTTCGAACACTGGTTGGAACTATGTCATGGCTTCTTTTAAGATGCCTCGCATGTTTCCAAGCACCATGGAGGAGCTATTCTTGGGATGGCTTGCAGGGGGGCCTTCATCTTTAGAGAGGTGTCGGTGGCATTCTTGGGATGGAACGGAACAATAGATGTTTTAGGGACGGGGGGAACTTTCGGGTTCTTCTGTAAGGAAAGTTTTTGCATTCATCAGGGAGTGGGATTTGTAATTGTTGGGGTTTTGCTCTTTTAATTTCTTTGCCTTTGTCTGTTGCAATAAAATTCTCATTTCTAGAAAAAAAAAAAAAAGTCTTGAATCCTGATTAAAGCAAACGGCCTGCACCTTCAACTGGTCTGTGCTATACATAGTTTGCAAGCAATCTTTAGGACTCTCATTTTTTTAAGATCTTCCAATTCAGTGACCATTTTGTGTTTGGAAATTGATATTTACACCATAGTTTAAAAGCTAGAAAAAACCCTACTCTAACTCTACTCTAACAGTTCTCATTGTGACTCTACAAAGTCTATTTGGTCATGACTCGGTTAAGACTAGAAGAAAAAAAAAAAAAAAAAAAAACACCTTGAAAAAACTCCAAAAGACTTGAAGAGAATCATCCGAGTTACTTGGCTTGATTCGACATGCTTTTTAGTCCAAGTTCTTGAGTTTTTAAACTATTATTTACACCCAATCATTTTTTGCATGTGCAAGTTTTATTTCCACCTTAGGCGACCCATCATATGAAGATGAACCATTCTATCAAGAAGGGTATTGTAACAGTATTAGTAGTGTCTCACTCTGGCAGTTTCCTGCATTTCCAATGCTGCTTGAGAATTTTGAGGGTGGGAAAGAAGCCACACAGGGCAGTTTCTAATAGACATCAATTCAAAACCTTTCTTTTTTTGGTCATGGGATGCTTTTGAGCTGATAGTTGTAAACGGGTTATTCAAGGTTTGTAACCTGAGACTCAGCTCATGCTCGAATTGGTTGTGAATCATGCTGACTCGGTGAGTCGTGAGAGCTCATACATTTAGTTTTTTCGACCTCTCATTTTCTTTTCTCTAAGCAGATTATTTGCCTGATTCTATTTAGTCTCTCTCTAATTGATTTGCAACCATTTCTCTAGTTCTATTATTTTAGGGGGTGTCTGGGAATGTGAAAATCATTTGAATAAAAAAGGAAAAGAATAAATGGAAGGTTTGAAACTGAATTTCATTTCTCAGCTTTTCCTTCAAAACTTTGGACAATCATTTCTTCCAAGGTAAGATGTTAAATCGGGTGCATATCGACTATGTCAGTTGATTTCTAGAAACCAATCAGATCGATTTTTGGTGAGTGGATTTTTGAGCACCTATTGTAGGGGATCAAATGAGGCTCCTGGAAGTGTATCCAAAAGCAATACATGAAAAGGGGTTTAGCTCAAAACAGTGTGTAGGCGTATCTGTTGTAGATTTTAGACAGTATCAGTTAACCCCGGTAAGGTCTTCAGGTTGAGCCGTCTTGTTGAGCCGTCTATCGGCAGATTCATCCAGCTTTGCTAGGCTCAAGTGTACCTCCATGTGGGACATACATGCTTTGCATTGAGAAGAACCCTAATTATTTAGATGGTGTGACCCAAGAATAACTACAATGGTAAATGTCAATAGCAATTAAGGCATGAGCCAAAAAAGAGGCAGATCCAAAGCTTAAGTGGACCCCATCATAGGAAGTAGTGAGAATAATGATGCCACCATTGAACCCCATCTTTAGGCTCAAGCACCAAAATTAGATGAAAAAAATGAATAGACGGCGAGGATATAACTCATATATCAGGGTGGGGCCCAGTAAGAGTTTCGATGACGACGAAATGAGGATTAGTTTTGCTGCAGTAATTCCTCTCTTTTCAAACAAAGAATTGATGTAATTATGATGCTTTTACCATACAACTTACATTAGCAAAAGTCATAGGAGGCTTTCAATTTGATATTGTGTTATTTTGATATGGATACTTGCAAATATCCTATCATTTAAGCCCCCCACCTTTTGGAATGTAAAGTAATCCGACTAAGAGAATTATAAAGTCCTATCAATGATTCGAGTTTGGTTGAGAATTGGATTCGGGTCCAGTAGATCCATCAGATTGATCTTGTATGGTGCATGAGATGGTGGGCTCGAATCAAACCAGCCCCTTTTAAGTTCGCCTTGTGTCCCAGAGCTAGGCAGGGTCAAAACCAAAATGTAGATCACCCCATAGGGAACGGCTGGGATGATGGACATCTACAGTTAAAACCAGATTGTGTCTGTTTTGTATATGTCATCCAATTCACTCATAAGATGTGCACAGCCAGGATGAATAGACACCCCAAAAATCAGGCAGATCTGAAACTCAGATGGGCCACACCATGTGATTTTAAAGATTATAGGAACACAGTAGAATTTGAAATGGAGTAGATTTCTGTACAGAATCATGTTAATCCCGATTAGGGTCAACCATACAATTTCTATATCATTTAAATAATAAATATAATAAAATAAGAGTTGAAACTAATACCCGGGTCGGGATACCTAAGCTAACCCTGTTTTCTTCGGACCCTTAGACTTGGACCCAGATCCGACCGAATTAACAATCGCGACGAATCATGATCAAGATCCTATTCAATCGAGTTACTTCGGGTATCCACCTATTTCGGTTCTTTGGACGACCCTATTGTATAGTGTCTTGAGGATTAGTGTGTTGATCTTAGGACCTCTACCCCGATTAGTGGTTCCTGACTCTTTTATCCGTGCCTAATGCATTAGACGGATGGACAGTATTACACGAAGGGTCCATGAAAAAAATAAAGATTTTGTTCTCTGGAATCTTATAAATTTAAAGAATATTGGGTAGTCTCCTATCTGCAGTGGACCCCATAAAATCAAGGTCTGGATCAACAAACCAAAGTGCCTCATTTATATGAATCATAAAATGGGTGCACTTGGACAGTATTCATGTCCTGAAGTATCAGCACCATCATTCCTCTCTAGCAACATTGATTTTAGGGGTTGGCAATGGGCTGTGAGGCCCAGTTCTGTGGGACCAGGGTTTGGGTAACATGGCCTGTGGCTGAGCCCAGGCTTGAAATCTAGACCTTGTGTCTTGCCGGGGCCAATGATGAATGACCTTGATCCAATAATCAAGTGGGCTATAATTATATGAAAGGAATGGATAATTTAAAGACATGTGGTCCACATTCACGGTACATGTGTGGTTTAAAATCTCAGATCCAGGGTCAAGTTTCTATAATCAAAACCATTTATATGATGGCCTAGTTATGAATAGGGCTGGTCATGAGCTGAGTCAGCTCAAGAAACTCAATAAACTCGACTTAGTAGAACAAGTCAAGCCAAGCTTCATTTAGGAACTTAAGCTTCATTTAGGAAATCGAGTCAAGTTCGACAAAAAAAAACATAATCTTCTTATTTCTTGGTTCTTTTTCCCCCCTCCCCCACACACACATTGGGGTCCAAGTTTAAGACATATAAAATCCTCACACATTTGGGGGGGGGGGACACCATATGAGGCTATTGATTGCAATTTTATGAGGGAGGTGGTGTATCTGATCTATGAATCAGCTAAGCCTCATCATGAAGATGGTCCACACAATAATCAGGGCAGTCCGTTCATGTGGTGAGCTATGCATGTATTATATTAATTATGGTTCAGAAAATATTGTTGACTTTTAATTTATATTTTGTAGTAAAAAATATAATAAATTGAGGTGGGAGCAAGCTCGGCTCGACTCGACTCGATGTAAGCTCGCATCGACTCAATCCACTAGCTCACCACGAAAGTTTTAGCAAACAAGGCAAGCTTCAATGGTAAGCTCGAGGGTGAGCTTGAGCTCGAGCTTGAGGAGAGCACATGCAAGTCAAGCCAAGCTTGGCCCACCTCGTCTCGACTCGGCTCTCCCTAGTCATGGATGAAGGAGATACCCTGAAAATTTCTTACATTTGGGCTAATTTGAATCTTTGATGATTTAACTCTTTCTGTATAGGGCCAGCTCTGGCCCACCTTGTAGGGCCAAGGCTCTTTTAGCCCGATTTGGGCAAGGGCCAGTGCTTAGCCCAGTCCATTGCAACCCCTAATTTCCTGAAGAAATGCTACAGGCTCTGGGAGCATTTAAGTTATAATGCTCCTCTCCTGTTTGCATGGGAGCGGTCTCTGTGCCCGGAGCTGTGTGGGGCCAATAGAGAAGTCTGTGACAAATCCACTCCGTCCATCTATCTTGGAAGATCATGATAGGACAGGATAATAAAAGTCATGCAGATCCAAAACTCAGGCGGGTCATACCACACGAAACAGTGGGTATTGAACGCTTAGCGGTGACAAAAGTTTTGCATCAGGATGATAATTTTTTCTACAGTTTATCTGAGTGTTAATAATTCTATGAACGGTTTGGATGGAATATAAACATCATGGTCAGCTCCAGGAAGGTTTCAATGGTGGACGTTGGTGTTTCAACCGTTTTGTTGGTGTGGCCCACCTAAGTTTTGGATCTTCCTGATTTTTCTAACTCTATCCAACTTTTTCCTTTAAAATCAGATGGACGTAGTGGATTTGTCACTGACATCTTTGTGGACCCCACACAGCCCCGGGCACAGAGATATCTCTGTGCCCGGGGTCACAGGCAATCAGCTCCCTGTTTGCATTGGGACACACGGTCCAATCCATTCATTCAGACCGTTCATTAGTTCCGAGGCACATTTTATGAACTACTCTGCAAACATCTCACCAATATAACAAGTAATGATCATTTGATCAATGGCCTTTAATATCCGACGGCCATGATTGTTCACACAAGAATTAGATCCATCTATTGTTAGGGCCCATAATGGAGTTGTTATGGTTCTAAGAATCACTTTTGTCTAGGCAATCATAACCATCCCATCTATGGCTTGGAAAAAGAACGGTTAAAGAAAACAAGGCCAAATCAAGGATGGGTTGGATCATCAGATTATTGATGATAGTAAATGAGATGGGTCCCTGACTTGATAGACGGTCCAAGTAAACCCATTCAAGTAGGAGCACCATAACTTGTGCTCTAGAGTGCACCGGAGATTTCTTTATTTTCCAGAAATATTATAATGCTCTGCCCAAAGTTTGTGCAGTTTGGTATGGATTTTCAGCGATCCAAACCATTGATACTGTGGGCCCCACTGTGGATGGCACTTGCACCAGAAGTTCATAAGATTTGATGAATCCTAACTTTCGGAGAGATGCCCAACAAATAGACGTTAAATAAAGCAAAGAACTCAAAATTTCACATCCAAATAAAGAAAATGCTAGATACCATGCGGCTAGGACCTTTTAATATGGACTGCTTTGGACCTTAGGGCTGTCAATGGACCGGGTTGGCCCGACGGGCTCTCTGGTCTGGCCCGTATTGGGCCGGGCTTGGACTAGAGTATCAGGCCCGCGGGTCTGGTTCGGGCCTCAAGTATAAGTCCGTTTTTCAAACGGCCGGATTTGGACTAGGTTGTTCAAAAGCCCGATACCCGGCCCGACTCGAATATACTTTTTAATTTAATATTTAAATTAAAATACCTTCATTCATTTTAAATTTTAAATTTTGCATAAATTATTCTTAAAAATCTATCTCTTCAAAGGCTCTTTTTATTATATTTAGTGTTGATATTTTTTTTATATATGAAAAAGCATAGGGTTAGAGGATAATTTTTTCTTTATGTTAGATGCCGGGCTTGGGTTGGGCCGGATTTGGGCTGAACTCTGTATTTGTATGTTGGGCCGGGCTTGGGCTAGACTATTATGGCCCGTCGTGGGTCCGAGCTAGGTTTGGGCATAAGTTGAGAGAGGCAGGCTGGGCTTGTACTAGAACTTGGCCCGGCTCTAACCCGGCCCATTGACACCCCTACTTTTGGTAGCATATGCCATCCAATTTAAGCCCATCATATCAACGGTTAGATCACTGAACCATGGGCCCTACTTGCCTAAACTGCAAAATGAAAGGATCTGAACATCCAATTGTGCATGTGGGGCCCACCCATGGTGATCTAAACCATTAAGTAGATGAACAAAAATCTCTCCATTGGATGACCGCTTGATGGGGTCCACCATTGGCTGGCAATCAAAACGGATGGTTATAACTATATCTGGTAGGAGAGACAGTCAGGTGTGGCCCACCATATGGATGGATTTCGATTACTAAAAGGTGGGTCCCACGTGAATCATTACTGGACCCGAAAAGAGAGCCCCGATTGAAGGAGCATCGTCCAACTCGGCCTTATTCCCTGGGGACACACTTTTTCAAAGGACAGACCTTTTTCACTAAAGAGGACACAACGTTATCATCTTTTTCCTTTTTTCCCTCAGATACACATACAATAATGCGATCTGTTCATGAGAAGAGTGATTGTCTGATTTGAGTTTTGAATCCCATTTCGGAATTTCCCGGGATTCGCGCCACATATTTGGACGGTGAGAAATGGGTCTGCAATGGACTCTTCTGACTTCTCTTTTGTGCGCTGAAGCTAACCACTGAACCATTTCATTTTATATCCAATTTAAGGGGTGACTCAGTGTACTGATGTGGCCCACCCAAGAAGCACTTTGGCCAGGCTTATACAATGTGATCATCATATCATGGTGGGGGCCATCTTTTGGATGGACCTGATATTATACACGCGTGACACATTGGCGGGATAGAAATGGCTGTAACTAATCATATCTCATGTGTATGAGATTAGAATATTCCAGCTATTGTAATCATCCCTTTGTTGTATTTTATTTTTATTTTATTAGATTCTTTTGAGAGAGATTTGATTCTCACTTATTTAAATCCAACAGTTTTTGCAAGGTGAATTAGGGGGGTATTCCAATATTTCAAATATCACTTTTAGCGAGTTTTGAAATTCATCCCTTGTACTTGGATTTCAATCACTTGTAACATGTGTCACTAGGCTACTAATCTATTGGGCGTGTAACCCACAAATGATATCAAAAAATAATTAGATTATCAACTACATTAAAATTACTTCAATAGAAAAATCTGAGTAATCTAGACATTGTTCATGTAAATCAACAGTTAAAAATCATTGGTTAATTACTCGATTGTAATCCTATACTTGTAGTCCATCTTAAGCTTTAAATTTTATTTATTTTGGCCAAAGTATATATTTCAATGGGCTTATTACAATCATTGTATCAAACATTACATACATACACTAATTA
Source organism: Liriodendron chinense (assembly GCA_003013855.2). Lineage (NCBI taxonomy): Eukaryota > Viridiplantae > Streptophyta > Magnoliopsida > Magnoliales > Magnoliaceae > Liriodendron > Liriodendron chinense. Next base: position 405,506 of record PVNU02001793.1, on the reverse strand, counting down.
GGGATATTAAAGTTGATTTAGTAACTAAATTCAAACTCTTGTAAATATACTACATAATTTAAGTATATAGCTACTTTTGAGTCACATACAATTTTGAATCCAAAATGTTAAATATAACCAAAAGATTTTGAATTCAGGGTATTTCTAATCTGAGTATTTTGAATCCATGGTGCCAAACGAGGCCAAGATCATTGTATTACAATGAAAATACAAAGAATTCAGAAAAAATCTTGCAAATTGTTACTTAATTCTCTCAGTGTATTGTCATTGCAACATGATAATTCAAACACAATGAAGAGAGAATCAAAATTTTCATTGGGATCCTGATTAAATCACTAATAAAAGAATTTAATAAAAGAAATACAATAGTTGAAATTTCTTATTATATGAAGTTAATGGTCCACAATCATCCGTGTTTCTCAAATGTTTGTAGCCCACTTGATGAGTGGACCTAACTAGACCTCAAACTTAAAAAAATACATGGTAAACCCACCCACAATTGTGCCACATTGGCATGCATATACAGGGATACAAGATACCTAGGGTGGCAGTGGGTGGGGCTAGGTCTTGTAGGGGTTAATCCTAGCCCCTAAGTAGTGTTGATATACATTTTTGGGGCATTTTCTAATAGCATATGCTTTTGGAGTAGTTGGTTGCTAAGATGTTATTAGAGCTCGAGATTTCGAGTTCGAAACCCCTAGAAGGCATGCTCCCTCCATCTGTTTTCTCTAGTCCAGTTTGTCTGTTCTATTGGGTTGGGTTTTGAGTACAAACGTGAGGTTTTCCATTCGAGGGGAAGTGTTGATGTGGAGCCCTTTTATTGGGGTGCAGAAGTTGTTAGAGAGGAGCCATCAACTTTCTCAGTTCTGAGTATATACTCAACCCTTCCATGACTCACCCCCGTCACCTTAGTCATTGTTACCTAGGTAACACCTAATTCACTAACAGCCATATTAAATTAATCAAATGTTTGAAATTATTCTACATTAAGATTTTTTTTTTTTCCTTATTACACTCCCATCATATAAATGGTTTGGATTGATGAAAATGCCCAAGATCTAACAATTGCATTTAAACAACATGTAATATATGAAGGCGCAGTTTTTATTGAGGGTGGCCTTGTAAGAAAAAAGATTTGAATGATCAAAGGTTTAAAATAGATTAATCAAAGAATTCTTTCCCATATCCTCATCCATGGTTAGTCCCATTGTATAAACATTTTGAACCATTGAACCTTGGCCCAGAGCCTATGAGTGTCCTAAACGAATGGGAAGACAAATGCTTTAAACCGTTCTTTTACCTGCAATAGTGGCCCACTTGATGATGCGATCAGGTCAATGGACCAACACCCTTCCCAACCCAAGAGGGCACAAGCAAAGGACGGTGAGATTTCCATATTTCTATAACCAACAAATGGAGGCATATCTAACATAAAGTAGGTGATTGAAAGAGAACAAATGCAGAAATCAGTTAGACGTTGCTTTCAAACCACCCCAACTTGACCTGTCCACTTACACCAAAGCCAAGGGACTGAATTAAAAAGAGCCATATTCCGTCGCCCTATTCAACACACTCAGCCAATCTTCATCAAAATTCCAATGGGCCCCACTTGAAAACCTTTCTTGCACCCCTACAAATTACTTCCAGCAGTAAGATACCTGCACGAACCTCTCATCTGCTGACACGTGGTGTACCCATCTTCCCCAAATTTGACGTGGTTGTGATGAGATTTGATTGGACAGCGGCTGCTGTCGGAGATAAAGGCCTATCGTCCAATTGAATTCCACCATGTCTACCGACATCGGTCAAAGACAGTACCCAATCCCTGTCGTCCCAAATTGGCTTTCACCCAACCATCTCAACCAGAGATTAGGTGGGTAGTAATTAAGCTAATTACCCCAAAATTTTGGAGCATGTTTGGGTATGCTTTTTTTTCTTTTGTGATTTGATTTTGAAAATCATTTTTTAGACTTCCAAGTGTTGTTGGTTAGTCACTTGATTAATCAATTTTAAAAAAATAAATTTTCAAATTTATTCTTGTTTTTGTTGCAGCACCTAGCCCCATTTCCTACGGTTGTTTCCGCTCCTAACACCTCCACACATGTTCCATTATGGCACATAAGTCCGAGATCAAATTAATCCAATGGTTTGTCTGACCATGTATTGCCTAAAATTAATTTGGTCCACTCAAAAGTGGGCCTCAATCAACAATCAAGAGTTTTAGAGTCGTGCATTTGTTTTGTAAAACTGTGGCATAGTGACTAATGGACCAACCTAATTCTGAGATTAGGGCATCAACGTACTAATGATTTCTAATGGATGGATTAGATCTCAGACCTTCATACCATGATGTGGCATGTGCATGAGTTTTATTGCACACACGGTGAGCTTAGCAAAACTCATCTTGGAAGCTGGACCATGACTTTCCTATGACCCATGTAGTGTTGTGGGGCCCACCTTGATGATCTTGCCACATCCACTCTGTCCATCCTATCGCCATATCATATCAGAGTATGACACCAAATATGAGGTAGGTCCAAGACTTAAGTGGGCCATGCCACAAAATACAATGGGGATTCAAGGCTCACGATTGAAATCTCCATGAGGAAATTATTTTTCTTATGCATGTTCACCAAACATGCACTTTTGCACATAAGAAATTCTTATAAAACAAGAATCAATTTTACAGTTGTTAGAAGCAACATTACACAAGTGCTCATAATTTTATAATATATCATGATATGTTGGTGAGAATAAAGACATGTTTGGGTGCACCAAATATAATAAAATTTCATAATTAATTAGTCTAACTTGTGGAGAATATCTTGATATTTTAAGAAATTTGTGTACCACCCAAGAGTCTCTAAAAATGTCAAGAAGAATGCATCACCATGGAAATTAAAGTGGTCTAGACCATGAGTACCATAATTGGCTCATCTGACCCCACAGAAAAATATCATGGCCTGGCACTTGGTGAAACAGGTTGTTTTGGTGACCGAATCACCAGAGTTATCCTTGGTGACCTGACATGGCAGAATGTGATTGGGCCACATACCACTATTAAGAACAAAGCCAACACAAAACATGTTTGAAAGTTGTTTAGGCTGGGCATGTTTCTCACTGCAATTGATTTGTAGATTATCCTGCAGACCTACCTAACCTAACCGAAGAAGAATTCCACCATCATGATAGGTGTAGGTGGTTTGCCTACCACTAACCCAATGCCACATGGATGAGATCTAGCCCGTCTGTCAAATTTCTTACTTTATGTTCACCTGGAAGAAATCAGTGTTGAGAATTTCTGATCTCAGAAAATAAATTAATTTGGAACAATCGATAAATAAAGACAGGCTAAAGCACATGAAAAACACGCTGTCTTAAAAGCGTAATTCGCCCATACTCAAATTATTTTGAGTCTGTTGATAGGTTGCATGCGGATTGGTTACAGGATACAATGAGCCTTATGTGGTTCTGCGTTCAGCAAGAAACGAAGGAACCACTATGGAACTCAGTAACACTATCTGATAGATGAAGAAAAAAAAGAGGGAAAAAGAATGACGGTATTCTTCTTGCAGCAGTAGACCACTACGTTGGTCTAAGTGGCTTGGTTTGTATCAACCAAACTGAGAGACTAATAGACTCAGATGGGTGCTGGTTTAATAGAGGTAGTTCTAATTGCAGTTGTTGTATTGGAATGAACCAGACTTGTCCGGTTTATATAGGCAAGGGTGGCTGACAGTTTTGGTCCAAAGCCATAATGGCACTAGCCGTTTTTTTGCTGTTGTGAAAAACTAGCCGTTTTTTACAGTTTTTTACTGTTGTGCATGTGGGAGTTATATACCTGTATGCTGACTGTTTAGACTCAATGGCTAGCTGTTTAGACTCAATGGCTCGCCGTTTCTGACTGTTGGACTAGCCACATGCAACTGTTACTACATGGCCTGGACCGTTACTGCATGAGCAGTTACACAGGTCCCTCTAATTAGCCATACAACTCTCTATAAAAAGCAGAGAGGTCTCTCTGTCAGACCTTCCACCCACAGCACATCCTCTGTTCCAAACCCAGTCACCTGACCTATTAGCTAGCCTCTGTCGTACCAGTCTCACTCCAGTCTGCAAGGTGAGGACCCATCTGCGACACGATGCGCACGTGCGAAGTGCCAAGTGCGCCTCTACAACCACACTGCCTCACGTGCCCACGCCCTCGCACCTAGCCCGAGCCCGTGCCCGAGACCGAGTCCGAGTCTGAAATCGAGCCCGAGCCCGTGCGCGTGTGCGTACTCCCTTTCTTCCACCATAAATAAGTAAGGTGCACAACACCCTACTTATAAAGATGAAAAAATTATTTCTCCCATCCGATATAGGACAAAATAAAAAAAACATTTATTTTCAACTTTTTTTCAAAATGTTTTTAAAACAAACTATTTCAACAATCTCCCACTTGGTTTAAAATAATTTAAAACAGAAAAAACAATATCTGCCAGAGTATAAAAGATTATATGCATAAAGAAAGATATCTTTCGATTTGAATCTTTCTTGGTGTAAGTATTTCAAAGACCTATCGAAATTACTGGTAGCCGCAGCTTTGAACCAGTTATTTTTAGATAACTGGACCGGAAATATCACACACATGCTTTCTAAGTGTTATTTGAGTTCTCACAATTCTTGTTCAGCACATTTAATGGCATTGTGTTTATCATGTTTCATGAACGATCCCGAGAAAACTCTCATTCTTATGAGAGGCGGCACCACCTCTACGTTCATATAGGTGAAGTCCTTTCAGTGTCTTCGTTACTTTCAGACACTTGTCCTTAAGACTGGATTGCATTAAGAGTTTGTAAGACTCAACCCTCTATCTGTAACGATCAGCACTATAATCCTGGATGAGGTATATATTTATAATTTAGTGCTGAAACTTTTCACGTATCAGTGACTTGTTTTTACCCATTGAACCCTTATATAGAGATTTTCTAACTTTAGGTTGGGTTTCCATTACTGATGAAATCTTTTGAAAAGAGTTTCAACCCCATCCCTCTGGATGTTGTCCTTACTACCTCTCTTGTTAAAGGTTTAGTAAAATGATCAACTAAGTTATTACTTGACTTTACATAAGAAATTGCAATTATTTCATCTTGAATCAGTTGTCTTACATAGTCATGCTTCAGACTTATATGTTTGGATTTTCCATTATACGTGCAGTTGTAAGTTCTAGCTAATGTGGCTTCACTATCGCAATGTAACAAAACAGTCGGTATCGGCTTCGTATAGAATGAAATTTCTAAAAGAAGATCTCTAAGTCACTCGGCCTCTATGAACTCAAACTCCATAGTTGAGTGAGTTATACAGGTTTGTTTCTTGGATCCCCAAGATACAGTTGCACCTTCTAAGGTAAAAACTCATCTAGTAGTAGATTTGTTGTCACCTGCACTCGATATCCAACTTGCATCGGTATATCCTTCCAGTATAGCTGAAAATTCTAAGTAAAATAACCATAAGTCTTTGGTTGCTTTTAAATAACCAAGTACTCTTCCTATTGCCTTCCAATATTCCACACTGGGATTACTAATAAACATACTTTGTTTACTCATAGCATATGCAATGTCTGGTCTAATGTATTGCATTGCATATATTAGACTTCCTATAACACTCGCATACTCTAATTGTGCAACTGTTATTCCAGTATTTTCATTTAACTTGATACTTGGATCGAATGGGGTTTTCGCTTCTTTAATATTCAGGTGTTTAAACTTGTTTATTATTTTCTCAATATAATAAGATTGGCATAGCACATAACCCTCACTATGAATTTTTTACTTTAATACTTAAAATGGTATTAACTCGTTCAAGATCCTTTATTTTAAATAGGGAAGACAGAAACTTCTTTGTTTCAGTTACACCTTCCATCTTGTTACTTATTATTAACATATCATCAACGTATAAAAAAATAACAATTATATAGTTACTACTTGTTTTGGAATATATGCATTTGTCTGCTACATTATGCATGAAACCATAAGAAAGTATTTTAGAATCAAACTTCTCATGCCACTATTTAGGTGCCTGTTTTAGTCCATACAATGATTTAATTAATTTACAGACTTTCTTCTCATTTCCTAGCAGAACGAACCCTTTAGGTTGTTCCATGTATACCTCCTTATCGAGGTTTCCATTCAGGAAAGCAGTCTTCACATCCATCTGATGAATATACAACTGATATATGGATGCTAAAGCAAACATAATTTTAATAGATATTATTCTTGCCACAAGTGAGTATGTGTCAAAATAATCTATTCATTCTTTTTGTCTGAATCCTTTAGCTACTAGTCTAGCTTTAAAGGTTTGAATAGTTCCATCAGTGTGATATTTCTTTTTAAATACCCACTTACACCCTATGGGTTTAGAAGCTGGAGGTAGATCCACCAGTTCCCAGGTTTAGTTTAACATAATCGAGTTAATCTCATCATTGATAGCTTCTTTCCAAAAAGATGAATCTCTATAAGTTACAGCTTCTCTATAAGTTGTTGGATCATCTTCTATAGTTATAACTATATGTATCTTTCTAATAACATTATCTCTATCTCCTTCTACAAGATGAAAGGAGATACATTGAGAGTTTATCTGTTCAGGATCAAGACTCTTTTCTACTCTTACCTTTGACTCCTACGTGATTCTATTGGTGCTTCAACTTCATGTTGTGCTTCTATCCTAGGTTTCTCTGTTGAAGTTTGGATTTCACTATCCTTTGACTCTAAGGATAGTGAGTTTTCAAAGAATTCAACATCTTTAAACTTTATGATTGTATTAGACTCTAAGTGTAGGAGTCTATATGCTTTGCTATTTTGTGCATGCCCTACAAAGGCGCACTTAATAGCTCTAGGATCCTAATTTAGTTCTTTTGGAATCAGGCTTTCTACAATATGCGAGGCATCCCCACACTTTAAGATATCTTAGATTATGTTTTCTACATTTCCATACCTCGTATGGTAAAGTGCTAAACTTCTTAGAAGGAACCCTATTTAGGATGTGGCACGCTACGAGAAGTGCTTCTCCCCAAAGTCCCAGTAGCAACTTTGCTTGTATTAGCATTGAGTTGACCATTTCTGCTAAGGTTTCATTCTTCCGTTCAGTTATACCGTTCTGTTGTGGTGTGTACGGTGCAGTACATTAGTGTATTATGCCATATTCTTCACAGAAGTTAGATAATTCATTTGAAAAATACTCTCCTCCTCTATCGCTACAAAGAACTTTTATTCTCTTGTTTAGTTAATTTTTCACTTCTGCCTTATATATATTGAACATGCTGAGTGCTTCATCTTTATTCTTTAGAAGGTATACACGTATATATCTGGAGCAATCATAAATGAAGGTTATAAAGTATATCCTTCCTCCACGTGTAAGAATGTCATTTAACTCACAGATATTAGTGTGTATTAGGTCCAATATTTGATATGATCTTTCAACATTAGGAAAATGTTTCTTTGTAAATTTGGACATTGTGCACACTTCACATTTGTGATTTTAACTATCTGTGTATGAGATTAAGCGATTCTTATACATGAATTTTAAGGTACTATAACCTATGTGTGCTAATCTACCATGTCATAATGCTACAGATTCAATCATATACGCAGAAGAGCTCCTTTCATTCAAGGAAAACTTTATCATCTCATTACAAGCATATCATTTACTAACAAAGTTCTCGTTCTTCGACAGAATCAGTTTTCCTAACTCAAATATTACCCGTATTCTAGGTTTTCCCAAAAGATCCCCAGAAACTAAGTTCCGTCTCATGTCAAGGACATGCAGTACATTAATTAGAATCACTTTCTTTCCAGAGGTAAAGACTAGTTCCACGGTTCCTTGGCTTATGACCTTCGATCGGACTTCATTACCCATTTGGAACTCTTGACCATCGGTCACGTTCTCGTAAGTTTTAAAGGTTGATCTGTCATAACTTACATGGACTGTGGCAGTTGTATCATACCACCGACCCGGTACTTTGCCTTGGATCATGTTTACATCAGTGATCATGACAACTATGTCTTCTTCAACTACACTTGCCTCATTCTTCGATTTTCGAAATCGGCATACTCGAGCGTAATGCCCGGTTTTTCCACAAACATGACAAGGGCCTTTAAACTTTCTATTCTCCTTTTGTGGTTTATTGAATTTTCCTTTATTGGGTTTCAGGGAACCGTTCTTCTCGGGATTCTCATTTTGGGTACTTTCTACTGCTTGTACCTTGGACGAGGAATTCTCATTTCCATTTTTCTTTTCACGGTTTCGGGATTCTTCCTCTATTCGAAGATGTTTCTTGATTTGTTCCAGTGAATAGTCCTCGATTTTATGTAGCAGTTTCTTCTTGTATTCTGTCCAACTCGGGGGCAATTTTGCGATAATAGCCCCAACTTGAAAAGATTCAGAGATATCAATTTTTAGGGTACTAATTTTGCTAACGATTAGCTATAGTTCTCCGATTTGGGCCAACAGCGATTTGATATCTACCATGATGTAGTCGAAATAGCTAGCTATGAGATATTTGTTCGTACCTTCTTCTTCGGCCTTGAATTTGAACTCTAGAGCAGTCCAAATTTCTTTAGCAGACTTGGTTTTGGTGTATTGATCATACAAACGACCAAATAGCGTGTTCAGGATGTGTCCTTGACACAGCAGATTATCTTCTTCTTTTTTGATACGTGCGTTGATATTCTCAATCGTGTCTTCATCAGTAGCTGGAGGAAGCGAATTCAAGTTCGGGTCTAAGATACAGAATATCTTCAACGCCGTAAGCAAAAACTTTATCTTATCCTGCCATTTGGTGAAATTGGTTCCATCGAACCGGTCCAGACGAATCAAATCATGGTTCATTAGTTTGATTGATGATACCCCTTCAGTTTTCATATCAGAAAAAATTACGCTTTAAAATTGTTGAGAATTTCTGATTTCAGAAAATAAATTAATTTAGAAAAATCGAGAAATAAAGACAGGCTGAAGCATATGAAAAACACACTGTCCTTAAAGTGTAATTCGCCCTTACTCAAATTATTTTGAGTTTGCTGATAGGTTTCAGGCGAATTGCTTCCAGGATACGACGAGCCTTATGTGGTTTTGCGTTCAACAAGAACGAAGGAACCACTATGGAACTCAGTAACACTATCTAGCAGATGAAGAAAAGAAAGAGAGAAAAAGAATGACGGTCTTCTTCTTGCAGCAGTAGACCACTGCGCTGGTCTAAGTGGCTTGGTTTGTATCAACCAAACCGAGAGGCTAATAGACTTATATGGGTGCTGGTTCAGTAGAGGTAGTTTTGATTGCAGCTGGACCGTTACTGCATGAGCAGTTACACAGGTCCATCTAATTAACCCTGCAGCTCTCTATAAAAAGCAGAGAGGTCTCTTTGTCAGACCTCCCACCCACAGCACATCCTCTATTCCGAACCCAGCCACCTGACCTACTACCTAGCCTCTGTCGCACCAGTCTAGCTCCGGTCCGCGAGGTCGCAACCCATCTGCGACACGATGCGCACGTGCGAAGTGCCAAGTGCGCCTCTACAGCCATACTGCCTCACGTACCCACACCCTCGCACCTAGCCCTAGCTCGAGCCCGAGCTCGTGCAGGTGCCCGTGCTCGAGACCGAGTCCGATACCGTGCCCGTGCGTTCGCACTGGAACACACAAGCCACCATACTTCCTCTTTTCCACCATAAATAAGTAAGGTGCACAACACCCTACTTATAAAGAGGAAAAATTCTTTCTCCCATCTGATATGGGACAAAACCAAAAAACCTTTATTTTCAACTTTTTTTTTAAAATGTTTTTAAAACAAACTATTCCAACAATTAGAACTCAAGCAAAACATACCATAGGAAATAGTTGGGATGTGGATGCCACATTAGTTGTGCTTGGCATGGTTTAGAGACTGACTCACTCAACATAACTTGCATGCGTTCATATTTAATAATTAAAATTCTTATATCCGTAAGGATTATAGAATAAGAAAGTGGACAGCCAAGTAGTGCATGGCCAGAGGTGAGAGCACCTTCTCCCCCACTATGTAGTTCAATTATATTTTTTTTTATTAAAAACTAGTTTGACAAGGCTATTGACTCCTCACCTATCCGACTCTGCTAATGAGATATCACGCTAAGTTGGCTTGACTGAGTTTTCAGTTTTAGAGCAAGGTGTATAGGGCCCACCAAGTTGTTTACATGTCATCCAATCCATTAATCAGATCAGACTCAACAATACGAAGGGACACTTCAAAAATCGGAAGCAGATTGCACGGCATGTTGACATGACCAAGTTATGTGGGGCTCACCATGATATATGTGTTCTATTCAAACTGTTCGCCCATTTGGTGAAATCGCTTGGGGCTTGATCCTAAAAATGAGATGGATCTAAAGCTCAAGTATACTTCACCATCGAAAAACAGCAAGGATTGAACATCTACCATCGGAAACTTCTTGGGGTCACATGAGTTTTGGATCAATCTGATATTTCTATTTTTCCTTTCATCGAGGTCTGTGTGACCTTATGAACAGGATGGATGGGCTAAGAAGGTTTCAATGGTGGGAATCATTGTCTATGCTGCCCTTTGTTGTGTGGTCCACTTAGAGTTTGGATTTGCCTCATTTTTTGGTTCATGCCCTAAAATGATCTCGCAAAATGGATGGATGGTGTGGATATAACACTTACATCACGGTGGCGTCCACAGAAGTTGGTGATGTCAACACACCACCGAGGTGGCATGTGGCACACCACACAATCCGCTTCCCAAAAATCACTCTATTCCAAGACTTAGGTGGGTCATGGATTTAAAGGTTTGAGGGATGATTTAAACTTAGGTAGGCAATGGATTTATAAATGTAACCCACCTGAATTTTGAATCAACTTGATTTTTTGGGATCAAGGCCAAGCACTAAATGGATTCAGTTGTCTCATGCTCATAAAGTCAATCTCAGGCATTTGGGCATTTGGGACAGGCAAACCTGTGTCCCTATGCAAGTAATGCTAGCATTTTGAACCCAAAAAAACCAGGACAGCTACATTTCACCTAAAATTGGTGACCTCTTAAGAAAAAGAGAAGGGCCCCATCGAGAAAATTAACTACCGTGCAAATCAGATTGTTGGGTATGACGTGTTTGGAAAGAGTCTCAAAAAAGGAAGAGATGGATTGGCTACTGACAGCGTCCGTAGCAAGATTGCTATTGAAGTTACTTCACCAAATTCTGTGGGCTCCACCACAATGTATGAATTGTATCCACACCACCCATCCACTTGGAGAGATCATTTTGGGTCATGAGCCCAAGAATGAGGTAGATCCAAAGTTCAAGTGAACCCCACCATAGAAAACAGTGGGGATTGAATGCATACCATTAAAAACTTCTTAGGGCTTTCGATCAAGCTGATATCTGTTTTTTCTCTTCGTAGATGTCTGGGTTAGCTTATGAACAGAATGGATCTCAAATAAACATCATGAAAGGCTTAGGACGGTTTCAACTGTAGGAGTCACTGTCACCACTGCTTTCTTTGGTGGGTTCCACTTTGAGCTTTGGATCTGTCTTATGCTTGGGCTCATGTCCTAAAATGATCTCTACAAGTGGATGGACAGTGTGGATACAACACATTAATCATGGTGAGGCCCACAGAACTTGGAAAAGTAACTTAAGTAGCGAATTTAACTACTATACCCGGCAGTAGCTAATCCGCGTCCCAAGAAAAACTTGTGAGGCTTTCTAGACCGTTCATTGTTTTCTTCATTTCTGGCTGGCATCACCCTCGACCAGATTGAGTTTTTGACCACATGATCTAAGCTACGTGTCATGAAGATAGACACATCTGATATGTGTATATTTTCATTTAGAGGTACATGTGGGGCTAGCAAACTTTTATTATGTCTACGCTTGAGAAGCACTTGGACCGGGAATTAGTAGTAGACGCATGTGGGGCCACCATGGCGTGTCTATCTCATCCAGCAAGTTCAACTGGGTCAGCCCACCAACAAAACGAGACTCTGCAAAACCCAGCTTATCTAACCATTTGGTGGGCAACCATACGAATTTGGAGGTTTTAGGGTGGTATGTTGTTATCCACCTTGAGGCTTTGGCCACCTGATGATTACATTAACTTGAAATTTTATTTATTTATTTATTTTATTATTATTATTATTATTATTATTATTATTAATTGCATCCCATTTGAATAGGTTGGATGCCATACATGCACCAAGGTAAGCTCCATCAAGGGTTATGGCAGACTAGGAGAGAAGGAAAAGGTAGAGAGACAAAGTTGGGAAAGGGTGCAGCTATATTTATATATAGAATTTGGATCCTCTGTTGGCTCCAAGTAGAAAAACCCTACTTGCAGTCTTTTTATTGGTCCACGTCATCACATAGGTCTGCAACCATGTCACACTTTTTGTGCAACCTAATCACATCGATGTAATGCAATGTGATGTGGATCAATTAAAAGGCTCCAAGCAGAGATTTCCTGCTTGGCAGCCAATGGAGGATCCGGACTCTTATATTTATTGTATGAAAAGAGGATTAAAAGATAAAAGAAGGGTTTTGCCTATAGGTGACGCATCCACACTTTTTCCTACGCTGAAACCATTCTATCTTTAAATTACCCTAGCTTCGGCTCACATCCTATCATGAGCCAGCACAATACTTGTACAATGTAGATGTTGCAAATTCATTGTAGTGAGCCTCATGGTCACTCACGCTACCTCTTTAATATGAGCTATGCTGAAAGAAGAGAAGGGGTGGCTACTCCCAGAGAAGAGTAAAGGACAAATGCTCTAAGGTTGAAAGGCTACACGAATGAAAAAGTTGAATTTCTCTCTCCATAGTTATTTGTAGGCCAAAAATGTCAGCAAGCTGCTTGTGTAATGTGCAGCATAGATATGGAGATATTAAATTCCTACATAATTGAGGGCAAGTGGGTGCAAATAGCATCATTTTTAAGGATGGGTGCCCATCGGACTCTGGTATTGCACGGGTGGGTTTTTGTCGTTTGATTGTATCTTAAATAATAATTGGAACACTTCATGTTATGCATTCCATACTTTAGGGCTATCTTAAAATTGATTGTATCTCATGAGAACAACTTAATATTCTTTCATAGTGTGTGGATGATACATTGGGCGCCAAGAAATTAGTCATTGCATGCATGGACTACAATTAATTAAAATTAGGGGTTCTAACCTTAATGTACTGTAAACCAAAACTTTTGTGCCGGCGTACCAAGCATCATACACTGCGAGAGTATTAAATAACTCTTTTAATAAAAATATTCCAAGGGACCAGCTCCGAGAATTATATACTTCTGTGTTTTGAAGATAATCATGGATCATGTGAGATACTCGGTTTTGAAGATAATTATGGATTATGTGAGATATTCGGTGCAAACAAAGGATGAAGAGAAATATTTCAGTAGTCTAAGGGTGTTATAAGTCATAGTGTTCCTAGTTGTATTTAAGCATTTTTAGAGTAACACCCTGATCCATAGCTTAAGTGGTAGACTGAGTGAAGAAAACCTCGTTTCAACATTGAGGTCTTGATACCGATTTCCAAGTAGGGTTGGCTAACATTGTAGTGTGGCTGACAGTGGGGTGTGTACTAACCAAAAAAAAAAGGAGCATTTTTAGATTGTCCAATCCGTTTCCAACACATGGGCTACCATGCAAATATGACCCCATTCTGACAAATAGTAACCATCTGATCAATGTCTTTAAATATGGACGGTAGAGATTGTTTACACAAAATAGGCCCAATCAATAATTTAATCCATCTATTTGTTAAGTACCATCATGAATTGCTTATTATTTCCAAGAAACACTTTTGTTAGGTAAATGCATCCATCCAATTCATGGCCCAGAAAAAAGGATGGCTATGGAAAATAAGTCCAAAACAAGGATGGATTGAATCAATATAATCACTGAGATTTTCGAATGGTTATTCATGAAATGTTTTATGAATTCAATAGGCAGTTCAGATTGATTAATTTAGTTGTCCAAGTGAAGATATGCAGCAAGGAGCAGTACAACTTATGGTGGTCTGAAGAACTGGAGAATTTCTGAAATATTAAAAGATATTTATAAGTAAATAAAAGAAACATTTGGTGCGGCCCCAAGACTCCCAATAGTCAATGACAGCAAGGTCTCTATTTCATAGGAATTAGATTTTTATAATGATTTTTACGTCGTTTTGGATCCACGCTATCCAGTGCCCCAAGACTCACCAAAGCTTCATAACTCTATCTCCTTGTGGTACACATGAAATCTGCATATGATAATCCAGATCATTAGTTCATTGACAACAATCAAATGAGTCATGGACACAAATAAAAATCATTGTAAACCTGTCTATTTAAAAAATGGAGTACAGAATTCACTTAAATCTATCCAACCATTTTGTATTTCAATCTTTCCATATAATAGCCTTATCAATGTGACTTGTTTTATAGAGTTTATCATGAATGGATGGTTTAGATCATCATCGTAACATGCTATTTGTGCATGAGAAGAAGTGAGGGTCCTGAAAGTTCCATGCTCCTGGAAGCATTAGATCTCTTCCCTAGTTTCTTTGGTCCGCTCTGTACCCAACCAGAGGTGTGGTGCGTGGTATTAGAAGGGATGGGATAGCATTAGGTGGGATTAACATTATTTATAACGCAATGATTATATGTCTGGTAATACCATAGATTTTCTCCATCCTATATATGTCTGGGATCAAATTCTTACGTGGGAAAAACAAGGGATTAAGCAAAATCTTGTTTGGTGGACTATAAGATTGCAATCAAAGAACCACATTTCGATCACTTGTACATGAATATAACCACAATGTCACATGTAAAAGGTGTCTATAGATGGATGGCATGGATAAAACACACATATCAATGTGGGGCCCACATGTATAGTGGATTTCAAAATTCATTAAATTCTATAGAAATCCTGCATGGGACCAAATGTAATTCCATCCCACCTAATCTCAACCCTCTCATCCTCCTCAAATGCAAGATGAAATTTACATGGAACCAAATACAATTACATCCCAACTAATTCTGTTTAATACCATGTGCCAAATGCCCCTTAGCATTTGAATCTTGCTTTTCTTCTAATGATCCAAGTTGTTTATATGACAAGTATCACTTTCTACTCGGTAGGCCTTTCCATGATGTATGTGTTTCTTACATGCCATCCATCCATTTTTCTAGCTCAATTTTGAGCATGAACCTAAAAATGAGACATATCCAAAGCTCAAGTGGCCCACATCACAAGAAACAGTGAGGATTGAACACTATGGAAAACTTATCAAGGGACACAAAAGTTTTAGGTCAAGCTGATATTTGTGTTTTCCCTTTCATCCAGGGCTATGTGACTTTATGAACAAGTTTGATGGCAAATAAATATTACAATAGCTCTTATAATTTTTTAATGGGAGGTATTCAATCCCTACTATTTCCTTTCGCATGGTTCACTTGAGCGTTAGATCTGCCTCATTTTTTGGCTCATGCCCTTGGAAAAGTGAATGCATAGTGTAGATAAAACACATGCATCATGTGGGCCAATAGGGCATAGACACCAGCTAGTTGGCAGGTGTTGTGGTCACGAGCCAAACCGCGTCCACTTCCTACAGTGTAAAAAGTAATAAAATAAAAGCTGTCGGTTGAATTATTAACCCCTTGATAATGTAACCCAATAGCTTTCAGGTGGCCTCGAGCTTTCTGTAGTCAATGCCTTGAAGGAAAACACCTGGTTACCTCACTCTATGTACCTAATCTAGGTACCTACCGAGTTACTTTCACTAACAAGGAAAAACAACTCAAGGTGGGCCTCTTCTATTTTAACGTATCTGGCTGGCCGTTCTTGTTCGGTTAGTTTTTGTTCTTTTTCTTGGCTTCAGATGGGACAGGAATTGCTTGCACTTTTGCAGTAAGTTTGGAGGCTAGCTGTGGCCAACTTTGATTCATTTTTGGACATGAGAAAAAAAATGAGGTGGATCCAAAATTTAAGTGGGCCATGCAAGCCGAGATGGTGAGGATTAAAGGAGATGTATGTACATTTGTAATTATCATAATGGGCTGTTTGATTTTATTTTATTTTATTCATTTACACAAATAACTTATCATTATTCATTAGGTGTGTTTGACATTTTGCCAGTATTTCTGCCTACAACATGGGTCCGAAAAGGGCTACATTAAATTTGTGGGCCCCACCATGATGTATGTTAAAATGGAACAATTTAAGGCATGAAAATGAGGTTAATCTGAAGCTCAAGTGTAGATCATTATAGGAAAGTTGGTCTTACAGAGCCCGTTGTTGAAAGCTATTTCCTTCCCAGTGCTCACATTAATGTTTATTTATCGTCTAACTTGCTCATAAGGACACAGTGAGGAAAACAAATCCTCAGCTTTATCTGAAACCTCTTTGCCCTATCAAGTTTGTAACTGTAGGTGTTCAATTCCCACTGTTTCCTGGCGTGGTCTACTTTATTTATGGGCTCATGCTCTAAAATCAGCCAGCATATATGGATGAACAGTGTCGATAAGCCACATAGATCATTGTATGCCTCATTTCTCCATAAGCCCCACTGATCTTGGCATGTCAATAGCAGGTTGCAATGCGTGCATTAAAAATATTGTCTCACTCACATAGGTAAATAATTATTACTTATTTGCCGAGATTTATAAAAAGAATTTATAAAGGTGAATTAAAAAACAAACGCCTACTGTGTGATTAGGTGGGCCTGACACCACCCAATATGATGCAGCCCTGACTGGGGGCTCACCTTCATGTATATTTTGTATATGCATACAGTTCATCCACTTTTCCAACTTATTTCAGGGCATGGGCTTAAAAAATGAAGAAGATAGAAATCTAGGGTGGACAATACTATAGCGTCGTAAAATGAAAAACAGATATGGACGGAGTGGATATACCAAAAAAAAAAAAGAAAAAAAATCAAGGTGAGCCCCACACTGTTAGGGCAATACCCAATGAGATGTTACCCGGTTACCACTAATCGGCTCCCTTTAAAAACGGTGGCGACTCATCCTCCTTATACGTCAGACAGGTGCATAGCTATCCACACTAACCAAATTTTGGCGCCCATTGTATATCGAGCATATATGTGGAATCACACTGATCAACTAATCCAAGCCATTCAATTAATGGCTATCGAACTCCAAATAAATAAATAAATAACAACAAGAAAGGTGATTATTAAATTCTCGATCGGCCTTTTGGTTAAGGCCCCATTTTCGGTAGTAACCCCTCCAGTACATAGGTTAGTACTGAAAAAGCTCTGTAGACCATACCATGATGTATGTATTTTATCCACACCATTCATTTATGTTTCGAGCTCATTTTAAGATACAGATCCAAGAAAATTTGGCAGATCCAAATATCACGTGGACCATGCACACCACAGGAAGTAGTGGGAATTGAATGCCCACCGTTGAGACCTTCCTATGGCCCACCACGATATTTATTTGTTATCCAACCTGTTCACAAGGTCATACAAGCCTGGATGGAGGGAAAACATAAAAATCATGTTGATCCAAAACTTATGTTGTATATAAGAGGTTTTCAACTGTAGATGTTCAATCCCCACAGTTTCCTGTGGTGTGGTGCCACTCAAGATTTGTATTTGCCTCGTTGTTTGACTGATCGGGATTTTACTCTACCGTTTTATCTACCCGCCGCATCTATTTTATTTATGTGGTACTACCCCGGTGCCTCGAAGCTTGACATGACTACAGCCATAACACCCGAGTGATGCCTTAGGGTCAGGCCTAAGCTGCCAGTTCTAAAAGCATGTAAATATACAGACTTCTCAGTGGTGGTGATCCCGACAAGTTTTTTGGCTGACTTGGCTACTTTGGCTAGCTTAGCCTGGCTTGGCTAGCTAAAGCCAGCCAAAAGATTAGATAAAGCCCAGCCCAGCCAAAAAATTATATTTTTTAGCTCTCACAGCCAAACCAACAGCCAAACATTTTTAATATTTGGCAAAAATTGGCTTGGCTTGGCTATTGACACACACACACACTGTTCAACTCCAACCGGGGTGAAGGTATAAATGTACTTTAGGTGAGATTGGTTATTCCCACGGTGGGGTTCAATCCGAGTTCTGATTTTATAGTAGAAATAGACATTAAGTTCACCCGGTGCCGAAGAAAAAGAGTTTGGAGGGTAATGTGGCCTGTACACTATTTCCAATTGTGTGATCGGCTTGTATCAAAGATGATGCTGGTTTTTCATATTTAGGCCTAAAATTGGGTTAGTCACCTGCTAGTTGGAGTGGATTTTTAAAATGCATGATAATGGGGCTCATTTAAACTACATTACCAATTACCTCATGTCAAGTAAAAGAATTTTACGTAGACACCGACTCTGCAGCACAGTGAGGGTGCGAATTAGGGTAACAGTACAGTGGGTGTTATCCTAACTGTGTGGACCCACCTTGATGTATGTTTTGTATATCCATTCCATTCTTCTGTTTTCATCTATCATTTTAGGACATGATTCCAAACCTCGAGAAGATCCAAATCTCAAGTAAACAATACCATTGGAAACAATGATGAATAACTATTAAAAGTATTTGATGGGCCACAAAAGTGTTAGATTAAGTTCCAAATCGATACAACCGACAAAACTGGACCGATCCGAATTTTAGGCCAAGCCAGGCTAACCACTACCTACTAAGTTGTCACATCAAGCCAACAATTTATAAGTTTTGGCTGATTCAACCAACCTACCCTATAAAAAGGAGTTTTGGCTTGGCTTGCTTGGCACGTGTCGGGATTGGTGGTGAAACGTGTCGGGATTGGTGGTGAAAAATTTTACCACCCTTTGCCTTCACCTAATCGACCAAGTGTGGTCGCTCGAGCGACCACATAACTGCAGTGGTTAAAGACACCCTGGGTGGTACTCCAAGCACCATATAGGTTTGCCAGGCAGGTAAACCGGTGTAGGAATATTCCCAAATAAGGTTTTATACTGTCTAGGTTACTAGTTCACCTGGTGTGACATCTTACGTCACCTTCAACTTGCAGCTAGTAACTTTGGAAGAACCACCAGTGTCTTCAATACCTAGTTAGACTATAAACAAAAATGGGAAGTAGGTCCAGAGACACTGTAATACTTGTCAAATCTACCCTTTATTTGTAGTACGTGAGCCCTAGGAATGTTTTAACGGTGATGTCCCCACTTCCTTTTGTGGTTATTTGGATATATCTTTTTTCGGATCATGCCCTAAATGATCTTGTAAACTGGATGGATGGTGTAGATATGTTAAATACATCATTTTGGGCCCACATGATCTTGATTTTCTTTGAACCGTTGGTATGAAAACGGAGCTCGAGGGCTGACGAAGTTGTCTGCAGGCGACACGTAATCGCACGACTGACAGAACCAGCCGCTGGAATCTTGCAGTAGCACTAAATGGACCGTGTAGAGATGAGCGGCCGTGTAAAGTAAAAGAATCGGAAGCGGACTGCGTCGTGCCCTGCCTAGACGACGATAATCCGTCCAGGCAAGGCTTCGTGAGGCCCACTGATCCACGCCGTCCATCGATTTTTCATACCATTTAAGGATACACGAAAAAAGTTAGGGAAGATCAAAGGCTCAAGTGGACCACAAATTGGGGATTGAACGTCCCACCATTAAAGACTTTTTGGGAGCCCCAGAAGTTTTGGATCAAGCTGATCAACGATGGTCGTCGTTCTGTGGTGTGGCCCACTTTAACTTTGGATCTGCCTCATCCCAAATAATGATCAGAAAAACACATAAATCACGGTGGGCCCCACAGAGCCTTGGATGGATAATGGTCCAGTAGGGGGGCAGGACGAAATCGGCTTCGGAAAGAATCGGCTTTCATTCATCGCCAGCTCCTCCATCAGAAGTATCTATCTGTAGATCTGGATCTAGATTGATAGAGAGCAAAACGCACTAAATGCGCATTTTACCGGGAAACGGGAAAGCCGTACACGCTCTGCCAGCCTGGTCAGTGGTGCTCTGCTACCTTGTCTCGTCTTGTCTTAATCAATCAACGGTCCCTGCTGTACAGTCAAATCCACCATCAGATACAGTCACGAAAATTTCCCGCCTTCTACTGACACGTGTAAAGCCATGCGGACGCGGATTGCCTGCGAAAGGCCTTTCGCAGGCATCTCCTGCCTCGGAATCTAGGTGGAGCCCAACGTGATGTTTTTGAGAAATCTACGCCGTCCAACCGTTCTGTGAGATCATTTTAGGCGTTACAACAAAAACTGAACGCTATCGAAGACTCAGGTGGGCTGCACTAAAGAAAAAGATGAGTTGGGAAATTACTACCGTTGAAACCTCTATGGGGTCCACAGAGATGTTTAGATGCCATCCATACCATTCATAATGTCATTCCTACTGAGATGAAATGAAAACACGAATATTATCTTGATTCGAAACATCTGTGGCGCCACGAATATTCAACTGTGAAAGTTTTTTTTCACGTTTTCGGCCCACTTGAGTCTTGGATCCCGTTCATTTTTTGTCTCAACGTCTAAAATGATCTCACAAAACGTTTGGACGGCGTAGATTTTTTACAAACATTACGGCGGGACCATATAGATTCCAAGCGCAGGAGATGCCTCCGCGTCCAAGCCATGCCATACTGTCGATAGTACGGGGGCGGTTTGGGTGGATCCTCAGCTGTAGGGCCTGCTGGAATATATTTTCTTTACATCTACGCCGTCCATCCATTTTGAAAGTTCATTTGAGAGCATGATCCAAGAAATGAAGCAGATCCAATCTTAGGTGGACCATACAACAGGAAACAGTTGTAATTGAATCCTCACCATTAAAAACTTCATGGGACTCCACAACTATCAACTGGACCCAAAACTTTTGTGGCCAGTCAGAAGTTTTTAATAGTCGATTACCACTCGATTACCACTGTTTCCTGCGGTGAGGTGCGCATAAGATTTGGATCTGCTTCGTTTTTTGTATCATACCATAAAATGATCATTAAAAACGAATGGACGGTGGGGATTTAACACGCATACTTTACGGTGGGATCCACATTCAGGGGATCCACCGAAGCCGCTCCCCAGTAGTACCCCAAAATAATGGGGACCTTTGGATACTTGATGGAAAGCGTTTACGATCAGGATCGTCCGTTTATGTGGGCTCTACTGTGGATTATCAGACTAGGAAGCCAGTTCGCGGTTTGGCCGGTGACCCGAACATCAGCCATCTAGCTGGTGTCAAAGCCCTGTGGACCCCACCATGATGTATGTGTGTTATCCACTCCGTCCATCCATTTTGGGAGCTCGTTTTACGTCATGTGCCAAAAAAATGAGGCAGATCTAAATTTAAAGTGGACCACACCACAGGAAACAGAGGGGAGAATGATGTCCACCGTCGAAACGTACCTAAGGCTCACAGTTATGTTTATTTGTTATAATGAAGGGAAAAAACCAAATATTATCTCGATCCAAAACTTTTGTGGCCCCCTAGTAGTTTTCAACCGTAAGTATTCAATCCCTGTGGTGTGGTTCACCTGACCTTTGTTTCGTCCTCTTTTTGAGTCTCATGCTGTAGAATGACGTCGAAAAATGAATGGACGGCGTGGATAAAGCACATACACAATGGTGGGGCCCATAGAGCTTTGACACCAGCTATCTTGCTGGTGTTCTGGATCCCCAGCCAAACCGCGTCCGGTCTCGGTACAGGGCCCTTGGAAGCGGATTGCAGGGCTACCGT
Organism: Liriodendron chinense; assembly: GCA_003013855.2. Classification (NCBI taxonomy): domain Eukaryota; kingdom Viridiplantae; phylum Streptophyta; class Magnoliopsida; order Magnoliales; family Magnoliaceae; genus Liriodendron; species Liriodendron chinense. Next base: position 383,765 of record PVNU02001793.1, on the reverse strand, counting down.
GAATGGATGCGGTTTATCCACGCCGTCCATCCGTTTTTCCAAGCTCAGTTTAGGGGTTAAGCTCAAAATTAAAGTATCTACAAAGCTCAAGTGGACCACACCACCAGCAACATTAGATATCCCTAATTGTTTGGTGTTCATGGCACGTGTAATAAGGCCGTGAGTTGTATCACATTCTTACATGCGTGCATTCACTTCTGTTCTAAAAAGTCACGACAACTCATCACTAGATCGGTCACCCCAAAACAATCATATGGTCAATGGAAAGTTTTGAACGGACAGGATAATTTATAAACATTACGGTGGACTCTGCACAAAATTAACGGTGAGCATTAGTTTTGGATTATCTTAATTTCTGATTTCAATGGTTAATAAGAAGCAGCGGACTTGATGATCGGATTGGATCTGATGAAGGTGCCACGTGTCTCTTCATCTAGACTGCACGCGCATGTTAGGATTAGCATCTTTTTTTTTTTTGTTTTTTTTTTTTTTGCAGGTTTCTCTTATTTAAAGGGCACCAGAAAAATCAACGACCTATCTCTTAAAAACCAAACTTCATCTTCTTAAGCTGTTGAGTGGTATTATGAATTTATTTTCTTCGTTTTTTAGAATTTATTTTTATCGAATTTTGTTGAGTATTTCATCCTCTCTAAGACAAAGGAGTTCAGATTTTCTGTTTTTTTTCTTTATATTTGTTCAAGTTTCTTCGAGGGTTAGGTGTGAGTTTAGGTTTTTTTTTCGATTTGCCCTTCCTCCCATCCTAATGAAACATCAAACAGGATCTAATCTTCCATCCTTTGTCAACTTTTCAACAGATCCGTTGGTTGTTTTTAAGGGGATTTTTGGGTGGTTTTTAGGTGTTGTGGCTATTTTCTAATATCTTCTTATTTTAACCCTTGCTCTCGCATCTATCAAATACCACCCGAGAGCATCTGTGGGTTTTATGTGGTTTCCATCACTCTCTTATCCTTCAGCCATTTTTCTAGGAACCACTTCAAAATCCAGCACTGCTTGTCTTTCCAACAACAGGATCCAAAGGTGGTTTTTTATTTTTTATTTTTTTCTTCAAGAGTGGTTTTAGGGTTTCATTGTATTTTTTGTCATCTATGTCATATGGTAGCTTTTAATAATAGCTGTGTTTTATTATGTTTTTATAGGGTTCAATGGTAGTACTTTTATTTTGTGATTTTAGGGTTTCTGAGTTTTTATTTAATATTTTTTTTATTGGTTCGTTGTAGATGGTTTGTTGGATTGGTATTAACATTATTATATGTAATTACAGGGTTTTTATGGTGGGAGTGGAATTTTTGAAGTGGTGGACGGCATTATTATTATTTTTAATATTGTTCTGGATTTTGATTGATTAGTGGTTTTTAGTATTTATTTGAACAGATTCTTTTGGTGGTTTTAATGTTCATTGGCGGTGTTAAAACTATTGGTGGTTTTAGGGATCATTCCGCCATTTTTGTGATGGGTTTTAGTAACTATGGATAAAGTTGTTTTGGAGCTTTCCCATGATTTTTTTTGGTGGTTTTGATATTCATTATGTGGTATTAGGGTTTCGGGGTGGAGCTCACTTCAATCCAAATAAGGATGTTGCCTGGTGGTTCAGCTGCTAGATCATGGATTCCACTGCCCTATTCCATGTCTCTGAGGGGTAATTTTGGCAAATTCAGTTTTGGGATAGGCTTGTGGTTTGCATGATTCAGGAGCTGCATGGCTTTTGGTGATATCTTTCTTTGGATTGAAGGGAGCTCTACACCAAGCTCTTTTACACCTTGGTGTTTGGCCTACTGGTTTGGTGGGCCACAGTGTTGATCTGCTGTAGACCAGATCAATGGCTGGATACCTGCAAATCAGCATCCTCTTTTTATTGAAAATAAAACTGATGTTGTCTTGAAATTCGTTGTAAGCATGGTCCACCCTTGTTCTTCAGTTTTATTCATTATGTGGCCCATCCACCATGAGGCCTGCTCGATGAACTGCTTCGATTCGCAGATGTTCTTTTGGAAGCTTTTATTGTTCCTTACTTTCATTTTAATGAGTTTTAACGGTTGTATCTCTCCTTGCAGGGAATTGATATCTTAGAAATATCTGGGGTAATGACGGTAAGTTGAGTTGATATATATTCGTAGAGGTATTTTAGCTGTAATGTGTTGTTTTTTAGTTTATTTGGAATCTTTTAGGCATCTATTATGTTTGAGAGATGCTCCAGTGCTCTCAACACTTTAGACAATCCTATCCATTGATGCAGGCTGTTCATTGTGTCCAGCACCCATTTCATGGGCTATCATGTAAACCTAACACCATCCTGACAAATATTAACCATTTGATCAGTGGACTTCAATATGGACGGTCAAGATTATTTGCACAATGAGTAAGGTCCAATCAACAATTTGATCCATCTATTTGTTAGGTCAAGATTATTGATCCATTTATTTGTCAGGTCAAGATTATTTGCACAATGAATAAGTCCAATCAACAATTTGATCCATCTATTTGTTAGTTCAGTCCTGGATTTGTTATGATTCCAAAGAATCACCTTTGCTAGGCAATTGTAGCCATTCCATCCATGGCTTGGAGAAGGGCGTCTATAATAAATAAGTCCATTTCAAGATGATGAACCAGACTATCATTTTTGTGGTGTCTCATGAAATGCCTTGTGGGACGTCTATAGAAAGTAAGTCTGATGGTTTAGATCAACTAGGAGCATTTTCACTTATAGTACACTGAGATCATGGCTTCACTTCTTATTAGGTTTATTTTATTTGATAAACCTGCCCGATTCATTTGCTTAGAATCAAACTGTCTAAATTGTGGGACCCACTGTAAATGGTATCATCCCAACATCAGGCTGGTACGACTATTGTAACCTCTGATTCATGGTCAAAGTGTGGCCCAATATGTGGACAGTTCTAACTGGGTCGTCTGCCACACCCATCTATTTAATACCTGTGCATCCACCGCTGCACTCTTCCAGACCCATCGTAGTTCTTCACTATAAGTTATATTAGGAATTGATTTCCACTTGTTTGATCTGGTCCATTACTTCTCTGCACATCAACCATCACCTGTGAGGGCCTGTTTGCTTTAGACATTAGGTCAATAATGTAACAATGTGAGAGAGGTGACTTTTCCATATACAACTAATTATTAAAAAACAGAATGGTCACAACTGATGGATTAATGGGCCAACTCCTATTTCTCATTAAAGTGTTTTCAGTGATATTTTATATTGGATGATGGGTTCATGTGGACGACAAATGAAGGTGGTAGATTATGGCAGCATGCAACGTAGTCCTTGCTGAACATTTGTGCAGATCCAATGGTTGATGAATACCATTGCCGGCATTGTTGATGAATGAGTTGTTGATGAATACCATTGCCGGCATTGGTAGTATTTTCTATAATTAGTTGATCTTCATCTATCTTAGCAATTGCTATCTTCAACTACTGCTGGAGCACAAGTTGTCTCTGCAATAGGTGAAGTGTTTGATAGGTACAAATGGCAGAAGATTGAGGGGAGGCTAGCGAGATAAGTAGGGAGATAGGGAAGCTGCTGTCTGCCATTCCGACTTTCTCTGGACCCTATATAAATGCGATGTTGTGATACTGAATCCAAATATTCTCGCAATGCACCAATAGCTGAATGGTTGAATTGTGTGGAAAAAAATAATCTTCTGCTTGTAATTAGGCTTTCCTTGAAAGGATGTGCTCATAAATCAGCAGTTTTGATTGATGTAATTACGGAAGGTATTTGTTGGTATTTCTTGAAGCAAACAGGCCTAAGTGGCATGTTTGTATGGGCTTGTTTAGAAACGTAGTGGAAATTTGATAGTTCTCACAGTGCTATACTATATTATGGTGTGTGGGTAGTTGATTGCATTTTCAATTCTAGCATGCCTTTGCTATCTAAGCATTGTGAAACGTGTCATTTTAATAAGGATTTTTTTAGAACTATTTAAACATGGATTCTATATTTGAGTTCATATTTTGACATCAAGTTGAATTCTCATGTTCTGTAATCGACATGTATTACACACTCAACAGTTAACAAACGTTAATTTAAATTTTATTAGAGAGTTCTTGTTTGGATAGCAAGTGGACATGTCATTTTACTCTCACAGCAATGTCTCCTAGTCTCTTGCCTCAACAATTGAAATCATGGGAAGTGTAATAGTTACTATGAGCCTATTTGGATTTGAAAACTAGTTTCTTATTGATCCCCTCTTATGTCAAAGTAAAGGAGGTTTGAGGAATTTGGTTTTACTTTTGCAAAGGTCTTCTCGGAAGTTCGAGTTTGGATGGTAAGAGACCTTGTAATATTCCGCCCGTTGTAGTTTATTATATCAAGAATACGGATTATGGGAAGTGTGAAGGGTCATTTGGCCGCATGGATTTAGTTGTAATGAGTGGGAATGGTAAAGCAAATGGATTTCATTTACTATCGATTTGTTTATTTTGAAATCACTATGAGATGCCTGGCATGAAAATTGTCAGAATTTGACTCAAGAATTAGTTGGCTAATTGCGACAGTTAGCCATAGTGCTCAAAAATCAAGTCAGCCCATGCCATAGATGCCCTATACAAAGGGAAACAGTTGGATTTCGGGTAACTCATCTCCAAGAATTTCGTGTTGGATAGGTGAAATCCACACCTCATGAACACCACAACTTGATCACGACGAGCTGCAAGCACCACCATTTTTCGTGCTAACGAGAACTTTCCGATAAGAATTTTGAATTTCTTCGATAATTCAAGTGCCTCCTCCCAAAGGTAGCATTGCTGAGTGGGCGATCCTTGTCTTTGATAGTATTTGTGGTCAAGAGGGACGTCTCTCTCAATACATGGGGCAGCACGGACAGATGGACCGTTTGGATTAGGGACACCCATCCTTGCTGGACGCCCACCCTGGATTCTTCAAGTGCCCATGCCCCATGGCTTTCATAAAAGGGGTCGTTAGGTAGCATAAATTCTATGAATTAGAATCAAGTTACAATTACCATGGATTCCATGTGTGAATTGGATTTTTTTGGTTGTACTTGACCTTTGCAGATTGAATTTGTGAGAATAAAAAATTCGCATTGATACTCGAAGTGAAACAACATTTTTTTCATGCGCGCATCTGGGCACTTTGTCAATGGATTGTATGAATTCTCTCATGTGGCCCATTGTGATTTTTGGGAAATATTCCCTGATCATAAGTTGTGTTTCTTCATTTAGTCATATGGTTAAAAATTTGACAGTCTCTAATTTGGGTAGACCACAGTTGGAAACAATACAAGGAGCAATGCTCACCCTACGACCTATTTCCGTTTGTGTGTACAACTTGATTGAAAATAATGCATGGGGGTAATTCTCTCCCGCCAACCTAATTTCCTTCCGAGTGGCCCACTTGAATCTCATACTTAATTTTGTCCTAAGGCCTGAATTTTAGTTTGACATCTAACTGTTAAGAGTAGATTTTATGCAAATTATTAATGTGGGCCCTGCGAAAATCAAGGGTGGGGTGTCCATCTAATTGTTTTCCTTCTTGAATCACGGACCAAGCTGATTTTTATATCTCATTTGTTAAATGAGATGACACACATCGTAACAATAATGTGAGTCCTAGAAAATCAAAGGTGTGTGAAGGGAAGGGACAGTGATTGCAATTTACTTGATTGACAACTTATGTTGCATTTGACAGCAATAATGGTACCAATTACATTGTATGGTTTATCATAGTTAAAATGTAATCATATCAATTTTAGATTACCTTCAAAGTAGAATCAACACCAAAATAAATGATGTTGGTGTTTGCGTTCGAGTTTCCACTTTAATACACTGCACAACGTACGAGGTTGGACTTTCCACGCAATATTGTCTTACAATGTAAATATTAAAATCGAAATATGTACTACAATATCTATTTATACAAGCATTGTGAAATAGTTATCATCGCCCATTTTCGTTGCTTTACCATGGAAGTCTTTTAGACAAACAAGCACCTGAATTCATATTTAGGTGATTTTCATGCCTAACAATACGTTTGTAATGGGTGGTAATTGAGCTCCAAATCACACCCCATCCAAGTAATTTCAAAACAAATGTATTGATAGTAATGGAATCTATTTCGCACCTCCCTACACCCTACCATTGAATCTATACTACCAAACGACCCTTGAACATTATAGCAGGAATGCGTAGGATACATCTTATGCATGCTTTGGAAAATAAAGTGGTTTACTTCATGTACCAAACACATTTTTTATTCATATAGGGTCAATCTATGTAGTGCCAAACACAACCTTGGATCTCAATTTACTTGAATTCCATAGTCATTGCGATTTGGATTCCATTCATACCAAATACAAGTTGGTAAATGACCACTTATAGTTGCTTTGGGCATCTTTAGATTGGTGATAAATGAGACTCGTTTGTCTTCGGGTTGGTGGTAATGGGGATTTGAAAACTGATTTCTTTAATGTGATTGCTCCGCTCTTTTGCCAATGTAAATTCTTAAGGAAATTGATTTCCATTTCCCCTCTTAAAATGAAGAAATGAGATTTCGGACCTTTTTGAATGACTACTCACTTTTTTAACCATCCATCATTCCATAATTCCATTGAATGCTTCAAATCACAGGCCTGAAGTTATATTTAGGGTGATTTTCATGCCTGATGTTATTGTTGGTAATTGGTGGTTAATTGAGCTTCAAATTACACCCAATCCGAGTAATTTCAAAACGAATTGGTTGGAAATGAAATCCATTTTGTACCTCCCTTCACCCTGCCAAACACAAACACTTTTTGTTATTACCATTGAATCTATGCTACCAAATGACCCTTAAACATTATGGTGGGAACGCGTAGAATACAGCCCAAGCATGCATGGGGAAAATAAGGTGGTTTACTTTACATCCCAAACACTTTATTCATATATGTTCAATCTAAATAAGAACCAAACACCGTTTTTGGATCTCAATTTACTTTTTTTTTTTTTTTTTAATATTTGTTTCTTTTACACACACATCCACACCACACACGCTCACACATGAACCCACACCAAATGGGCACTTGATCCCATGATCTCGTGTTGAAATAGAGCCGTCTGCCAGTGCCGTCTACCAGTGAGCCATGGAGTTAGATTCGGATCACAATTTACTTAAATTTCATGGCAATTGTGATTTAGATTCGCATTCATGCCAAATACAAGCTACTAAATGACCACACGGGGCTTTGTTGTCTTTGGGCTGGTGTTAAACAGGATTCAAAAACTGCTTCCTCTAACGTGATTGTTCCCTTCTTTTGCCAAAATAAAGGATTGAGGAATTTGATTTCCATTTCCCTTCTTAAATAGAAGGAATGAGATTTCGACCTTTTTGAATGACAACTCCTCACCTTTTTACCCTTCATCATTCCACAATTCCATTGAATGTGAAATCAAATATGTCATTCAAGGTTTGTTTTCTACAGTTTTTCATTTTTGCGCTAATCTATCATTTTCTTTACCATTTGAAATTGTCATAGTAAAGAAAAACTTTTTTCCTCTTCCATTGTTTGACGTTGAATCCTTTACCATGGCAATGTCTAAATGGCAGAAATTTGATATTATGTGATTCAAGAACCCCAAAACATGGATTCCATGTTTAGCGGGCATTTGGATCATAAGTTACTTAAGCTATTTATGCCTCAAGTAACTTATCTTGGTTTCTACTTATTAAGCTAAAGTGATTAACTTTAAGTAAAAAAAGTTACTTATAAATTGATCTTAAACCAAACTTACTTATCTCAAATAAGTTACTTATCTACTACTGTGAGTAGAAAAAGTAACTTATTAGGTGGTATCCAAATGGGGCCCGGTTCTCATGAAAATTACCATTGAATAATTATTAAATATTATTTTCTTTTCTTGTCCCACCGTCCAAGTATTGGATTACTGAGAAGTGGGCCCATGCCCACTATGGTCTTATCAACCTTGGTCTGGATCTTCACTTGCCCACTGTAGCTACTGGATTGGATCTCGCCTTTAACCTGCAGCTTCATTTGGCATTAGGCCATGTAGTTAGTATCACATCCATTAAAATCTCTTCTGACATTTTACTGTGTGGTTAGGGCCCATTCATGTTTCGGTAGATATGTACGTGATACACATCTACACATGCTGCTCTCAATCCGTTCCAATCAACTGGTGGACCACCATCATGAGCATTGTCTGTTGCCTTCTGTCGTTTTACTTTTGACTACTTGACTGTAGGTTCAATGACAATGGCTGACCATTTCATTCTATATGTCTGTTGCTCACATAACACTACTACGCAGCAGCTTTCAGTTCACCCTGGTATCTATGTGATGGATGGCAACAGACTGTAACACAAGCGGCCCTACGTTGTGGATGGACCATGGGATAATTCACATCAGGTGACCACTGATATTATCATCAAGTGTCCGTTTGGTGTCACCAAATATCATGAAAGGTCTTGATATTTCAAAAGTTTTGATTGAGTGCCTTCAATCTTTGCAGAAACAAGGATCTTCGATTGATTGAAGTTCTGGTCGATTGATCGAGAAAATCCAGAATTACTTATTTGCTCACTGGGCACTTTTTGGCATGTTCAATTTGAGCTGTCGATCGATTGCGGATCATTGATAGACGGTGCTTGCAATTTTGCGTAAGTGCGCGATTTTAATTTCTAATTCTATACGATAGTTATATAAACCAGTGTTAAAATGGGATTAGGATAGAACAAGAAGAACTCTAAGAGAGTATAGGGTTTCGAGAAGAGAAAGCTAGGATTTTCGATTTGTAAGTTGTTCCATCCTTTGTAACTTTCTTTTCATAGTGGATTGTTTGTGGCTTTGGCCATGGTTTTTTCCGCAATAGTTTTCCACGTAAAATCTCCATGTTCTCTATATATGCTCATATTTTCCCTTTCCTATTGTGTTGTGTGATTTACGTCTGAAGTTGCTTCCACACCCGACAAGACCACGATATTTCACTATATTTTGGTGCAGCCGAACGTACCCTAGTTTGAATGAAATCCACATTTCCTATGATTTGCTTGCATTATGCTTGTGGTTTAAATTAGTCGCTATTTGGTCCCTTGTATGATTGAATGTTCTTTGTCCTTTAGGGCCACAGATCAAGCAGTAATGTGGGTCCTTGCGTCCATCAACGGTAATGAAAGATTGGGCCCATTTTTCCGAGCTGAATTACTGGTGCAGATTGTGAGCACCATCAAGCCCAATTCTGTAGTTTCATGCATTCTGTGGACGGACCAATTTTCCATGATCCTTGAAATGTCTGTGTCCCGTTTAACCACCGGCTTGTATTCTTGCATGTGTGGCGTACGTGTTGAACTATGTATAGGGCTAGACAGCACACTCATCATCCAACATGAAGGTTCTGTAGACAGGCCTAAGTGGACGTGGCCCACGTTGTATGTGGACTGGATCTGTGCAAGTTCGCTTCCATAATATGGAGAACGGGCCTAAAGCATGGATGGGTCTGTTATGTTTTAAAAATGAGGCCCATCGGACAATCCCATCCATCAATTTTTATTTTTTTTCATGGGTTATTTTGTAGAGCTTTGAGGGGCCCACAACCATGTACAAGCCAGCTAGTCGGCGTACCACCACATATATGCCGGCTTGGAGGAAAGGTGAAAAATCCAAGCCATCCATCATGTAGACCTCACTGTGTAGATGCTACAGCTGAATCATAGACGTGGACCATTCAGTTGGTGTGCCATGATATTAGTTGTACGTTTGTTCCAAAAATTAGTGTGGCCCACCTTGCCAAGTACCAAGCCATGGTGTTAGATAAGCTAGCTAGGATGGTTCATCTAGGCACTGGACATCCTTTCAGAACTTTAAAAATACTCGAGCGCAGGCTCACCTAGCCCACTTTTGCCCCGAGTCGACTCAACTCAGGGCCCAACAAGTGGATCCGAGTCCCGACTCTTTTAACCAATATGCTCTAGTGCTCATAGTTTCATTGGTCAACTTGGACAGTCTAATCGTCTGATCTGAACTGTCCATTCAAGTCAGAACAAAATCCTTGTGCTAGGGAACAAAAATCACAATAATCAGATTATCAAATGCATCCTTGATTTGGCCTTATTTTCTAATATATCCATCCTTTTTCCAAGCCATGTATGGGATGGTTCTGATTTCCTGACAAAAGTGTTTCTCTAGAATCATGAGCAATACAAAATGGATCGAATGGTTGATTGGACCTATTTTTGTGCAAACGATCTGGACCGTCCATATTGATAGAATGGTTAATATTTGTCGGATCAGTGTTATATCTGCATGGTAGTGCACTGGACCTAATGAACAGCCTAGATCAATCTTTCGCACGTAGAACGCCTTAGTTTCAGTCAACCTAATATCAATCTTACAAGTAGATGACTCAGGTGTGGAGCTTCTTAGTTAATGTTTTAGGAATCTGTTTGGTTTTTCAATTTCTAACGTAATAAAAAGTTAATAAGCTATCATTATTATTATCATTTCACAGTGTCTATTTAAACAAGAATTATAGTTAGTAATTGGGAATCAAATACACTAATAAAGGAAATTGAGAATTAAAGCCCAGCTTCAAAGTATCCCGCGTTTGCAGTTTAATGACTGGTATGCAGGGATAAATAAAAGAAAGCGGTCTTAATGGACCATGCAGTGACTTGATATACGGCGAATGTATAGTAGGTGTATGGTGCAAATGGGCTCTATCCACATTGGCATTAAACAGTTTTGGGCTTAAAATTTATACCAATTGCAGTGGGTTTATGTCCAAAAGTTTGATCAGATTACTAAATGGGTCAGGCCTGGGGTCTCTCCAAATCAACCTTAGCCAAACCATAGTTGAAATGGGTCCCATTAGTTCTATCATAATATGGAACTGGCTCAAGACTCCTGGACCCACAAAAGTAGTTAATAATGGATTTAGGTTTTGGGTTGGATTCACCTCGATAATTAACGGATTTTAGGTCCAGGAGAGAATCAAAATACCCACACGCTGGATGGATTGGATGTCCTACACCCATCAGAGTGGGCCCCAAAAAACTTAAATAAATGGGTTTTTTTAAGACATCGGGACCATCGTTGCATCATTTATTGATCTAGATATCCATATGATGAGCCATACAAGAGTAACAGAAATAGGCCCGCGAAATTAATACTTAAAAGAATCAAAATTATGAAGGAAAAAAAAAAGGATTATATTGACAAAGCCAAACGGTCCCTTGGGGTGGGGCCGATTCGCAATGGTCGTTCAGACAACAGGCCATCTCTCTCGTTATCAGTGACTCTCCACAAAATCCAAACCGTTGATCGGGTAGGCCCTACATTGGATTGGCCATATCCCCAGAATCACACTGAATGGGAAAAGTGTAAATCCTTGGATTGAAGCATTTTTTGGGAAAGAAAAATGTACCGGAAACAGACTTTGGTTTTACTTTTTATCACTGCCATCTTTTCTTTTCTTTCTTTCTTTCTTTTTTTTTACTCCAAAATTCCTCTAGTGGGTATGATTGTCAGATTGTGATTTTTGTTGCATGGCCCAACCAAGGTACATCTTACATGACGAGTGGTTCAGATCTCTGTGAAAAGCAACTCACTGATCAGTCGAGCAAAACAAAGCGACAGACGCCATAGACAAGACATGTATTTTACAATACACGGGCGTAGCTTTATTCACGTTCTCACAGGCATCACCCGCCATGAGTTCGAGCTCTCTGGGCCCATTATGATCTGTGATGGACATCCATCCCATCAATTAGATAGACACTTCTATGGTGAGCCATGGGCCTAAAACTCAAGCCAATCTATGACTTAGGTTGACCACACTATAGACAACAGTCGAGAGTAGATGTCCGCTCATTGAAACATTTCTTATTGTATATAAAGCTAATGTAGAGTAGGCCGCAGGCCTATTCCTAGCACAGTTGGACCAAAAGAAACCCAAATGGAAGTAGACGTCACCAGTCCTATGTAGAACATAATGTCATTCAGCCGCGAGTGCGACTGATTGAAGAAATTTATTCCAGATAAAGAGAAACTGTCATTTGAAGTGCGGACCGTAAATCGGTCATAATTTTTTATCTAGCTATCATTACTGGACGCACAATCTATGAATTCCTACTGTAATGGGCCATTTGGGGTGAACTCAACTTGCACAACAGGTCGCGTCAATCCGTTTCACAAGAAAACAACTCCTTCCAACTTAAAATTGTTGTTTTAGGAAACACTTATTAGTTCTAATAAGTTTTGATTTAGACGTATCTCATTGGTTTTAGGATTTTAGTATACAGCATCTTCTTTGGAATTACGTCTAATCATACTTGAAATCATCCGACATGATTAAATTAAAACTTTCTATTTTTCTATTTTTTTTATTTCAAATAATTTTCAGTCTAATAGAATTTGAATTCTTAATTAGGATTTATGTTTTACAAAGCATTGTAATCTTGCTTTAGAGGTAGACATCAATAAGAATATCTCGAATTTCCTTTCTTTCTTATGGGTTCAAGAGCTATCACTTTTTGTGGATTCAAGGTTCATATCACGTAAAGGAGATGATGCTCTTCCTCTATTTGTTTTACACTCCTTCGCTGCATTGAAAGCCTAATGAGATGTGGTTTAAATATCCAACTTATCCATTGTGTGTCCTATTGAGACAAAGGGTTACACCAAATTTTAGGCCATTTCAAAACTTAGGTACGCCCCATTAAGTACATTTAGAAGTTTTAGGCATATTTCCCATGGTCTCATATGGGGGGCCCACTTGAGTTACGAATACAGCTCATTTTTAGCACATCCATAGCCACGAGAAGACCTACCAAATGCAATGTAGGGCCTAAGGAGCTCAACCTCATGGAAAGGTTGGCCTCATGATATCATTTTCTTTGTGCGTGTGCGTACGCATATATGTGACTATGTACTTGCATGTGTGTGAGTAGTGTGTGAGAAATACTCACAAACTAGTTGGATGTCCAATTAGCTATGTGTCTATGTACTTGCACACACACATGTATATATGTGTTTGTTTGTATATGAGAAATACTCACAAGTGGGTGGTTAGACGTCTAGCTAGTTACCTCGTATAGGAGTCAATTAATATTAATAAATACGTGGAGAAAAGGTATTTCACGTAACTGTGCCAAAGGACTAGCCAGCTTGAGTAGGCCTCACTGCCGTGTTAATGTGAAATCCACCCAAACCATGAGTTGCATCACCCATGTGTAATCTCGGGCAAAAAATTAGCCCCATCTAATAGGGCCCACTGTAACATTTACCTGAAATCCACTTCAACCATTAGATGTGTAATTTCATACTGGGCTCATGTGTAATCTTATACTGGGTTGAGAGCTAGAGAGAGAGAGAGAGAGAGAGAAAGAAGGCTAACCTTTGACTCAAGTGGGCCATACTAATGGAAAGAGTTGGGAGAGACGTCCACCTTGATTTTTACAAAGCTCATTGTGTTAAGCATGTGAAATCTACTCCATCCAATATTAGATGCAACACCAAAAGCTAAGCATGGGACCCAAAAAAGCAGGGCATACATAATTCATGTGGACCCCACCAAAGTAAACAACTTTGAGGGTGTGCCTTCGTTATACATTCTAATAAGGTAATTCACCTTAACCACAAGTGAGGTTGATTTTTGGTCCCTCAGTCTAACATAGGATGACTCACCTGATTGTTAAGGTAGATTTCATATTAAAATTTATAATGGGGCTCACCCAAGCTAGCTACTCCTTTTCTTCTTTGGAATAACTTCTCTAGTGTTGCATTTATTGAGGGAGAGGTGTTGGTGTTTGTCTTCAATCTTGGATACCAAGGGGCTTTAGGCAACTGATGGAACATAGTTGGGCGTCCGAAATTGCCCAGGAAGCGGCTTTTGGAATCTGACACTGCTGGTTTAAAGATCAGGGGTCGAGCACTCAACGAGTTTGGTTGGGCACCCGAAATTCCCCAAACAGGAACTAGTTACACTCTCAACTGCTTTGGCTGAGTTCGGTCGCCCAACGTGGTTGGGTTGGGTGCTCGATGGCTGAGAATTGTATAAGTTGGTTGCGCATTTTTACGCAGGATTTGTTTCTAATTCCAAGTGTTTCCTATTTAAGGGGGTATAATATGGATTTAGGATAACACAAAGAGTCCTAAACGTGTTCAAGGGGTTGAAAGAGTTCTAGGGTGAGAGAAAGAGCTTGTGGGGCTTAGGTTTCTCTTGTAGAGCTTAGATCCAGGTAAGTTTTCTTCATTCTGTTGTAACTTCTTATTCATAGTGGAGATTCACTTTGTGCCGAGGTTTTTTACTCGTGAGGGTTTTTTCACATAAAATTCAGATTGTCTTCTCTTGCTTTGTCAATTTTCTTGTTGCATTGTGATTGTTTTGTGTGATTCGCGTTCACGGGATTCCCAACAAGTGGTATCAAAGCATCGTTGGGAGGCAGGAAGGATTTGAGACGAGACATCAATGGGGTCTAGCATGAGATTCGATATAGAGAAATATTCAGGAAAAAACAACTTTGAACTTTAGAATATCAAGATGAAGGGCATCTTGGTTCAACAAGGATTGGAAGAAGCACTCCTTAGAGAGCGACTAGAATCCATAAAAGAAGAAGAGTGAAGAAGATAGATCAAAAAGTCATTATCTCAATCCAATTGTGCCTAACAGATGAGGTCTTGCATAACGTCACGAGAGAGAAGACTGCAAAAGATACATGGCCAAAGTTAGAGAATATCAATGAGAAGAAATCTCTTAAAAATCGGTTGTATCTGATAATGCAGTTGTTCAATCTGAAGATGGCGGAGGGGACTGATGTTGAGAGCTACAATAGCAACTTCAATAGGCTCGATTACAAGTTGTTGGATGTAGATGGGCATATAAATGATGAATATCAAGCATGCTTCCTATTGAATTCTCTTCCAGATTCATATGAGTTGGTCAAGGACTCGTTGTGTGCAGGTAATGAGACCATTAGCGTTGAGACCGTTATGTCAGCCCTCTAGACAAAGGCGATGAGAAGAAAAAATGGTAGCATGAGTTCTTCTACGAAGGAGGCACTGGTTATGAGAGAGAAATTCTGAGTGAGGGTGGGGGTTCTTTATGATTTAGATCTAAATACGAGGGCAAAGGGAAGAACAAGGTGAGGTGTTGGAATTATGAGAGAGAAGGACACGTAAAGAAGGATTGTCTGAATCCTAAGAAAAGGCAAGGCAAGAGAAATCTGAAGATTCTTGAAAAGGTAAGGCAAGAGAAATCTGAAGATTCTTCTAAGGGGTTAATATCGTGAAATCCATGGAGGATGAATGTTATGTTTGTGATATATTGACTGTATCCTGTAAGGGGTCTCTCGATGGAGAGTAACTCTTAGACTCAGGTGCATCATGCCACGTATGTCCTGACTAGAGTTCATTAATGACATACAGAGCGTATAATGGTGGATCGGTGCTTTTAAACAATGGCTACGTTTGCAATGTAGTGAGCATTGGTACGGTGCGCATTAGGATGTTCGATAGGATCGAATGAGTCCTGAAAAATATAAGGCATGTCCCAAGGATGAAATAGAATGTGATCTCTCTTGGTGCACTCGAGGCTATGGGGTGCAGGTTCATCGGCTGCGATCGGTATTGTAAAGTGAAAAATGGGGCACTTATGTTGATGAAGGCACGGAGGTACGACAATCTTTACAAGTTGATTGGGAGTACTTCTCACGGTGGAACTACAGGATCAGCAGTGAAATTCCATGGTTGCTCATATGTAGGTAAGTGCGCAAGGGTCACGTGGGTCACATGAGAAGAGCAACAAGGGATGTGAAGTTGCAAGAATAGAGTCGGTGGAGGCACGAGAAGAGGTGACCAATGGAACATGGTTGGGCACCCAAAATTGCCCAAGAAGCGGCTTCTGAATCTGACACTGCTAGATCGAAGATCAGGGGTCGTCGGTCGCTCAACGGGTCAAGTCGAGCGCCCGAAATTACCCAAACAGGAACTAGTTACTCTATAAACTATTTTGGCCTAGTTTGGTCGCTCGACATAGTCGGGTTGGGTGCCCGACAGTCGCGAACTGTATAAATTAGTTGTGCATTTTTTCGCAAAATTTGTTTCTAATTCTGAATGTTTTCTAACATGAGGAGTTTTAGACATGTTCAAGGGATTGAGAGAGTTCTAGGGTGAGAGAAAGAGCTTGTGAGGCTTGGGTTTCTCTTGTGGGGCTTAGATGTGGGTAAGTTTTCTTTATTCTCTTGTAACTTCTGATTCATAATGAAGATTTACTTTGTACCGTGGTTTTTTACCCATGAGGAATTTTTACCAGTAAAATTCGGATTGTCTTCTCTTTCTTTGTTGATTTGCTTGTTGCATTGTGATTGCTTTGTGTGATTCGCTTCCGCGGGGTTCCCAATAAGAGGGAGAGAAAAATTTTGTGGTGAATAAATTGCAGCCGATTTTGCAGGACCTGAGTTGGCTATGGCCCTACACCATCCAACATCTGTGAGAAACCCACCCCATTCATTATTTTTGCGAGGTCTTGTGAGGACATGATCCAAAGCTCAAGTGGACCACACCATAAGAAACAGTAAAGATTGAACACCCACCATTGAAACCTTCATGGGGCCATGTAAGTTTTGGATTAGATGAATATTTATGTTTTCAGTTCATCTCAGAGGGAATGGTCTTATAAACGGTTTGGATGAGATATCGACATCACAGTGGGCATTTCCCTGACCCATGGCCAAAGTGAGCTTTGGATCAGCTTCATTTTTTTTGTTCATGTCCTAACCTCATACAGAAAAGTTGATGGTCGGGGTGGATTTCTCGTTGACATTTCCATGGGCGCCACTAGCTTCTGCACATGGGAACTTTCCAATGAGAATAAACTTATGAACGGTTTGGCTAGCATATAAACATCACTGTAAGCCCGGAAGGTTTCAGCAGCTGGCGTTTCCATCTCTACTGTTTATCTTGAGTGGCCCACTTGAGGTTTGGATCTGCATCATTTCTGGGCTTGTGCACTAAAATTAGCTGAGTAAACTGATGGGTGGTGTAGAGCTCACACGGATACATCACGGCGGCCCGCATTAGCTTAGGAACTCCTGGTTTCCTGTGGTGTGGTCCACTTGAGCCTTCAAGAACTCCTGGTTTCTTGTGGTGTGGTCCACTTGAGCCTTCAAGTATGTCTCCTTTTTTGGGCGCAGATGCAAGAAGTTCCTGCTAAAGCCTTGTGCAGGAAGTTCCTGCGTTGGGAACCAATGTGGGGCTCAAAGTGATGTTTTTTTATAAATCCACCCCCGTCTATCCGTTTTGGGAGTTCATTTTAGGACATGAGAACAAAAATGAATCGGATCCAAGACTCAAGTGGGCCGAGAGCGTGAGGATTGAACGTCCACAACTGAAATATTTGTGGAGCCACAGGAGTTTCGAATCAGGATGATATTTAGGGCTGTAAATGGTCGGGTTCGGGGCGGGTTTAGCCAAAACTAGACCCGCCCATTTACTAAACGGGTCTGGGTCCAAATTTTAGACCCAGACCCTTTTACTAAATGGGCGGGTCCGGGTCGGGTCCGAGTCAGCCCATCAGACCCATTTATAAATGGGTCCGGGTCTCGTAGAGGGAGATCCACCCAGACCCATTTATAAATGGGCCGGGTCTAATGGGTCCGGGTTTGGATCAAGTATGCAACCATTTTACAAGGCTTAAAATCGGGTTTGGACGGGTCTGGGCTGGACGGGTCCCTTGTAACATAGACCAAACCCACCCACTTACTAAATGGGTTTGGGTCGGGTCGGGTCGGGTCGGGGTCGGGTCGGGCCTAATATAAAGGAAACCAGACCCAAACCCGTTTAACAAATGGGCCTATTCTTGGACTCAGACCCGTACCATTTAACAAATGGGTCGGGTCTGGGTCGGGTCTAAATGGGTTGGGTCCGGGTACCCCATCGGGTCCACTGACCCATTTACAGCCCTAATGATATTTGTGTTTCCAGTTCATCCCAGTAGTAGTGACGTTATGAACGGTATGGATGTCAAATAAACATCACTGTGAACCCCATCGAGGTTCCCAGTGCCTTGCGCAGGAAATCCGCGCCTGCCCTAAAATGATTTTTCAGAAAATGGATGGACGGCTTGGATAAAACAAATACATTACGGTGGCCCCCACATAGCCCCTGCAGGCTAGCTATCCTGGTGGAGGTAATACCCAATCCGCGTCCGTCCAGAGTGCTTGCCTATCAAACGTCATACTCTGTCAGAATATATATCATAAAACTAAAACTCCCCTATAAAAGATTCGAGTTTGTACAGGTGGGGCCCGTGGTTGATGAGAGCATCCGTACAATGGGCCTGACAGTTCCAAGCATCAATTATCCACCGGATTGACTCTTGGTTGCACTGTTTACTTTCTTAACTGTCTATTTCTTACCCAATCTATTGAATGGTCAGGACTTGTCCACTCTCCCCACTTTTCACGCGTATGCTGTGGCCCACCTTACGGGTGAGCTGGACTCAGATTCGCTACTCACCCCCCTCCAGTAACAACTACGGACTGATAAAACACGGAAGCGGATTGCGTGGTGTGTGTACGCCACACACCACCGACCTTGTGGTGGTGTGTTGACGTCACCAAGTTCTGTGTGCACTACCATGATGTGTATTTTATATCCAAACCGTCCGTCCATTTGGCGATATTGTTTTAGGCTTCGATCCCAAAAATGGCAGATCCAAAGATCAAGTTATCCATATCATAGAAAGCAGTTGGAATTGAACATCTACCGTTGAAATCTTCTTGGGGATCACAAAAGTTTCGATCAGTCTGATATCTGTTTTTTTTTTTTTTTTTTCACCTTCAGCTAGTTCTTTGTGACCTTATGAAAAGGCTGGACAGGCAAATAAACATTATGGTGGGCCTAGGATGGTTTCAACGGTGGAAATCATTGTCCCAACTGCTTTCTGCAGGGTGGTCCACTAGAGCTTTGGATCTGCCTCATGTTTTGGGATGATTCCCTAAAATGATCTCACAAACTTAATGGACGGTTTGGATATAACAAATATATATCATGGTGGGCCTACGGAACTTGGTGACGTTAACACGCCATTGCTGTCCGCTTCCATAAAACACATGCATCGTGTGGGGGCCACGGAGCTTTTCCACCACCGAAGTGGGTACTGAGTAGACCCCGTAGGGTCCACCATGGATGCATGTATCTTATCCACGCCGTTCATTCATTTTTTTTAGATCGTTTAAGGGCGTGAGCCCAAAATTGAAGTATATCCGAAGCTCAAGTGGACCACAGCACAGGAAAGACGGTGGATAATGACGTCCACCGTTGAAACCTTCCTAGGGCTCATAATGATGTTTATTTGTCATCCAACCCTTTGATAGGGTAACACAGACATGGATGAAGGGAAAATACAAATATAACCTTGATTCAAAATGTTCCCACCCTTAGGAAATTTTCAAAGGTAGCTTGTAGTCGTTTAATTCACACTATTTCCCATGGTGTGGTACATTTGAGCTTTATATTTGCATAGATTTTGAGCTCGTAATTAGCTGATAAAGTAGATGGACGGCGTGGATAAAATACTTAACTCACGGTGGACCCCACAGAATTTACTCAGTGAGCTATAGGGTACTCAGTGAGCTATAGGGTACTGAGTTCGCAATCCGCAGCTTGCCAGGCTAGAAGATCTAGCCAGCATAGCCACCTGACGAAAAGATGTGATCAACATTGGCACGTGTGACTGCCTGGGCAGGGTTCTCACACGAGTCACGAATTAGCAAACCACCTCAAAAGCAAATGTTACACGGTTCAAATTAAATGAGCCTAATCTGACGGTTATGATTGACCGATCAACGACGTGGTATAGCCTTAATTTATCAACAGTGAAGACCACCCCCAGCGGTGGTGTGTTGATGTGTTGGGCGCTTGGGGCCCAACCTGATGTATGTATTTTATATCCACGCGGTCCATCTGTTTTTCCAGCTCATTTTAGGTCATGAACCCAAAAATGAAGCAGAGAGGAAGCTCGAGTGGACCACACCAAAGGAGGACGTGGAGATAATGACACCTACCGTTGAAACCTTTCTAGGGCCCACCGTAATGTTTATTTGTCATCCAACCTGTTGATAAGGCCACTCAGACCTGCATTAAGGGAAAACATAAATATCAACGTGATCCAAGACTTTTGTGGCCCCCAGGAAGTTTTTAATATTGAGCGTTCAATCACTACTATTTCATGTGGTGTGGTCCACTTACGATTCGGATCTGCTTCATTTTTTGTTTCATGCCCTAAAATGATGTGACAAAACGGATGGACGGTATGGATATAAAATACATGCATTGTGTTGGTCCTCAAAGCGTCCACCACGTGGGGATGGTGTTGGCAACACCACCTGATCCGCGTCCCATTTTTGACAATCTCGACCCCACATTTCTGTACCACGTGTACGGTTGACAACTGAAAATAGTAGCGAACCATGACCGTACGTCCAGCTCTCATATGATATTATAGAAATTCACTTGGAATTGTCTGTCCACTTGTACGTCGAAATTCCAATCTCCATCCTGACCGTACGTTTGATTGGAAAATTCAGGGAGAAAAGCATCGACAGTCGATGTGGAGTGTCACGTGTCCGATCCTAAAGTGCATCCCACGTAACGAAGTCTATCATACATTGAGTGGAGACAGGAAAAATATGATACACTAGATTATGTGGGGCTTTTGATGCTCTGATGGAGTGTGATGGTTGATACAC
This sequence comes from Liriodendron chinense, assembly GCA_003013855.2. Classification (NCBI taxonomy): domain Eukaryota; kingdom Viridiplantae; phylum Streptophyta; class Magnoliopsida; order Magnoliales; family Magnoliaceae; genus Liriodendron; species Liriodendron chinense. Next base: position 363,025 of record PVNU02001793.1, on the reverse strand, counting down.
AGGCACTCAGATTATGTGGACCCACTATCCACAGCTCATTATCTCAAAACCAAATAGCTTGAACGTCCCTAAACTCTGATTATTTGGCACTCTTTTCTTTAATTAGACTGTTGACTATTTATCAATCAACCGTTCATTAAATGTCCAGCAATCATCAATAGAAAATCGAACCGGTTTAACCATTGGTTTGTGATCCATCTGAATTAGGGCCCACGATTTGGACGGTTTAAATTGAGTTTCTTGCATGGAAGGTAAACAATTACAGAGTGCGTGTGTATCAAAGTTCATACTCTTTGAGAGTATCTAAGCTCTTCACACAGATTACAGCCTGAAAGAGCTGGAAATGGACACAGACGATACGGATTCATTGGAAATATATTCGTTTGAAAAAATACTACAAAAGCACGAAATATCATCATGTAAGCTTTGTTTTTTTATGTAGACGTATCAATATCTGTACGTACGGAACACATGAGAGAGATCTGGACCATTCATCAGGTAGGGTACATCGTAAACATGCTGTGGACAAAAAATTAATGTTGGTCCATAATGAGTACGATAAAACTTGCATGACAAAAATGGACGGTTAGGAAGAACTACAGTGGTAAGAGTTCGGTTCATTTGATGGGACGCGGATCAGATGGTGTTGCGAACACCACCCACCAGTGGTGGTGTGTGGATGTGTTGGGCGCTTTGGGGCCCAACGTGATGTAGAAGTTTTATATCCACACCGACCATCCGTTTTGGACCCTCATTTTGAGCACGAACCCAAAAATGAAGCAGATCCAAATCTCAAGTGGACCACACCACAGGGAATAGTGGTGATTGAAAGCCCACTACTATACTCATCTTGGTGGCCACAAAAGTTTTTTATCAGGCTGATATTTGTAATTTCCCTTCATCCAGATATTAGTAATCCTATCAACAGGTTAGATGACAGAAAAAACTACGGTGGGCCCTAGAAAGGTTTCAACGGTGGCTGTCGTTGTCCCCACTTTTTCCTATTGTGTGGTCGACCTGAGCTTCGTATCTACTTAATTTTTGGATTCATGCCCTAAAATGAGGGTCCTAAAATGATGGACGACGTGGATATAAAACTCATTCATCATGTTGGGTCCCACAGTGCCCAACACATCAACACACCACCATTGGGAGTGGTGTTGGCAACACCACCGAATCCAAGTCCCACTTGATGAGTGTACCACCGTGATTCTGATTCCTGGCATGTTCATCTTACACCCTAATTGATGAATGGCCCGGATCTCTGACACGTGTGCAGTACGCACGGATCACTGACACGTATTCCACCTGCTTATCAGATGAAAGGGAATCACATGAGGGAGTCGCACACTGAGATACGAAATGACTAGACCATGGCTTGGAGAATGATTAAGTGTACTACACTGACACAGAGCCCTTTCAAAATCAAATCAACATTTTAAATCGAAATGGAATAGGAGTTGGGGCACGTGACTGTTGATGAGGTGGGGCCCATCATGGATGATGGGCCATCAAGGTAGAGGCCTCTTCCTACAAAAGATCCTGACCATCCATTTAAATATTTGCAAGCCGACAGGGATACATGGCAACGGCAATGATTACATAAAAGTGTTACCGTATCGTTTTGTCCGTTTGTGTCATTGACACTAAAATAGGTAAAAACAGGTTTGTTACAGTAAATCCCATTGCATTGCTATTATTGCATCCAGATGGTAAATTGTTGGATATGCGGTCATGATGCAATTATCCTAATTATTTATATGATGGTGACTATAAAAAAATAAAAATAAAAAATCTCAGATTGGAATGTTTTATGCCTACAGGGCCTGTTTGATTTTTTCCCTCAACTGTAATCATTTAACCCTCTTACTTTTAATATATACATTCTCCTTTTACTGTTGTTTAGTGGGCAATTGATGGGACCTTTCCTTCTTGAATATATATATATATATATATATATATATATATATATATATATATATATATATATATATATATATGTGTGGGAAATGGTACTATGAGGTCGACCTCATGGGAAGTTCCCATGAGGTCGAGCTGTGTGGGCCCCACTGTGATGTGGATCGAAAATCATCACCATGCATTTGATAGGTCCTCTTTAGGATATGGGATATCCCAAAAATCAGCCATATATGGAACTCTGGTGGGCCATACCATCAAAAACCATGTGAAGGCATGCCTAAATTATCTAAAATCACTTGGTGGGTCCCACCTGAGTTTTGGATGTGGCTGAAACTTGGTCCAACCCCTCATCCAAGTGACACACACACAATGGATGGGCTGGATTTGTGAACCACATCTCAGTGGGCCCAACAAGCAATCATGAATGTTTTAATGGGCGGGTAACCCCTCTCAACTATTGCCTGTGGTGTGGCCCACCTAATTCATCAATTGACTTGATATTCAAGCCAGTGTCCCATCATGGAATGGTGCATCTAACTGATGGGGTAGATGTTCGACAGACATCACGGTGGGGCCCACACAGCTCGACCTCATGGGAACTTCCCATGAGGTCGACCTCATAGTACCATTTCCCGGCCTCATGGGAAGTTCCCATGAGGTCGAGCTGTGTGGGCCCACTGTGATGTGGATCGAAAATCATCACCATGCATTTGATAGGTCCTCTTTAGGATATGGGATATCCCAAAAATCAGCCATATATATATATATATATATACATATATATATATATATATATATATATATCACCTGTGCTTCCTTAGGTGCACACGTGTGCAACCTTTGCTCCTGTGTCATGGGCACAAAATCTGAAATGGGGCAGCTCATCAGGTTCCGAGGGCCCAACTTTTAGCATGGCCATCAGAGTTTGGGATCTTATTAAAAGTTGGGCTTGGGTTTTCATGAGGTGTTGCATCACATAGACTACTTAGACTACGTGCTCATAGATTTCAAAAAGTTCTCACAAGTTCCCGTGGAAACTAACTCCTGTATGATCATTTCATTGTATATATATAACACATTTTACAACCATTGTATGCTAAGGGCAGGCCATTTCGGTAAGTGGGCTTAAGAGGTATTAAGTGGGATAAATTGCATTTGATTTCCTGCAAATTCCATGAGATATTTGGAGGCAAGATAAAGATTGAGATTAAGTGGAACTGAATTGCATTTGGTCCATGCCAAATTCCTAATGGATTTTGAAGTCAATTACATTTGCAGGCATCACATTAATATGCATGTATTTTACTTTTATCCATGCAGTCTATCTACTCATATCCATCCTTTTCACTTGACATTTGAGTTATATACATGTTCAAGTGAACACATTAGTTAAGAATTTCGTCAGTGATTAAGAAAGAAAAATGCTGATGTATCTCTATTTTGTTTGTAGATTTCCTTCCAAGAGGGCATTTTATCTTCAATTTGTAGAGATTTTTTTTTTTTTTTTTAATAGAAATGTGGGCCTCACCTATTATACGACCAACAGTCCATCTCATAAAAATATTACCAAGGCCGCTTTATCCGTAGTCAGAAAACCCCTCAACGCTACTTCTCAAACAAGTCAAATCATCTTCTAAGGGCCTGTTTGGGTGCAGAACCAGATTCTACAGAAAATCTAGATTCCACTGTTGGAATCCAAAATTGCATAAACTAGAGTGGAACTCAGGTTTCATCAGTAACTTGCTGTTTGGTTGAAAACGGTGCAATTCAGATTGTGTTCTAACCGTTGTTTGTGGCATGGCCCACTTGAGCTTCAGATCCACCTGAGAACCTTCTCCCTGGCCTATTATAGTCCCACAAGACAGATGGCCAGGTTGGATGGCAAATAAACATTATAGTGGGCCTTAGGAAGTTTTTAATGTTGGACGTTCAATCAACACTGTTTTCCTGTGGTGTGGCCCACTTGAGATTTAGATCTACCTCATTTTTTGTCGAATGACTTTAATTGAGATTTCAAAACTAATGGACTGTAGAGATATAAAACATATACAACATAGATGTACAACGCATACATGGAGGTCGTGACGCTCACTTCCGCCTCTTTTTTGTTCCGTAGAAATGGTCGCCCACACCGTTTCCATTAATCCAGTTCCACTCAATTTAGGTTTCTAAACAGAATCCTATTTGGCTGGAACTTGCCACCAAACACCCTAGTTAAAATCAAATTCTGCTGGAATCTAGATTTTAAGCTGGAAACGAGTTTCCAGATGCCAACCAAACGGACCCTAAAGAGTATAGCCATTGGACCTAAGGTCAATATGATGATGAAGGTGGCTGCCTAAAAAATATTTAAGATTAAAAAAAATACAAAACAGTGCCACAAAAGGTCGAACGGGCCAATATTTTAACTAAAGTTTATTATTAGTTGTCCTCCATGGATGCTGAGGATCATCTTGTAAACAGTTTGGAGTATGGAATTTGCCATAGAAGATATCATGATAAATTCATGTGGTGGTTATATCACAATAATTCAACCGGCTAACTGAAATTTTCAGATCATATTTAAATAAAATTTTGTTTTTAATCATCCATTCTTTACAGGATTTCTAATATCATTTCCTTATGTTTTGGTCAAAAAAAAATCAATGGTTTGCTTAGGCTGTAGAATGTGCTAACAGTATCTAGCGAACACAATTTCAATTTAGTGCTACCAACTGTACTCATAGTTCTCTTTCAGGACCGGTGTGGTGCACGCTATACATGTATGAAGATGGCATCATCTAGATATGATTTTTTTTTACGATGATTACAGTTATGAAATAGCTACGCATAGATAATATCTATAAGCGTACAAGCTTACCTAAGTAGTGCACCGCCTTTAGTGGTTATTACATCAGTGTTGTTTAAGAGGCTAGTGCAATTTTATGTTACGGTTGAATCCGCAGTCCCAATGGTTTGGGTGGTTGCATCACCATGACTGGTGTATAGTTTTCTGAGTGTGGGTCACACCCATCATGGTCACCAACCATGGATTCCCTTCTGATGTAGAGCAGGTCGTTGAATACTTAATGGCTTAGATGGATAAAAAAAAGATCGGTCATAGTCGAAAGTGATCTAGACCATCAGGACTGTAAAACGGTCACATCTCGCAATCTTGAATGAATTACTGAACATATAATATATTATTTTGGAATAGCTCAAGCTAGTAAAGTCAACCAAGCTCATGCCAAATTTGTGAGATTCGACCCATTTGTTAGTCATTAGCTTAGTTTTAGTAAGTTTTGTTTTAAACATATCTTTTGATCAATAGGGTTTTAGAAGTCGGGCCCACATGAAAATGGCTTAAAAAGGTGTGTAGAACCACATGGTTGGGCAAATTGAAAACTTTTTATTTTTGTTCAAAAACAAAGAATTCTAATAGGAATAAGCGACGTCTATAAATAGTAAGTCAGGTTTTATATGTGTTTTAGTTTGAGTTGGACTCTACTACTTTCTTTTTAAGGTTTAGTTTATTATTTAAAGCATTATAATTACGTTATTTGACATTCAATCAATTATTATGAATTTTTTAAAAGTTATTATATGTTTTATCATCTCTCTCAAGATATTTATCTCAGGAAAGGGAGATGTGCTCGACCTTACCACGCCCTCCCTACATCTCCGTCCCTTGTAAATAAGACGCTAGCAAGCAACTAACTTAATGAGTCAACATTTGCATGTGGGGATGTGCTTACCATTTTGTCATTAAGTGCACCTTCATGTTTGGCCTTCAACCCAAACATTGGGCCCATTAAACTCATGTCAGCCCTAAAACCAACTAATTGTAGGTGTCCCGATCTCAACTGTTTCCCTATAGCATGGTCGATATGAATTGTGGATTAGACCTATTTTTTGGGCTCCAATGTGACAATGAGACCACACACCTAGTGAATGGTGTGGATCTCATGAATGTTTCCTCCCTTCATATGGCTACAATAGGCAAGTAAAACCCACCTCTTCTCATCTTTACGTGTAATTGGCATGAAATGTGTTATTGGGAAGCTTGTGCAACAAAAGCTTCATAGGTTCCTCATTATAATTGTGTGACGTTTACTCCGTGAGTATATTGCATCAGCTCATTTTAAAAGGTCAGGTAAAAAATAAAGAACTTTAGAAGCTTGAGTGGGCCACAATGTAGAAAAGAGTGAGGGTGTTGCTCATTATTAAAACTATTCAATCATTTATCATTTTTTTTTTTTTTTGTAGTACAAATCTTTCATCTATTTCTCCTTCTGCTCTCATTCTTGCCAACACTTCTAACACGATGACTCGTGCCAAACAGCGATTAGATGATTGTCAAGGAATTAACATGATAGGAAAATTAGGTCAGTACATCTTTGGTGCACCACCAAAAGGTGGTCTCATTTCCGATCTTAGACGCCTCTAATGATAAGAGTATCTTTTGTACGGTGAGGATCATCCAAATGAAGGACGTGGTTTGGCTGGGGACCTGAACACCATCCACTAGTTGGTGTCAAAGCTCTATGGCCCCCACCATGATATATGTGTTTTATCCACCTCGTCCATCCATTTTTGCAGCTCATTTTACGGCATGAGACAAAAAATGAGGCAGATACAAAGCTTAAGTGGGCCACATCACAAGAAACAATGAGGAGAATGATGACCACCGTCGAAATCTTCTTACGGTTTACAGTGATGTTTATCTGTCATACAACCTATTCATAAGATCACAAAGAGCTAGATGAATGGACAACACATATATCAGTTTGATCCAAAATTTTTGTGGCCCCCAAAAATTTACAGACGATAACTTTTCAATTCGCACTGGTTCTTGTGGCGTGGTCCACTTGATCATTGAATCTACCTCATTTATGGATCATGCCCTAAAATTATCAGTGAAAATTGATGGACAGAGTGGATAAGACACATATATCATGTTGGCACCCTAAGAGCTTTGACAACAGCTTGCTGGCTGGTGCTCGGGTCACCAGCCAACCCGCGTCCCCAAAAGAAGTGATTTTTAAACCTTTCGACCATCACTGTAAACGTGGCCCCGGATCCTACAGAGCACACTCTAGGGTGCTCCAGTCGCAGTCTGGCAGATACTACAATTCCACAAAGTAGGCAAAAGAGGAAACAAGACATCGCTTCACATGCACGTCATCTAGCTTATCAGGACCATCAGTTTAGTTCACCACATCCTCGATGGGCCACCATCTAAAAATCATAGAAATTAGACAATCCTGAGTCTCCAATAAATAGATTTTTTCTTCTGATTTGATCTGCACCATTGAACGTTCTTATTTTAAACATAGGATTATCTCATCGGTGTAGCCTTTAGGCCACGGCGTGCACCCGTTGCTTGGCCATTTATATGTACCTGGTGCGGCCACGGACGGTACAACAAGCTTAAGTTCTAGTTGAGGTGCATTTTAGGAGTTATGCTATAAAATCATAAAAAAAAAAAAAACAAAACAAGAAAACAAAGATGTGACGCTTCGAACCAGACCTTTTTCGTTCAACATGCACGTTTGGCCCACCTGATGAAAATCTACATGGTAGGATTCCCACCTGATGAAAATACGTGAGAGAGTATTGTAAATGAATTCATAAATAGATAATTTTTGTCACACCACAATAGTTACCTGAACCCATGACCTCGTGTTGAATTTTTGTCCCACCACAATGTGTACTGGAACCCATGACCTCATGTTGAAACTCTTATGAGTCTACCACCGAACATACGAGCTGATTACATCTATCGAACGGTTAGATGTCAAATAAATATAACATAGCCCCACATGCAGTTCTTTTTGTTTGACCTTGAGCTGCAGTGATAAATTTATTATTTGTGAAAAAGAAGTCACAATCATTTTATAATTTCTCTGCTCAAAAGTTGGTAAATATGTAATTGTGAGGAATCCTGCGATAAAAATATAGCCGTTGAAATCTGACACCCAATGTTATGACTGGTTTTGTCTGATTAATTCATAAAAGGGCATTTGTTTCCAAAAGTCCCAAGAGATAACAATCCTCCTTGAGGCAATAATTACACACCACCCAACGGCTACGATTTTTTAATCACCACAACTTTTGGGCTACAACTTATTCATATCAGTAGTCCAAAAGATCAATGGTCCTTATGCCCTCTCTCCCATCTCCACCATATCAATGGCACATGCAAGTGTGATCAGGGCCATTGATCGAGTAGGCCACCATATAGATGAGCCATTGCACATAAACTAATATGTGTACATGCATAACAGGTATGCAAATGGGTGGTGAAAAAGTTCACATGGAAGACAGATATCATGCCTCATAAGGGAGCGGATTAGGTGTTACCCGGGTAACACCTTAGTGGGTGTTATCCTTACCGTGTGGGGCTCACCTTGGTGAATATGTTGTATATCCATGCCGTCCATCCGTTTTTTCATCTTATTTGAGGAAATTCTCCAAAAAATTAAGGAGATTAAAATCTCAGGTGGACCACACTAATGGAAACAGTGGTAAATTATCATTAAAAACTTTTTATAGGCTACAAATGTTTTGGATCAAGCTGATCTATGTATTTTCCCTTCATAAAAGATTGTTTGACCTTATCAACAGGTTGGACGTAAGATAAAAGTTACGGTGGGTCCCTAGGAAGTCTTTAATGGTGGTAGTTCAATCACCATTATTTCATATGTTGTGGTCCAGCTGAGATTTGGATTTGCTTAATTTATGGGGCCACCTCCTAAAATGATCTGGAAAAACGAATGGACGGCGTGGATATACAGAAAATCATCAAGGTGGGCCCCACAGTAAGGGTAACACCCACTATGGCGTAACACCTAATCCGCTCCCGTCGCACGAGGGCCTACTGTGCCATTGGGCCGTACGGCCAAGACTCTTTATATGATGGTCCCAACATGGAGGGATTCCCCCAAATTCTCAAGGGGACAACCCAAATCCTGATAATGCCCCCCCCCCCAAATAGGAGGGTTTGTAGACCCACATGCAGCCCTAACACGCGGCACACACTCCAATTTAGCAATCTGTCGGATATCTAGGGGAGCATAAGGTGGGCCCCACCTTGAGCTGGCAGACTGCGATGGATGATAGGCAGGCACTGGAAAATTATACATGTGACTCAATTTAAACCGTCCAAGTATTGGGCCCCACTTTAGATGGTTTATAAAACAACAACTAAATTAGTGGGTATCTAATGGATGGTTGATATGAAAAATAATCGACGGTTTGACTTCAAGAAAGGAATCTCCGTAAATCAAGGGTTAAGATCACTCAATTAATTAGAATTTAGTTTAATGAACTCCCTACTGTTGGTCCCATGATTTGGCCTGTGATGCATGTGAATGGTTTTCAAGTGCCTGCATATCAACAACGCCACTCTGCCAGAGTATCAAATGACTTTGCAGTGCAATCATCAAGTCAGCCCACTCATCAGGTGGGCCTCCCCTGAACCAAAAGAATGAACAATGAAAAAAAGACTTGCAAACGGTTGGCCCTTCTGATCAGCATATTAGGGGTGCAACTAGGGTTGGATCAACTCGAATCCAGTAGCCGAACAAAAAGTCAAGGATGCAAGTTGGTTTGGGTCAACCTGACCTTAATGGCTCAACCCAAAGATAGGTTGGGTTGCCCTTGGGCTGAAAGTCCTAGATTGGGTTGGCTTGGCTGAGGCCTTTGCCACCAAGCCAACTCAGACCCAAACCAAACCCAACATTACATATGGTATAAACCTATGCAAGTTAGAATTCATGATTGGAGTGGACTTGAGGACTCTTAAAGTCCCTTGATATACATTGATACATCATCCTCTAACGGCCCGACCTTTTATATCAAGTGGTTGTTTGACATGTGTCTCGCCTACTAGCTCAGCCAGAAGATGCATAGGCGTTTCAACAGCAGGTCTCAGGTTCGAGTGCTTAGGAGACACACTAACCCCACGGGTTGGTGGGTGCATTGTGTGACTAACCGAGTGGGTGTATTACCCAGCTAACAAGGCAAGGTGGGTGCATTGCATGACTAACCAAAAAAAAAAAAAAGTGGTTGTTTGACATGGTATCCAAGTGCAAAGTCTTGTGTTCGAATATCGGAAGTAGTGAATATGTCTCGGTAATATATTCTCCTAGAATTGTTACCTTGCTTGATCTTCAGAAATGATCTCGATCTCACCGAGTTTTATTACTACATTGTGGACCCAGCCTTGCACTTGAGACCAAAGACCATGTGCTAACTGGTCTGATGACTTTTGAATAATTTCTTTAAACATTCATAATTTCTTTAATTTTATTTGTTTATGGATAATGATTGTAAACCTTATTTTAATACTTAGTTACAAGAATTCCTTGGGGCTCGTTTGGATACCACCAAATAAGTTGCTTTTTCTACTTACAGCAGTAGATAAGTAACTTATTTCAGATAAGTAAGTTTGGTTTATGATTAGTAATAAGTAACTTTTTTACTTAAAAGTACATAATTACTTCAGTTAATTTTTTTTAGCTTTATAACTTTTCGTAAGTTGCTGAAGACGAGAACAGGGGGGAGAGACGAAAGAGAGAAAACCAAAGATGCTTTTCTACATTTTGGATAATAAGTATATTGTTTACCAAACATGCTTATCTGCTGATTAAGTAGAAACTAAGATAAGTTACTTAAGTAACTAACAATCCAAATGAGCCCTTAATGATATTATTGACATTTAAATGTTTGTTTTGATGTGTAAATTCACTAGCTACTGGTAACTTAAATTTGTGTTTGGATTGAGTATTCAGTACCTTGGCTTAAGCTTGGGTTGGGTAGCTTGGTAGAGCCTTGGGTCAACTACTCTTGAGGTTGGGTTAGGCTTGAGTTGACCCCTACCCATATGACCCATCCGAATTGCACTCCTAGAATGGATAGTCCTAATTCTCGTACCTTGGTCATCTTACATTAGAACCACTTTGATGTGGATTTCTTTTATTTTATTTTATTTATTTATTTATTTGAGAATTTCCTACTTATTGGGAGCCCGGTCAGCTAAAGAGCTTATGTGGAGCCCACCTAGATGCTTATATGACATCCACTTCAACCATCATTGGATGCAACTCATATTAGGATGTGAGCCGAAAATAAGGCCTATCCAAAACTAAAGGGAGCTACACCGGAAAGAAAAGTGGCAATGAGAACGTTACCAGTGAAACCTTCTTGGGGCCACTAAAGTTTTGGATCAAGCTAATATTTGGTTTTCACCTCCATCCTAAGGTCCTGTTTGGACAGTTGTATTAGAAGAGATTGAATTGCAAATCATATATTTCCAATCATGTTCCTTGTTTGGACCTTCCTTCATTCGTTGGCGCTGGGTTCAAGACATTGGAAACCACGCCAGATACCACGTCGTGTTGAGAGGGATTCTCCCAATCGCTAGGGTTGTGTGGAGCCCACATCAATGTCATGACAAATTCATTCCATCCATTTGTTTTAAAAGGCCATAATAGTATAAGAGCCTAAAAATCAGGGAGATCCAAAACTCAGGTGGGCCATGCAGCATGAAAAAAATGGGAACGGAAGCGTCCATCGTTGAAACCTTCCTGGAGCTTACCATGATGTTTGGTCTCTGTCCACACCATCCATCCATTTTTCAAGATTAGGTTAGGACATGGATCCAAAAATCAAGCAGATCCAATGCTCAAGTGGGCCACACCACAAAAAGCGATGGGGATTGAACGCCTCCCATTGAAAACCTTTTGAGGGTCACAGAAGTTTTGGATCAACTTGATAATTGTGTTTCCCCTTTATCCAGGTCTATGTGACCTCATGAACAGGTTGGATTACAAATAGACATCACGGTGGGCCTTAGGAAGGTTTCAACAGTGGTCGTCATTGTACCACTGCTTTCTATGGTGTGGTCCACCTAAGCTTTGGATCTACCTCATTTTTGGGCTAAGGCCTTAAAATGCTCTCACAAAGTGGATGGATGGTATTGATGTAACACATACATCATAATGGGGCCCACAGCTTGTTGGATATCTTAGATAGAAAGATAATTTATCGTTAGAGTCAACATTCTTCCCAACGTTATGCATCATATGTATTGCTAAACACCATCTTCTATAATCCAAACATGGGGTTGAATTTTGAAAATCCAATGGCACTGTCTAATGGCACTAACTGACAGTCCACTGCCACACATAATGATCACCCTTTTCAAATTTCATCCCATATAATACCATTTAATAGTGTCTAATCCCACGGGCCAAATAGGCCCTAATAGGACTCGATGGGATAAATGCATCACATGGGTCCATGAAGCTTTCAATAGTGGGCATCCTTACTTGAACGGTTCCCTATGATGTGGCCCACTTGAGTTTTGGATCAACTTGATTTGTGGTCTCATGTACTAACATGAGCTAGAGCAAATGATGGGCTAAGTGGATGTCACGTATACACGATGGGAGCCCATTGAGCTTTTTTCATTTGCACCCACTCTTCAAGACCCCCTCATGCACCCCTTAAATGTCCAATCTGCTTTTCAGTTTACATCATGTATACTCACTCCATGAAAAGGGTATTGGAATGTATGCCCTTTAAATTGAAGAAATTATATATCTTATTCTATGATGATTTGTTTATTGCTTCCTATATATTTGTTCATCTTGAATTTGGCCACGGGGGATGCATGTGTGGTTTACAAGTGTGCTAGAATTGATTGAATCTGATTCAAACTGTGACTACTAATCTTAGCATTAAGATAGAGCGGTGCTTGGTCATAGTTCAACTATCCATCTATTCAGCCAATTGTCTAGCCAATATTAGGCGACTTGCGAAGGATAGGGCTCTTCCTCTATTGAGTTCTTTTTGCTTTGGAAAATCAAGGACTTTCAAAGGTGTAGCAATTGTACGGTCAAACGAAAATAAATGGAAGATGGATGCGGAAATGAGTAGGACTTACCACTGTACGGTAGGATCACCAACCTGAATGAGAGTAATGGGGTGCTTCGTGGAGCAGCGTGCTAATAAGCGAGGTAAAGGCAATGTCGAGAATTACAATTATGGTCAGCCCATCTTATGAGCATAGGCAGATGATTCCTAAGGCTAAGATCTTCCTTCAAATCCGGCACGCAGGCACAAATGGAAGGAAATTATAGTTATTGGCTAAGGTCGGTCCGGCGTAATCATAGGGACGAACTGAAATACTCCTAGAGACTAAACATCTCACGGCTGATTAGCAATAGAGATGATAAGTTAAGATAAAACAGTGTTGGGCTGGTTGACTGTTGATTGGATTTTTTAGTTTGATCATGGATCTTTCTCTTTGTATCTGCCTTCGCTATTTATAGCATTCCTAATTAAGGTGTGAGGATAATCGCTCATCCACATGGAGCCTTTGCATATAACCAACTATAAAGGAGTGGCTACCTTTTTGCCAATTATGTTTTGCCTTTGTCGAATGCCCAAAACATGCTCCAACACTAACGTAACCATAATGTACTTATCCAAAGATTGCATAAATGCCAAAGCTCTCTAAAGATATAACCCAGCTTCCGTATCTCTAGTGCGTGCTTAAAAAAAATCATATATGCTAGATTTTGGTACAAACACTATTGTTGTGTATACATGAAATGAAATGAATTATAACTGACGTGGATTTGATTAAAAGACTTTATTAAGATATCTATTTCCTTTGGAAATTAAGTATGATAAGTTCTATACAAAATGCATTGAGGCTTAACTTATTCGATTTTAGACTTAAAATATTATCATGGCCCAGTAGATAAATCAAGATAACTTAATCAATGGGTCACTATATATGGTGTCATTGTTGTATGTTTGTTGAGTCTCTACCATGGGACATTGTCCCCACATATGGAGGTGAATACATGTGTATCTATTGTTGGATTTAAAAAATAAGTTAAATTTTACTATTTAGTAGCTTTTACTTTTCGTGCTTGTTATGATTATTCTTAGATTAAATGGAACTTAGGGTCCTAGTAGTGACTTGATATGTTACTTCTTTTCAACAAAATGGAGTTCTTTTAGGTAGGACACGTTGAGTTGACTAGCCGATCAGCTTGCGTATGAGCATTATGATTCTCAACGAGGGATCTATGTTTTTCCCTTTTTTGTTTAGCTTTATGTAAAGAATCAGAATGATTAATCAACATGGTTAGTCAAACTTAATTTTGTAAATTATTTGATCAAAAAAAGAATGATTAATCAACATGGTTGGTCAAACTTAATTTTGTAAATTATTTCAACAAAAAATTAATTTTGAAATCATCATATGCATTGCTTTATAAAATCAACCACTTAATTAGATTTATTTTCCGATTGAACAATCATAGAAATAGGATGTGGTGGCCTTAGAATAGTGGGCCTTGAGCTGATACGTTGAAGAATATACGTATAATAAAATGAGGTAGAACAATTGCATACATTTACGTGTAATGTATTTGGAAAACGTCCAAGCTTGAACAAAGTCCTTGCATGATATAATAAATTTATTGTAGATCTTAGAGATGAAGTTAACTACAAGTATTGACCTTCTATAAACAAGGAAGATCATCCTACACAGACTTTTCTTGGCATTTAAATTAAGAACTTTAGAACAAGCTTGCTGCAATGATCTCAGTTGTCTCTTATCATGGTAGGCAATTGAGAGAGATGGGCACATGGTCCATCCAAGAATAGGGGCATCATACCAACGATCAGGATCACCCGAGCCATCTGGAACATATGTACGTTGTTGAGGCACTGAGATTCTGATGATGGGTAGCTCAGTGATCACGTGATAGAGGTCCAGTCGAAATAAAATAGAAATTCTTTTTTACCAGCTGGGTAATGGAGATTTTTAGTATAGTACGAAGAAAACTGAAGAAAGTGATTGAGAGGAATTTCAATTTGAGTAGGAATGTACCGGAGAATATATATTGGAATTGATATTTACACACACCTTCTTTGACAAATGCAGCCTATGTTTTCTGTATTTAGAGATATAAGATTAGAATTTTGTGGTGTTGGATTATCAAAAAGTAGGGAGAATGGGAGTGGGTATGAAAAAGGGTGGGTGTAGATAGTGGTGGTCACATAGAATAGTGATAGTTTCTGCAAAAATCTACAATGGATCTTAATGTCGGCATTTTTCATTCTATTTATATGCTTGCTTTCTCTCATATTTCCTCGTACCAGTCCGTCTATCCTTGCATCTTCCTCTTGAATGCACCGCCTCTTGAATGCACCACACAAGATCGATCTCTCTCTCTCTCTCTCTCTCTCTCTCCGTGTTATGGGGTTTTTGTTTTTGGGTTGTTTGAGTTGTGTGCTTGTTTACGTGTTATAATACATACATCTCTCTCTCTCTCTCAAAAACTTGCAACACTTTCTATTGGGTTGTTCGCTTTTATAGTTTTATTATTGAAGAGAAACACAGCCCACTCCGGCTGCTCTCTCTCTCTCTCTCTCTCTCTCGCTCTCTCTCAAACTTGCAACATTTCTATTGGATTGATCGCTTTTATGGTTTTATTATTGAAGAGAAACACAACCCACTCCGACCGCTCTCTCTCTCTCTCTCTCTCTCTCTCTCTCTCAAATATGCAACATCTCTATTGGATTGTTCGCTTTTATGGTGTTATTATTGAAGAGAAACACAACCCACTACGATTGCTACAAACATCCTTTCTAGTGCTGTTTATAAAACAGCACAAGCTTGTATTATTCTACAGCCAAAAGTAGACTGGATGGATGTATTTAGCAATAGAGCGGGTGTTTACGTTCAGCTTCCTTTGTTATTTGTGGGGCGATTCCCGACTAGGGTTATGGGGTAAGGAGCTCTCTTCAGTCCAGTCCAAGATAGTATTAAGCCAATCTCCGCTGCTGACTCGTTGGCTCATGAACTCATCTAAAGGCTAGGATTCCGATGTGTTTTTGATCCAACGATGCGGGAGCCGTGTTTGGTTCTGTCTGTCTCGTCTTGGACTGAAGGGAGCTCCCTTCAGTTCCACAACCCTTTGTCGTCCCTCTCATTTTTTTGGTCCCACCATACACAATGGCATCCATGTAAGTAATCTAAACCGTCCAACTCATGACCCCACAGTGTAAATTGCACCAATCAGGTGTTGATCTTAACCATCTGATACTTGAATGTGGATCCTTGATTATTATTTTTGGGTACCAATGGATGGTTATGTGAGATCTTGTCCATCCAAAAAGGGCTTCACAATATGAACAGTCTAGATTGAATTGCATGTATGCCACGTGTATGGTGGATGACTCAACTCCATTCCTAACACTCGACTTTTATACTAATGCATGCTTTATTTCATCTCCTTTGACAGGTCTGCCAACTTCTCAAGCAATACTTAGAAGAGTACTGTTGAGATGTTTCCATTTGTTAATTACCTGTTTGTGGGACATCCCAGCCGTGCATTAGGTGGGCCCACTACGAAAAATGATCATCTAATATGTACTTTTTCTCTGTATCAATGATAATAAGAATTTCTTTTCCATTTTTCCTATTGTACATGTTGGTCTACAGAGGCCGGTTCCTGCACGCCGTTTGTAGATGTGTGTGGGGTCCACCTTGATGTGTGCATGAAATCCAACCGCCCATCATGCGATCCCCCCTCCTCTTCTCCTTTTGGCCATCTAAAACTCGAGTTGGCCACACTTTTAGTGGGGGGCTGACCCATCCTAACTTTTCCTAGTGGTGTGACCCAGCTGTGTTTTGGATCGGTGCGATTTTGGGATAATGGTTGAACTTGAAGGCCACTCCTTAGGGATCGAGTGGATGGATGCTGCAGATCACAGTGGGCCCCACACACGGGGGAATGCTGATTAGGGGAGGCTGTGACCATGTGACCCACCTTGATGCATGTTGTATATCCACACCGTCCATCAGTTGAAGTTACTAATGGTGGGCGTTCAATCACCTTTGTTTCCTGTGGTGTGGTCCACTTAAAATTTGGATCGGCTTCATTTGTCTGTCCGTGTGCTAAAATGAGCTGTAAAAACGGATGGACGGCGTGGATGTACAATACATACATCAAGGTGGGCCACACGGTCACGGCCTCACTGAAGTTGTTCTTTCCCTCACCTCACCGAATCAGCGTACGGTGAGGAAATGATCTCCCACTGAAATTAAATCCACCTAGCTCTTATGATGTTGGGCGCGGTTTAGGTGGATCCCTGGTCCACTGAGGTCGGTGGATCCCCAACTGTGGGGCCACTGTGATGTATGCACCTTACATCTACACCGTCCATGCACTTTGAAAGCTCATTCTAGGACATTATCCCAAAAATGAAGCAAATCCAAATCTTAGGTGGACTATACCACATGAAATAGTAGTGATTGAATCCACACCATTTAAAACTTCATGGGGCCACTGGAATGATTATTTTTCATCCAACCTGTTGAAAAGGTCACAAAGACCTCGATGAAGATATCAAAAAAATATCAGCTCGACCCAAAACTTTTGTGACCCACGCGAAGCTTTTAATGGTTGGAAACAATGTATTATGGTCCACCTGAAATTTAGATCTATTTAATTTTTTGAATCATGCTCTAAAATGAATTTTCAAAATGAATGGACGGCGTGGATGTAATAGACACACATCACACAGTGGACGGCATGGTAAGGGATCCACCCACCTCGGTGGATCCGGCGATCCAGCGAAGCCTCGCCCTATGATGTTTGTCTCTAGGCTTCGAGCTGCAACCTCAGTGGTAGACAGCCCGCGATCCAACGGGTGCTGACGTTTGATATTCGGGCCCACCTCACCTTCTCATCATCTTACCCTTTTCTGCAAGCAAATTAACGGTCGCATTTAAATTTTGGATGGATGAAAGTTCTATGATCAGAGCCTGGCCATCCATTAGGTGGGCCACTCTGTACAATACAATGATCATTGGTATCCCATACATGGATCCTGTAGGGACCCCTCTGTAACGCCCCCACCGGATATGATATTGTCCGCTCTGCCCCTAAGGGCGCACGGTTTTGTTCTCGGGTTTTATCCCAAAAGGCCTCATATTCTTAAGGTGAGAACTCCACATATAGCCAGGACTCCGGGCGCTCATCCATCCGATGTGGGACAAGCAGCCACCAGGCCCTACCAATTGGAGCGCTATTTTCGAAGCCCGACCGATCCCAACGGGACCCGAATGACAACCCACGCTAGGACCACAGCCAAGCTGCATTGGGGCGCTAGAATCCCCCACCCTCAGGGCAGAGCCGCCCTCGGCTCTGATACCACCTGTAACGCCCCCACTGGATATGATATTGTCCGCTCTGCCCCTAAGGGCGCACGGTTTTGTTCTCGGGTTTTACCCCAAAAGGCCTCATATCCTTAAGGTGAGAACTCCACATATAGCCAGGACTCCGGGCGCTCATCCATCCGATGTGGGACAAGCAGCCACCAGGCCCTACCAACTGGAGCGCTATTTTCGAAGCCCGACCGATCCCAACGGGACCCGGATGACAACCCACGCTCGGACCACAACTAGGCTGCACTGGGGCGCTAGACCCTCCAAAACTGATATCATGCTGTGGGCCCCACCATTATGTATGTGTTTCATCCATGCTGTCCCTCCTTTTTGCCCGCTCATTTTAGGGCATTAGCTCAAAAATGAGGCACTTCCAAATATTAGGTGGACCACACCAGTGGAAACAGTGGTGATTAAACGCAGACCATTAAAAGCTTCTTGGGGGCCACAAAAGTATTGGATCAAGCTACTTCAAGGTCTGTGTGATCTAGTCAACATGTTGGATGGCAGATAAACATTAGAGTGGGCCCTAGGAAGTTTTTAACGGTGGGCGTTCAATCACCACTGTTCCCTGTGTTGTGGTCCACTTGAGATTTGGATCTGCCTCATTTTTAGGCTCACGCCCTAAAATGAGCTGGGAAATAGATAGACGGAATGGATAAAACATATACATCATGGTGGGGTCCACAGCACCGACCAGGGGTCACCACCGAATCCGAGTCCCCCATGTACATGCAGGGGCAAGGAGGCGCTCCAGTAGTACTGGTACCACCGTAGCCTTACAGTAACACTGGCGAGATGTGGGGCCCAAGTGATGTATTCACACCCATCTAACCCATTCATCAGATTCTTCCCCTCAAGAAACCAATAAGGCCCAGTACTCATACCGATCCAAAACTGAAGTTGGCCAAAGAAAAGGAAACGATCTAAGAAGGAACGTCTACCCTTGAGTTTCATGGGGGCACACCTGAGTTGCAAACAGCCTGCTTTTTGGCCTGACCAGATGAAGGGTCTGAACGGTAGCCACCCACCTGAGTATTGAACCGGGCTGATGTTTGACGACTGGGGTTTCTTATTGAGGTCACTATCTGATGAATGGGTTGGATTCCATGAACACATCATTGTGGGGCCCAGAGAGATTCCCCTAAGAAATCCACTCCGTACATCAGTTTATCAAGCTCACAATCTGACAGGAATCCAAAAATCAGGCAGATCCAAAACTCAGGTGGGCTATGCCACAGGAAACAGTGAGAATAGAAACGTCCACCGCTGAAACATTTCTGGAGCCGACCATGATGTTTTAATGACATCCAAACCGTTCATAAAGTTATAACCATTGTGATAAATTGTAAACACAGATATCATCCTGATCCAAAACTTGTGTCCCCCACAAAGTTTCTAATGGTGCTGTATCATGTAGCGTGGTCCACATGAGTATTGGATGTACCTTATTTTTGGCCTTCTGTCCTATTGTGAGCTTGAGAAACTGACGGACGGAGCGGATTTCTCATGGGCATCTCTCTTTGTAACAATGGAAGAGATCCAATGCCTTCAAGAGCACCGAACAGCTCACTCCATATTGGGTACCGTATATGTTGTACATGCGTGGATGATCTGAACCAAGCATACAGCGGGCCACGCCATTGATTGGCCACTACCTAAAATCTGACTTGATCAGGCAAAATCCTATGTCCTTGGAAAATGATTACCATATGCTACAATCACACTAATTTTTTGGATTTTGGAGCCATGATTGGAACTTCTGAAACACTTGTGTGAGATCCAAGGCCATTAATAAGGATGTGCCTGCATTGAAAATGCCCTGGAACAAAACAGGTCCACTCATCAGGTGGGCCATACATGTACACTGAATTCAGACCATTGGCCTTATTTTTCAGCTACCCATGTTTTTAATCAATGAAACGAGCTAGACGCCAAACCGAGCTTGGCACAGCTCAGCTCAATCAGCGGACTACTTGAGCTCGAGTTTAGCTTGGCTTAGTCCTCGAGCTCGGCAGGCCAACTTGGTTTGGTTGTAATTCTAGTAAGTTCGAGCCAAGTTCAAGCCTAATTAGAGCTCAAGCTTTTGAGCCTATATTGATGGGTCCCACACAACTTTCTCATTCCAGAAGCGAACAGGTTTAGATTGGGTAGCGGCAGATGGTCAGGGAAGGCTGCAGGTACAAGAGGTGGACAAGCAACTAGCAAGAGAGAGAGAGAGAGAGAGAGAGAGAGTACTCAGGGACAGGCAACTGGAGTAGCCAAGACACCGGACAGGCGAGGCAGACAAGCGACTAGTCTGGTCGTCGAGTGTAAAATGGAATGTGCAAAAATACCAAGGTTTAAGTTAAAATCTAAAAAGAGGCCCTGTTTTAAGTCAGTTTTATTATTATTATTATTTATTAATTAAAAACAAGCCGAGTTGAATAGAGCCAGGGCCAACTCGAGCTTGGCTAAAAAATCTAAAAGAATGGCTCAACTCAGTTTGAACCCAGCGTTCCATCCAAGTCAAGTCGAGCTAGTTCAAGCCGAGTCAAGGTAGCCTGACTCATGTCCAGCTCTATAACCAGGCTACAACATAAACAGCAAATAGTGCAAGAATTTTCACCGAAGAAAAAAAACGCAAGAACGATTCGCATGCAAAGGAAAGGAACAGCCGCCACGGACTATATCTCCAGTGGCTAGATTTTGATTTTTTTTTTTTTTTCAATGATCCAAGCCGTTAATGTGATGGGGCACCCCTTGAATCGGGGATACGCAAAGGCTCTTAAATTGAATATTTCTAGCCCTTCGATTATACAGAGGTTATGGCGACAGCCCATATTCAAAGCAAAAGATTCAAATTAATAAAGGGTCGACACAATCCAAATGGAAGGTTTTATTTATCGTCAATCCAACACAGAGTGAGAGACATCATATAAACGGTTTGGATCATCCCCAGATTATCTTATTGCATCACGCGGGGATGTATTAAAGCAAAAACCTCTTTATTTTTTGCTACATCTATGGCCTGACAAATGTAGCAGGTTCATCAGTTTGTAAAATGGGCCACCATATCAACGGTTTGGATCACTGAATCATAGCCCAGAATCCAGTGCAACGAATACTTTCAGGTCAGAACCCTGTATCATCCCTCCCAAGGAAACTAGCAAAAACCTTCTGTTACAACAGTTATAACCGCCGTAACAGTTTGTACTGTACCATTCCGGGTTTCATGTACCAGTGGAGCCATGGCCAGATGATCCAGACCGCTGATATGATGGGCCTCATCCTGGATGATCCCACCAAGCACTCCCCCAGATTGGAAAAATCCTAACTATTCAAAAAGAAGGCCAATGGCCTCATCACATTCAACTAAAATAGAAGGCCAATGGCCAGGATCCTCCAATCTATTGGATTTTTGGCACACGTACAATTGAAGGCTATCACATCCCGTGGACCCCATATGTACAAACATTCAACCGAGCATTGTATAACATGCAATTAAAGAGAAGCAAATAATAATAAAAAATAAATAAAATAGACAAATTCTCACCTTTCATCTGTTCTGAGCAAATAAAAGGGCTTCTATTTTCTAATCAAACCTTCTCTTTCCCTTTCATTATTTTTCCCCCAGCAACTGAAATTCAAACCCCACCTACTTAAAATCAGGGCCATCCATGTTCATGACCCACAGATCAAATGCTACAATGCAATCAAATGCCGTAAATTTCCATGCAATCACCACCTCTCTCTCTTTCACTCAGATTATTAGATTTCCCCCTTTTTCTCTTCTGAGGAGCCTACTCGCAGTGTATGACACACATGAACTAGATCTTATTTCATCAGGTGGGCCACACTTGTCCACTTAATGTGAACTGCTGGCCTCTTTTTCAACTGCATTTTTCATGCATGTGCACCCACCTGAGAGAGTGGACCACGCAATCACTATGGGGCAGCCACTGATGAATGGCCCAGATCCCATAAATGTGTTCCATGCTTCCACGTAGGCCCATAGGATTCTGATCATGCGTGGTTGGAATTATGAAAGTAGAGGCATGTTTGCATAAAGAAGAGTGTAGAATAGTTCGACTTCCGGTAAGCTTCGGATGATCTGAATAAACCTATTTCGGCTCGGCTCCTCAAGAAGGCATGGACCCAACTGCGCAACTCGTGGCAAGAGCTTGGCAAGTGGGACCCCTGACGAGGGACCACTTCTCGATTGCATCTCAACCTCCTCCATCAACCCGTCCACCACCTTTTTCAGAGATATTTCCACAACATTTCTGAAATCATCACTGCAACAAAATGGACCAGCAAAACATAGAAAACAAATTCTTTGGGATTGCAGGAAGTAGAAATTAAACTGAGTCAATTTAGAAGAACAAAAAACCCATAAGATTATTAGGATGATATAACAAAAATACCCAGAAAATTTTATTCTGAGACAAAATGGAAAAGGTCAGTAATCCCAAACGCATGCAACTCTTCTATGTCGGCCATGTGGGACCCAACATGTAGATGCCCCTGCCCAAGAATTAGTTAATGGTTCACATTCTCATGCCCCCAATGAACAGACATCCCCAAATCTCACAGGACAGGGCGGATGCATCCAGGCCCACCTGATGGATGGCTTGGATCTCACGCATAGATGCCATGTACATGGAGACACAAATGGGACCATCCCATACATGCATGCATGGTTAGGAAGCTTCCAGATAAAATATAAATATTTAACCGTACAAGTTTATTCTTATTAACAGTAACATTCAATAGAAGCTTATTTGGACCAGTGCTGGTGGCAAAGTCAAGATCGGCTTCTTTTTGGGATCCCATTGTCGAGATAATAAAAAAGAAACTTGCCAGGTGGAAGGGTACTACCCTGTATCTTTGGGGGGGAGAATTACCCTCATTAAAGGTGGCCCTCTCAAATCTTGCATTGTATTCTATCTTCAAGATTCCAACTTCTGTCGCATCTATCTGAAGGAATTTTGTTTAGAGAAGGGCATGAAGTGAACCATAAGTTCTACCTTGTCAATTGGAAGGAGGTGCATGCTGTTAAGGAGAGGAATCATGATGCGGACATCACGCCTTTCAAAGTATATCAATGCCATGGCACGTTTT
Source organism: Liriodendron chinense (assembly GCA_003013855.2). NCBI lineage: Eukaryota > Viridiplantae > Streptophyta > Magnoliopsida > Magnoliales > Magnoliaceae > Liriodendron > Liriodendron chinense. The sequence goes on along the minus strand of PVNU02001793.1, from coordinate 339,762 downwards.
TGGCAAAGCCCCGAGTCAGTTCTGCTTTAAACTACGAGGATGTACGGTTCAATGCTTAGACTAAGTTCCGAATTAGCACTAGTTAAGGTTAGAGTTTCCCAGAAACCCAAATGCAGATGTTGTTTGTCTGTATGTATCTTTCCAAACAGAAGAAATCAGGATGAGAGAACTATGCAAAAGAGAAAATCTGGGCTACTGACCTCGATAGAACGACCCGTGTCTCCCCCATGAGTTGGTCCAGTTTGCTGACATCTAGAAGCAATGCGGAACCATCACTTGATGCGGCCACCAGCTGTTTGTATACAATAGCATTTTCAGGTACCAAGTAAGTCACCCACTGAAGAGGGGACCCTATGCTCATGAATAATTCCAATATTTGCACAATGGTTTCACGTAGTTGGGTAGTGCTGAATGGGTCCCTCAGCTGCTTTCTGCACATGAAGATGACCAGAAAATGTGATATCAATCTATGCTGGTGTGAAAATGGACACAGAATAACCATTTGAGAAACGATAAGGAGATTTGTGGAGGATCGAGGGTTTTCTTCATGATACACATGCTAACATGGCACAAGTGCAACACAGGCCATTTATCAGATGAGGCCTGCCATGAACATGTTCTGACCCAAAATCAAATGGTCACCATTGTCCATTTCCTAACCGTTTGTTTGTTCTCTTTTATGTCAGGCCCCCTTGATGACTGGACTTTATTTTATGCAAAGGCACATCCATGGTGGGCCTACTTGATGAATGGCCCATATCTGGCACGTGTGCCATGAAGGAAACCCTGATACTCTTTACTCAAATCTACATGCCTCTAACCATTTTGATATGTAAAATAAGAAAATTGATGTTGGAAACACGGGTCTAACCAGACATGACAAAACGTAATGACCCAATAAGCTGACAGGTGTGTACAGAACCATAAATCACGTTAATGTGGATATAATAACACATTTGAAATCATAATGTGCATAAAATATATTTGAATATTGTAGAAGAGAATCCAGTGCTAAACACTAATATCTAAGTTAGCTATCAAGCACCCAATAATCAATATCCATGTAAGTGCCACCCATCTAAGAGATTTGAACTGTTCATCTAGTGTGCCCTACCATGAATGAGTTGTCAAGCTGAAAATCGCACTAACCATATGATCCTTAGCCATCGACTGGAGGAGATTTCCCCTTGAATGTTGACCATTGGTTGGATGTTTCCTTTAACTCCCATTTGTAATTCTAGAAGTCCTCAACTCAGTGGCTGTAAACGGACAACTGGTGTGATTTTTGGGGGTCCCGAGATGAAAGGTCCCAGCAGGGCCCCAAAAATGAAAGGTCCAGATCTTGTACATGGGTAGTGAATGTATGAATATCACATGCTTGAATAAAATAATATTTATATTGAATGTACAGAAAATGAATGAATAAAACAATTGATAAAAATATATTAAGAATATAAACAGGGTGTGTTCCAGCAGTAGTGTGGTACAAGAACCACCATTACTTATGTTGGTGCTGGTCTGTTTCAGGAACATTGAGCTGTGTATGACATCCAACCATCCAAAAGGTGCACCCCGCCATGATGGTCAGACACAATCAAAAGTAAGGCCTATCCAATCATCAAGTGTCCCTGGCTGTTGGGGGACTTTTGGGTGTGTGTGCGTGTGTGTGCGTGGCGGGGATGATATAGACCTTATTTTGGCACATACATATTGGGTTCCATACATATACCACATGGAATCATGGATCACCACTTGAATGGGGAGTTTTTGGGTGGCTGTGCATTGTCTTCTACGGTGGCCCACTGGACAACTGGATTGGCCTATTTTCAAGCTAGGCGCACATCATGTTGAGCGCACCTTTTGGACAGGTTAGATGTCATACACACACCATATGGGTTACATGAAAGCGTCGCACCACTATTACTTATGGTGGTACTGGTACCTGGAGTGCACTTCATAAACGGCTAAAAGAGTACAGAAAGCTGCAAACATCAACACATACATCCAACGTGGAAGTCCTTCAGAGAGGGAAGCACTCTACGTGACATGAGCAAGTTTAATCATTCAAAAGTTTAAAACTCAGGAAAGCGGGAAGTGGACTGCAAATATATGCATCTTCAACTTACTCCTTGAGAACTTCCATCGCAGCTCTCTGCATGTTCGGAATCAATGAGCTCATGCCATAGTTGGAAAGATAATCAGCAGTTGCTAGAAACTCTTGCTGGCTGTGCCTGTCAAATGCATCGATTTCATCCTGCATATCTCAGGATATGGCCACTGTTAATGACATTACACGCTGAATTGATAGGCATTGCCCACATGCACCCTTACAAAGGTGGGCCCCCCATGTGGATGACCTTGCCCAAAAGTAATGCCAATAAGATCATCCAATGACCATTCCAAATAATTACCAAGAGTCCACATTCAACACACACGTGTTGCCCAATTGATTTTTGGACCAGGTCACTACCACTTGATTTTCGGACCAGGTCACTACATGGTGAGGCCCACCTTATGCAGGGCTTGAATGTGCCACACAAGTGCCCCTTGTCACATTTAACCGCATGTGGAGAGCTGGAAGTGGACTTAGCAGGGCTCCAATATAGTAATCCAACCAACAGCCGAATCCTAGCTACATAATTATCATATAACCGAAATCACTTCAATTGCTAACCTTTTTCAGATATTTTAGTAGTCCAAATAATATTTAACAAAGATATGTATAGTTTTCGACACATAAATAATTGCAAGTATAGAGGGAAAGCACAGGTAAGCTTGGGCATTCTCTCTATAAATGAAAGATTTCTGTAATATCAGAAAAGGCACCCACGCAAAACTCAATAGAAATAGAAAGAGCATTATCCTCAGGGTACAGACGATAAGTAACAAACAATAAGAAACAAATACAACCAAAACTCACGAAGTTAATATGAATCGTATGATGAACAGCAGGAGAGGTCACACATTCGAGAGGGAGAAAGATATCTACAACCAGATAAAAGAGAGGGAGAGGAAAGGTAGAGACAAAATCCACTTAGATGCATCAAAAGTGAAGATCAGAGGCTCTTGGGGAAAGGCGGTCAGATTATAAAGAGAGGAGAGGTAGTTCAAAAGGTTGTTAAATGAAGACGCAGGCACAGGGATAGAACTAGGAGGGTCTTTGGTCCCTGGGAGGTCAGGAGTGCATGTGTATTACTATTACTGTTAAATTCAGGTGGGTGAAAAATAGCCTTAGTAAGGATGAGGAAAGGAAAGGTTGTGGGAACATGCGATATTCGAGAGCAAAATCAGATATGTTCCATCAGCCTTTTCAATAAAACCATGCCAAAAAATGCCCTATGAGTGGAGAAGTATCATCATACCCATCAACAAGAATAAAAAGCATGCACAAAGTTGCAGCAAGGGGGATCAAACTTATGAGTCACATTATGAAGCTTGGAGAAGGTGGCAGAACAAGGATTAAGATAAGAAGAAAGGATAGCAGAAAATTGTTTTCGCTTTTTCTTTTTTTTTCTTTTTTTTTTTTTGAAAGATGATGATAAATTAGAAAAGGCCGAAGCCAACGAAAGCAAAAATAAAATTACAAAAAAATTGGTCTGGCTTTACTTCAGGGAGATCAATAATTGAAGCTATTTTTCTACCTTAATTGATGGAGAAGTACAGAGATATTCATCATCATCATCATCATCATCTAAGCCTTATCCCAACTAATTGGGGTCAGCTACATGAATCATTTTCCGCCATTCCACTTTATTTAGAATGTCATATTGTTCAGATTCATGTTGAACGCTATAGCATAGATAGATTACAATCATCAAGTTATGGAGAAGTATAGAGATAAGAGAAAAAAATCCAAAATTGGCTTGTATAAATTTGGAGGAAGCATACAAACTATCTAAGATCATTACTCAAGTTAAACTAAGGAGTGGGGATGCAACTTGGGCAAGGTCAATCCAAACCCAATTGACCCAACCCAAACTTTGGGTCATGTTAGGTTGAGGCTGGGTTGGACTAGGGTTGAAAATCCTCAACCTGACCCAAACATGATTGGGTTTGGGGTTAATGCCTCGGGCAACCCAAACCTGAAATTATATGCAATACATGTACTAGTGAGTTACAACTAATATACATTATATAAATGTAAAATCATGGCCGAGATAGAAAATAGGTTCATGCAAGTTTGGCCTGCATGATCGGTGGACCAACATTATTTTTTGTCCATAGCATGTTCACATTGCACACTACTTGATGAAGGGCATGGAAATCTAATGTTTTTGCTATCCATTGGGGTTTCTCACGTGTTCCAACCCCTCACATGGGGGCTCTTCTTTGAATATTTATGAGTTGATAGTCATGAGTCTATTAGAAGAGTTCATTTTTCTTCTATCATGACTCAAATCAAAGATAAGTTGCCACCCACTAGGGTCCACATGTCAAGTGGTCCATTGATTGGAGACATCCATGTTGTGGACTTTATGCTATATGGACCCCCATGAGAAACTTATATTGAATGGGTGATTTGTGGCCATCCTTATCAATGGATTAATTTAGAATAGTGAAGAAGAATTAAATAGCTCTCATTCAATCTATTAATCAAAGGTTAAGATTGTAGACTTTATTTGCTAGTATTATTTTGATAGTTGCATCATGTTACTTCAATGGGTTATTCAACGGTTAGATGTGTGACATCAGGTGTTAGTTTACTTGTCATAGGTATTAGCCCGACCCATGGGACCAATCAAATGGCCATCGAATTCATAGGATTCATTTATTTTAATTAGTTCTTAGGGTTATAATGAGTCATAATTTCCCTCTTTGAATTTTCAGCACTTTTTTATGTGCCATTTTTGTTGAGAATCAATGATGTCAGAAGGAAACGAAATTAGTCACGTTCCAGCCTATTGAGTTATCTTTCAAATAAGCCCGATGTCATGCAATTTTATGTCGTTTGAGCAAGTAATGGCCAATTTAAAGAAATGCATGTATGGTTGTGACAGGATTCAAGGGCATTTTGCTCATTTTCTATTATATTAGGGTTTTCTTTAGTTGTCAAAAGTCTATATAAAGGTAACCTTGCTTGTAACAGCTCGTTACGATATTTGAATTAAAAAATCAAATTTGGAGTTTTTCTTTGGTTCCATTCGGCAGAAGAGGGGGTTGTGATTACTCCTTATTTCTTCAATATAATCCATGTTGCACTTTTGGTTGCAGTAGGAGCATTTGTTTATGTAAAGAAGAGAAGAAAAGGGGAAAAAAGAAAAAAGGAAGACGATATGAGAGATGGTAAGTACATGAGATAGGAAATAAAGGAAGAAAGCATGAGAGGAAATGAAGTTTTGTATGTTATCCCCCACACACCTCTAAAATTATCACTTATAGTTACTTAAACCTAAACATAAACTCACTAAGGTACACCATAGGAGTACAAAATACCAGCGACTCACACGCGACACGTGTGCATATACACGCATTCTCTCTTACACTCCCCTTCAAGTTGGAGCATGGACATCACAAACGTTGAGCTTGTCCAAAGTACAGCACGATGAGAAGAGCTTGAAGCCTTTGTGACAATATTTGCTAGTTGATTGTCCTATCGAAACAGAGTAGACAATAGCTTTGAAGTAACTTTATCTCAAACAGAGTAGCAATCAACTTCTATGTGCTTGGTTCTCTCGTGAAAGACCGGATTAGAGGAGATGTGAATAACTGCTTGATCATCACAATAGAATGAGATATGTATTGAAACACCAAATCCCAATTTGTAAAGGAGAGACTGAAGCCATATCATTTCACAAGTAGCATAAGCCATCGCACATTATTCAACTTCAGCCAATGAATAGGCAACCATGATTCATTTCTTGCCTCTCCAAGTTACTCGGTTGGGTTGGGTTGGGTTGGGTTGGGTTGGGTTGGGTCGGGTCTAGGGTCTCCTCTTGAGGTTGGGTTGGGCTTAGCTTGTGAAATTGCGGTTTTTACAGCTTCAAGAGATACTTAGAGATATGCCTAATGTCTTAGAGGGGGGTGAATAGGACTTTTTACAATTTCCTTGCCAATTAAAAATTAACAACCTTTACAATATAGTTTACCAATCAAACACATGTAAGGCAAGTGAATCTATCACAAAAAATCTTTCTAGATTAACAACTATACTAAGAAAGGCATTTGATCAAACAGTTGATATTTATGCTTATACTAATCATTCAAAGATAACTTATGCGCATTTTGTTGAACATGAGATGGGCATACAGTTAAACACTTATGGAATCAATCAACAAGGCATAATTATTAACAAAATGCATTCACCACATTGCAAACAATGTATAGTGGTTCGACAATGAGTCTACTCCACTCCCTGCTGATCCACTCACTTCTGAAGTGGCCAAATTTCACTATCACAATGGTTTTAAATGAGGTTCACCATCAACCTTTTACAACCTACACAAGGACAACTCAATCTTACACAAGGACATGCACACATCCTATTCAAGGACAAGCCCGAGATTGGGTCACAATCTCTAGATCCCAATCTCAACAAGAAGGGAGAAGTAATGGACTCTATAAGCTTAAAAACTTACAATTGATGAGCCCTGATTCAGCGCCTTTGACAAGATGCTTCAGCTCCTCTTCGTGCTCCCAAGATCAGCTACCAATGGATGATGCAATGCCTATCCTAATGTCGGGTAGTTGGGAGAGGGTACTGGTGTTCCATTTGCCTATTCAATGCAATGATTAATGTAGGAACCACTAATAAGAGCATTCAATGGCTATAAATGGCTTCAAGATGAAGCTTTAATGATAAAAGGACAGCCGTGAATGCAATTGCTTGAGCTCATTGTTCAAACCGAGCTTGGAATACTCAATGTAATGCCATTAATGGCTTGTTTTGAATGATGAACTCAAGACTTAGAAGAGCAAGGAAGGGATAGAAGAAGGTGAGTTAAAGCTCTCCTACAATGCTCTTAAAGGGTGTTAAAATGCATACATTAAAGACCCCAAGATGTGTCTTTATAAAGGCTCAAATTCGAGCTCCAACGGATCTAAAATGGTCATGACCCGACCTGTCAAAAGGTGGTCAGACCAGTTGAGTTTTAGAACAGAGAGTTGCTGGACAAAAGGGGGGCCTGTCCGACCGGTCATGACAGGTCGGATGCCTGTTCGCCGATCGGTCATGACCGATCGGATCGCTGGCCAACTCAAGATGAATTTTTCCTTTTTGCCACTGACCTTTCCAAGGTCTATCCAACCGGTCATGACCGGTCGGCTGCCTTGGATGCTTGGCATTTCCAACAGCCATATCATCCCAAGAGATGGTGCTTTGAGACTGATGTTTGGTCTATGATTTCATCATGATTTAGCACCTTGCCGGGTAGAATTCAAGCCTGATCAACTTGAGCATTTGGGTCGAGAATGAATGGGTTAAAGATGGATTGATGATTACGCCATTCATTGATGTTTTAGGATACCTAAGGTCGATCTATATGCAACTTACCTTGTCATCTTGATTCTGCTTGAGCTTGAGCAAAGGAAGCAGCATAGTCTTCAAGTCTTGAGCTTTAAATCTTCGACTGGGGCTCACAAGACAAGACACAACTAGGTGACACGATAATTGACAAAATATAATGTACTAACAGCTTGAACCTCAACCCGACCCAACTTACCCAAGTTGCAGCACTAGTTAAGAGGGTCTTGACTCCTTAAGTACATTTCTACAGGGATTGATTCTAACTAGGAAAAGCCCTGTCCTAATCCCGTCCTTAGTCAAAATCCCTCTAAAACCTTCTAAACCCAACATGGATATGATAAATGGTGTAGGACCCAACCTAGTCAAGGTCTAGGCCCCGACCCCTCTTTTTTTAGATATATTGTTGGGAGTAAAAGTCCAATTTCCATAACCAACCTTGTCAGGGTCCAAGCCCCCACCCCTCTTTTTTTAGACATATTGTTGGGAGTAAAAGTCCAATTTTCATTCCTGAAACTACTGTTTTTGGGCTTTCAGACCCATGGAAATCTGATTTCCTAAGGAATGATACCCTACTTGTTCGGGATTCTCATGTTCTAAACCCTTTTTAGATTATTTTTCCATTCTAAGTGGCATTTCTCACCACTAATAACCCCTCTAATCATGCCATGCGTCCCACCACAAGAAAAAACCCCTCTAATTCACTAAAATTACCCAAAATCCAGCCCAAAGCTAATAAATAGGGATCTCCTCCTCAAAGGAAAGGCTCTTCGGCTCTCACTCCTTCCTCCCTTTCACCCCACCTCCTACCTTAACAACCCATTCGCCTCCACAAGAAAACCCCAGAATACAGAGAGAAATCAGAACACAAACAAACTAGGGAGAAAAAAAAAAGACTTAAGAGTTAATGCACCTCCACACAGACTAGCCAATGATATAACCAATCCAACTATTCAGATCATCTTCATTGATGATATGGACTAGATCTATGGTTTGATGATAAATTTGAAGAGGTCAGCAGTTAGCTTGAACTGTGGGGCCCATGTTATTAACCGAATGGTCATCAAATTTATATGATTTATTTATTTTAATTGGTTTTTAAGGTTTGAGTCATGACTTATTTAATAAGTTTCCTTTTTTGTATTTTACTCACTTTTTTGTGGGCCACTTGTCAGGCATCAAATAATGTCAAAGTGACATGAAATCGATCTTGTTTCAAAGCCTATTGAGTATGCTTTTAAACGAGCCCAAGATCATGCTATTCTGATATCGTTTGAGTGTATTGCAGCTAATTTACAGAAGGCTTTCATGGTTGCAACAGGATTCAAGGGCATTTTGGACATTTTTATTATATTAGAGTTTTCTTAGTTGTCAAAGTAGAAATATAAAAATGAGATAAAATGACGAGAAGAAGAGAAACAAGAAAGAGAGGGAGAAGAGGAAGAAACGGCTAAGAAGTTGCTGTGTTGTGTTAGGTCTAAAGATAACACACGCACACGCACACGCACACGCACATTACTTGAAGGGAAAAGTTACAGTACTCCGCTGGGTACGCAATAAACATACATTGTGCGCGTGCGCACGCACATACTTCCATACTCTCCCTCAAGCTAAAGCATATATATTGATCATACTCAGCTTGGAATACATATAATAATAATGAGCATGGAACATTGTTCCTCCTCAAATACAACATGGCAAGGCAATGACTAAAGCTTGGATTTCCTTCAACCATAGAATTTTCTCTTCAAGAACACGGCCACAACAAAGCTCGACAACAATCGAGTCAATAACATTCTCTCATAAATATGAGTGTGCATCACGTGCAACACTCGAGAGAAGAAAAACAAGGTAAGGGTGCATCACATACAACTACACTCATAACAACTAACAAGGTGGAGGGACACTCACACCATAAACAGGCCTATAAAAGGAATGAAAGATGAACTGTGAAGGTAAGATCCACCATTTGTAAACAGCCCCCATGCAAAGTTAGGTGAATCATTTCATCAAACACCTTGTGTGTGCCAAGCCTTCTAAGCACCGTGATGAGATTATTGACTTGCAATCACCTTCAACAGTGATTTTATAAGGCATTCTGTAGCCCCACAACATCGGATCATGAAGAAGAAAGAAAATCCAACAATAAAACAAAAGAACAAGGGTTGTCGGCACTAATATCTCGCAAAATACGTCATCGTACACCAAAATTTCAATGATCCTTCATGAATCCTTTCCCTGGTAATTACTCTTGATCAATAGCGCCTACCACTTGGAAAGGAACTGCTCAAAAACCCTACAACAGAGAGAGAGAGAGAGAGAGAGAGAGAGAGAAATCTGGACTTTTCCGATTTTTCTTTTCCTGCAAAAACAACACAAAAGTCACTCCAATCTATGCAGAAAACTCTTCATTATTCCTCAAAAATCCAAATCTAACAAATCCTACAACTTCTACTCCAAAAAGAAAAGGACTACTGGCCATACGTTGCTAACATCATCCGCGCGTACAAACGACGTCAGCAGCAGGGCCCCACTACCCTAGATCTGACGCTCTGATACCAAGTAGAAGATAAAATATACGATAAAATGGAAAGAAGAGGAGAAAGGAGAGAGAGGGAGAAGAGGAAGAAACAGGTGAGAAGTTGTTGTGTTGTGTTAGGTCCAATGTCATCAAAATTGTTATCATATCGCAAATTATAGTAGGGGTTGAATCGTATCGAATCGCAAATCGTATCATAAATCATAAGATTTTTTTTATAATTGCTTAAAATGTTGAAAAAAAATGAAAAATGTAAATAAATCACATTTTTTTTTAAAACTCATCAATCTTCCTTTTTCCATCAATGTGCACCAAGTAATACCATGCCATGATAGTGTTAAAGGATTCTTATTCCTTTATTTTTATTTTTTTTATCTTTCAAGAAATTTCCCTTAAAAACATACAAGGGTCCTTTAATAATTTATATTCTTGTTACGTGTCTTGAATGTATAATCACGGTGGAAAAGCAGCCTTTGATATTGTAGGCCGAAAAAAAAAAGTAAATATTTTGATTTCTAAACATCATTCTGCAATGTATATAAGTCAGCATGCTTGTGTCAAACAACCACTTTCTCTAAAAGCTCGAACTGTTAGAGGATGGCATATCAATGTATATCAAGGGACTCTAACACTCCCCCGCACGTGTGGGGTGGAACTCTGCATGGGAACATACTTGGGCAAAGGTGGAGGGACACTCACAACTCACACCATAAACGGCCCCCCGTGAAAGAATATATTACCAGTGGCATATTTGCTACTTCCGGGATTTGAACACAGGACCTTCCGCTTTGATACCATGTCAAATCACCACTTTCTCTAAAAGCTCGAATTGTTAGAGGATGGTGTATCAATGTATATCAAGGGACTCTAACAATAACCATCCATAAAAACATTACAGGAAAGTCATACATCAATTTGGTATTTCGACTAGTTAAGAAGTAAGAAATCACAAAAAAAAAAAAAAAAAAAAGATATATGATTAAACATTGAAGAAAATATATATCATTTAATCTTTATAAAGAACAAATAAAATAATTTACTTTTCTAAAGAATTCTTAAAGCCTCCACCAATTTATAAAACATAAAATGAAAGCCAAGTGAAGCTTAAAATAGTAGAGAACAAGTATAATTTGAATCGCAAATCGGGATTTTAATAATAAATCGTAGGATTCAAATTATAGAATCGTAAGATTCATATAAAAAGGGATTCAAGGTTGGAATTCAAATCATTTTGCTTAAGATTCAACTAAAATTGTATATCGTAAATCGCAAATCATAAGATTTTGACAACACTAGTTAGGTCTAAAGACCAACACACACACACACACATTACTTGAAGGGAAAAGTTATTGTACTCCTTTGGCCACACAATAAACATAGACACGCACACACACATACACATATACTTCCACAGTCAAAAGTCTATGTAAAGGTAACCTTGCTTGAGACGGCCAAATAAGATATTTTGAATAAAAAATTAGATTTGGAATTTTTTTCCTATACTATTCCGCAAAAGAGAGAAGGTGTTTTTATCACCAGCACTTGACTAATGTATTCTTGGGATTTCCTAAAGCCTTTATTCTTCAATCTTTGGCCCAAGTTGCACCTCTTGTTGCATTAATTGGTACCAAAGCAAGCTCTACCCTAGGAAAGTTGAGGCATCTTCCTTAATCTTCTTGTATTCCTCTTCCTCACCTTAAATATTTCTCAACCATCTCCATCATTCTTTTCCTTTTTCTTCTTTTTTTTCTTTTTATTTTTCTTGTTCTCTTCTTCTTCTTCTTCTTCTTCTTATTTTTGCTTTTTACTTTCCCTATCCTCCCATTCCCATCCTAAGCCCATCAAAACCCTATCCGTCCCTTCCATCCTCGGAAATTTGAGGCATTTTCTTTTATCTTCTCTTACTACTCTTCTTCATCATCAATCCTTCTCAACTATTCTCCATCATTCTTTTTTATTTCCCTAGTCCTCCCATTCCCATCCCAAACCCATCAAAACCACATCCTCCCATTCCTAAACCAAAATCCACATCCAACAAAATCCTTAACCGTTCCCACTCCCCAAAACCCTTAGATTTAGAACATAACAACCAAAACCTTTAGATCATTCCAGCCCATGTCATATATTAGAGATGTCGTCAAGAGGAAGATATTCATAAAGTTTGTACAATTGCCCGACCCTGACTCCTTTCCTCATCATGTCCATCTTTATTCGTCGAGCGATTCCTATTTAGGATACCATAGCTAGAACATTCAGTACTTCCTATCGCCTGATCTTACCTGTCTTCCTAACGTGTATTATGGAAATACAATCAATGCCCCTCCCAACATTATGAAAGAGAGGAACAATGTGTTGGCTACTAAAAAACACACTATCATAAGGAAATATCAATCAAAGCTAAGAACAGTAAAAAGATGCGATAGGATGAGATAAGAGAAATCAGGAAGGTTATGAAAGTAATCAAGGATGACATTGCAAAAGGTTTAAAAGAAACCGTGGAGTTCGAAACTTGCATGGAATGCTAAATGGGGCAGGAGAAACACGGCAGATTTCAATCCGTTGTATCTAAAGATCCCAAGCAAGTCGTGTTTGCAGAAAGCATGGTGATCTAAGACTCAATGGATCCACGAATGGATTTGCTAATGGATCAACAGCCAGAAGTAAAAGACAGACAGAAAATAAAGGAAGAAGACGTGAGAGGAAATGAGGTTGTGTGTTATCTTTCTCACACCCCTAGAATTCCTACTTGTAGTCACTTAAACCTAAACACAAAGTCACTAAGAGTCTAAGATACACCATTGGAGTACATATTCCTAGAGACTCACAATGTGCACATATACATGCATTCTCTCTTACACTCCCCTTCAAGTTGGAGCATGGATATCACACATGCCGAGCCTGTCCAAGCAAAACAAGATGAGAAGAGCTTGAAGCCTTTGTGGCAATATCCACTAGCTGATTGTCCTATTGAACGGAGTAGACAATGGCTTCGAAGTAACTCTCTCTCAAACAAAGTAGCAATCAGCTTCTATGTGTTTGGTTCTCTCACGAAACACTGGATTAGAGGAGATGTGAATAACAGCTTGATCATGACAACGGAATGGAATAGGTATTGAAACACCAAATCCCAATTTGTAAAGGAGAGACCACAGCCATATCACTTCACACATAGCATAAGCCATCACAAAATATTCAACTTCAAGCAATGAACAAGCAACCATGATTCATTTCTTGCCTTTCCAAGTTACTAAGTTACTTCTAACCAAGGTATTCAATAACAGTAACAGGGGCCATAACGACACGGGCAATTATGGCCGTTACGGCCTTGTAACAGTAAATAAAAAATAAAAAAATAAAAAATAAAAATAATTTAAGGAAAAAATGCATCGGCCCCATATCAACTTGTTACGGGCCCGTATTGGTCCATTACAAGCCTTTTTTTTTTTTTTCAAATCGAGCGTTATGGCCCCATATCGCATAACAGGCACCACCGTTATCATTACATAATCTTTTTTTCTGAGATATAACAAAATTTATTAGAACGCCTACCAAAAGGCAGGAAAAGAACAACAACACTACACTAAGACACCAAAAAAAGAACAAAAAGAGGCAGCCTTAGCTTCGTAAACATGAGGAGCCCATCCCTTAAAAAAACTCACAATTGTCTCAATCACCCCATCCACTGTGGACCTCCTACTTTTAAAACACTGCTCATTTTTTTCTTTCTAAATTGCCCAAAGAATAGCCATTATGATAACCTACAAATGACTTTGCTAGCCTTTCCACCACCTCCTCCATGCCACACCCATTGAAGAGCCTCCACAGATTCCGGCATAACCCAAGCCATGTGAGACTCGGCAAGGAAATACTCCCACACTTTCCGAGCAAAGGTGCAATGGATAAATAAGTGGTTGATTGACTCGGCATCCTCCTTGCACATCAAGCAGACGTTAGGGAGAATAAGAGATCTCCGTTGAAGATTATCGATGGTTAGAATTCTCTTCTGACCAACCACACAAACATTGCAGCAAGGGGCATAATGCCAATGAAGATACAGATGGGAAGGACCGGGGCTGCTGCTTGAAAGCGAAATAAAACTGAAGAGAAAAGCCACTGAAATTTTTCCAGATCTATGCCCTTTCCATATCATCGAGTCGTCCACTTAAGTAAAGGGCGCAACATAGTTGAGATAATCTAGCAGCCCAATAAGCTCTATCACCTCATCATCAGTCAAATTCCTACGGCATGGAGGGCACTAAACTGTAGAACCGCCATAAATATAATAGCGTCGAGAAACTAAGACAGAGGTCTAGGGCAAGAAAAGCTGACCTAGGGAAGATCTCTTGGAGAGCCCTATCATTGCACCACACATGCACCCAAAATCAGATTCGAGGCCCTTGCCAATAACGAATGAGACCCCTCTCCGCCCTCCGGACTAAGTGTTCCATCGACGCAATAGCTTTCCAGATGCCAGGACATGGTAAAGAGAAGAACACTTCCCCAACCCCCCTCCTGAACTCCGTTATTGCTAACAATGATCTCCCTTCAAAGGCTACCCATCTCAAAACCAAGCTCCTAATACCATTTCCCAAGAAGAGCTACATTCATGAGACCCAATAAGCTTCCAATGTCATTTTTTAATGCCTTGCCTTGAACAAAGTGTAATAGCCACTTACAGACCTCCTGTCATTTGAAGACCCTGCCCAATCTACATCAAATATCCACTTAGGTCCAGATGAGCATGATCATAATACAATTAGCCTTTGCAAGGAGAATATTTTAGGTAGCGAAGAATCCAATACGTTGCTCGAGGTTATGTGAGCATAGAGCAGCCAGGAACTGACCAGTCACCCTGACAACATAATAATTTCTGGCTAAGTTATTGTCAACTAAATAATGTTGCCCACCAAAGTACGATACATGTCGAGATTGCTACAATCTTCAGACTGCTTACCGTGAACTTCAACAGGATGAGGTGATGGTCTAGCTCCAAACAGCCAATCTCATCAAGAAGATCCAGAACATGCATCCTTTGGGAGAAAATTTCATTGTTTGGATCTTTTAACCTCAATCAGTAAGTACTATATGAGCTCTGAATCTTTAATATCAAAGACTCCTACTAAGGACTTGACATTGTCTATCTGCATATCTGAACTTACCGAACCAAGCTCAAGGAGATTGCTTCGAGTGCATAGTTCATCTTTTACTAATTTGCACACCTTCCCTTCCTCCCCCTGAGTCTTAAAACCATGTGGCAAGGCCATATATACTTCTTTTTGTAATTATATGTGAAGAAATGTGCAAAAAGGATATAAAAAAAAAAAAAAAAAACCCAGAACAAAACCCACAGCCGCAGCAAACCTCCAATGTGAAGAAACAGGACCATTAATAGTACGCAGCCACTGAAATGAGAACCCACGCCAAATTCAACTTTGCAACAAGAGCAAATATATCTTGATAATCAACTCTACTGTTGATTTTTGAAGAGCTTTAAATCTCTTTATTGATCCATTAGGTTTATGATCTGGGGTGGACACCCATTTTCAATCCACCATATGCTTGCCTTCCGGCGACTCTACTAGATCCCAAGTTCTTTGTTTCTCCAAGGACTGGATGAATGGTAAAACAAATAAGTAGGCGGTATATGTGTATCAATGCACAGGAACCTGATGGCTATAACAGAGCATCCGCCTGTTGATTATGTGGGTACTACTGGTCTTGTCACATATATATTCACAAAAAGAGGCCTGCTGCAATACCTTCACAATACACACTACAACACTTTTATTTGGGGTTACTTAGAGATATCTAAAATGAAGATAAATGCATAGTACTAGGTAGCAGAATCCTTCTAACTAGGTGACACTCATGCTTCAAGTAGTTCTTCCGACTCGCATTCCACTTCCTAGCCGTTCAAATTTGCTACAATTCTAGAAAAGAAAACAATTCCCAACTCCCCCAACTGAGTATACTATAATAGGCAAGAGAGTTAAGATTGGTAGGATTTTCAGGTTATGTTCAATATGTGCTTGTTATGTACTGGTGCTATTCTATGTCATAGCTGGATTTAGACAACTTTGCAGAATTTCTCTAGTTACAATATGATCAACATGTCGGTGGTTGATCATGGAGGAGAGGAAACGCCAACACGTGTCGATCAGCGTGTTGTGGGTGTAGCGGGAAGTTCTTGCTCCATTCCGAACCTGGAGGTTTTGTCGGGTTCGGATCCCAAACCATCTCTTGTTATGCCACGCGGAGCAGAGGCGGCTTCGGATATGTTGGTTCGGAGCTTGGATCGTGATACGTGTCAGCTGGAGATTATTTCTCCAGGCCGTTTGTCGATTGTCGAAGCAGGGGAAGACGATACTACCAACACGTGTCCTTCCGAAGGGGCAGATGCAATTCCTGTTGGAGGCGTGGTGCTCGCACATGGGGATGCAGACCACACGTTTCCGAATGGGGAGACTTTTATGGCTCGGGCGTGCGACTCGCACATGGGGCTCACTTTTACCACACGTGTCGTTTCGACTAAAATGTGCGCCGATTCTAATCAGACTTCCAATCCCTTCTCGAACCCGATCGAGTTACAACAAGCAAACTTCGCCTCCTTTGATCATGGAGGGAAGACACTCAGTTTTTCAACATGTGCGGCCTTCAACTTCTCTTCGGGCAACAGGGAAGTGGAAAGTGAAGGAGCTTCGCAACGGCAGAGCAGTGTGGAGCTGGGCGAAGGACAGGCAATAGTCGTTGCGGAAGTCAATACTTTGGCAGCAGCAGTGGAAGGAAGTCTGAATATGTCCAAGGTGGGTTTGGGCAGAGATATCCTAGAGGATCCCTTAGTCGTTACTCCTTTATGCGCTGAAAAGATGAGGACTGAGGCATTCTCAGTATCTCTTTGGGGATGGCTGAGGACCTACCTTGCAGTGACAGGAGGCCTATAATTGAGCAACAGTTCCAGTGGGCCAAAGATATATTGGTCAGAGTCAGCGAGATGGCGGGGCTTTCATTCAGGGATAGAAATGAACACTTGCGCAATTTTTTCCAGTTCGTGAAGTCTAAAGCCATTCAACAAATGCAGGATCAACAGAATATTAGATCGAGAAGGTCTCCTAAAGGCATGAGAGAGCTCTTTAAGTTTCTAATGGACCATTAACTACGAAGACGCGACCAGAAACAACAACGTCAAGAGGGCCAGATCGGGCAAGGGTGGTAAACAATGATCATTTTATCGTGGAATGTGAGGGGGCTGGGATGCAACGTCAAGCAAGTGGTCTCAGATCAATAAAGTTTGCAGAAAATCAAAGGTCGACATCTTGGCGGTGCAAGAATCCAAGTTGCAGGATTTCTCTCCAAGTATGCTCGACTCAATTGGGCTATCAAAAATAAAAATTCCATTGTTGTTAGCGCGATGGGAGCTGTGGGGGGACATTGTTCTAGCTTGGAACACTGATAAGTGGAGTCAAGTTGAGCCTTTCTCCCAGATTTTTTTCTATTTCTGCAGTTCTACGAGATGTTTCTTCCGAATTTCAATGGGTTATGACCACAGTGTATGGACCATGCAAAAAAGAGTTGCATAATCAATTTTGGGAGGAACTCGACTCGGTTAGACAGAAATGGAAACTCCCATGGTGCATTGGAGGGGATTTTAATGTAGTCCGGTTCCCGTTTGAAAAATACAAGGGAGGAAAATTTTCCAAAAGCATGCTTTCCTTCTCTGATTGGGTGAACCAGAATCAGTTGTTGGATTTTCCAATGGGAGGGGCCAAATTTACTTGGTCAAATGAGCGTGCTGAGGCCACTATGGCGCATCTTAGCGGATTTTTTATATCTCCTGAGTGGGCTGCTAAATTCCCTCTTGTATTTCAACGTGGTTTGCCTAGCGTCATTTCTGACCATCGACCAATATCACTTGAAATCCGGGAAGAGAATTAGGGTCCAAGACCCTTCAGGTTCAAGGCAGCTTGGTTAGAGGTTAATGGTTTCGGTCAGTTGGTGGCTGATAGGTGGGAATCGTTTTCAGTGGAAGGATTTGCAGGTTTCCGGTTGGTCATGAAGCTCAAATTGCTTAAGGAGAGAATTAGACAGTAGAAGAAGGATGTTTTAGGGGAGAGACAGAGGGTGAATATATCAAGATAGATGAAGAAATTCATGCTTTTGACTAAAAGGAGCAATTTATCCCTGATTTACACTCGAAAGGCCAAGGAAGAAGAGACAAAGTGGAGGCAGAGATCTAGGGCTATTTGGCTTAAGGAGAGCAACAAGAATACTAGGTACTTCCATTGTATAGCTAGTGCAAGAGCCCGCAGCAACAGGATCTTTAGTTTGTTGATTGATGGTTGTCAAACTTGTGATAAAGACGTTATTACTGGCTCTATTACATCATTCCATCAGAATCTTTTGACGGATGAGAAGTGGGGGAGGCCAAAGCTGGATAACATCCACTTTGATAAGATCACGGAGGCAGATGCAACTTTTCTTGATAGGCCCATTGATGCAGGGGCATGCGATGACCTAACCTTAGATGCATGTATATTCAGTCGGAAGATATTCAAACAATAAAATTATGAAACTAACTACTTTCAATCAGAGGAAACTAACAAATCTCAACACAGAAATAAGATTCGCCCGTCTGGATCATGCCCCTTAGCATAAAACCACGTAAAATCGTAAAACAGGGAGGATCTAGGGATATGAGGATATCTCAGATCTTGCATAGACCAGTCCACAGTCAAGTTTGGATCCGGTTCTCATGACTAGGCATCCTTCTTTTCGATCGTACCGAGGGGGGAGATTTAGAAAAGGACGAAGGATGTCGAAAAACAAGGGGTTCTCATGAAGTACGAATTAGGAATCAAAAAAAGCTTACCTTTCCTCGCACCTTGAAGAAATAAAGAAGAGAAAACGGGAACTCTGAGGTGGAATCCTCAACACTCGAGGGCCAATCCTGAAACCCTAATCTCTCAAACAAAGAGGAAGAAGCACACGAATTTTCTATTCATTCAATGATTTCGAAATAGGGTTTCTCATAGTATATATAAGCTACGAAAATAAAAAGTGCACTAAAGTGCCTAAAAACCAAAAAAATAACATAAAGACGCCTAAAGTAAATAACGACACTAAAACGCCTAGAAACAAGAAAATAAACAGAAAAGGGCCTAAACGTAAATCCGCTCCATGGTCTAGCAGTCATAATGCTCCTGCGCGATCCTGCAGCTCGCGTACTTGTAACGAGTCAGAAAATGGGCCCAATGGGCCCGGCGTCCATCCACATCAACTCGTCTGCTTTAACACTCGATCTGCAACGCCGCCTCCTCTGGTACACTCTAAAGGGTGCACCACTGATGTCCGCATCACCCATTGGGGAGGAGGAGGTTTGTGCAGCTTTGTGCACAATGTGTAGGGATAAGGCCCCCGGACCTAATGGTTTTCCCATTCTTTTCTTTAAGAAATTTTGACATGTTGTTAGGAAGGATGTTTTGGATTTCATTTCTGAATTTGCAGAAAGGGGACGGCAATCTTCCGAGATGAGGGCTACGTTCATTTTCTTATTGCCTAAAGTAGAAGGAGCGGAACATCTTAAAGACTTCAGGCCGATTAGTCTTATAGGTGCACCTTATAAGATCTTGGCTAAAATTCTTGATTTAAGGGTGCACTTCCATGAGTCATATCGGAAAGTCAGGGCGCTTTTGTTGCAATTAGAAAATTTTTGTATAGTGCCTTGGTGGCTCATGAATGTAGCAACTCTAGGTATAGAGAAGGGTTGAGTGGGCTTGTTTGCAATCTCGACATCGAAAAGGGCCTATGACCACGTCAATTGGGAGTTTCTGGATTATATGCTTTTCAAGATTGGTTGTAGCCAGAGGTGGAGGGATTAGATCATGGCTTGTGTTCAATCGCCCTCCTTTTGTGTTCTCTTGAACGGCTCCCCTAAGGGTTTACTTCAAGTCTTCGAGATGGTTAAGGCAAGGGGATCCACTATCTCCTTATTTGTTCAGTCGTTATAGGTGAAGCGCTTAGTGTTATGCTTCGTAGAGAGACAGAGTTTGGTTTGTTTCGAGGTTTCCAAGTCGCCAATAGCAATCACCAAATCTCTCATCTTTAGTAGGTAGATGACACGTTGCTTTTTTGTGAAGCAGAGGCCAAGGCAGTAAAGAATCTTCGTAAGTTGACAGTTTGTTTCAAAGCGGCTTCAGGTCTTAAAGTTAATATCGCAAAGTCAAAAGTTCCTAGGCATTCATGTTGGGGAGGAGGATTTGAAGTCTTGCACAAGTATCTTTGGATGCAAGACTGGGTCTTTCCCTTCCATCCACCTCCACTTACCTCTCTGTATAGGAAAACCAGCATCTCATCTGTGGAATTAGGTGATTGGGAGGATCGAGAGGAAGCTTGCTTGATGGTAGTGTCGCATTCTCTCATTTAGGGGTCGTCTAAACCTCATTAAGACAGCATTCGCTAACATGCCCATATACTTTTTATCATTATTCCAGTGCTCGAGAGTTATTTTGCTAAGACTAGAGAAGTTGAGGCGTGACTTCATCTCCTCAGGTGGGACGAGGTTTACAGGCCTTATGAAGGAGGGGCAGGTATCAAACCCTTGGGAACTATGAACATTGCGATGCTTGGTAAATGGGTTTACAGGTTCGAGGTGGAAGAGGGCAGAATGTGGAGGGAGGTAGTGGCTGCCAAATATAGTACTTCGGACCAGTGTTTGCAGTATCGGTTTCGTGTTACGTTACGCACCCATGGGATACAGATACATATTGCGTATCGGTAGGAAATATTGGTTGTATCGCGGAATGTATCGCACTTTTTGGGAAACATGGGGAAACATTGGGAAATTGATTGAATTTTTCAATGAAACTTCAGGGATTGTTAAAATGGACCTCAATACACACATTTAAATCATAATATGTAAAAAAAAAAAAAAGTCCACATAATGGAGTTCCTTTGTAAAAGGATCCTAAGTTATTTGCTATCTGACTGAACTGATGCAACTATTGTTTAAATTGATTTCATAAGATATACAAATGTAACAAGACATTAATGTAAACACAACCAATGCACTGACAAAGTAAAACAAGCAAGAGAGTAGAGAAATATATCTATGGATGATGCAACTGAATGAGTATCCTCCAAATGCAGTTTTAACTATCCTAATTCAACGCGATGCAAGCTACCCTATATGGCCTAGATCTATATGAGGACTCAATAAAATCTAGAAAATAGCTAACTAGACTCAACAAACTATAACCCCTACGCAGAGTCGGAACGCGGGTCAAGAAACTAGAAGAAAATCGAACAAAAAATCATTTTTTTCTACAAAATGGGAGACTCTTGTGCGTCTGACCGATATAGTAAAATAGAAGAAAATGGAGAAAAAATAGGCCTCCCCAAGTGTTTTCTCCAAAAACCAAGTTTAAAAACATTCCGGCTTCTCTAACCGATACCTGGACGATATCGTCCAGGTATCGACGATATCTGGAGTCGTAAACAGAAAAAATCATGATATTTTGACGATATATCGTGCGATATCGATACATAGTGAGATATTATCTATATCGTACGATACCAAGGAATCAGGGATTTTTAATGTTATTACTGGGCCGATATTTATCAGCGGCCAGCAATACCGATAATATCGGCCGATATTATCGATACTGCAAACATTGCTTAGGAGTTAGGACAAGGTGTGGCATGTTAAGAAGTCTTCACTTTACCAGGTTTCAGCTATTTGGAAGGGGGTAGCAGCTATTAAGCATCTAGTTCGTCAGGGTATTTCTTTCGTCCCTAGGAAGGGCCTTTGTATTCGATTCTGGGTGGATATTTGGTATGGGAACCAAGCGCTGCAAGTGCTTTTCTTAAGAATTGCTCGTCTAGCTCCCGATCGTTTTGTTCTTGTAGTTGACTGCTTCTTGATTATAGGAGGATCATTAAATTGGGCTCCTCTGTGCCGTAGGGATTTTTTGGAGGCTGAAGTTGTCAAGTTTGCCAATTTTCTCCTCATCCTCAGTAAAGTGAATATCGACCTTTCTGAGGATGATAATATTCTTTGAAGTGGTAGTCCTTCTAAGAAGTTTATAGTTAAATCTTTCTATTCTTTAATTTGGGATTCTTCGAAGCGCCCCTTTGACATCCGTTCCAACATTGGTTTTATGGGGCTCTGCCTCAGGTGGCATTTTTCGTGTGGTTGGTTTGTCGTAAGAGAATCCTCACAATCAACAATTTACAAAGAAGGGCTATGGTTCTTCCTAGTATTTGTTTGTTATGCATGAATAGTTGGGAGTCGATTGATCATTTATTTATCCACTGCCCTTTTGTCGAGAAGGTGTGAAGTCACTTCTTATCATTTTTCCACGTAAACTAGGTAATGCCAGTTTCGGTGGAAGAGCTTTTGTGGGCATGGCACGGTAGCGAGATCGGCAAAAGTGAGAAGAAAGCCTGGAGGATGCTTATTATGGCCATGTTTTAGGCCATTTGGAGGGCAAGGAATTGGAGCTGCTTTAGAAATGTTCCAGCTAGGGTGGGCAAGATTATTGCTAAAATCAAAGATTCCATTGAGGGTTGGGTTTGCTTTATTCAGGCCTTTGTCACCTATCCTCTAGCTTTTCCCATTGTTTGCAGTTGGCAGGTGGTGTATTCTTTTCTCACTTCTTGCGAGCTTTTTAATAAAGTTATGTTACCTCTCAAAAAAAAAATCAACCTACCATCGGTTCTGTTCTATATTATATTTGTCGGTGCAAATTAGCTAATCAGATCACGTTAGGACTTTGGGAGAGTGGTCATTAGTTGAACAAAGGGGAAACATAAGGGCCCACTTGGTAGTAGCAAATGTTTTATGCAGGACAGCGTGTCTACGTCAAGCTTGTCCAGGTCTTGTCTGACCCAGTCATTCTGTCTTGGACCAGTCAGTCTCATGTTGTCTGTCAAGAACCTAGTAAGTAAGATTCTTTGGCATATGTGGCGCAGGCAATGTGGCGCATGCAAGGTGCTTAAAAATGTGCACTGGAACATGTGGCACATATGGGTGTTTGATGGTGCACACGTGGCACATGCGTCACATGCACAACTTGACACATGTAGCAAATGCAATACATGAAGGGCATAAAAGGTTGAATGCGGCAGATTTTTGCGGCACATGAAGGCGAGCAGTAGCACTTATGGCACTTTTGAGAACACATCTATAGGCTGATCGATGATCAGATTCCATGCACTGGGGATTTTGGTCCATTCATCTCTTGGTGACTGCACATGCGTGGACTGTTGTACTCAGTTTTCCTCTGGATATTCCATGCTGAATATTTCTGCAGTCATTCTTCTTTGAAGGATGTTCAAATCTCTGGGATTCTCCTTGGATATGAGCTGTCTTTATGGTTCCGATTAAAATCTGGTTATTTATTTCTTCCTGTTGATTAAATGGCCACATCCTCATCAGAGATTACATCGAGAACAGTGGAAAGAGGGTCTGAAATGCATGCCGCCAAAAATCCAAGCCTTCGACAGAATCACATTCTTGATGCATGCTGGAAATTACATGGCCAACCCCTCTCTGTTCCTAACCGCAGCGGGCCAGCGCACATAATGTTTCTTTGCAATCAAGTGGAAATAGGTTTGCTACTAGTGATAGCCTCTTCTGGTGAATTCATTCATGCATGAGAAGATGGCTGATCTCCATCAGACTAATCGCATTTTCAGTTCCTCATCTGCCCATCCTTTATGCAATCAAGTACTTCCACCTTTTGCTCTTCAAGCGACTTTCATCAATAGCCCTTTGGTAATTGACTCGGGAACCACTAATCACATGTCAAGAATGTTAAATCTTTTTTCTTCCACTGCTCTTGCACCTCTTGGCAAAGTTAAGATAGCAGACAGCACCTGTACCGACATTGCCAGGAAAGGAGTCATCCCCATTCCCCTGACTTATCATTGTCCTTACTTCTCTTGGTTCCTAATCTCTCTACTATCTCCTAATCACCAGTCACCTTACAAAATCGTTAAATCATTTTGTGACCTTGTTTTCCACTCAGTGTATTTTTCAGGACCTGAAGACAAAGAAGGCGATTGGTGATAGTCATGAGGCTCGCAGGCAGTATTTCTGGACTCTTATAGCAATCTCCCTACTAGTTCTCTTAGTTTGAATAAGGATGATACCCGTATGTGGCACTGTCAGTTTGGACACCCACCAGTAATGTTTTGAAACAATCGTTACCCATGTCTTTTAATACGGATCAGTTGTGAGATTTGTGAACTCTCAAAACATCATTGTAGTGCCTTTTCACCACAAGAAAATAAGAGGCACGAAAATTTATACATTCTGTTGTTCGAAGTCCACCTTTTATTGCATCTTCGGTGTTTGTTATGATCCGGTTTAGGTGCATAGCTTGACATGCTAAATAAGTCTTGGTGTATTTGATGTATTGGATACATTCTTAACAATCTGTGTCAAAGCTAATATCATGTCCTGTCTTCTAGTAAAGAAGGGGCAACCAGTGGAGAGGGCAACCTGGACCACAGGGCAAGCCCCCACAAGGTAGAATGGACTACATGGACAACCAGAGTGCAGATGCCATGGTGGAAAGGGCTATGTGGAAAAGTGGCTGAAGTGGATATCTCCACAAAGTGGGCCGCCATGGTTGTCAGCTGTGGAGCATGGTGGTATGTTACGATCTAGTTTAAGGGCCTATCTTGATGCATTCATTGAGACTTGGGGCTTTTGACATATTGGTTAGGTACTTAACAATAGAAACCCCAAAAATAGCAAAAGAGGAAATAATTTCAGTTAAAGAAATTTACAAAAAATATTTTATGTGAAAAAATATACATTTTGGCATTACAATATGATCATTATCTTTGGCATCAAAAGCCACATGGATATTTTCACACAATTTCTATTGCTTTTGCTGTTTATACTTGGTTTTTGTGATTTGAGCAGGTTTCAACTTGATTTGAAGATCTTGAATTGCATCACTAATAAATTGCTAAAACACCAGATTGGTACAATGTATTGTTGTAACATATAGCCTAAGTAATTTACATATATGAATGTTGTGACCAGGATCAAAGGTTAGAAAACTGTGTGTTTATGAAAAAAACTAGGTATTGCAAAGAATTAGAAAATGAAAGGAGAAAAAGACAATAGCTCTTACCAACAATCCAGAGCTTCCCAAACCCCGAGCTGTATCGATGTAGAGATGTCTCCCAAGGATGTTGACCTGGACTCTGATGTACAATGTGAGTAGCGTCATGGACCACAATGACAATGCAGTTCTCGTGAAACCTGGTAACCGAGAGACCAAAAAAGACCAAATGAGCACTTAAGAGACCTTTCTTTATTTTTATTTTTTTTGCAACTTAACCCAATGTGCCTTTTTATCTCTGAACTGCAAACAGTTATTTGTTGGAATGGCATGTTTTAAGGCTGTGTTTGGATATACAATTGACTTGCATTGCAATAGTTGCAGAACATAAATATGTCCAAAGCTGGATTTTTCCCAAGATCCAAAATCAGCAACCCCAAGCAGATATCTATAATGTTCGTTTTGAATTGGACTTTGAAACAAGAACAATCGCAAAATATCCTTCAAAAGAACGAAAACAGTAGCAACAATACTGAGAGAATTAGCATTGCTGATTGAAGAAAAAATTGTAATGAGTCACTGACATTTTCTGACAACGCAATCAACACAGTCTAAGTCAATTGTACATCCAATCACAGCCTAAAGAAAACCTGATGTAGGACAGGTTGTGGATGGCTTAATGGAGTACCAAGATTACACAAATTTAGGCTAGAAGGGCCAAGAAAATAGAAAGGGGAAGAAAGATGATGACGGAGACGGACTGACAGGTGGACTAATGTGTCAAAAAGAAATCAAAAGGGTTCATTAGCCTCTTCATCACCAACATCCCTTTCAACATTGCACTGGAGAGGCTGAAGGAGTCCTTCGAGCGATTTGGAAAGGTGGCAGATATTCAAATCCCAAAGCACAGGAACTCCAGCAGGCTGACCGTGCTAAATTCACCATGGAATTTATGGACAGGAATCTGCCTGGCGAGAGGATTGCTTCAGTCCATGAAGCAGTTAAACCTGGGACCTGGAATAGCCTTAATCACAGAGCAGAGTATCAGCCCACAGATGAAAGCGAGGATGCTCATGCTTCTAGGGTCTCCCCAAATGCCAACCAATATCGCCCAGTTCATTTAAAGAGGCACTTCTGAGGAACACAATACCCTCCCCGAAAGTTTCAGATATCTTTCAGGTCCCCCAGGAATGAATTGGCAGTCTGTTGAAGGGCAAGCTTTAAATGACAGGATCTCTATCCTATCAATGGTGGACAGCCTGAGGGTATCGAAGTTTGATGCATCTAAGTGCTCTGCTGCAAGAATCCCATCCTCTACCTTCCTTTTCTGGTTCCTTACCAAAGAGGAAGTGATCGAGTTCACTTCAGACGCCACCTTAGCAAGGAATTTGCAGTTGAGTAGGGTCCAATCCTGGTATCCAAAGGATTTCTCTACCAGCAGAGGCACATGGCCCAGGCTCTCCAGCATCCCTCTGCAGCCCTGGTCCAAGTCGGTTATAATCAAAATTGGGGTGTTTTGGCAAGGTGATTGAACTAGAAGAAAGGTCAATTGATCAATCGTTCTTAATGTTTGCCAGGACGAAGGTGCTTCTCAGGCCGGACATGGTGATCAGGAAAACAGTGGAGCTGCTGGTTGGGTGACCTCTTATTCGCAGTGATGACTGTTCCCTAGCCCTGACCACCACCAGAACCTCTCACCCATCTTCGCTTTCAGCTCAGGCTAAGGCAGCTCGTGCCAAGCACCAAGTTTCTGCACAGTGATAAGCAGAGCTTCTTCATGGCAACTGAACAATCATAGGGCTGACATGGAGGCATCTATGGGTGATTTGGATATCAACGAGCCTACAGCTGCAATTCTTAGTTGCAGAATTTTCTAACTAGGCGTCGATCCAGCTTCAAACTCGCACTCCTGCTCTCACTTTCTAGCCTTTTATAATTGATAACTTTTTTAGGCAAACACTTCCCTGTCTCCTCACCTGAATCTATTGCTGCTTTGCTTCAAGCTTTGTGCAAATATAGCCTGGATCACGTAGCCCAAATGGTTCGGTGAGAGATTGTGATTTTGCATTTGGTGGGGTCTACAGCTGCTAGGTGGACGTTGTTGCTGGCAGTGAGCAGCCATTTTGCTTGGATGGGTTGTCAAGAAGACCTATTGAGGTGTCTAAAAATAGGGAAGAGGAGAAAATATCTTTTTCTCCTCCTCCTTTATTTATAATCTTTATCTCATGACTAAAGAGATAATATTTTGTTTGCAAAGAGATAATTACCAAAACAAATAAAATAAACAAAAGATATCTAAAAGATAGCTAAGGGATAAAAACCAAAAGATATACATCAATATGGTGTTCATCAGGAACACACAAGACTTTACACCATCAGTATGGTGCTCTGCATGTGCACACAAAGTCATGCACTTGTGAACCATTTGCACGTCCAGAGATTGTCAAAGGATCATATGGCACTCATGGCTGGGATTGGAATAAGGTATTCAATAATGGTAAAGGTGGCCACAACGACCATCATTGAAGCCGTGACATTACGGCCCATAACAGTCAATTTTAAAATAAAAAAATCAGAAAAATATGGGAAAAGCCCAAAATTTAAAAGGATTACAAATAAATATTTCTTGTTTTAAAGATGTTTATGACGGTGCAACGCGCCATTCCTACCTTTGGTAAGAATGTTGTCTCAAGCTGTCTGATGATTTTATTAATCTAATGGGCTTAAATTGACTACAAAACTCCTATATTTAATTTTCTAAATATCTAGTAACAAAAATTCAATATAAAGACTATATGAGCATGAATGTAATGATGAGACCATCATATATTTATATTTATATAACCATTTTACCACAGACAGACATAGACATTGATGCATCAAGCCATGAAGAAAAAATTGAAATTAAATTCGGATGAATAGTGTTGATGACTTGGGGGACCACTCAAAATGCCACCAAACTAGCCCAAAAATCATGCAATCTATGGAACCCATCCGGCTAATGCATATCACTAAGCATTTGACATCATTCCCCCCAACTAATTTGAAGAAAAAATAAAACTAAATTCAGATGAATAGTATCACCGATTTGGAGGACCACTCAAATGCGCCCTCAAATCAGCACAAGATTGAAAATTTGAAGAAAATTTGAAATTTCAATGAGGCATTATTCATTAAAAAAATAGCTGAAATTGAAAAAATAACAAAAAAAAAATAGAAAATCACATGAAAAACTCTGATTTATTACATCCATGTGTAGATCTAAAGTCCATAAATATGTTTTAACAACCAACCACAGCTCATTGACCCCCAAATGTTTCACAAGATTCAATCAGTTTTAGGGGTTAAATTTTAGTCCTAAGTCGAAGTTTACTATTTTTAGTAAGTTGCAATTTAACTATTTTAGAGCTTCTTAAGAGTCCAATCTTAGACCAAAGTCATTAATTGAGTTATATGAGAGTGGTTTACGAGTTTGGGTAAGTTTAGACATATTTTACTAGTTTTTTACTGAGTTTGCTATTTTGGGAAAGTTTACTAGTTTGAGTCAAATTAGTAGTCATTGAAGTGTTTGCTTACATAAACCATATCAAGTACATTGTAAGGAACAATTCATTCATTATTATCAATTTTATTCTCGTTTTTAGAAGTTTTCTTTCCTTGTAGATTCAAGGTTTATTGCTTAGGAAGAAGAGATGGTGTTTTTCTGTTCCTTTTGTCCATGAATCCACTACGCAAAACCCCTGAAGCAAAAGCTCACATATGCATCTAAGCAAGCATTAGGGCAAACATCAGGCAGCCCTTCTGCCCAATATTGCAATATTCAAAATTTCTAGTACAACCCAATGTTTTGAATATCACAATATTCAACGAAAAGCAACGAGATATTATAACAGTTTTATTGGGTGTGTTGGATTCCAGCAGTGCTTGCAGCAGAACATTGCAATAAAGGGCACATCCAAATGCAGCCTAAAACAAAAGAATACATGAGAATATATAGAAACCATGAATACAAAATAACATCATACTTAGAATTTTGAGTCTTTCCCACAGCTCGAGCTTCTCCTTAGGTGAGAGGGTGTTGGGCTGACCCTTCCCTTGCATTAGCCTCTCCGTCAGCTGCGAAAGATCAAGTTCTTCCGATATCCGACACCTCAAGTAATGCATCGCATAAGGCAATGTCATCGAGTCGGATATTCTTTGAATGTTCTCAAAATGGGTTTGCAACCTTAAAAAAAAAAAAAAAAACATAATTGGTCAAAAATAATTGATATCTACACCCACCCTTACTGCTTTGCATACACCCATTTTTCCATTTTGGGAATGGATATGGTACACTTCTTCTATACTACTTGAATCCTCAGAGTGGAAAATGGGTGTAAACATAACAATCAATGTATGTGAAGCACAATATAAAAAACGTTTCAAAACTATAAAATGAAACTTTCAGTATAGAGTTTTATCTTAACTGGCTTTTGATAATTTCATCGATTTCGCTCTGTCCACCTTCGTAGTCGCTCTCCGAATCAGAAATTCTCCGTCTATAAGTCGAATAAAGCTTATACAAAACATACCCACTTCCAAAAACTCCCACTGCAACATAAACCTTCCTTTTATGCCTTCTCCAAAAACCCCTGCTTATTTGCAAATTCAAAGAACCAAATAAAAAATAAAAAAATCTTTTACCGAATTCCGCAGAAAGAAAAACCGCAAAAGTTCAATCAAAACAATCTCACCTTAAAGAAAGCATTGTTTGACGTCAGAAAAGGCAGATTTCCATGGCTAGAACTTAATTTCCTAAAAACCCAATTGGACTTGGAGCAAAAGAGATTGAAAGAAAGGACAGGAAGCCGTGGATATTGATATATACGTCGTTTCCCAGGCAAAATACAAGGGGAAAAAACTCTTTTTAGTGGGTATTGGAAGAGAACTGTCGAAAAAAGAGAAAACCCATCTGTAAAAACGAATTTGGAGGAAATGAAGGGAAGAATAGCTACTTTGATTTGGGTTTTGAGAGAGAGAAGCTTTGTAGAGCCGATTCCGCTCGGATAGAATCGAGAAGAGGGCTGGGAGCCGTGGGGAGTGGTTTCTCTGTGGGGAGTTACTTGATACTCGGGTTAACTACGACGTCTGATACGCCGGCACTCAGAAATTTTAAATCTGGTATACAATAACTCAAATTAAACGGACTAAAATGTGTAAAACACTGTCTCTGGTTAATTCCTAAAATTGCAGATTGTTTGAGAAATCCTAACCTCTGATTTTTGGACACGTGTTGGTTGAAATTGGACGATTGAATATTTTCATTTTTAACCGTCCAATAACTGTCTACATATCCGATGGTCAGATGATCAAATAAACCATACTTTTTGGTTCATGATACATCTAGACTGAACCTCATGATTTGGACATTGGAATCATTGTATTCCACGTATGCAATTTCTGAGTAATTTCTAACTGCCTGTGTATCACTACGGCCAGAGTATCAAAGTTTTATTCTTTCTCAACGTTTTGTGGTGTCTACTTTTTGCCGGGGAAATTCTCGTGAAATTCTCGTAAAGGTCTCTGAATTTGTCGGTTCTTGTGCGACTCAGCGGCGAGCCCGGAACCAGCGATGTGGGTGGGACCCTGACCGTGGGGTCTACCTGGATGAATGAATTATATATCCATGCGGTCCATCCGTTTTGGAAGCTTAATTTATGCCATGGACCCCAAATGAAGTAGATACAAATTTCAGGTGAACCAGAACACAAGAAATAATGGTCAATGACCATTAAAAACTTTGTGGACCTTTGTGGTCCACAAAAGTTTTTCATCAAACTGATATTTGTGATTTCCCTTCTTCGAAGTCTGTGTGACCTTATCAACAGGTTGGAAGGATAATAAAAATTATGGTGGAACATAGTAAGTTTTTTGTGGCGAGCGTTCAGTGGCCACTGTTTCCTGTGGTACGGTCCACCTGAGATTTGTATCTCACCAATTTGTGGGTCGTACCTATGGCCGTGTTTGATTTTTTGAATTCCCGTTAAATACAAGCAAAGGAGTAATTATTACTCTTTCACCTGTTTAAAAATCCATTTCATTTCTAGCCTTGAAAGCCGATCTAAAATGGTAGTTAAAATTTGTGGGCCCCACCATAATGTATATGATATATCCACTCGGTCCAAAAGTTTTAACATAACATTTTTAAGCTTCAGCTGAAAAATAAGACAGGCCCAACACTCAAGTAGTCCATACCAAACAAAAGCGTAATTCCAAGAAGATTTTAACGATAGGTGCTTACTTTCTTTTTTCATTCCGTGTGATCCAATTGAGATTTGGATATGCCATAGTTTTTAGATTATACCATAAATTTAAGTGACATAATGAATGGACGATGTGGATTTGTAACATAATATACGGTGGGACCCACAAAATTTTGTGGCGGTCCTCTACTTTAAATGGGCGGTCAAACATAGCGTTGGGAATGATACGGTAAATCCCGGAGAAATCATAATTTACCATGACTTCAACAAATCAAACAGGCCCTAAAAGAAGTTGAAAAAATAGATGGACAGCGTGGATATACAATACATATATCTAAGGGGGCCTCATGGTCAGGATCCCACCCACATCGCTGGTCCAAGTTGCAGCTAAGGGCCAGTTTGGTAAAACTTAATTTCCACACTTATCACTAAAATTATTATTCTCAGTTATTTTTTCTGATTTAGGTTGTTTAGTAAATTCAAAGAAGTGCTTAATTCACATTTTTACTTAAAAATCTAAATTTTTTTAAGCTTCAACCCTTTAATTTAAAACTTAACACTAAAAGCGGTGAGTGATTTTGAATTAAATTTTTTTTAAATGACAACTTTACCCTCTTAAGTCGCGTCCGTCGTTTCCAGCTCGGCATGGACACAGTAAATGACAGGTCCTAAGCCGGAGGAAATTGTACATGGTAAAGCCACCTTTCCACCGTACAATTGATAGATTTGCATATCTATCAGGTCGTCCATCCAGTGGGCCTCATAATAGATGGCATGTGTTTTGAAACTAGGACTTGTATCCATCACTTTTATTCACTTTGCCGTGCCGTTGAGAACTCAAGGTTTACTACCGTTGCATTTCAAGGACGCTGATCAAGTGGTTGTGATCATCCGGTCTATTTGTATTTTGAATGCTTTCAATCCATCGTAGGGTGAACTAGATGGACGGTCACAGATGATAACCCAACCAGCCACGTATACCGTGAAGAAACTCTACTGTACCAAAAAGGTTATACCGGCTCTCCCTCATCATCAACCAATGATAAGTCACGGAAAATCTAGAAGAGCCATCGATCCTGTGGTGCGTTTTTGTTATGTTTATTTTCCATCAAACCCGTTAATAATGTCAAAAGGATTTGGATGAAAGTAAAATACAAATATCAGCCCGATTCAAATTTTTTGTGGCCCGCATAATGCTTTAAATGGTGATTTATCGCTATTTCTAGTGGTGTGGTTCCCCTGAAATTTGGATCTTCTTAAGGTTTAGAGTCATTCTCTAAAATGATGTAGTAAAACAGATGGGCAGCATGAATATAAAATAATAATAAAAATTAAAAAATGCATCAATGTGGGGCCTACACAGTTTGGGTGACACCCAGCCCCTCGAACCACGGGAGCCGATTAGGTGCGGCTCTTACCATGAGGCCCATCTTGATGCATGCATTCTATATCCACGTGGTCCATCTATTTTTTCGGATCATTTTAGAGGTAAAGCCAAAAAAATGAAGTAGATCCATATCTATCGTAAACCACATCATTATAAATAGTGGTGATTGGCTATTAATGGGCCACAAAAGTTTCGAATTTTCTCTTTCCCTTTCAACCCGGCTTATGTAACCTCGTGGATGGAAAATAAACATTATAGTGGGCCTAATGAAGTTTTTAATGGTAGGCCATTTAATTCTATAGTATGGTCCAGCTGAGAATTGGTACTTTGTTTCTCGGCTCACGTGCTAAAATGATTCAACAGGATAGATGGACGGAGTGGATATAGAATGCATGTATCCAAGTGGCATCACCATCTTGTTTAAGGTCGGGCCTCACCTAATCCTCCCCCTACATGTTTCTATGCATGTTGGATCGGGTGATCCAAACCATTGATCTAATTGGTTGCGCCTTTGATGGTGGAGTTGTCCAAAAATCTCTCATGTCGAAGAATCCCAACCATTTTTATGTTTTATGTTATTTCCATCGCATGCTTAACACTAGTTTGAAAAGGCTTTTACATGATTTCCATATAATATTAAACACTAGTTTGAAAAGGCTTTATCTACGAAATTTCAAAAACCTTCACACAAAGCTGAAGAGAGGTGAGCAGGCTAAATCTAGGGACCAGCTTAACTACTAGGAGTAAAAATGAGTTAATTACTCTTGTGATCCGAACATGATTAATGGTTATATTGGTCATAGAACATGTTCAGGGGTTTAAATCATCTAATTTGATTTTCCATGTTATGACTAAATCTATTATAAATAGGTAATATTATTTTTTCACGTGTATAAAAAAAAAAAATGCATGAGTAATCCTAATTCGAAAACCAGTCCAAAGGTAGTGGCTTAGTTTTGTGGATCCCATCGTGATGTATATGACATGTCTGTGCCATCCATCTGTTTTAACAGAGCAGTGGGGGATGAGCCAAGAAATGAGGCAAATCCAATGCTCAAGTAGCCCACATCAACAGAATCAAAGGCCATAATACGCTCACCGTTGAGAGTTGTTCCCTTCACGAGGCTTACGTTGATGTTTATTTATCATCTAATTGGTTCATAAGATCACATAGACATAGATAAGAGAGAAACACAAATATCAACTTGATTCAAAACTTCTAAGAGCCCCAATAAGTTCTTATTCATAAGCGCTCAATTCCCATTGTTTCCCGCAATGTGGTCTACTTGAGCTCTAGATCCACCTCTATTTTGGGCTCATGTCTTAAGTTCGGCTAACATGAGGGATGGACAATGTGGATAAGCCACATATATCATAGTGGGCTCCACATTTAGTTCACACTCCTTGTTTTTAGTGTTAAAAAAGTAACCCATCACTTTATGCATGGAGAAAGATGTAGTAATTGCTTAGGTAAATAATTATTATATATTAACAAGATAATTATTACATGTTTACAAGATAATTACAGCCAATGTGAAAAATCAGACAGGCCTTGGTATATAATGAATATTCTCTTGTAGGTGCATCTTTCTCTGCATGAAAGAAGATAATTCTCTACAAGACATGCATTAAGAAGTGTGTTCAACACCTAAGTTGTGGCTCACCGTGACATACATGTGGCATCCACTCCATGTACTCGTAAAGGCACCTCGTGTTATGTCCTGATCTTGGAAATCAAGACCATGTTAACACTCAAGTCGGTCAAGTGACAACAATGAGGATGGAAACTATGTAGAAACCTATCTAAGAAGTAGGCCAGTATGAAACTCAGGCCAGCCAAGTCACAACAGGCAGTGGGGATGGAGACACATGGAGAAGCCTCTCGGGGATGCCTACATATATTTCAGAACTCCTATTAATTTGCTATGCCTGTGCCGTGATTAATTGATGGATACTTTTCCTTATTTACCAATGGAAGGTACGTTTAATCAAAAGGGACCTTTGTCTACTTAAGAGCCCGTTGGTTTTGATGTAACTACGTGCATTTGTAGTATAAAAGCATAATAATGTTCAAAATGAATGTATTACACTATCGCATCTCAACCTAATTTCCTTCATGGGAACTTTGTGGGATCTACAATAATGCATGCGTTATATCCACTCCACCGGTTCATTTTTTCATACCATTTTAGCACATGAGCCTAAAAATAGGGCAAAGCCAAAGCTCAAGTAAACCACAACAAATAAAACAATGGTTTCAATAGTGGCATCATTATTTCCACTATTTCCTATGTTATGGTCCACTTGGTCTTTAGATTTGCCTCATTTTTCGACTTAGGCCTTACAATGATCTAAAAAATGAATTGACTATATGGATACAATGCATGGAGCCCACATGGTTTGCCTCATTTTTTAGCCAAGACCTATAAAAAAATAAAGATGTCAACGTCATGAATTAACATTTAACTCTATAATTAATAAATACTAAAATACATTAAAATACATATAGGTAATTACGTAAAAACAAACCGGTCCTAAAAGTTCTTTGTGTCATCTCATCCAAAAACACATGTAGCATATTAGTGCGTTTTAGATGTGATTTTATATTATCCTCATGCATTGCGTGGCTAACTTTAGTTTATGGGTAACGTACAGTACCCCTTATACGCAGATGGAAAAAGTAGGTTTTCCACCGTTATCACATGGCCCTACGAAACTCTAATTATTAGATGTGGATGGGTAGTGTTGGGTGGTGCATTGTGGGCTCGAACATAATGTATGTTTTTATGTTCACATTGTCTATCCATTTTGCCAGCTCATTTTAGGGCGTGAACCTAAAAGATGAAGTAGATATAAAGCTCAAGTGGAACATACCATAGAAAATAATAGGATGATGACTCCCACCATTGAAACCTTTTTAGGGCTCATTATAATATTTATTAGGCATCCAAGTTGTTGATAATGTTACTTGGATGAAATGAGAATACAAATACTGGATTGATCCTAAACTTTGTAACCCTCAATGAAGTTTTTAATGGTGAGCGTTGAATCACTACTGTATCCTGAGACATGGCCAACTTGAGTTTAAGGGGGTGTTTGTTTTTCATATCCATCGAGTAAGTGCAGGTAAATGGATACAAGTAGGTAATTACTATCGTTTCCCTCTATTTAATATGAAGAGCATTTACCCTCGTTTTTCAGCTTAGGCCTTAAAATGATTTAAAAAATGAATGGACTATATGGATACAACGCATGGAGCCCACATGGTCTGCCTCATTTTTTAGTCAAGACCTATAAAAAAATAAAAATGTCAATGTCATGAATTGACATTTAACTCAATAATTGATAAATGCTAAAATATATTAAAATACATATAGGTAATTACATAAAAACAAACAGGTCCTAAAAGTTCTTTGTGCCATCTCGTCCAAAAACACATGTGGCATGTTAGTACGTTTTAGATGTGATTTTATATTATCCTCGTGCATTGTGTGGCCAACTTTAGTTTATGGTTAATGTACAATACCCTTTATACACAGATGGAAAAGGTCGGTTTTCCACCATTATCACATGGCCCTACGGAACTCTAATTGTTGGATGTGGATTGGTATTGTTGGATGTGGTTTGGTAGAGTTGGGTGGTGCATTGGGGGCTCTGACATAATGTATGTTTTTATGTTCACAATGCCCATCCATTTTGCCAGCTCATTTTAAGGTGTGAACCTGAAAATGGAGCAAATATGAAGCTCGAGTGGAACACACCATAGGAAATAACAGGATGATGACTCCCACCATTGAAACCTTTTTAGGGCTCACTATAATACTTATTAGGTATCTAACTTGTTGATAAGGTCACTTAACTTGGATGAAACGAGAATACAAATACCGGCTTGATCCTAAACTCTGTAACCCTCAATGAAGTTTTTAATGGTGAGCGTTGAATCACCATTGTATCCTGGGACATGGCCAACTTGAGCTTAAGGGGGTTTTGTTTTTCATTTCCATCAAGTAAGTGCAGGTAAATTGATGCAAGTAGGTAATTACTACCATTTCTCTCTATTTGATACGAAGAACATGTGCTCCTTGTAAATGTGTTAAAAAGGATAGCCATACATTAATGGGGCCCATTGTAATCTACGTGACATATCCATGCCGTCCATCTGTTTTACTATAACATTTTAGAGGATGAGCCCAAAAATGAGGTATATCCGAAGCTCAAGCGGCCCACACCATAGGAAATCGTAGTCATGAACGATTTTCATGGTATATATTCAAACCACTATTTTATGTGGTGCGATCCACTTAAGCTTTGGATTTGCCTCAATTTTGGATTCATGCCCTAAAATCACATTACAAAATGGATGGACGGTGTGGATAAGTCACACGTATCACAATGGGCCCCATGAAATATATGTACCTTCTTGATTTTAGTGTACAAAAAACAAATTTGTTATTATCATGAAGTATACATGGTGATCGATAATTACTCATTTGCTTGTATTTACACCATGTAAATGGAAATCAAGCAGACCCAAGGATCTACCTCATTTTTTAGTTCATGTCCTAAAATGAGGGGACAAAATGGCTGAACAATGTCAATACAAAACACATACATCATTTCATGTCGGGTCGCACAACACCCAATGCATCAAAACACCACCATTGGTGTTAGCATCACCACCTGGCATAACCACCTATACATCACCCTGCAATTAGTGTTGTAGGAGATTCGGTTTCCACTGATTCACTTCTTAAGGCCATCTAAACTATCTACGAGGGTCATTCTCGTGTGGATGAACTGAAAACTCAAATATCGGTGGGGAGCAGATTAGGTGCAGCCTTGCCTCACCCAAGATGGTGAGGCCCTTATTGTTGGTCCCACTTGATGTATGTATTTTATATCCACCTTGTTTATCTGTTTTGCTGGAACATTTCAGGGATTGATTCAAAAAATGAAGCAAGTCCAAATTTCAAGTGGACCATGCTATAGGAGATAGTGATGACTGTCCATTAACAACTTCCAATGGGCCACAAGTTTTGGAACAAGCTAATATTTGTTTTTATTCTGCATCCAAGTCTATGTGACCTTATCAACAGGTTGGATGGTAAACAAACATTACCTAAACATTGAAGTGGCCCTAGGAAGTTTTTAATTGCGGGATGTTCAATCACCGCTGCTTCTGGTCACTTGTGTATTGGATTTGCTTCATTTTCGAACTCATGCCTTTCAAATGATTCGGCGAAACGGATGGATAGGGTGGATACAAAATGCATGCATCAAGGCGGGCCTTGTTGTAAGGGCCCCAATTAACCTTCTTGAGCCAGGACTAGGCACCTAATCCACTCCCAGCATCAACAATGCATGCATCAAGGCGGGCCTTGTTGTAAGGGCCCCAATTAACCTTCTTGAGCCAGGCCTAGGCACCTAATCCACTCCCAGTATCAACCTGATCTATTTGGCTCACATGAGTTTTGTATGTGACTTGTTCTTGAGCTCACATCCTGGACGTAGATTAGGTACTATCCCGCTTGTCCCGAGCTCGGAACAAGTTGGGGGTTTGAGGGTCCCACAGTGATGTATAGGTCTATCAACACTATCCAAATTTCAAGTGGACCATGCTATGGGAGACAGTGGCGACTGTCCATTAATGACTTACAATAGGCTACAAAAGTTTTGAAACAAGCTAATATTTGTTTTTATCTTGGATCCAAGTCCATGTCATGTAACCTTATCAATAGGTTGGATGGTAAACAAACACTGCCTAAACATTGCAGTTGCCCTAGGAAGTTTTTAATGGTGGGATGTTCAATCACCACCGCTTCTTCCCACTTGAGTATTGGATTTGCTTCATTTTGGGACTCATGCCCTTCAAATGATCCGGCAAAACGGATGGATGGGGTGATATAAAATACATGCATCAAGGTGGGCCTCATTGTAAGGGCCCCACCTTCTTGAGCCAGGCCTGGGCATGTAATCCACTCCCAGTATCAACCTGATCTGTTTGCTCACATGAGTTTTGGATGTGCCTTGTTCTTGAGCTCGTATCCCGGATGTAGATTAGGTACTCCCCCGCTTGTCCCGAGCTCATAACATGTTGGGGCTTTGAGGGTCCCACAGTAATGTATAAGTTTATCAACACTGTCCAACCATTTGTCCATGTCATTTTAAATCTTAAAAACAAGAAAAAAGAGGTATATCTTAGGCTCAAATGGACCACAAAGTAATAATGATAATGACACCCACCATTGAAACCTTCCTAGAGCCCACTATAATGTTTATTTGCTGTCCAACCTGTTCAAAAGGTCACATAGACCACAATGAAGGCAAAACATAAATATCAGCTTGATCCAAGACTTATGCAGCTCCCAAAAAGTTTTTAATGGTGGCCGTTTGATCTCTACATTGTGGTCCATTTGAGCCTTGCATCTACATCATTTTTGGAATGATATCCTACAAAGAAAAGAAAAATGGATGAACTCTGTTGATAAACCCATATATTAAGGTGAGTTCCTTAGATGCCTGTCCGGAGAGCTGGAGACAGGCTCTGACAGGGCACCGTGATGTATGGCTTTTACCTACACTGTTCATCTATTTTACCACATCATTTCAAGGCATGGGCCAACGCTCAAGCGGACCATATATCGGGCACCATGACGTATGGCTTTTACTTACCTTGTTCACCTATTTTACAACATCATTTCAGGGCATGGGCCTAAAAATGAGGTAGACAATGCTCAAGTGGACCATACATTGTTGATGAATCGTCCAATGTTGAAAAGTTCCTGGTGATCACAGAAATTTTGGATCTAGCTGATATCTGGGTTTTCCCTTCATTCAGGTATAAACCACATACATTCACGGTGGGCCCAACAGAGTTTACTCAGTACGATAAGAGCGTACTGAGTGACTCAGTAAGCAATCCGATTTCGTCCGTTGGTACAGCAACTGGCGTCCGGCTCCTCAATCTCTCACCGCTCGAATCGCTCTCGTATTCCTCGTCGTATCAAGTAATACCAGTATGCAGGTATGTAGCTGCATCAGAATTCCATACACCTCCCTTCCTACAGTACACGAGGTCAATATTTCCAGTGATCAAAAACCATTGTACTGATGGGCCACACCTCAAAAATCAAAGGGACTGGACTGTAGTAGCATCTGATCAGTGGCCTGCTAAAGGATTGATTAGATCAGTGGTTCACATTCGAGAAGGAAAAAACTAACAGCTAATAGATAGAAAGTGTTTTCGTACACGGTATATTCTACCTATAGCCTATCAACACGATGGCCCATTAGATCTATGCCCCCGATTGGATGAAATATTGCCACGTGTCCCATGGGGGATAGAGCTGTATGGTATCAGGTGTGCTCCGTCATCCCATGGAAAGACCTCTTCGTCCTACGCCTCTCCCCTCCTCTCCTCTTCCCTTCTCCTTTCTCCCAAGAACCGAGAGAGAAAAACCCTACAAAACCCTGACTCCCCTCCCCCCTCCCCCAAACCCTAGAAAAACCCTAGAGAAATCACTTTCAATCTCATCTTTCTGCCCTTTTCTCTTCGAAATCCTTCCACAATGACGCCTCCCTCCTCTCGCTCAGACTCCATCCAAGACGACAACGACGACGCCTTCGATGGAGACACGGGCCTCGACGAGGACATGGAGGCCCTAAGACGCGCCTGCATCCTGACCGGCACGAATCCCGACACAATCCAAGCGCCCGCCCCCGCCCCCGCTTCCACAGCCGCTGCCGCGGCGGGACCCGATCCCGATAGCGGCAGCGACATTGACGATCTTGAACTGGTCCGGAGCATACAGCAGAGGTTCTACCTCTCATCCCTCGCTGTCAATCCTCTGAAGCCTTGCAGCGTCCGGACGCCGTCGGATTCCGATGACGAAGAAGATTTTGAGACGTTGCGTGCAATACAGAGGCGGTTCATGCAGTACGATGCTGGTAAGCTGCTCTGT
The DNA here is from genome assembly GCA_003013855.2 of Liriodendron chinense. NCBI lineage: Eukaryota > Viridiplantae > Streptophyta > Magnoliopsida > Magnoliales > Magnoliaceae > Liriodendron > Liriodendron chinense. Next base: position 299,100 of record PVNU02001793.1, on the reverse strand, counting down.
TCGATTCCTGCTCTTGTGTAATAAATTCAGCAAAGATTGTATCTTTTGGTGGAAGTACGTGAATTTGCTCGGAAGAATTGCATAAATGAAAATGTGGTGATTTTGTTGGTTTATTAGTTATTAGTTTACATTTGAGTGGTGGTATCCTTCGTGGGTTTCAATGAAAAGGTTAGGTGAGGGTTGTAGGCAAACAGATGACTGAATTCTTTGAGTCCATTTGATAATTTTGAGGGCGGCTTCATACAAATCCAGAATCTTTGATGAGCATGTGTCTTCGGTCAAGTCAATCAAGAGATGCATCTTTCACATGGTTATCGATTGGGTGCTCCGAAGACCTGAATTAAAACGCTGTTCTTATTTGAATTTTCAGTGGGGCTGGAATGATATGATTGACAGCGGAGAACTGTAAGCTGGGGAAGGCCTCTACTACTCTGTACACTGTATTGAGCTTTGGATTCTCTCTGCTGAGGTCTTCGTTTGGTTTCTGTCTGGCCTGTTTTGGCTTGTTTCAAAACAATGAAGAATCTGTTGATCTATGTATGATGTTTAGGGAAATTATACTCCTTTGAAATGGCTTTTTGGTGATCCAACTTTCAAGTTTATGTTTGGTGCATGAACTTTGTGTCTGAAACTTGGCTATTGAGCATCTTCTCATCATAAACAGCATGTCATGCCTGGCTAGAAGTGAACTTTGTTATCACCCTGGTCGTAGGGATTGCCTCCTACTTATATTAGGGACATGATTTTCTCCAACACTTGGTCTATGCAGTGAGCTGCTCATGATGTCTGCTAGATGCTTTCTCCTCTTTCTAGAATTTCTTGGGTTTTGATTTTTTGTTTTTGTTTTTTAAATTTAGATTACATTTTATGTATTTATTATTATTTACTTTAGTTCTTTCATTGCATGATCCCATTTCTTCTTGCTTGGATCTTGGTTTTGGTTGTTGTCTTGAGCATTTAAGCAACTTCAGATTACTTATCTTTCTAGAATTTTGTCCTTAAGTGTGTGAGCTTGGGATTCTAGTTCCATTCAAGCATTCATGAAGTTACCAGCATGATAAAATCTACTGTGAGCTGCTCAGTCTTTCCTTATGCCAACATTTCTGCCAGTGCCAACCCCATCTGTACCAACTTCCTTTTGGATCCTATTGTGTGAGTTACATTAATTCTTTAACATTTTTGTGCTTTGCCTTCTAGAGAGCGTTAACAGTTGTTCCTTTATCTTTTTTCGTACCATTTCTATCACAATTTTAGTTCTGGACCCTATGTTATGTTGATGAAAAAGTGAGTAACTAAATAGTTATATTTTATTGCATTCTTTTTTCATAATAGTCGATGTTATCCTTGGAGTCATCTTTCCTATATTGTCTGTTTTGTGAATTTGATTTTTGTCTGCATTGGGGTAAAAGGATGATACGACCATCATAGGGCCTTCAATGACGGAATCAGGTTTGCTTCAACGTTCCATCACTGGAAATCAATGAAGAATTTGTTGAGATCCAGTTATGATTTCATTGTAAATTGCCATTGTCATTCATCATCATCATCTAACCCCTATCCCAGTTAATCGGGGTTGGCCATTGGGTGGTCCAACTTTTCAGGTGAATTCAAGTGATTGTTAGGACATCATGATCATTTGAAATGGCTATTGGGTGATCCTACTTTTTTCTGGTGAATTTGAGAACTTCATGGCAGTCCCATAATCAACACACATTTCTTATTGTTTGGTTGTGTTAATGAGCATTGGCATCTATTCTGCTTACATGGCTGCACCCATGCACCCACTCGTAGCATGCCTTTCTCCAGGTAACAGAGAATCCTTTTCTTCCTAGAAGTCTTGATTTTGTTGGCAAACTGTCCTGACAGCTCTGAATTCTTGGCATTCTTCAATTTTCATTCCCATCCCATTTCATGTGTACTTTGCATGGGCTTGTTGTGGACCAGAGCCAGAATATCTTACTAAGATATGAATGTTAAACCTCTTGATGTTTAATGTTTTATGAGTTAAGGTGAATTTTATTCTTATGGTGTATATTTTGAGCTTGTTGGGAGGAGAGTCCATACTCCGTAGTATCGTTCATATATCAGCAGGCTTTTCATGTTTATGTTGGGCACATATTTAGGTAACCTGGTATTGGTTGATTTTCTTGTGTATACTGCAGTATGTCTCAGTAATAATATATGTACTGCTGCACAGATGCCCTGAAAAGGAACAGTCAGAAGCATTTACAAATAGATGAGTTGGTTTGTACCACGAGCATAACACCGAAGGAGAACACTTCCAGCATTTTGCTTGGAAACAGAAATAATGGTGAGGCATTGGGTGAAGACTTTCCAGATTCAGATGATGCTCATGTGAATTCTCAGCCTTTGCAATATTTTTGTGACAGAAGTCCTGGCAGCCAGCCTTCTGGTGTCACTGAAAGGCACCAGCCAGAAGATGGAACTTCCAATTTTTCTGTGACTCCATTCCAGCACTCCAGCTTCCCAAAGGCTGCTCAAATGTTCATTGCTGCCCTTAAGAAGAACAGGTCATGTCAGAAATTTATGAGGAGTAGGCTGATACAGATAGAGGCAAGAATTGAAGAGAACAAAGAACTGAGGAGGCGTTTCAAATATCTTATGGACTTTCAGGTTGCCTGCAAAAGAAGAGTAGGCAAAGTTTTAAGCCAACCAAAAGATCCTCGCATCGAGTTAATCTCACTTCCAAAAACCAGGGTTTCTAACAGGATTCCTAAGGTTGTCAAGGTACTCTTTATTTGCTCTACAAGTTTGTCATGGATTGTGTTACTTTGTTCCATTTTAAGTAATGTTTCCAAGTTTCTTCCAGACATCACAGCATCTATCTGTGGACTGTGTAACCTTCTGCAGTCTTGCTAATGCTTCAGTTGCATGTTGGAATTCCCTTCTCAACTTTAATTCTTTCCTTTTGACTTCAGAAATGATCTCTCTCTCTCTCTCTCTCTCTCTCTCTCTCTATATATATATATATATATATATATATATATATCTTTTGATCATATAAACTGAGCTTTCTCCACATTTTGTGATTATTATATTGAAAATCTGCTTTGAAAGTATCATTCTTACCCAATAGCTTTATATATGCCATGTCTGTGTAGTTGTAGAGAATGATACCATGAGATGCACATATGCTCCTATAAAGTTAGGCTGACAACTGATATCAACATGATTTGGACCCTTCATCCAATCAGCTCTGCAATGGAGATGCCTTGGCCCAGAAGATATTCTGATCAGACAATCCAAACCATTTCATTGATTGTCTGTAAATGGACAGTCTGTTCCGATTCAATAGAAAAAAAGGTCTTTTGATTGGATGGTTAGGATTGTACTACTCAGAGTGTGCCATTATATCTCCATGGTGAGGCCCACTGGCTGAACAAACTGGGACTGCTGATATCATATACAGGTTCAATCACTGCATCTCATGGGAACTCAAATATAAATGCATCTCATAGAACCACTGCTCCACATGCGATCGCATGAACAGGCATAAATGACAATTTGTTGATAAGAAAGAAAATAAATTGTTATCCACATTTTAAAAATTAAAGCTTGATTTTAAACATAAAATTCTTGTCCTGTAATTTTGGGCACTGTTCTATGGATCTATCTCTTTCATTAACTTTTTTGAGGCTCCTCATCATGTTGTCATGAACATTATTGGTTGTTGCTGAACTTGTTCACTGGAGATGTTAATGTTAGACTGTCATCAAACTACCACTGAACAAGTGAACATTGTTAGGCTCTATTATGAGGTGACTTGAAAGATGGATGGCATATGATATTTTATAAATAAATTGCCACTCTAGAAAGGTGTCCGATATGTATTTCTTTCACATGGGCATGCCTGCATAAATGCACACATGTATGCTTTGTTGCTGGTGTACCGTTCAAGATCTCTAAACTTCAATAGTTTAATGCATTCAAGCATGATTGTGTGGTTTGTTCCTGCTGGCATCCATGCCCGCATATACATTGGACACTGATATGGGGCCTCATCCATATTCTTCATTTTGATGGGACACTGTTTTAAAACTTTGTAGTCATCTAAACCTTGATATGTATTTCTTTCACATGGGCATGCCCGGATAGATGAAGGCATCTATGCTTTGTTGTTGGTGCACCATTCATGATCTATAAACTTCAAGAGTTTAATGCTTGGATGCATGATTGTGTGGCTTGTTCCTGCTGGCATCCATGTCCACATATACTTTGGACACTGATATGGGGCCTCATCCATATTCTTCAATTTGATAGGACACTGTTTTAAAACTTGATAGCCATCTAACTAATAAAAAATGAAAAGAAAATCACACTAATGCTGGCTCATATGCTCAAATGGCATGTGGTTTATACTTGAAGGCAAGATACAACTCTATTTCCCTACATCAACCCATGAGGTGCATGGCCTATATAGTTTCCACAAAGGTGGAGGCTGCACGACTTGAATTACCATGCATGTTGGAAAATTGGCAAGCTATGACACTTCACCTGCTTATTGCTAATATACCGCAATAATGTCTGCCCTGAATCCTCTTTAACTTGAGATGTCACTAACTTGTAGATGCAGATCACTGAGATATTTGATTGTCTCTTCTATCAAGAAAAAAGGTGTTTAATTTTCATATTAGTTTCTGAACAAAGTGATTGTGTGTGTACTTCATAGCTCAGTCTGCACATCCTTGTGCCTGTTTTAGCTTCATGGGCATGTGGGTCATGGCCTGCATGTTACATGGTGCATATTTAATTTGGTTTGTGTTTGAGAGAACTGAGCATGTTGGTTTCCTAGTATTATAATTCTAGCAGTGATATCGGGGCCTTTTTAAGAGTTTCATCTCGAAGCTTGCTTAATGCATGTTTCACTTGTTTGACAAGTTGTTTTTGGGTATTCACAGGCCAATGACAAAGCTAGTCCCATGTATCTTGGCCCGGATGAGAATTCTCATGTTCTCAACTATAGGATGGTATTGGAGAACTGCCCCATCTCACTGAGGAGGCAACCATGGTCAAAGGTTGAGAAGGAAAACCTTGTGAAGGGAATAAAACAACAATTTCAAGAAATGTTGCTGCGGAAATCGATAGAGAATTATTGGTACATTTAATTATGAAAGTGCCTTTCTTATTTTCCATTATTCCCCAAGCTGATGTTGCCTGATGCATTTTATTTTACCTTGACAGTGGAGAGGGCTCTTCTGGAGATTCGAATGTGGATAGCATTATTGCATCAATTAATGATCATGAAATCACACCTGAAAATATTCGATCTTTCCTACCTCATGTTGATTGGGAGCGGTTGGCGTCCATGTATGTTACGGGCCGTTCAGGTGCAGAATGTGAAACAAGGTAACCATTTATTTTTTTAACATCATTGTGTTCTTCAGGATTATTGTTTCACTTCCTCACCAGATTGTGATATATTAGAGGACAATCTTCCTTCAAAATTTTTGTGTTCTAGAAAATCTGCACCGTTCGTGGATGTGCACAACTATACTTTTTTTTTTAAAGGTAACACTGCCAGGGATTGAACGCTGGATCACTAACACACACTACACTGTGCATCTACCAGCTCACTAACGACTGGGAGATGACAACTACACATTTCTACCTCAACTTTGTTGTTTGCATTCAACTTTAGTGATATATATATATATATATATATATATATATATATATATATATATATATATATATATATATATCGAACAATCAATGTCCATAATACAAGTGAGATCTGGATCTTTAATCCATTTGGCTCCTCTGTGGATGGGCTGTGCCCTAAATATTACGACTGGGAGATGACAACTACACATTTCTACCTCAACTTTGTTGTTTGCATTCAACTTTATATATATATATATATATATATATATATATATATATATATATATATATATATCGAACAATCAATGTCCATAATACAAGTGAGATCTGGATCTTTAATCTATTTGGCTCCTCTGTGGATGGGCTGTGCCCTAAATATTACACTGGTTGGGGGATCCTAGCTACTGATTGGAGGACTCTTGAGAATTAGAAGTTGGCAGTTATGAAAAATGTGCAACAAACAGACGACATTCGATGGGCCATGCCCTCAAATTAATGGCTAGTATTATCCTACATACTGCTGCTATTAATAATAATGGTGGTGGTGGTGGTGTTGATAACAATATTATTGTTTTTCCGGGAAAGATAAGTGGAACTTTCATTGAAAAAGCGCTGAGATAGAGCCAAGGCAAGAACAACGAGAAACAAAAACAAAACTAAACAGAGAAAAGGAGATTTGCATCTTTCCCAACCAACCTTTTCCCACCGCCCATTCAATTTTATTGTTGTTGTTGTGCATTTGGCATAAGGGTATGGTTGGATAGATGAATTGTCACTTTCTTGCCCATGTGTGTCACATGTCTGGAGATCAAGTGCTTGATTAATTCAGATACAATTTTTTGGATTGGTTGAAAAAAGGAAGAAGAAAAGAACATTTTTGGGACCTATTTAATGTAGACTATAAAAAACACGAGCTGAAAATGTCCATTATTGAATGCCATTCTTGTATCATTTTTCAGTCTTTTCAAAGCTCATTCAATGGTTCAATGCACATCATTCGAGGATTACAATCATCATCATCATCATCATCATCATCTAAGCCTTCCCCAATTAATTAGGGTTGACTCTATTTTCATGATGAAAGTTATGGCATAAGTCTGACAATGGCTGCCAACCTAACACAACCTTCATCCTTTTTCTGGGCCGGGGACTGGCAATGAGAGCGCAAAACTCCCAAAGGCGCAATGCAATAGACTATTACATAGGTTGATTACAATCAAGCACTATCTAATAGCCTATCACATAGGTTGATTACAATCAATGAATTGATTACAATCGAGTTAGTGTTGAGGATCAGAATGATCTCTCTCTTTTTTTGGTCCTTCCTGCAGGTGGTTGAACAGCGAAGATCCTATGATCAATCACAATCCGTGGACCAATCTTGAGGATAAGAATCTCTTATTTATTGCGCAGCAACGAGGAATTTATAACTGGATTGAAATTGCTGCTTCACTAGGGACAAACAGAACCCCTTTTCAGTGCTTGGCTCGTTATCAGCGGAGTCTTAATGCGTATATTTTGAAGAGGGACTGGACAGAAGAAGAAGATGCTCAACTCCGTGCAGTTGTCGAAGTTGTTGGTGAGAATGATTGGCAGCGAGTAGCTTCTATTCTAGGAAGCAGGACTGGTCCTCAGTGTTCTAATAGGTTGGTTGCATTCTCATAGACCATGTCACGTTTATTTAGGGGAAGTATCAAGTACTGATTCCCAATGCGTCATGATATCAATGTCCTGATGATCATGACATAAATAATGTCCTGATGCACCAGTCCATAAAGTTTGAACTCATAGTTTGGTGATCCAGATTGTTGATCTGGTGGGCCCTACAGTGGATGGGCAATTCTACAGAAGATCCCTGGAGGGAAGACTCTGAGCCTTAGACAAATAGACAGTTAACAAACTATGCTGATGGTCCAGGAAAAAGGTCAATAATTGGATGCAGCTAGGTTGGAGAATTTTGGAGTATAATAAATGATCTGGATCATCAAACCATTGTCCTCACTTATACCGAATGGGTGTATATGGATGTTGTGCACATTCTGTTACTCCAGGACAACCTTTCGTTTCTCTTCAACTTAATCTAAAAAAACTCAGCTCTTTGAGAGAGCATGTGGTAGCTAAGAGAAATGGGTGCTTGTTACAAAAGGATCTGTAAAGTTTCCTGGTAAGTAGTACTTAATAAAGCAATGTCAATTGGTTCTTTGGCACCTTACTTTTGATACGCTCATGGACTTTCTTCATTGAAGTCAATCATGTGATCCTATTGAATGCAGATGGAGGAAGACACTTCACCCTTCTCGGAAAAGGGTGGGGAGATGGACCGTGGATGAAGACAAGCACTTGAAAATAGCTGTGATGCTTTTCGGGCAGAAAACCTGGAAGAAAATTGCTCAGTTTGTCCCTGGCCGAACTCAAGTTCAATGTAGAGAGAGGTATTTCAAAATAATTTCCTGAAAATTTAACCTGACCAATTGCTTAAAACCGTTAGTTGCTATTTTTGCCCCCATCTTTTGATGCATAGATGCTTTCTCTTACATATTGGTAGTAGCATTGGATTTTATGTACTATTCTAATACCACAAATAGTCGAAAGGGGCACATGCATAAAAAAACAAGGGTTTTAGGATTCATTTGTCTATCATTATTTTATCGAAAAGAATGAACCATTGATTTGACTTAGTTGGAGTCTCTTGACTGTGGTGACAGGTGGGTCAACACTCTGGATCCGTCTTTAAATCTGGAACCATGGACTGAAGAAGAGGACTCTAAACTGAAAGAAGGAATCACTGAACATGGACATTACTGGTCCAAGATAGCAGCATTGGTGCCTCCGCGTACTGATAATCAGTGCAGGAGGTATGGGCTTCTCTGCTTTTGCCTTCTTTGAGGATGGTTATTAACAAATGTTCCGCTCATGTTTTCATGTTATGCTCAAAATGACATCATGTGTAACACTTTAAAACAAGGATGTGTTTGGATGCTCAAGTGACATGAACTGCAATGACACAAAGTCGAGGAGGAAACGGCAAATGTGGGGCTAAATCCACTCCCTTCATAACAAGGGAGTGACGTAGGACAACTAACCACTTGCTCTAAAAGCTCGAATTGATAAAGTGTGGCGAATCAATCCCTTTATCTCATAGCCTAAGCCAGGCCAGGCCCTTGCCGAACCCTCATTCGTGGGTCCCACCTCAAACGAGCAACCTGCCTCGCACGGGCCGCCCACCCAAGTGTGCCCCCGCTTCACACAGGCCCTTCCACTTGAGCCTTGTATGAAAATGCCCCTGCATTAATCACCCTTGGTGAGGAGTTTCGAACACGAGACCTCCTGCTTCGATACCACTTTTGACGCAGGAAAACTAACCACTTGCTCTAAAAGATCGAACTGATAGAGCGTGGTGAATCAATCCCTTTATCTCATAGCCCAGGCTAGCCTAGGCCCTCGGACAAACCCTCCGTGGCCCCTACTTCGCATGGGTCCTGCCTCACACAAGCAATCCGCCTCGCACAGGCCGCCCACCTCGAGCGTGCCTCCACTTCACACAGGCCACCCCACTCGAGCCCGGTGAGAAAATGACTCTGCATTAAGGAGTAGCCCCAACCTTAACATTTGATCGTTTCCATTCCAACTGGAGTTGCATAAAATTGCAGGTTTAGTCATCATTATGTATTAAAAAGTGGCACCCCACCCAATCTTAGCGATTTTCTATTTAATAGAACGTACTTATTGCAATTCAATGCACTTGAGCGTCCAAACACATGTTATCATAACTTGTCTGCGGACTTACTGTGAGATAATACTTTCTTCTTTTTAATAAGCAGGAGATGGAAAATTTTGTTTCCACATGAAGTGCCATTGCTCCAAGCAGCTCGGAAGATCCAGAAAGTTGCTCTTATATCCAACTTTGTAGATCGGGAGGAGCAGCGGCCTGCTCTTGGTCCTAGTGACTTCGTTTCTACATCTGCACCAGAGATGAAACCTCTTTCTGAATCCGGAAATGAGGACAATGATGGGAAACAAAAGAGAAAATCAAGGTATGTTTTCTTAAAGATTTACCTTCAACTATATGTGTGTCCGTGTAGTCGAATTGTTTCTCTCTTACCATATTGTTGTTGCATTGATGTCAATCACTTAAAAAATGTGTAGGGGGAGAATTGGAGCTCCAAGTAAGTTGGATTTAAGTTTCAAATTCACTTTCCTCTATCCTACATGATCACTATGTAATAGAAGAACATGGCTTTGTCTCCTCTTTTTCATAATTGTTCTTTCCTATTGTTAAAGATATTTTGTGATTCTTGATCAAAAGACTGGCATATTTTTGCTCAACCTACTGATGGCAAAAATGGGTCCCACCTTTTGGGTTACTGAAGGGTTACTTGAGCTATTCATCTGGTGGGTCACACCATCTAATGGCACATTCCCAAAAAAATCTCCCATTAGCTGATCCTAGCCATCTGATAGAAAAGGACGACTATGACCAAAGATCCACTTTTGACAGGGGCCCATTCGGATGCTTACTGTGTCTGTTGGAGAGATTTTTGGGGAATTTCAGATCTACCTTGGTTTTTGACATACAAATGGTTTGATCATCAAAAGATGGGCTTTGCATATAGATTTTGTTGTGCTGAGCAGGTACTTGATGGAACATCATATATTTTCTCTTTCCTGAGAAGCCACAAATATGTGGTTCTATGTCCTCAGAATTTACAAAAACTAGTATTAAGATTGTTTTTACCTTTAAGATACATGTACGGTGTCTTACTTTATCTGCTTTGAATTACAGTGATGATCCTCAACCAAGCAGCATCAGAAAGCCTAAGACGAGAGCTAAAACTCCCTGCAAGGGGACTTCAAGAAAGAGAAGTGGTAATGATGCTGAGACTCCTCATGGTGATGCTACCATCCCAAACAAGAGGCAGAAGAAAAGAGCACCAGCAACTAAAGCTAAAACACTTCCCAACAAGATGCTAGGAATAACGAATGGTGATGATGTCGATGCTTCTAATGGAGATGATGCTATCCCAAAGAACAGGGAAAAGAAAAGGCCACCTAAGACTAGAGCTGAAGCCCGTTCTGACGAATCATTGAGAACATCAGACGTTGATGTTGCCAAGACTTCTCATGGTGATAATACCATCCCAAAGAGGAGGAGAAAGCAAAACCCACCTAAGGCACTTAGCATCCCAAAGAGGGGGAAGAAGCAAAACCCACGTAAGGTACTTACTGACAATGACAAATGCAGTAAACCTGCAGGAGGCCATGGAGATCAACTAGGTCCAGAGCATCCGGTTTTGGAGGCGATGGACACCATTGATGCCTTATTGGACGGAAATCCTAAGGCAACAGATGATATGGCTCGAGAGGCTCGATCCAGAAAACCAAGAGCTAAACGTAAGGTACTTACTGACAGTGACAAATGCAGTAAACCTGCAGGAGGCCACGGAGATCAACTAGGTCCAGAGCATACGGTTTTGGAGGCAATGGACACCATTGCTGCTTTATTGGACGGAAATCCGAAGGCAACGGATGATATGGCTCGAGAGGCTCAATCCAGAAAACCAAGAGCTAAACGTAAGGCCCGTCTGAAAGCGGTCTTGGATGCATCCGACAGTGATGATGTAACGCTAGCTTCTGTGTTACGGGACTATGTGAAGAGGAGACGTGAACTTGCAGACAATGACATTGTTCGAGACCCTGCTGTCAAAGCTCTTCTTCAAAAGAGGGAAAAGAAAAAAGTGCCTAAGCTACTGTCTGAGAGGAATTCATGTAGTCAACCGGCTGGGGATGAACAAAGTATCCAGTGCCCGGGACATTTGATTTTGGATGTGACGGACACCACTGGTGCTGTCTTGTGTGGAACGCAGATGGAGGATGGTATTCAACAGTCTACGAGGCCTTCATATAATGGAATTGCTGATGATGCATTGCTTGGTAGTGGTGAAACTGTTGAAGACCAAGCTGTTGGAACTTGTGCTACAGATGATAGTACTTCCCTAAAGAAGTGGGAGAAAAATGCACACAAGTTGGTGCGGGGGGATGAACGCGTTCATCCGGTTGAAGACCCTGAAGCTCTACTGAATCTGGACCAGTCAATTTTACAGAATTTGGACACGGACAATCTTTTCTTGCATTCCCTTTCCGGGAACTCTGTTTCAGGGGAACCCATGTCATGTAGGAAACAGAAACAAGAACTGAAGATGCCAGCCACTGTGTCCAGAAATTCTGAAATGTGTTGTGGTAACGGGAAGTACTCTTCACATGTTGTGAATGGAACAGCAACTGCTCCCTTGCAGATCCATGAAACCCAGCTGAACAGTCTGGAAGAGATCGTGCCAACCGTTGATTGTGTGCAGCAGTGGGCCAGGGAAGGGTTAGCTGAAGACAGATTGACTGCATTACGTAATTCACTGGATGGATGGGATATTATCGAGCAGGTGAACGGTTGTGATGAGAACCATGATTCTCCATCCACATCTGAAGATCAAAATGGAAGGCCATGTAATTCATTGCATGTCAATGGGGTGATGGTTGATGGTTCATGTTCAGACCACTTTCCTTGTGGCACTGGAGAACCCTTGGTTTTGTCATCTTCAGAACCGATTGGCCCACTTCCGCCAGACAGTTCGACAGTCCTTAATAAAAGACTTGGTTCGACAGTCCTTAATAAATGACTTGGTTCGACAGAAGTATGGTGTCTGCAGAAGCGGCACAACCCAATACCAGTCTTCCGGATTCTGGGAATTCGAGTGCTGAAGAAACGAAGCTGCTGATGATTGTGGAATCACGTGATGGGCGGTAGAATGGGAAACTCAAGAGCAGCAGAAGGGCCTCATTGCAGATGCCTCTCCAGTTTTGATTTGTTGGTTGTGGTGGGTGCATGTGCAGATTTTAGAACTGTGATGGGACAGATTCTCAGAGTAAAAGATCTTATTTGAAGTGAGGAGTAGCTTTTGAGGATGTGCGAAACATAAGATTTTGTATTTGTGGGTAATATCGGCTTTTTGTTTTGGTTTTCGTTTATTTGATTATTCTTTTTGTATGCTGCCTAATGGCGATACATGTCAATTAACAAATCTATTGAAATTTCATTAATTCACTTGGAATGTAAATGTTCATTATTATTTTTTAATTGTAATTTTCTGGAAACAATCACAGCCATCGAGTGAACACCGAGCAAATTAGTGACCGAAGTAACGCCAGTGGCATATCCAGACAGTCTTTTGCAGCTGCACTTGTTCTTTTCTCTTAGATAATACTTAAAACACGGCTGATGTTCCTGTTTGGATGGACATTGAATCTCAAATTGAAATCCATTTAGGGCCTGTTTGAATGAATGGGTTGACTCTAATTACCATGTAAATGGGTAATAATTATTTACTTAAGTAATTACCGCATCTTTCCGGACTGGTTACTTTTTTAGCACAAAAAAGGAGGAATCTGTGACCTAAATGTGGGGCCCACCGTGATGTATGTGGCTTATCCACACCGTCCATCCCTCATGCCAGTTGAATTCAGGGCATGAGCCCAAAAATAAGGCAGATCCAAAGCTCTGGTGGACCACACCATAGGAAATAGTGGACATCGAGCGCCTACCGTTAAGAACTTTGTGGGGCCCTCATAACTTTTGAATCAAGCTGATATTTGTCTATGTGACCTTACAAACCGGTTAGATGACAAATAAACATCAATGTGGGCCCTGTGAAGGAAACAACTTTTAAAGGTGGACACATTATATCCACTGATTCCGTTGGACGTTGGATCAACTTCTTTTTTCGGCTCATCCCCAAAATTATTTTGATAAAACAGATGAACGGTGTGGATAAGTCATATATATCACAGTGGGACCCACAAATTTAAGCTACTACTTTTGGACTGATTTTGGAAGCAGGAATACACACATTTCAAACCGGTAAAAAAGTGATAATTACTGATTTACAAGGGATTTACATGTAGTATGGAAAAATAAAAAAGGGCCCAATAAAAAGAAGAACATCCATCGAATGGGTGGATCCTCACCATTGCTTTGGTTTTCCATACAAAGGCGTGTTTGGATGTTCACTCAAATTGGAAGATCATAGATGTAGTTTCCGGCATTTCTTTGCTATGCGAACTACTTTATTCTCTCTTTATCAAGCAATTTTTGTCCACATGTTGAAGGGCTAATACTCTTCCATTCTAGCGGTGAATGGACCATCCGCGGTGTGGCCCATAACACCGGTGGTCTGGATTACTGAACCAAAGCCTCCTTGTGCAAACTGAAAAGCCCAAATGTGTTAATGCAGACTCTCTAGCGGGCAATTGTATAATTCCTCCTCACCTTGGGGCCCATGAATTGGATGGTCCGGATTATGTTTCATACATCCCACATCCGGTATATGAATTGTAGCTAGCTGATATGTGTCGGCTCAAGAAATCGGGGTGGCCCAGTCGTCAGTTGGGCCACAGCGTATCTCATATCTGGGTCCATGCGTTGTACACGCGTTCCTCACCGCTACTTGGGCCATGCGAATGGATGATCTGAACCGTTCAGTTGGTAGGTCCCACAATCAGTCCGAATACCCAAAAAACGATCCTCCATCCATCTACGAACAAAAGCATCCAATGGCCAACAAATTACATTAAGTCCGTTTTCCCAATTGTAGGATCACATTTGAAGAAAAATAGGGCCGTCCAAGATCTGTCTATGGTGAAGCCTACTTCCTGAAGTGGGCCTTGCACTGATTCACATGGTCCACCTGGCGGACTACCATTCCCTTCCGTAGTCCGACGACTACCTACCATTTTCTCAGCATCTGTTCCTGGAGATGAACACCGAAGAGCATAAGAAGTCGGTTCCCTCTCTTTTTCCTCCTCTCCTCCATCGCCATATTCTCATTTGCTCCTTCCGATCGAACGGCTGTCATGGCTTCTTCCAGGGACCACAAAAAGCCTACTGGCGGAATCCGTACCCTCTCCGATCTCAATCGCCCTACTCCCGGCCCCGGAGGAGGATCAGATAGTGACTCCGACGGCCCGCAGGAGTACTACACCGGTGGCGAGAAGAGGTAACAACTAAAATCCCACATTTCCCCCAAATTCTTGCATTTTAGAGCAATGATTGTTGAAATTTAAGTAGTTCTCGCTTCGATTCTTGTGCTTGATTGGAAATTCTCGTAACTAGGGCATGCATATGATCAGTCATCGATTTAGAAGAAGAAATTGTGATATTTTCCATCAGCGTTTTGGTCCACTACGACGGATGGACTATGAGGAATCGGTGGATTAGCTGAAATTTACCAGGACAATTGGTCCCTCCATTGAACGCGTCCGATGTCCATGCGGCGCATCCTTTGTATATTGGAGAATTTTATGGTCGCTGGTATATGTATTGTGTCCTTAGGCCTTGAGTTGTACAAGTGGGTGTCATGGATTGGTGATCCAGACTGCTGATCTGATGGGCCCCCACCCATGAATGTGGTGTGCCCGCCTCCATGAATCTCCTGGACTGGAAGAACATAGCTGCCCAATATAGATTTTTTTCTTCTTCTCTTCTTCTTCTTATTAATGAAAGAAGAGAATACAAGCAACTGCTGATTACAATAGAAAGAACCCCAGAGCGCTACATGCTAGCAGCATAATACATAAAGCAGATAGCCAGAAGGCACATGGAGCCCTTTAACTCCCCTAACTGCATCTAGCCACAGTCTGGTGTCCAAAATGACACTGGGAAGCTCCTTTCCTTTCCAAGTTATTGCCTGATTATTAGCAGTTTGATGCACATGGGCAAATGAAGCAGCTAGAGAGAGATGCTGACGTCTTTGATTTCATTTGGAATGCTTGCTAACTTCTTAAGGGAATCTGACGGGCTTGATTCAGTTGATTACGTTCTTGGAATCCCCCTCAATTATAATTGGGCTAAGATTGTGATCTACTGCAATCTTAATAATGCGCAACAACATGGAGGCTTCCATTGAAGTTCTTAGTGTTCCCCAAACTCTGGGGGACTCAATAATTCTATTATAGGCTCCATCTACTGTTCCTGATGAGTTCACCAACACCCGTAGGTCCAGGGTTACCTAATAAGCAACTGTTGAAGTTTCTAGTGGTCATCTAGGGGGTCCCATTTTTCTCCAATCTCAATGGGGGCCCAGCTACAGTTGAGGACTTCTGGTGGATGTCATGGATACTTCTGGAGTGTCAGTCATCACGCTGTTTTGTTTGCTTCAATTTATTGCTAGGTACAAAATCTTACTCAACATTGTTGCTTCAAATTTACTTGTCTCTTGGAAGATCCTAGTGTTTCTTTTGGTCCATGCTTTTAGAGACATCTTCCAAAGGGTTTTACCGATAGGATCCCACGTCCCACGTCCCACTTTTCAATTAATGCAAAGGTCTTTCACCGAGTATAGCATCACCTACTGAATTCTGAACTTCACGAGGATTGCAGCCCACAATCTCCAAGGGAATGAGAATTGATGAACAGATAAACGACATCTTCTTCAGCCGGCTTACACATAATGCATATATTAGGGATCATCATCCCTCAATGTTGCACGTTATCTACTGTTAGGACGTTGCTGAGGCAAACCAACCAGCACAGTGCATTAACATTTATAGGAGTGTTACTGTCTCAGACCATAGGAGCCCACTCCACACAGCTGTCCCCGTGATCCTTGGCAATCCTTTTGAAAGATGTGGGAGAAAACGAATCATCCACATTAGGAGCCCATAGTCTACAATCCTCACCGCTACGTGTGATGTGGGCACTTTCCAGCAAACTTAGCAGTGTGGTGAGAGGTGGGTTTTCCTCATCCTTGAAAGATTGTCCAATGGTAGGGGTCCACATTATTCCTCAGATCATTTGAAAAAACTGGTCCACTATGCTATCAACATCTTTAGCAATTTGAAACAGAGGGCTGAAACATTAGCTGAAGTGGGGTTTCCAAACACCATCGGTCTTTTGAAAAACAAACATTGAAACTGTTTCTGGTGCTGCATCTGATATTCTTCAGAAAAGGTTGATAAACTTTGGAGATATAACTGAACCCCTATTGCCAATTCCACTATGATGTCCCTCCCATTTTCACCCAATCTGTATTTGTTTACCAAATAAACTTTAGAAGAGGCATCTCCAAATCCGAGCCTCCACCATTTGGCTAGGAGATCAACGTTAATCTTGTGAATTGAAATGATACCTATATCCCTTGATTTAAGGTTTGCAAGCCACTAAGTGATGAACGCCCTCCCAATTGTTCCACAAGAATCTTTTTTGGATCAATTCTTGACAAGCTGCCACTTTTGAAGGACTCATATATAGAGATAACATGGACATCGAGGAATTAGACAACCACTTTGGTTAGAGTTATCCTCCCCCCAAGAGGGAGGAGTTTACATTTCTAGGCTACAAGCTTGGAATTGCATCTTTCTGTAATAGAGCCTCGAGCAACTATTGGAGGCGTACTAGCACCCAACGGCATGCTGCAATAATTTGATTTGCAATTGCTCCATCTTGCAACCTAGAGCCTCTGCTACAACATGCACTTCTCCTAGATACAGATTGACCCTTGAGGTGGAGCTTCTGCCCATGTTGATTCTTAAGTTAGACATAACCTTAAAACCTCGTAGCACGAGCTTAAAGCGCTGGGTTGCGTCACTTCCACCCAACCCAAACAAAATTGTGTCATCGGCATATTGAAGGTGTGGACAGTGAAGACCTGAATTCCTTATTGGCATCCCTTTGACCGTACTAGACTTGCTTGCTTTCCCCAACAACTTGTTAAGAACTCAAACAACAACCATAAAGTGCAATGGAGACAAGGGATCCCCTTGACGAATGTATGTCACAGGATCCCTTAAAAGAAGCTGAATGGGGACCCCTCAAGCAATATTTGATACCAAGGAGTTGATATGCAGGACTTAATCCAACTTATCCATTTTCGCCCAAAGCTCAACCTCTCACATTTATGGGAGAAAATGCTAGTTCATGTTGTCATATGCCTTCTCCATGTCTATTTGAATATAAATCACTTTTAGCCTTCGTAGAGTCCTTAATTTGCTCATGAGCACTGGACGGCCTGTTAACTATAAACCTCTTGGGATGAATGTAGATTGGGATGGGAAATGACGAGCCGAGAACCTTCTTTTTAAGGTGAAAGAACTTTTATTAGAAATGCCCTAAAGGGTGGAAAAACACTAATTACAACCTTGCCAACCCTAACCAATCACTGTGGTCGGGGTCTGTATACAATTGACCCAGGAATCAAGATACAACATAGGACTTAGTTTTTTCAAACACAACTGCCACTGACCCACTTTTATCACGGAATGGTTAGTTTTTCCTTTTCCCGCATAAAGCTTGGAAGACCGCCACCAAAACAAGCCTCCAAACCACCATATCCTCACCTCCGTCACCTCCCCCATGCAAAGCGAGAAGATCTCCCAAGAAATCCTGAAAAAGCATGAGGAAACTACCCTATACCCTTTGAACAAATGCGCAGTGCATGAACAATTGGTTCACCATCTTCGCATCATTCAAGAACATGATGCATCCGTAGGGAATCGTTAGTGATCTCTTTTACAAGTTGTCGATCATGAGAACCTTGTTCCTTTCCACAAGCCAGGTAAAGACAATCACCTTGGGAGGGGCCTCACAGGACCGAAATGTTAATAATATGAGCGGACATCCCGCTCGAAGAGCTATCGGTCAACATCCTATTTAAAGAACGAACCGAGAACCTACTTGTTTTGGCTATAGACCACACCATTAAGTGCCCCTATTCAAGGACGATTTAACTCGATGCAACCTCTCTAAAAGCTAGATAAACTCCTCCGCATCCTCATCTGTCAAATTTCTTCTACAAGGAGGGACCAAACAAAGGAGCCTCTGGAGATGGAGAAATGGTGCGCAATGAGATGTCCTATCCAGTGCCAAGAAGCGATCATTGGGAATTTATCCTTAAGGAACCTCTTGCCGAGCCATAGGTCTTACCAAAAACAGATAAATAACCCATTGCCATAAGGGAAACGGATCCCCTCTTTAAACAAGTTTGCCATTCTGCACACCCGCTTTCCAAATCTCCAAAGCTTTGTATAAGGACTTCCTTCACGCGCCAACCCCTCTCTTGAAGCCTATATTTACTTTCTATCACCTCCCTCCATAACCTCTCTTCTTCCATCCCAAATCTTTAAATTCATTTGCCGAGTAAAGCAAGAGTCATCTAAGCCAATTTTCTAATCCTAGCCCCCCGTTCCCGATGTGTCTTGCAAACGTCATCCCACTTGAGGAGTTGAAATTTATTCTTCTCTTCAGCACATTGCTAAAGGAAATTGTGCCTCGACCTTTCTAGCCTAATCATGTCTGATGATGGGCACTCTAATCATGTCTGATGATGGGCACTCGAACAGGGACAAAGTAGATTAGAACATTTAACATTGCCCCTTAATAAGCGTGAGTCTCTCTCCCATTGACAAATGACGACTCTTCCACATGGAGAGTTTTCTCTTAATCCTCTTGATCACTTTGTCCTAAAGATGCTCATCAAGCTTTCCAACACACGCCTAAGGTGCGATGATAGTAGAGATCCAACTCGGCATCCAAACACCTTGGCCAACCTCTCACTTCTTCTTTCATAGTGCATATACTGTTAACTTGCTCTTTTTTGGATGTTCACCTTTAGGTCGGACACCACCTCGAAGCACCTAACAATCTTACTGAGATCATCAACCATTTTAGCATTTGCGTCACAAAAGAGTATCGTGTCATCAGCGAACTGGAGATGCGATATGAAAAAGTCAACGTTTTCTACCCTGAAACCTTTAATAAACCCAACTTGGCCTTTATCCAACATCTTACTTAGAGCTTCAATCACCACCATGAACAAGAATGGGGAGAGAGGGTCCCTATGCCTCAAGCCGTGTGAATCCTGAAAAAAAAATAAAAATCTTTAGGAGAGCCATTGACGAGCATGAAGAATCTTGCTGAGCGCACATGTTCTTGGACCCAGCCTCACCATTTCTGACCACACCCCATCCTACCTAGCATGTAGTCCAACTCACATAACTTGCAAATGATTCCTTTTTTCTTTTCTGTGTGTCTTGAATCCACGCAGTCGTGCGCAATGAGAACACTATCTAAAATCTATCTTCTTGCCATGAATGCCCCTTGGAGCTTGAAAGTAACGTACCCTAGCACCATCCTGAATCTAGAGGCTAATATTTTGGTGAGAATTTTGTAGGATCCCCTAATTAGGCTTATAGGCCTAAAATCTCACAAGCATTTGGCTCATTCTACCTTTGGAATGATCACAATGGACGACGCCCTAGTTCCAAACAGATCCAAGCTCTCTCTCTCCTAGAACTTGGATAAGAAGCGCAGTTCAAAGAGATTTGATCTCTTTCCTAGAATTCGGATAAGCGCAATAAGTCGTTCCATGTCCCAAAAAATATAAAAGAAAGCCAGTCAGAAGTCATCTAGGCCAGGAGCCTTATTCCCACCTAGCAACTTGACGGCCACTTTGATCTCCTCAAAAAAGAATGGGTTTACAAGTCTTCAGCCTCCTCTAGCAGAAGTTGGTTGAAGGGGAGATTGTCCACCTAAGGCCGCACCCACCCTTTTATCTAAGAGCAACTCATTGTAGAACCTCACGATGGAGTCACACACTTGGCTCCTTTCTTCTATTGTTTTGCTATCCATCATAACGCTATGAACTCTGTTCTTTTTGGCCCGGGCACTTGCAATTTCGTGGAAAAAAATGTCTTCTTGTCTCCCTTTTTAAGCCAGCATCTCCCAAGAACGTTGTTCCATTTAATCTCTTCCTCGATGTGCTTCGAGCATTCAAGGGATAGATTGGCGCGCTTGATCTTCTCTCCCTCCACCACAACCCACACTCCTCGTTTAGGTCAATGGCTTGGATATCCTTAAGGATCTTCTCCTATACGCATCTTTTTTTTTTTTCCAAATGTAAATCTTCCCTTGAGTAATTTAAACTTCTGAAATAGTTTAAACCCAGTGAAATCCTCAAATTGAAAGAAATTCCACCAATCCACCAGCTCCGAGAAACCCTTCACTTTCAACCACATCAGCTCAAAACAGAATGGCTTGGGGCCCAAATTCTCTTCCGTCACCTCCAACAAAACCGGGTATTGGTCGGAAACCAGCCTCGGGAGGCCACGCTACAACACCAAGGGATACTTGTCTACCCATTACCTTATTCTTGTCGCCATGACTTTCGCAAGGATCTTGTAGCAGATCTTTTTCATCTTCAGCTGTTCGTGCCAACAGATGGACAGGAGGACTCTATGCATTGGTCGTTGGCTGCTAGTGGTGTCTTCTTAGTTCGCTCCCTCTATTCAGCTTTCATTTCACCGACTGTTTCGAGAGCTGCATCTTATACGGGTCCAGTCTAGTTCTACTGGAGTGCCTGCCTCCCAAAGTTGCTGCCTTCGGATGGCTGGTGGGGCGGAATATAGTTTTGACAGTGGATGATCTTCGGAAATGAGGAATGTGCCTGCCCAATATTTGTCTGCTGTGTTTAAGGGCAGAAGAGTCTGTTGACCATTTATTTATCCGTTGTCCTTTCTCTTTGGATATTTGGTGGAGTGTTCTCCGGTTAGTGGGTGTTTCTTGGGCTATGCCTTCCTCGGTGGACAGCCTGTTCTGTTCCTAGCACGGCGAGCATGGAGGAGCTTTGGGGAAACGAAGATGGCGCGTTCTCCTTCTCGCAGTTATTTGGTCTATTTGGGCGGAAAGAAATAATCGCTGCTTCAGGAATCGCGGGCTGTCTTTGGCTGCTGTTTTCTTGAGGGTGCTTGTCTGTTTTAGGGATTGGGCTCCGTAGTCCTAAGGTTTTTTGGGGCTTCGGTTTCTGTTTTTGTCTCTTTGGGGCCAGTTGGGTGTCTGTTGTTGTTTCTTTTTTTTTTCCGTCTTGTTGGTCTTTTCTGTTTTGTCTTTTCTTTTCTTTTAATAAAATTCTCAATTCTCAATTCTCAATTCTCAATTCTAGGCTGATAGTCCTTTATTTCTTTGGCGTCCATCTTCTTGGGGACGAGTGCTAGGAATGAAGCACCGAGTCTGTTCATTCTTCTAAGAGCTTTTTGTGACACTCACTTTTGTGAGAGAGATTATTCTTTGCTTCTTTTTTTTTTTTTTTTTTTTGGTGGGTGTGTGTAGCCTTGCAGAAAATCTATGGCTATACATGTTTGATTCTTGTTAAAACACCCTTGGATTTTGCAGTGGAATGCTTGTCCAAGACCCTTCTAAGGGAAATCAAGATGTGGATGCAATATTCGATCAAGCCAGGCAGTTAGGAGCCATGGATGCACCTGTTGACCATCTCCGTCCATCTTCAAGCTCGAGAAGTTTTACCGGTACTGGGAGACTTCTCTCAGGGGAAACAGTACCATCTGCTCCTCAACAGCCGGAGAATGTCATTCATAACATTGTTTTCTGGAGTAATGGGTTCACAGTAAACGATGGTCCTTTGAGGAGGTTGGACGATCCTGAGAATGCATCCTTCCTGGAGGTACTTCTGGACTAGATTCTCATTTGTTTGTGCGATGAAATCTGCATTTCTTAATAGCAGCATTCTTCTTTTACATGTGTTTCAGAACAAAATATTCTTTTTTCTGTTTCAGTTGACCCCTCCCAATGCTCTCTCTCTCAACGAGCTCATCATGTGCTCTCTCTCTCTCTCTCTCTCTCTCTCTCTCTCTCTCTATCTCTCTCTCTCTCTATATATATATATATTTTTTTTTTTGAAAGATGAGAATTTTATTAAGGCCCCCCCCCCCCCCCCCCCAACCCAAAAAAAAAAAAAAAAAAAAAAAAAACCACCGGTCTCACACATCTGCCAGGAAGAGTATTCACAATCCTCTCCAACTGGGTCACTCAGTTTCTGCACCTTCTTTCCCCACTCTCTTGCGCTGGGTCTCACAAAGCAGCTTTCATAGATTGATCCGTCTATTGAATGCCATGTCTGTAACAACCATTATAACATGTTTGTATTGATGTAGCTGGATAATTTTCATTGTGCAGAGCATCAAGAAGTCAGAGTGCCCAAAAGAGCTCGAGCCCGCCGATAGGAGGTCAGCAGTCCATGTCAATCTGATAAGGAGGAACGAGAACTGCCCTGTATGTCCTCTCATCTCCTTTCACTTTCTAGCACTACTCTTCCCAAGCTCTTGTGCTGCCTTCTCTAATCCCTCTTCTCCGTCTTTCTTTTCTTTTCTGTCCTTTTCTCTCATGTTTGGATGCAGGAACCAGAGAAGCGCCATGTCTCATTTCAGGGTGTAGGAAGAACTTTAGGTGGTGGGTCCACCTCCTCCCCCGAGCCAACCACTGCTGCCCCACCTCCCAGTAGTGCTCCACCCCCGGCCTTTGGCCTCTCTGTTGATCCTTCACTGCCATCAACCTCGATTCAGCTCAGGTTGGGCGATGGCACGCGCATGGTTGCACGATTCAACCACCACCACACAGTTGGTGACATCCGTGCATTCATTGACGCCTCAAGGCCTGGTGGGACGACAGCGTATCAGTTGCAGACCGTAGGGTTCCCTCCAAAGCAACTCACAGATGTGAACCAGACGATAGAGCAAGCGGGCCTCACCAATTCAGTTGTAATCCAGAAAATCTAGCAGATTCACTAAGGTGCGGTTCTCTCTCTCTCTCTCTCTTTCTCTCTCTTTCTCAACCGGACTGGTCGGCTTTACAGAAGGCTTCCATTATAGGTCTTGAATGAAAATGCAGAACCCCAACAAACGTTGCTGTCAGGGAGACTGATTCTTATTATCCGTATACAGTTTCGAGGGAACGGACACGTAAGATTCAAGAGATGAAAAGATTTTTTATTTTTTAAATGCATATTTGGTGATAGTAGTTGTTGGAAGCTGACTATTGTCTTCATCATATTCAAAAATCAAAACGGTGCTCAATTTGAATGCGGGATCAGATCATGCTCCATCGAACGGAATGGCTTTTCTTCCATTTGACCCAGCAATGGAATCAGTGAGTCATTCAGGTGGGTCCCATCATGGAATGGGCCATGCCCCAATATATCTCCTCTATAAGATAATCCTAATCATTCGTGGACCGCAGATGGACGTTAACCAGCTGACAACCAATGGTTGATGTTTTGATGGAGCTCTGATTGAATGGATGGGAATTAGCACCATCCAATGGAGGAGATTTTCGACCAAACGAATGGAGGAGATTTTTGTGGAATCTCCCTGCTTGTCATATGAATGGTGTTGATCCTAAAAGGTGGGCCCCACATGGATAGTTTGTTGGTGGGCAGGTTGCCTGATTGAATGTTGATTTTTCCTTGAAGAAAGTACTTACTAGTCAGTGGCATCAGGACTGACGTGGGAGGTGTAAGAAAATCCAATTCAAGGTTTTTTTTTTTTCTTCTTTATGAAGGATACCCAATTCATCGTTTATCTAATGGATCTTAAAACTGTGTCCCTGAGCTTTTGTTGTTCCAACTTCTCTCCGTAGAAGGGAACATAGGTAAACGTATCTGGGCCACCCATCCATCACAGATATGGTTCCCTTTGACCTACGGTGTACGTTCTGAGCTGCTGGATCGAAACCTCAGCAGCTACCTGTTATTAGAATTGCAAATGATTTCCATTGAATTTGAAATGTGCATTCAGCCAATTAATAGGATTTCGTCGAGTTACAAATGGATGGGTAGGAGTGAGTTGAACCGATGGTGCACTGCCGAAGGGCAGGAGTCCATCTAGTGGCTAGGATAATCTTGTCAGTGCAATTATCTGGTTACAGATCCATGGCAGGGCCCAATGTATGAATGGTTGAGATCTCATTCATGCTTGTCAAGCATGTGAATGGTAGGTGTTTCATTCTTGCTTTTGTCATGTGGTGTGGTCCGCTTGAGCTTTGGATCTGACATTTGGAATAGTCTAATTTTGGGGGTGTGCAATCATCCTGGAGGGGGGCCCACCGTTGGAATGGATTGGATGACATGTACAAAACACACTGTCCCCACACCATCTGGAAGGTTTTGATGAGGGGTGTCCTCATCCCAACTGTCCCTTGTGGTGTGGCGGTGTGGCCCACCTGTGTTTTGGATCGGCCTGGTTTTTAGGCGCCAAGGATAACATGATGGACGAATTGGATTTCATCCACAACATCCAGGTGGGTCCACACATTGAATTGGATCCGGCCGTTGATAACCGTAGAAACATTAACACCGTCGAGGAACTTTTCCACCCAATTAATGCCATGGAAAAAATGGACAATTTGGATCAAAGAAGGTCCATTAATCAGTGGTCCATGATGTATTCTGTATTCCTGTTGGGTTAACGTATCCAACGAACCATTTTGATTAGTGGCTTGGTTATCCGACGGCTGTAAACGAGAGGCAGATGTTTGGAAAGCTACCATTCTTCAATCAATATGACCTTTTCACGGAGGGTCATGAAAAATGATGCAAATCGAATGGACGGACCAGATCAATGATTTGACTCTGACCACGTGTCTAAAATCACCGGGCACACTGAGAGGGTCAATGCACTTGGGTGCACACGAGCTTTTCCCAGATCTCAGCACATGCAAAACTGAGAAATCCAAGCCGCTCTCCAGACAGAATAGGATAGATTCCAAAAATTAGGAAGATAAAAAAATCAGGTGGGCCACACGATAGGAAACAGTGAGAACGGAAACTCCACCGTTGAAAGCATCCTAGAGAGGACTATAATGCTTATATGCCATCCAAACCATTCATAAGGTTATTACCACTGGGATAAACTGTAATTACAAATATCATCCTGATTTAAAACTTCTGAGGCACCACAAAGTGTCTAATGGTGGGCGTTCAATCCCCGCTGTTTCCTGTTGTGTGGTTCCCTTGATTTTTGGATCTGCTTGATTGTGAGCTTGAGAAACCGATGCACGGAGTGGATTTCTCCCGGGAATCTATATGGGCCCCACATAGCTTCCGAAAACAGCAACTTCTCATTCGGCACGTGCGGGGATGGTTCCAGAGTTGCAAGTGTACTCGGGCAATGCATTCATCCCTTTTTTCATTGTCCGTTTCAAGATCTCTTCCTGCCGTAACAAGTTAACAACAGCCACAGCTCCAAAGCCCTAATTCTCTTTTGTTTCTTTTTTAAAATGGGGACCAGATTTCTGAGAAATTCAGCAATCTCACTTTTGATTCCTTCATCGATCAGCAATTCATGTGTGCGCAAATCGCCATTTCTCCACATTCCGATCCATCTGTCGAATCCTCTTCCCGCCAGAAAAACCGCCATCCGATGCGTTGAAAACCCCAACAAAACCCTAAGAACCTGCAAGAATTGCAAAACCCAATTCGACCCTTCTCTCAACCACCCTCGAGCTTGCCAATTCCATACGGCCCATTTCGGAGGTCAGCATCTCTCTCTCGATCGCTATTTGATTTTTTTTTTACTGCATAGATTCCTGAAGCCTTGAACTTGAATTCCTTGTCTAAAATTCTGAAGCTTTGAATTTTAATTCCTTACCTACAATCCCATATGTTGGGCCCCATCTGGGATGGGAGATGCCCCAAAGCCTCCCACAACCGATGAGGCCCCACCTGTATGATAATGCTGGGTGGAAGAAAAAATAATTCTCTCTCTCTTTTTATTTATCAATGTGATGCATGCGTAAAATCCAACCCGTCCATCAGATGCATCAGAGCATGTTGCTTAAAAGGGAATTTCTGGGCCCACCGTTATGCGTACATGAAATCCACTCCGACCATTAGATGTGTAATCCCATGGCTCAAGATTAAAAAATCAGGCCCACCTGTAATTCAGGTGGGCCACAACAAAGGAAACAGCTGGGAGAGAAATGTCCACCCTTGATTTTTACAGGGAGTGCAATGACTATATGAAATCCACTCCATACATTGGATGCCATGCCAAAATTTAGGTCTGGGGCCCAAAAATCAGGCCCATCCATGATTCAGGGCCTTACCAAGGGAAGCAGTTTACAGGGTGAGAGTTGCCCTGTATACTGTTTCCAATCATGTGGTCCACCTAAATCACGGATGGCATTGATTTTTGGGCCCTGGGGCTGACATGGGGTGACTCACCTGGAGGTTGGGTTGAATTTCACATCATGGTGGTGCCACCCGAGCCGCCCGGCCCTTTTACTTGCACTGCCAACCCCAACTTCCATTAAAAAATCTAACGGAAGTACTCCAGTAATAATACCTTCTGAAAAAGGCACCGGAATGTAAATTCTATATTAAGTAGGTTGCTTTTGTAAAATTCCCTTTTTCGTAGGTTCCCAGTGTGGCTCTATACCAGGCCAATGTTTTGGCAAATGATGTAGTGATGCAGTTGTTGTATGTAATCCATTATCTTAATGGATGGTGAACACGTATTGTCCTTTTAATCAATTGTTGTTGCTTGTTAAAAGACAAAAAAAGACAGGAATGCCAACAAATTCTCTGCAATTCCCTTTGTGCATTGAATTTTGTTCAGTCCAAAGGCTTCATCCCAACCCGAGATAAACTAGGGCATTTGGTGCATGGTATTAGATGGGATTAGGTGGGATTGAATTGCAAAAATCACCTTTTCAAACCTACCCCCGTTTGGTAACTTTCTTTGTTGATGTTGGTTTAAGGCTTTGGAACAATTCCTGACATCCCATAATAATTACTTTCAAACAATACTATCCCACTTAATCCCACCTAATCCTGTGCACCAAACAGGGGTATGTTTAACTGTTCTGTTGGATTGAATTGCAATCATCAGTCTAACAAAGGGAAGAAAAGCGAATTGAAATCCCTAGCAATAACATTGAGGGCTTGGGTTCCAAAGTGCTACTATGTTGCTTACAAATTGGACTTGAAAGGAGCACATCTGTAATTGAAGGCTACTTCATTGTGAGTGCATGGAAACAGCTTTGATGTTGTTGTTTCCTCTTCATTAAACTACATGTTCGCAATTCAACTTGTGCATCCAACAGTGCCTAACTCCATTCTTGTAGTGCCCGTAGCTGATTTGGATGTTATTCACATTCCTGAAGGGCTGAGTGCCTAGATACTGATATCTATAAGTAGAGGGTGAAACTCTTTTTGCAGAAGTTAATTAATTTTTTAAACTTTTCTACTTTGATTAATTTTCAAATTATGCAAATGAAACACTTGTTCTGAGATCACTGGATATTGCCCATTCATGCTGAGCCCCAGGAACTGGACCACCCAAATTTCTATACATGTATGCTACATATGTGGTGGATGAGTCACCACCATTATGGAAATGGCAGCGAACTCTTAATTGAAGGAACCTTCTACCTCATTGCCACTCCCTGCTTCGAATCACGTTTTCGCCTTCCCCTCCTGAATCCTATCTGTTGATACTTTTCACGGAGATCAGCCCTGTTCGCAGGGCTTTGGTCGATTTGGGCTTACCGCAACAATAGGGTTTTTGCTACGAGTCGGGTTCTCAGGTAGAGGTGTTTCCAAAGGAAAAGCAGCATGTGATAGAATGGGCAAAGTCTTAGAAGAAGAAGATGAAGAAGAAAAAGAAACAGGCACTTCCTCACTCCTGCACTCAAATCTTTGCTGCTTCCACTAGCACTTCATGCAACCATAGGTGAACTATCACATCCAGTAGTCTGGCCTGTAAAGTATCTCCAAACTCTCTTAGTATCTATGACAACATTTTGCGTGCTAAGGTGTATGGTCAATACAGTTGCATGTGATTACGAGACTGCACATTTCCAAATCCCTCCCAATTTCTAGGCACTGTAAGCTGTTGAGCTGGTTAGAGGCACAGTTCTTCGTTCAAGACCTGTTTGAGCTTTGCTGCACCCAGTTTCAAGCTGATTTAATCACATGCTACTTTAAGCTAATGTACTTTCTGAAGTTGTAATGTTGATGATTTACTAAGACTGGGAAAATGGCATCCAAAACTAACTGGATGTTTAAGCTAGGGATTTGCATAATTCCATAACTGTTTTGATTGTTTTCCAGAAAAAAAATATAGAAGATATTTTTTCTTTGACTCTGGTTTTAATTTCATGATATTTGGTGCAACCAAATGCACCCTTAATCTTCAGAGTCATGTTATTTGGTGTTAAAAAAGAAAATCAGAAAACACTGCACCAATGCATGTCGTATGCGTACTCCCTGACATTTGGGACTCGGATAATCCCTTTCTCCTGTTTCTGGGATTGTGTGAGTGCGTGCGGGGCTATTAGATACTTCTAGGGTCTGTTTGGATGGCAGTAGCTCCAATTGAATTGTATAGGGTAGCCCCAATTCATTTCGTTTTGGACAGGAGACCGAACAGAGGGAATTTGGAAAGGGTGCCCACTGACCTCCGTCTCCGCTCCTGCTCTGTGCACTTGGAGAAACCAAATGTCCAACTTCCTCAGATTCATTCATAACAGGAGAGGGAAAAAAAAAAAAAAAAAAAAAAAAACTCCCAACAGGCAGTTTAAGGTCTTTATGTTCCTAACGCTTTCAAGGTTTCTTATGGCAATTGATCAGAGGGTTTGATTGAATTTTTTAAGATTTGAGTATGGTTTCTGACCCGACTGTTCGGTTCTCTGCTTCTGTAGGCGAAACGAAGAGAAAGTTCGAGAGTGTACACACGGGGGGTACCATGAACACTCCCGACTCAGGCCAAGTTTTACAGTACTGGCATTGCTGTGGCTCTGAAGATCCCTTCGATGCGGGCTGCACTGCTGCTCCTCACTGTTCATACGACAACTGATGGATGACCAACAGAGATTACTTGGAGCTTCCTGGCCCTTATTTGCTGGGACTGGGAGAAGATTTGTACGTGTGCATGTCAATGTGTTGATTCATACATTTGTATGGAAATAAAATAAAGTTCATTCCGTGATACATTGCATAGTTCAAAAACCTGAAACTCGACTCTGACTTGATATCCAGTCGGGTTGACTTGAAGACTCAACGGAGTCTTCAGTTAACTCAATTTTACAATATATAAAATAAGGATATTGAAGTGCTAATAAATATTTAAAAGTATTAAGAGCTGAGAAATATGTAAAATACCCACACAAAAACACAACTTGCACTTGCGTTTAGCTGGTGATTGACTCGCGTTTCTTGCATCGAGGTTGTGTGTTCGAGTAATTATCATCACTAAAAGCCAAGTGATGGGCAGAGTCACTTGGTTTGAGTCACACCAAATGGTATGATTTTGGCTGAGCTGTTGAACTGACTGGACCGAGTCAGGCTCATAGACGAGTTTCTCAGAAATCAGCTGGAAATTTTGCCGAGTTGACTCGGGCCGAATCAGTGAGTTTTAGAACTATGATGCATTTTCATGGAAATAAAATTAAGTTCCTTTTGTTTATGCGTTAGCCTGGTGGGGCACACACACACATAGGTGAACAGTCCATACGTGACTGCAATCATGAGTGGATACGGAACAGATGATGCTGACCATGGATACGTACCATAAAAAAGATCGTCCTTAACGGTCCACATTCAATTCTCTACAAATCAAATGGTCAGCAACATCGTTTAACAATCCCCTTCTCCATTGTCTGGCAATCATGGATGATCCTGATCATCTATCTCTGCATGTGGGCCCAATGATTTCCATATTCCCTTGCCGTGGCCTTCCGGCTAAAGCATATATAGACCCTGGCGCAGCTCAATCATGCCTGATTATGTTGAAAGAGTCAGGCCTGGCTGTGTCGTTGCACTCTAATTCAGATTCCACACAGACTAGGCCTAGTTAGTTTTTGGGCACCACAATCCGGGCTTTTGGTGATCAGCTTGGCCCACTTTCCTAGCTTGAGTAGATATGTGTGGTGTTGCGAGGTATAAGGGGCCAGCTTACAACTAGCATGGACACCCAAGGACATTGGCCGTGGCTTGACATGTTAGGATTTGATTAGGTCACATGCGACTGTCTATTGAGCCGGCAAGTTGTTAGGTATGTATTTTATTGTGTCAATTTCTAATAGCAGCACATGAGCCAATCAAATTCAGTCCATGGTAACAAGGTCAACATGCAGACCAACGCCCTCACCATAGACAAGCAGGACTACGGTGCGACCCCCAAACTACACCGGGACCAACGATGTGGGTAGGACCCTAACCATAGAGCCCACCTAGATGTATGAATTTATATATCCATGCAGATCTGACAGCTTATTTTATGCCATGATCCAAAAAATAAAGCAGATACAAATTTCAGATGGGCCGCACCATAGGAAAAAATGGTTATTGACCAATAAAAACATCTTTTGGGCTATAGAAGTTTTTGATCAAGCTGATATTTATTTATTTCTTTCATCCAGCTCCGTTTGATCTAATCAACAGTTGGATGGTAAATAAACATTATGGTCGACCCTAGGAATTTTTTAATGGTGAGCGTTCTATGACCACGGTTTCCTGTGGTTTGGTTCACCTGAAATTTTTGTCCTGCTTAATTTTGGGTACCATGACCTAAAATAATCTGCCAGAAAATATGGACGGCGTGGACACACAACGCATGCATCGAGGTGGGCCCTACGGTCAGGGTCCCACCCACATCATTGGTACCGGGGTCGCAGCGAAGTTGCGCTCGCCGATTGCCCGGCCCATTCCCACCTCATTTCGCGCGAGTAGCCTCTAATATGCTTATGTTTTGACGTTTGTAGCCTAAAAATAGACGCTTGAGAAGAAAAAGCAATGGGCAACATTCAATCTAACAGAAGTCCCTGTATCGATGGCTGTGATCTTTCAATCGGGGGACTAGCACATCCACCGTGGGATGTAACGAACCAATGGTCTGGATCATCAGGACGTGGGCCCCACTTATCAGAATGGAAAGCCGCGTGTATGCTGTTCAAAGAATCGTGTCCTGTATCATATGTAATTCATCTGCCGCGAAAGTCACAACGGCTCCCCTGCCGAAGGACGGCTGTGATCATAGGGTACGATGGATATTCAGGGCGGACTTCAACAGATGGCGTGGGCCCTTCGCTATCCTCCCAGCGCACAATAGCAGTCTCCTAGAAAAAGCAAAAAAATCTTCGAACTTTTTTCACTGCGAAGATTGAAATGCAGCCACCTCATCTCATCTAATCAGAGAGAGAGAGAGAGAGAGAGAGAGATGGAGTTAGGTTTTGGCGGGAAAGGAGTGGGCCAGATGCTGGTAGCCATAGCTGCAGCATTCCTCCTCCGTGTAATCTCTGGACCGGGCCCCGCACGATTGCCGGAAATTGAGCCGGAGTATGACGATACCGCTGACGAATCGGCTGGAAAATCTGACGCCGATGAAGCTCCGTCCGCCGAGAAAGTTTTTCCAGTCACCATACGGTGGACCAACATCACGTGCTCGCTTTTGGACAAATCGGGAAAAACTGTAAGCATCTCTCTTTTCTCCCCACTCTCCTGCGTAGGTTAGTGTGAAATGCTTGGTTTTGCTAACATGCACGGGTTTGCGGAACTTGATGCTGATTTTCTCCTGTTAACATGCACGGAAATGGTGTGCGCATGTTAGCGGGCAGTGCGGAGTTTTGTTATCATGCTCGGGTTTGGGAAGTTTTTTGAAAGTCGGGGCTGCTTCTCTGTTGATTCTTTTCAGCGTCTGCGTTTCTTTTCGAGACTACGGAACTGGTTTTGGGGATGTGCGCATGTTAGCCGGAAGTGCCAAGTTTCACGAACATGCTCGGGTTTTTGTGAAGCTTACAGGAACTGTGCCTGTGAATGATTCCTTTTATTTTATTTTATTTATTTTTTTTTTTTTTCCATTTCTGAGTTTATGTTGATTCTTTGGGCCTTATTTTCCAATGATGATTTCCAAACTGTATTTGGGGATGTGCAAGTTAGCAAGAAATGCTAGGTTTTGCTAACATGTCTCAATGTTGATAATTCAGTTTTGAGATGAAATCTGTGGAAATTGGTGCTTTGTCTCGGGCATAAATAAGGTTTTCCGCTTGCACAGGTAGGGGCAATTGGGACCCACATTTCCGTTGTCCAAACAGTGGATATTATGGCTGCACCATGGACGCCCTTGAACCAAAAAATCCTCTAGATTGGAAGAATTCTAACCATTCAATAGGTGGTCAAGATGGTTAAGAGAAAATGCAACAAAAGCTCACAAACCAAGAAAACAACCAATATTCTACATTATGGCCTGTTTGTTTAAGAGGAATCCAAGGTGAGGATGTGGAAAAGTGTAATTTTGATTTCCAAACGTAAGTAGTGGATAAGGATGGAAATGTTACTGAGGATTCCTTGGCATTTCTTGCAATCTGAAAACATTGGGAAACAGTGATTTTGTGGAAAACAAATTCTTTCACACGTTTGGATATCAACATGTAAAGACTTCCCTCGAACTAGTATTGAGGAATTAGTATAAATGGTCACCTTGTATCTTCTGCTAGAGAATTCTGATCACTAGCCACCTTTTTTGAGAAACTCAATTACACTCTGTCAGAATGGAAATGGAATTGAGGATTCCTCACTGTTCTCTTAAAATCCAAACAATGGAAAACGTTAATTCTGTGGAATGAATTCTCTTCCCGTGGAGGCCCGTCATATGAATGGTTTGGATCATTGAACCATGGCCCCCACTTGTACAAACTGGAAACCCAAACAGTATTGTACTTGCTGCTGAAGACTCAAATTTGTAAATTGCTTTGGGTATTTGAATCGTCTGTAATATATCAAAATGCGGTCAAAGTTTGTTTTTACTAACTCTTTTTTAATTATGTATAACATATTCAACCTTAATTATTTATTATGGTTTGTTCCTGTATCTTTTTGTTTTATTTTCTTCTTTTAAGGTGAGATTTCTGCTTTCAAATGTGAATGGAGAGGCAAAACCAGGAAGATTGCTTGCAATCATGGGCCCGTCGGGATCGGGGAAGACTACTCTGCTCAACGTTCTTGCTGGGCAGCTCGCATCATCGCCCCGATTGCGTCTAACTGGTCGTTTGGATGTCAATGGACGGCCAAGATCGGGCAGAGCATATAAGTAAGTTCGAATGGTTGATTATAGAAGAAATAGGAACATCCTATATTGTACTACATCTTTCCAAATATCTTTATCTGGTACCACATCATGCTCATTTGAAAAAAAAAATGGCATTTTTGTTGGACCTAGCAATGTCACAGGTGGGACCATCTTTAGGTAATATAAAATGTTCTTCTGGTTGGCTGCATCATGAATTGGCCTTGCCCAAATCTCCTCAGTAAGATGATCCTGGCAATCATATTGGAGACTTCTCTTAATTGGAGGGTTAACATCATTTGATGGGGGAGATTTTTGGGGCATCTCTCACCTGGGCCCACCATATGAACGGTGTGGATCGCCAAAAGGTGGGCCCCATTACAGTTGTTTGGGCAGACCAAATTGCTTGATCAGGCATTGCATTCCTCTATGTTTGCTATGATTCGTTTGTTTTATAATTTTAAATACTTATTGCAGGGTTGCTTATGTGAGGCAAGAGGACCTTTTCTTCTCACAGCTGACAGTGCGGGAAACACTCTCTCTTGCTGCGGAGCTCCAGCTTCCCCACATACTCTCGGCAGAAGAGAGAGATGAGTATGTGAACAATCTCTTGCTCCGATTGGGCCTGGTAAGACTGGAATGTCTAATACTGTCTACTACCCACTATCAAATTTTAGAGAGTTATTGCAGTGTGATCTTGTATTGATGCAAAGTTGGCTGAAATTTGTATTCAGATATTCATTTTTACAGGGGTTTGAAATGACATGGATATATCTATTGTGTTTAACTGCTTCTGCAATCAATATATGTTGGTTCATCTACATTTAAAATAATTAAACTGAAATCTGAAAAAAATCTGTTGGCTAGTTTTCCATAGTTCCACCCCACATGTATTTATTGAATAATTCTTGTTGTTGTGGATGGAATTGAGCAATTATTAGTGCCTCTATTCTACTCTGCACGGATACTAGCTAAAAGTTTAGTTACTTTAAGTGTGATATTTTAAACATACAAGGTTAATGATAACCTCCCATCTGTTCTGTATGAATTTTCTCTTTTCTTTAAAGGTAAATTGTGCTGATTCAAATGTTGGTGATGCCAAAGTTCGAGGAATCAGTGGTGGTGAAAAGAAACGCCTATCGCTTGCCTGTGAATTGATTGCAAGCCCATCTGTAATATTCGCAGATGAGCCCACAACAGGTGCACTTCTTTATTGCAGTTTCGATGAAGTTCTTTTATCAATTTTCAGTTTCTATAAGACTTGTTGGGAGGTAACTTCAGATGCTGACTATGATCAGTAGAGTAATTGAGCAATTACAAATAAAAGCAGTAATTTCATTCATCTTATAGAATTTACTGAATGAAACTAGGGAACCATTACAGCCGAAAGACTAAATGCTGATTATGCCATACAAGTAAAATAGCATGTAGCAAACGTTATATGATTATCAGTGTTAAGATAAAAGCTTTGGCGTCCTGATATGGGTGGTGCAGGGTCCATCCTTTACTACCATGACAATTGCTTGGACTTTAGATAATCATCGTGACAGATATTGTCGATATTTTGAATTTCTCGTGGCACTTCTGCAGAAAATTAGTCTAATGGTATTATTGTGTCAGTATCACAAGATTTTGGTATTCAAAATCTTGCAATTGTAGTTTTCACTTTTTTATGACTAAATTATCCTGGTCTTAACAGGAACGTTATTTAAAATTTTAAATGTCATTATATGCATTTAAAATTAATTTTTTGTATATATATATATTGCAGCAAGATTTTCCCAACAATATCTTGAGAAAACAACTCAAAATGCGAAAATCTCTGAGAAATTCCAAAACCAAGAAATTGCCAAGGAGATTTGTCACCATGCATGCTGTGAGGTATTATCCACAGGCAGAAAGTTTGTTCTGTACCATTCTGTTTTTTGGTCTGTACAAGTGGGCCCATGGTTCAGTGATCTAAACTGTTAACATCATGTGCCCTACTGTAGATAGGCCCTTGAAATAAAAATCTACTGGACAGAAAAAACCCTAGGGTGGCCTGTAATGAATGATTAAGCAATAAAATCAACTGTTCATAATGCACTCGAAGAAAAGCCAAATATTCTATGGCTCTTCCAATCTGGGGTATTTGTGGGGTGTGTATAGTCTGATGCATCAAAAGCATGTGCAAATGTAAGAGTGTCTAGCCCTTGAGAGACCCTTGGATACATATGTAGATGCCTTTTTTTTTTTTTTTTAAGAGAACTGAAATTTTATTAAAAAAAAAAACCTGCAAATGGACGGGGAAAGAACACAACCCGATGCTAGGACAAAAACGAAGTAGAAAGATTAGCAGACTTCGCTGCTTTAACTTAAGGGGCCTATTCTGAAACAACAAATTTCACTAACCAAATAATCTCTTTAAAAGAGGAATCTTTATCTTGAAAGCATCAACTGTTCCGGCCTTTCCAGATAAACCAGAAAATTTCCATTGCAACAAGCCTCCATATGGCTTGCCGAGATTTACCCACAGCATCTTCATGCCAAGCCCATAAAAGATGGTCAATAGATTTCGGCATCACCCAAGAAATATGGAAAAGAGAAATGAAGCAATCCCAAACTTTACATGCAAAGGGGCAATGGATGAAGAGATGGTCAATCAACTCCGCATCGCCCATACACATCAAGCAAATGTTGGGAAGAACAAGGGATTGCCTTTGAAGATTATCTATAGTTAGCACTCTCTTCCTCCCCACAAGCCCAACAAAAGCTACAATCCTCGGCGGGGCACCATAAGACCAACAATGGGACGGAAAGGAAGGCGGGGAAGACGGCTTAGAAATCAATTTATAGAACGATCACATTGAGAATACGCTTAAGTTATGAGATTTCCAAATTATCGAGTTTTCATCTTGAGGCGAAGGAGCGACAAGCTTTAGATGATTGAGAAGACTAATGAACTCCTCAAACTCGTCATTCAATAAATTTCTCAAGGAGGAGACCAAACAACAGGCTCTCCCTCTATGGAGTACCAACAATCAACAAGGATGGAGCGATCCGTGGCGATACTAGCAATACCTCGGAAGAGATCTTTTAATGGCCTGTCCCCACACCACGTGTTTAACCAAAAATGAATACTGATTCCCTTTTCCAAGAGAAAAGGAAATCCCTTCACGAAACTCTCAGTGGTAACAATTGCCTTCTAACATGAGAAGCACGGTAGAGAGAGGAAGATTTTATACTCAAATCACTTATATGAGTACTGTATTTGGACACAAGAAGATCTCTCCAAAGTTTTCCTGCTTCCGACCTGAACCTCCAATGCCACTTTCCAGGAAGGGTAGCATTCATAAGACCTAGGTCTTTCAAATTTGCTCCTCCCTCGCTAAAAAGTCTGCAAACTTTTTCCCATTTGAGGAGATTAAACTTTCTTTTTTCGTCGGCTCCTTTCCATAAGAAATTTCTTCTTAGCTTATCAAGCCTATCTAACACCGATTGTGGGCATTTAAAGAGGGACATAAAATAGATAGGCATATTAGAGAAGGCTGTTTTAAGAAGAGTAAAATGCCCACCCAAAGAGAGATAGCGACACTTCCAAGATGACAACTTCCTTTCAATTCTTTCAATAACTTTGCCCCAAAGATGCGTATATAGATGCCTTCGCCTGCTCCTTTTTGGAAATATGTAAGTTGGAACCTTTTCTCTGATGAAAATACTTATTGTGATTATGTATAGCACCATCTGTCAGGAATTTCACAGCCTGGCCAAAGAAAACTTCTTGTATAATGGTCTTAATGATAATGCCTACATATGATGATCTTGTGTTGCATGTAGGACTTGATGCATTCCAGGCGGAGAGGGTGATGGAGACACTCCGACAACTTGCAGAGGATGGACATACTGTGATTTGCTCCATACACCAGCCTAGAGGTTCAGTGTATGCTAAGTTCGACGACATTGTGTTTCTATCAGAAGGTGCAGTTGTTTACATGGGTCCTGCACAAGAAGCCCTGTCATACTTTGCAAAATTCGGGTTGTTATCTAAACCTTTATTATCAACTGTACTTCAAAGCTGTTATATCTATGGAGTTTAATGTATAGTACTGCTTGCTATTGGCTGGAGATGAAAAGTCTGTACAATAGTTCCCTGTTTAGGATTTATTTTTTGTCACAAAATGAGACAGACGCCACATACCATGGTTCGATTACTTGAGAGGAATTATAGGGTCTCAATGCATCAAGATGGGTTAGTGTCTTGATGTGTCAGTCCTCTCAAGCAGCTCCCATTGTTTGGTGATCCAGACCATTGATTTATGCGGATGCCTAAAAACTAAAAAGTCTTCCCTATGGAAGGCCCTAGCCTAATATTAATTGCCTAGAAATGAATTGTTAAGAAAAAAAATGCTGCAACTGGTCCAGAGAATAGGCTCAACATTGGATCACAATGATCTTCCAATCCAGAAGATTTGGGGTCATCCATCCTTGGTTCTAGGGTCCATCATACCAAAATTCCGAAACCATGAGGCTCACTTGTATAGATTGGGTGCATCGGGACACTTACTCGTCTTAAAGCCTGATGCATCAGGACCAAACATTCCTTGCTAAAATAAATCTCTATGCAAAATCATATCATGGTTTCTAGAAAGTCATGCTTGATAATATACACCTAAAGTTTTCATAGTTATAGCTCCATCTCTCCTAGCAGTTAATTTCTGAGTGCAATAGCTAACTGATTGTTAACCAGGTATGATTGCCCAGACCATGTGAATCCTGCAGAATTTTTGGCCGATCTTATATCAGTTGACTATAGTTCTACTGAAAGTGTCCATTCTTCTCAAAAGAGGATTGATGACCTTGTTGAGGCATTCTCACGGAACACATCAAATATTCTATATGCAAGTCCAATTACCAAAAATGAAGCCTTGAAGATCCCAGCAACTTTAGGCAGGAAATCCATTGCCAAACAAAAAGGTGGGTGGTGGAGGCAGTTCTGGTTGCTCCTTAAACGAGCATGGATGCAGGTTATTCTCCTTCCTGTGACCCAATTGTTTATTTATTTGCATAGATTTACTGTTAAAAATTTGTTTATTTTTTTGCACAACGATGATCTATTGAGGTATGATATGCTTGGTTGAAGGATGAAATTTTTTTGTTTGACACAAAAATAGTTCAGACAGGTCCCTCCTTTCAGTAACCTAAGCCGTTGGTCTGCGATGTGTATGTTTGGTTGACAGAAAGGTGGGCCTAACATGTACAGTTTATGGCGCTGAGAAAATTGATTCTCTCGTTCTGGCTAGTTTTTTTTTCCCCCTATACAGAGCCCTTTTAAAACTTCACTAAATGTCTTTTTTGTGTTCCTTGTTGCATATAATCTCTAATGTTTTCGTAATTAGCTAATCAAGAGTAAAATAGTCGGTTGATAGAAATTCTACTTTGGAAACTATTTGTGGTGTAGAAGTTGTACCAGAATATGATTTTCACAAGGCACTTGAGTTTCAACAAGAAATTTTCTGTATGTATAGCAGTAGTTTCATATAATGTGATGAGACCTTTCAATGAAATTCTAAGAAAAATGTCTTAAGAACTTTTTTCATTCTGTAGCTTTTGCTCAAACACCATCTTAATGGAATAGTCATCTTCAATTCCAAGTCTAAGTTCTTTTCTATTAGCTGCTGAATTCAAATGATATTTATTCTTAGGCTTCTCGTGATGGGCCTACAAACAAAGTTCGGGCAAGAATGTCTATTGCATCAGCTATAATATTTGGGTCAATCTTTTGGCGAATAGGAAGATCTCAGACATCCATACAGGATAGGATGGGACTACTTCAGGTATGCATCACTCTGGCTCTCTTTAAATTCCGTGCCTGTTCTGATGGTTGATGTGTTGACTAACTAAATTATAGGATATCAGTTGTAGTACATATGATTTAATATGTGACCGCATAACTTGTTTAAATTACATATTACAGGATAAGGTTTTGTTTCTTTAAATGCTTGTAGCATATTGAAAACCTGTATGCTCGAGTGTACCCTGAGACCACGATTCTGTGGTGTACTGATAGTAGAATTATATATTCCATCTCCCTTTATGGTTGGAGTATGTTAGGATGCCTTGAATTAAATTGCAATAGCTTCACCATCAGCTACATGAGTCCTGTTTTTCCATCAGGTTTCATGATAAAAGTTGTGGCAAAAGTTTCACACGGGCTGCCAACCTGATCCAGTGTTCCTTTATCTGGGCTTGGGACCAGCAACGAGTGCACAAAACCAAAATTCCCACGAGCATTATTTTTTAAAGACAGATGGGGGAAGCACGATTTCAACAACAAACCTGTGGCAGTGGATGTGACGCTCTTAACGAACACATCAATTGCCAGCATTACATGCTAAAAACCTATGTACTAAAGTGGAAATAACTAAATTTTAAGGTTGAATAATCAGCCTACTAAAGTGGAAATAATCAAATTGTGATTTCCTTAGGCCCTGCTTGGTTGCCACTTAAAAATGAATCAATGATTTCATCTAATTTGAGTTTACAGTTAGTGTATTCTGTAATCTTGATAGCTTATAAACTATGGTCTCTAATACATAATTACTGTTAACTAAAATGAGATGGACTCATTTTTAAGTGGCAACCAAACAGGTTCTTGGAATTTGTATTGAGAGACTGGGCCCAAATTGTAATCATGTTACCTCCAGTCTAGACCTGAAAGGAATGTGACTGCCATTTTAGGGGCACTTTCATTGTGAATACTAGATAGCTCCATTATCTTTTGTCCTTCTTCTTCTTCTTTTTTTAATGATGTCAGGGTCTCCCTGCCCCATTTTGAGGCGAGACTATTCCCTGTGGATGCATGCAATCACCCGCAAACCACGTGCATCGGTTTATCTCAGGGAGGGGAATCAAAATCGCATCTGTGGGGAGCACACCCACAATGCTTTCTGTTCACCCAAACCCCTTGCGGGTCATTATCTTTTGTCCTTTCATATTGAGTAAGATGAATATCACAATTAGTTCACTTACGAATCCATACTCAAGACTTAAAAGTTATAAGCAGAGTCGGTTAAGTAATCTTATGTCACCAAGCAAAGCATTCAGATGCCGTCATAAAGCTAATCATAGGAACAGTGCGGGTGGTGCTCTTCAAGCTATTTATAGAATTAATATTTCATCATCATCATCATCTAAGCGTTATCCCAATTAATTGGGGTCGTCGACATGAATCCTGTGCCACCATTGCTCTCTATCAAGGGCCATAACTTCAGTTAGACCATGGGTTATCAAATGCAATATTTCATGTTCTAATAATAAACCTCGATCGACATAAGCTGGGAGTTGTGCTGATCTGTTTCTTTGGCATTTTTACTGTGAAGGTTGCCGCCATAAACACAGCAATGGCAGCACTTACAAAGACTGTGGGAGTGTTTCCCAAGGAACGGGCAATAGTGGATAGAGAGCGTGCCAAGGGGTCTTATGCACTAGGACCTTATTTGTTTTCAAAGTTATTGGCTGAGATCCCTGTTGGAGCAGCATTTCCATTACTGTTCGGGACGATCTTGTATCCTATGGCTCGTCTTCATCCAACTCTGTCCAGGTGAATTTCGTGCTACCATGTGCCAGTTGTGTTTAAAGATTTTTCTTTTAATTACAGTTTTATGTTATATCTTTCTATTTTGTTCTTATTGTTTTACAAGGGCATCAGAACTCTTGTGGAGAATGCCAGAATTTTGCAAACAATTTCTACAAAGAATATGAGAACAAACAAAAAGGAAAAAAAGAAAAGAAAAAAATAAAATTCATTTCTTTCCAATAACTATTCAGAGTGTATGAGGTTTGCTGATCCTGCATGCATGTATAGCCAACCCCCCATACACACCACATGTGCGATCACAGCATATGTGGGAAAATTCCAATCGATCCATAAGGTGGGTACTTCCATATTGATTCTCTCATCCAAAAGATCTGTGCTGGTCTGCTCATCAGTCCATTGATGAGTGGATCAGCCTGATCAGGTGTGCCGCAGAGTAAAAAAAAAAAAGAAGAAGAAAAAAGACACTTAGCCTACTCTTTGAAAAAAAGAAAGAAAGAAACTTAGCCTACTGAAGGGTGGATCAGTCTGATTTTCGGGCGGGAACATCTACTAGGTGGGACCCCTATGATAGACATGTGTAGAAGCATGTATGGGGGCTGTGCTCTGCATGTGTGGTATTACCAAAGCCCAAAGATGTATATGCTATACAGTCAACTTGGGAAAGAGATGAACATGTCCCTCTCATAGTATAGCGAAGGAACACTCATTCATCACTTGTAGAAGATTATATCTTTGCTATTTGATGACAGGCTAGTGGTAACTTCAGATATTTCCATTAGAATATGTGTAACTTGTAATTTTTTTTCTAGATTTGGGAAGTTTTGTGGCATCGTGACAGTGGAGTCATTTGCTGCCTCTGCGATGGGTCTGACAGTTGGGGCCATGGCTCCAACAACTGAAGCAGCATTGGCCTTGGGGCCATCTCTTATGACAGTTTTCATCGTTTTTGGAGGCTATTATGTCAATGCTGAAAATACACCAGTGATCTTCCGTTGGATCCCTCGAGTTTCTCTCATAAGATGGTAATTCTCTACATGATCGGTTTTGCACATTGGTTGAAAAGCTAAGGGCGTGTTGGGTGTACCCTGAAATAAGAACAGAATAAAATGTGCAGCAACCATCTGCATTGTGAAAGTGGAGCCATTTGGAACACCCCCAAAATGCAAATGCATGAATGCACTAAATGCTCCCATCTGCTACAATGCACTTCAAACTGAGAATGCAATGATGGCTGGCTGGACCCGTTAGCATTCCATTCTCATTGTGGGTGGTGGACACATGCTCTCTTCTGCATTTGTGGGCTTTTACCTCTTATAAAAATCTCACACTTACTGGTTAGTGATTATAATTTATTATTTTTCTTATTTTCAGGGCATTTCAGGGGCTTTGCATCAATGAGTTTAGTGGCCTTCAATTTGATCAACAGCATTCCTTCGACATTCAAACTGGAGAACAGGTATGGGGAGTAAATCCCATTCGTCTGTCCTTTCAAAATCCTTTTTGGTTTTCATAGAATGAACAAATAACATAAAACACTTGTCAATGATAGAGTATTTGCAAATACTCACATAAAATATATGGTTCGCAAGTAACCACATTTTTTTGAAGTAAAGAAAAAAATAAACCACATTGTTAGTTCACCATTATTGCAAATACCACAATCCGCTAAAATTTTCATAACTTTTTTTTAGAGGTAATGGTAAATTTATTGGGAAAAAGAAGAAGAAGAAGAAGAAAGCTTTGAGATGGCGCAAATGACAACCCAAAAAAGAACAAAAAATTACAATCCTCAAGACCTCATACAAGAGGCCCATTCCACCGGATAAAAACTTTACCTACTAAAGACCTCCACCGCCGATTTACTTTCATTACAAAAACATATTCCATTTTTTTTTTTTTTTTTATGACGACAGGGTGCCCCTGCCCCTTTTTAAGGTGAGACTAATCCTTGTGGATGCACGCAATTACCCTCAAACCACGTGCATCGGGTAATCCCAAGGAGGGGAATCGATCTTGCGTCTATGGGGAGCAAACCCACGATGCTAGCCATTTGCCCAAACCCTGTGCAGGTAAAACGTCTTCCATTTGTTTCACCCCAAATGCTCAAAGGGCCACCGGTAAAACTAGTCTCCAAATTTCCCTTGCTCATCTCCCAAACTGAACTCCGTGCCAATCCATGGGGAGATTACTAAAGGAGTTAGGCATCATCTATGACATATTGAAAAGCCTAAAGAAGCTCATTCACATGTTCCACGCCAATGGGCAATGAATGAACAAATAGTCCACTAATTTTGCATTAGCCATGCACATCACACACGCATTGGGTATGATCATTGACATCTTTTGAAAATTATCAATAGTCAAGACCTTCCTCTAGACCAACCAACCAAAAGCTGCAACTTTCAGGGGAGCACTATAGAATCCAACCACAAATGAGACATTTGTGCACTTGCACCATCCCCCAACGGAGACCGCAACAACTTTTAGAAGGAACGGACTGAGAAATGAGCTGATTTGTCCTGAGGCTAAACCATCCTATCCCAATTCCACCTTACCAAATAGCAGCATCGAAGACAATCCATAAGCATCACAAAGTCTTCTACCTCCTTAGCAAGCAAAGTTCTTCAACATGGAGGAGACCACACCACAACATCTCCAGTAAAGGAGAAGCACCTAGCAACTGGAATATTGCTCTCCAGGGAGAGGCGCACCAACCTTGGAAACACAATCTGGAGGGGTGTCTCCCCTACCCACGTATCTTCCTAAAAACAATCTTCTACCTGTTGCCAAGGGATAACTCCCTCTTTAAACTTGGACTTCAAAGTAGATAGCTCTTTTCATATCCCTGATGCCCTATCTAAAGAAGAGTCCCTAACCCACCGCCCCTCCTTGGTAGTCATACTTATTTGCAATAATCTATCCACAAAGAGTCTTTTGCTAACCCAAATCCAGCCATTTGCGTAGGAGCGCAAGATTCACCTTCTCCAAAGTCCTTAATATCAGCTCCTCCCTTGTGACTTTAATTAGTAAATGATGAAAATGCCCATATGGAACATACCACAAAATTCTCCTCCGGGGAGGGGAGTTGATGGGATCATAAATGCTTTAATTCTCCTACATGTGGACCATGTTTTAGGGGAGGGTGGTTTTGTCTTCTTCTTCTTCTTCTTCTTCTATGCATCAACATTAAGTTTCAAGGAAAACAGCTTTTATTTTTGGGTTTTTCATAAAATACATTATTTATCTGAAAATTAGCTAAAATGAAATAAATTTAGAAAAATAGCAATTGTGATTTACATGACTAAAAAAAGCATGTATCTGTATATTTGAGCATCCTACATATATTTGATGCATCAAAATTAAGTTTCAAAGAATAGTTTTTGGACCATGGCTCATAAAATACATTGTTTATTAAAAAATCAAAAAACAAAATAAAACCCAGAAAAATATGATTTGTTTTTAAATAATTAGAGGATTCAAAATAGGTATTATTATTATTATTAGTATAGTATTTACTATGCTTATGATGGTGTGATGATCCACTCTTTGGTGAGAATGCTGTCTCGGCTTGTCTGATGATCTTATGAACCCGACAGGCTTAGATTGACCATAAAACTCTTACATTTTATTTCCTAAATATGTAATATCAATGATAAGATTATGC
This sequence comes from Liriodendron chinense, assembly GCA_003013855.2. Classification (NCBI taxonomy): domain Eukaryota; kingdom Viridiplantae; phylum Streptophyta; class Magnoliopsida; order Magnoliales; family Magnoliaceae; genus Liriodendron; species Liriodendron chinense. The sequence goes on along the minus strand of PVNU02001793.1, from coordinate 254,341 downwards.
TAGCCATGGACAACACATGAGTGAATGCTTTGTCGATTAATTATTTAGATAACTAATTAACCATGGACAACAATGTGGTTAACATGACATTTGAGTATCCTACATATATTTCATGCATCAACAATAAATTTGAAAGGAAAAAAAATCATTTTTGGAATTTTTCATAAAAAGTTCATTCGAAAACCAACTGAAATTAAAATTTTAAAAAGTAGCAATTGTAATTAACATGACAAAAAAAAGGCTATGAACAGACATTTGAGCATACTACATATGTTCCATGCATCAAAAATAAGTTTCAAAGAAAAAATACGTTTTTTTTTTTTTTTTTGTGTTTTCATAAAATACACTGCTCATCCAAAAGTCAATTGATAAAAAAAAAAAAAAGAAGCAATAGTGGTTAACATGACAAAAAGAAGGCAGAGTCTGTACATTTGAGCATCCTATATATATTTCATGCATCAACATTAAGTTTCAATGACAAAATGTATTTTTTGAGGTTTTTTCAGAAAATACACTCATCTGAAAATCAACCAAAATTAAAAAAATTTAAAAGATTAGCAATCTTAGTTAAGATGACAAAGAAAATGCATGAATCTGTATATTTGAGCATTCTACATATATTCTATGCATCAACATTAAGTTTCAAGGAAAACATCTTTTATTTTTGGGTTTTTCATAAAATACATTATTTATCCGAAAATTAGCTAAAATGAAATAAATTTAGAAAAATAGCAATTGTGATTTACATGACTAAACAAGGCATGGATCTGTATATTTGAGCATCCTACATATATTTGATGCATCGAAATTAAGTTTCAAAGAAAAGTTTTTGGACCGTGGCTCTTAAAATACATTGTTTATTAAAAAATCAGTCAAAATAAAAATAAAAATTAGCAATTGTAGTTTAGATGGAAAAAAGGCATTGAATCTGTACATTTGAATATCCTAAATATAATCCAACAATAATTTATAAATATATGTATAGTACTTATCTCTTTTTTCGAAAATTTTCCAAAATGGACCTTGGTGCTTTGATTCACCTAAATCAATAATAAAAATAAAATAAAATTTGTTTAATCCTTAAATAGGTTGCAATGAAGGTTCAGAAATCGATTAGGATTGCTTGTATGTGAGAGAATTGACCCAAAAAAGAAAAGAAAAGAAAAAGAGTGAAAAACATTGCAAATGCATCAATTTAAATAGACAAAAAAGCCATTTTCTGACGTTACATGGGAGAATCCAACCGTTATGAGGTGTAACAGCCATAACGCCCCTTGTAATGGCTGGTTTTTTTTTTTTTTTTCTCTGAAAGATAACGACATTTTATTAGAAGAAACAAAAAGAAACAACCAAAAGAGAAGCGAATTGCTGAGTAGCGATCTGACTACAAAGCAATAAAAAAAGATATTACAATCCTTAAGCTTATCGATTATGGCAGCCCATTCGGTGATTAGCATCCTCACCCTTTGAGAAACAAAATCCACCCCTTTACTTGCACCTCTAAAGCATCTACCATTACTTTCTTCTCAGACAGCCCACCACACCGCCAAAATACACATTCTCCATAAAACAGTCTTCTGCTTACCCAACTTCATTATGTGCCAAGCCTTCAACAGATCGCCTGCGGAGGAAGGAAAGGACCAAGCCACTTGAAATCGAGATAAAATATCCGCCCATATCCGGCCAATAAAATTGCAGTGGACAAAAAGGTGATCCACCGACTCCTCATTTCCCATACAAATAAACAAATATTTGGAATGATCATACCCCTCTTATGCAAGTTATCCACCATTAATATTTTCTTATTACCAACCAGCCAACCAAACGCTGCAAACTTGGGCGGAACTTGGTAGAGCCAAACAGGCTTTGTCTTTACTTCTATACTCGGACTAACATCCTTTTTGAGAGAAGCGTAGACTATGAAAACGTTAGCTTTGTCTAGTCTCCAAATAAGACTATCCGTGGTAGAAGGATCTGGCCGATAGAGATGGATGCGATTGAGAAGCGCTATGAATTCATCAACCTCTTCGTCCCATAGGAATCTTCTACAAGGAGGTTCCCACACCGCTTCTCTCCCCACAAAAGAGAGACAATCAGCTACCACAATGGACTGATTGGTAGTAATACGAAAAGTATGCAGAAAGTCCACCTTTAACGGAGCATCTCCCACCCAAATATCCTCCCAAAACCGAATTCTCTCGCCATTTCCTATAACAAAACCGACGCCTTTCATGACTTCAGACTTTGTGGAGAGCACCCCTTTCCAAAGAACCGGGGATCTATAGACGGAAGACTCGAGTCCACCAACCTCCCTCCGAAACGCCGTAGTTGCTTTTAATAATCTTATTCCAAAGCGGGTACTTGCTGTTATGGCCCCACCAATACTGTTACATAATGGTTTCGGCACACCTTGGCCAAAAAGGGTTAGCAGCCGTTAGGAAAAAGAAAAGAAATCCCCCCCCCCCTCACAACAACAACAACAAAAAAAATTTAATAATAAGAACCTGTGTGGTTCTGAACGTATAGATTTAACAAGGATTAACCGAAGGTGTTTGTATTCACTAAGCAAAATTTCTAGATTGCTGTGTGTTTTCATAAGTGTTGGTGATTTGCCCACCCTATGTCTTGGAGACCACAGCAATTGAAGGATTCTAATGATGTCCAAATTCAACAGCTGATATCTGAAGATTAGATTCATCCGATAAATGTATTTTTGGGTTGGGCGTTGGATTGACAATTTGACATACATGCATACCATGTATCTGCTGGATGACTTGCTGCCATTTAGAAAACGGTGGAAATGCACAGTTCTCATTGAAATTGAAGCAGAGCACCACTGCTACACAACTCAAAAAATTCTCTCAAATGCAAGAGGGGTGATGCTACCAGTACCACCATAAGTTGTGGTGTTACTGGCCTATTTTGGGGCCATGTGATGTGTGCATCTGATCCACTCTGTCCATTGAGTTAGCCCCCTCATTTTCACTGCAGAACTCAAAGATCTGGCCAATACAAAATGCAGGTGGGCCACACCAAAGGGGATAGCTTCAAATCATGCATAAAACCTCTAAATTCACGTCGTGTAGCCCGCCTGAGTTTGGAATGGCTTGATTTTTGGTGTGTCCCTTTGTCTAGGCGGGCATCTGATGAATGTCTTGGATGACATACATAGTGGACCTACAAACCTATGGAAAATTCTATTGGTTGGGCATCCCTTCTCAACTGTACTGTGTGGTGGCCCACCTGAGTTTCTGTTCGCGCTGATTTTTGGCCCCATGGCCTAACATCGAAGGTACCCCCAATGAACTGGATGGATCTCATGAACACAATCACGTGGGCCCTGCAATGGCCTGGTACCATCACTAACATTGGCTGTGCCGGTACCATCTGAGTTTTGCCCCTCATAAAAAAATTTGCGGCAGTTGGCCATTTCTGTCAGAAAAAAGAAAAGAAAAAATTCCTGAGTCGTTGATAAATGGCATTTTTTGGGTAGTTGCTAACAAATTCAAATAATCTTGTATCAGTCCTTTGCATGAAGAAAATGAGTTATTGTGTCATTCAAGAAAATGAAATTGAATAGAATTAGAGACAGGCATTAAGGATTTGGATGTGTTAGTCCTCCTAGCCCTGCTTAGGTTGTAGTTTCCTTGTTTTCTTAGTTTTGTTTTAGTTTGCTTTTGTTTTCCTTTGTATTCTTTTCTGCTCTGTGGCGGCCTTTCAATAAAATCGTTACCTTTCAAAAAAAAAGAAAAGAAAAAAAGAAGAAATAGAGACAGAATGTGTTGATAAGAGTATTCACCATCACAGGCATTGGAGAGGCTGTCGTTTGGAGGAAGCTGCATCAAGGAAACGATGATAGCACAGGGACGGATACTGCTCTTCTGGTACTGGACCACTTACCTTCTCCTTGAGAAAAACAAGCCCAAGTACCAACAACTCGAACCTCCACCACTGCAACTTCAACCGCTCGAGTAATCAGATCAGTGCTTCCAGCTTAAAATATGTTTATGTTTTAACTGTTATTAGCAGCATGCATATGGGCATAAGTGTAGACTCCCGAGTAGCAGCATGAATCTTACATGCCGAGTTCAATGTCGATAGCATAATAAAATATAGTTACTGTGTTTCGGATGTTTGTCCCATCATTCAAGTCGAGATGCTGCAGAAGTGCATGGGAAGATGAAAATCCATGCATGTCATGGGGAATGGAATGCATTAGAAGCAGTTTTGTATGTGGAAAACATGAGTAACCCAACACCAATGAGAGGAATTCATGGTATAGGGCCATGTCTGTGCACTATGCAGATTTTCAATTCTGACAGAGGGCAGGGTTTTGTTCCAGGCCATTGATCCGTTGGTTCCCACTGTGGGTGGGTGATGCCCCCAAAATCTCCAATAATAATCTTGGGATTCTTTTTTTCTGTTTTGTTAATTTTTTTCAGTTGAATGTGGCCTGGCATCATCACATCTCTTTTTAACCATTTATCTACAGGCCACAAATTGAAGGCTAAGATTGTCATATCTAGCGGACTTGCGAGGGATTCCCGTAGGACTCAACAGACTGATGGTTTAGATCACCTAAGCATTGATCCCACTGGTCATTATTGAAAATCTAGGTATACTGTGCAAAGATGTGGGTTGTGTTGGTAATTTTTTTGCCTCTTTAAGGGCCTGTTTGGCAGACGTGTAAAATGAGTTCATTTTGGTTATTATTTATTGGAGGTCATATTTCTTTTTGGCAATATTACCAACAATCATGATCTTTAATATATAATTACAATTAAAATGAAATGGACTCATTTTTAGGCGTCTACCAAACAGGCCCTAAGAAGACAATCATGATCTCTAATATATAATTACAAGTTACAACTAAAATGAGATGGACTCATTTTTAGGCATCTACCAAACAGGCCCTAAGAAGATGAAGGAAAGATGTTTTTGTGGAACAAGTTTGCTTGATCTTGCCCATGCTTTGGTTGCATTAGATTGCCCACCTTCCATGACCAAAGGCCCAGGGAAGGAAGTGGAATAGAGAGCCTTTCATGATCACAAGCCCAGGAAAGCAAGTTGAATAGCTTGCCTTCCACCATCATCTCGAGCCCAGGAGAGGAATTTGAATAGAACATTTACCATAATCAAAGGTCCAGAGAAAGCCAACTCAAATCTCTTCCCCTATAAAGTTTACTCTTCATTTGGTATCTGATACCATAGATTATTCCTGCACAAGCTGCACGTCCCAGATCTTAACTGCTTCTCTCATGGCTGCTATGCTGTGGCTGGGTTGTTCCCAACAATCCGAGTCTGGATGCTCCTAGCAGCTAGTGCAACCCACCCGGGCGGACCCAACTGGCTCCATCTGATTTTGGCTCAGGTTGGGTTAGGCTTGGGTTGGATTTTGTTACTAAACCAGCACAATCAACCCCATTTACACTGAAAGTGTTTTTGGTCATCCGTGATGTAGGATCTTGATACCAGTGATCTAGATTGAACTTCTACTACGCAGAGCCAAAAAAATTTACTCAGTTGTAGCATTTTATCATCTGCTTTCAGAAATTTAGATTGGGTTGGGTTAGGGTGTTGTTTGGGCTGTGCTCACAAGATGGTATTCATATCTTAAAAGAGCATGAAATGGAGTTGAATCCGTGTGCTCTCTTACAACTTGAGATGCACTGGTTGTGTATATTTATAAATGAGTTGGTACATAGTGAATTAAGGAAGATTTACATGTGAATTAAGGAAGATTTACATGTAAGTATAGGTGTGTAATTGCAATTACAATTAACAGATAGCTGTGATGGATTGGTGATTGAGAGGAAAAGGACTTAACCAAGCCCGTCCTTATCTCTAACACTCCCCCGCAAACTGAGTGTGCCAACGGCCACACTGAGTTTGTTTCGTAATTCCTTGAAGCATGATGAGGATAGAGCCTTGATGAGGGTATTGGCCAACTGATCTTTGGTTGAAACATATCAAACATTGAACTGTTTCTTGGCAACAAGATCTCATACAAAATGAAAAGCAATTTCAATATGTTTCATTTTGTTGTGGAAAAATAGGATTTGCTGTCAAGTAAGTGGCACTAAGATTATCACACCACAGGATCGGAGGCCGAGATTGAGGGACATTGAGCTCGCAGTAGAGAGACTGGATCCATTGTGGCTCGGATGTAGCATTAGCTAGAGCTCGATATTCAACCTCTGTACTCGAACGGGCTACGCCCCGTTGTTTGCACAAGCTCCAAGAAATTAGATTTGGACCAAGGAAGATGGAATAACCACTGGTAGATTTGCGATCATCGGGAACCTAGCCCAGTCAACATTCGAGTATGCAAATAACTGAAGAGATCGTGATCGTTGAAGAAAGAGACCATGATTAAGAGTTTACTTGAGATATCTTAGAATCCTTTTGACTGCATGCCAGTGTTTAGTGGTTGGCTTGTGCATAAATTGACAAACTTTATTTACAACAAAGAAAATATCTGGGTGAGTAATAGTGGCATACTGAAGCGACCCAACCATACTCCTATAAAGTGAATAGTCCTGGAATACCTCCTCCGAATTAGCCATGAGCTTGCAAGATGGAGAGAGAGGTGTGCTTATAGGTTTTGTATCAATCATCGATGTTTTCTTTAGTAGATCTAAAATGTACTACCGTTGGGAGAGGAGAATGCCATTCTTAGTTGGTACAACATGAATACCAAGAAAGTAATAGAGAGCGCCCAAGTCCTTGACAACAAAGTTTTGGCCTAAGGCTTGAAGAAAATGATTGATTGCAACCGATGAAGATCCTGTGATAATAATGTTGTCAACATAAATCAAGACATAAAGAGTGATGTACGAGGAGATACTGATGAAGAGGGAGGTGTCGGTCTTTGAAGCAGAGAATCCATAAGAGATAAGAAAGTTGCTGAGGCGAGAAAACCAAGCTTGGGGTGCTTGTTTAAGGCTGTAGAGAGACTTATGAAGGCGACAAACATGAGAAGGAAATCGCGGGTCAACGAACCCAGGTAGTTGGGCCATGAAGACTTCCTCCTCAAGAGTGCCATGTAAAAACGCATTGTGAACATCAAGCTGGCAAACATGCCAGCCACTACCGATTGCAAGTGATAAAATGGTACGAATTGTTGTTGGTTTAATAAGAGGACTGAAGGTTTCAATGAAGTCCACACCAACAACTTGATTGAATCCTTTTACTACGAGATGTGCCTTAAAGCAATCAATGGAGCCATCAACCAACCATTTGATACGAAAAACCCATTTGCAGCTGACAATGTTCATATGTGGTTTGGGAGAGGTGAGATACCAAGTCCCATTATGAATAAGAGTATTGAGTTCATCAGTCATGGCCCTGTGCCATTTGGGATCCTTGAGAGTGGAGGAATATGATGAAGGAACCTCGCCTGTTTAAGACAAACCCTCAATGGGATATTTGACTGCAGCATATAGTTTGGGCCTTCAAGTGCCACCTTTGGGTTCAGGTGATCATTGAATGACCTGAAGTTATCGGTGGTGGTATGCCGGGGCGAACGGAAACCGATGAGGTGGACACTGAGCAAGGCGAACATGAAGAAGCCTCCTCTATAGTGATGGGAGAAGTGGCTAAAGGCAGTAGTATGATTGGTTCGGTGGGCGGTTGAACTGGCTCAGGCAGGGAGTCATGAAGCCGTTGATTTGGAGTAGCTTTAGAGGAAGCAAGCGGAATGAGTGATGGAACCAAAGGTGGCGGAGTAGAACAGTCGCCACTTGTGTCTGGAACAAATGATGATCCTGTAAAAGGGAATTTATGTCCATCGAAGACAACATTGCGAGAGATGGTTCTCTTTCCCGTGGAAGGATTGTAGTAGCGGTAACCCTTGTGGATGGAGCTATATCCCATAAAAACATATCGAACTGACCGATATTCCAGTTTGTGTTGGCAATAAGGGTGCAAGCAAGGATTGCAGGCGCACCCGAAAAATCTTTAAGAAATGATAGTAGGGAGTTTGAGTTTTGAAGAACAACAGTAGGGAGCCGGTTGATCAGATAAGCAGCATTTTCAAAGGCAAAATTTCAAAAATGAGCAGGGATGGATGCATGGGCCATAATAGCAAGGCTAGATGCCGATGTATGCCTTTTGCAGAATCATTTTGCTCATGTGTGTGGGGACATGACAAGCGATGAGTGATGCCACATGATTCTAAGAAGGTGGAAAGACTTCTATATTCACCGCCCCAATCAGACTGAACACATTTAATTTTCCTTCCTAATGTGTTTGTAATATTCAATTTGAATTTTTTGAACACATCCATAACATCAGATTTCTTTTTCAAGGGATAAAGCCACACGAACTTACTATAACCATCCAAGAAATGCACATAATAAGAGTGTCTATGGATTAAAGAAATAGGGGTTGGTCTCCAAACATCTGTGTAAATAAGATCTAAAGGTGCATGAACAATCGTGGTATAAGAAGGAAAAGGAAGAGCATGACTTTTTCCCAACTGACATGCATGACAAACAGTAGTAGAATTATGAAAAGGAAGACCGATGCGAGAGAAGACATTTTAAACCGTTCTCAAACCGGGTGATCAAGACGGTTGTGCCACTGATGAGACTTATTGCTGGTGGATATATAAGCTACTTTATTGTCAGGATTTCTTCAAGTTACGAAGTCATAGAGACCACCATTACTCCTTCCCTGAAATAGAACCATTCCTGTGCACAGATCCTTGATACAGAAAGATTTTAAATTAAACACAAATGAGCAATTGTTATTTGTAGCAAATTTTTGAATAGAGAGGAGATTACGAGTAATGCTAGGAATGTGCAGGATATCTTTTAATTGGATATTCATAAAAGTAGTAGTAAGTTTAGAAGAGACAATATGAGATATAGTCAAACCTGCTCCATTGCCAAAATTAACTATGTCAGAGCCCTAGTAATTCTCATGGATGCTGAGATGCGAGAGATCCAGTGTCATATGATGGCTTGCACCAGAGTCCAGATACCAATGGTCATGCAGATATGAGTCATCCATATGAGCAGTGAAAGCTTGAGCATTGGATCCTTTATGTCCTGGAAGGATTCATTGAACCTGTTGTGGCATCGAAGAGCAGTGTGACCAATACAATTGTAGATCTAACACGTAGGGCAAGAGTGTTGGCCACCTTGAGGGTTGGTGCCACTTTGATTGCCACGGCCACAACCACGGTTATTCTGAAAGGTGCCATGGTTGGAGAAAGAGGATGGGTGAGTGGTCTTTTGTGCGACATTAGCAACAGTAAGAGCAACATTTGAATTAATGTCACATGAGGTACGTACTTCTTCGGAGAGTAGAGAAGACCAAGTAAGTCATTGAGAGAGATTGGATCCGAACAAATTGCAACTGTAGTGCAAAAGGGGCCATATTCAAAAGGCAAGCCACTGAGAATATAGAGCATGAGATTCTCATCATTAATCGGATGAGAGGCAAGGGAGAGCTGATGAGACAGTGTCTTTGCTCGATAAAAATATTTTTGTATGGAGTTTGTACCCTTCTTCAACGATTGCAACTCAAGAATAAGTTGCATGGTGCGAGCCTTAGATTGAGAGGAGAATGTTTTCTTCAGGGCAGTCCATAGGGAGCGCGATGTGTAAAGACCGATAACTTGATTGTGAATCTCGTCGGAGAGAGACGAGAGTAGCCAGCTAAGCAGGAACTGATCTTGGCGCTGTCAAGAGATGGAATCTGAATTGACAGACGAGTCTTCGGTGTTGGATACTGAAGCAATATCTTTGGCTGGGCAAGGGAAATTCCCATCGATAAAACCCATAAGGTTTTGGTCTGGAATAAGAGACATGATTTGATTGTGCCATAAGGCATAGTTATCCGACGTGAGCTTGATCATGATAAAATGGTTGAATGTTGTTGGGTTTATTGGATTGGATGGAGATCCGGCAACTGCAGGGTAGCTGACGTTGGATGATGAAGAAGACTCAGTAGTCATAATTGATTAGGATTGAGAAGATTGTACACCACAATATGGTGTATGCTCTAATCGGTGGTACAAGATCTGCCCGTTGAAATTTCTCGATGAAGGGCCTAGATAGAACGTTGCTCTGACACCATAAAAGAGCATGAAATGGAGTTGAATCCGTGTGCTCTCTTACAACTTGAGATGCACTGGTTGTGTATATTTATGAGTTGGTACATGTGAATTAAGGAATATTTACATGTAAGATAAGTATAGGTGTGTAATTGTAATTACAATCAATAGATAGCTATGATGGATTGGTGATTGACAGGAAAAGGAGGACTTAACCAAGCCTGTCCTTATCTCTAACATATCTTAACAAGGGATGAGAGCGCTCATGTTGGAACTAGAAAAATGGATCGCAATGGACATTTTCCTGAGATGTGGTGTTTTTTGTTGTTCTGGGGTTCGGAATAATAGAAACATTCATAGACAATCACAAGCATTCACAAAAGTACACAAGAGAAGAGATATCGCAAGGCGAATTTTATTCCAGAAATCCTGAGATCTTGTACATTCCAGGCCGTGATCTGGCACGAGCCCTTAATTATATCGAATGATCGATGACCCTTGATTAAAAGGCAAAAGACTAGTCAGCGGGGACTATGGTCTCAGAGTTCATGGTCGTGGAGACCTGTGTTTGTGTGGTCGTAGAGACCTGTATTTGTATGGTCACGGAGACTTGTGTTTGTTGTGTTTTGTTACGGACTGATCCATCTTTGTATGAGTCAGATGTCTATGTCCCATGTTTTGACTGGAGATCCGGACTGAGACTGTCAGGATTTTTAACTGAGGGGTGCGACTCTAGGCCCGCGCCCGTTGCTGGAACGGGTGACCTCGGGAAGACCGATCTGCAGTTGTATGTACCTGAGCAGCTCAACCAGCGGATGCCGTTTGGATGGGTAGGGCATCGACTGTTCTTGAAGTGTCAGTCTTTAACAAATAGTGTGTGATAGTTTAGAACTCTCCTGGTATGGTTTATCGTGTTAACCATAGTCCCCTTTGCTTAGTCCGGACCTGAATCCGGGTCATATTATGATAGTACATGTGATGATGATACATCAGTACGGTTCTGGGCACTAGCGGCCTCTTTTCGGGAGAATTGCTCCACTCGTCTCGTAGGATTGGATCGGACTCCGAAGGCTTGCGTTCTGCTCATTGGGTGGCCTGGATGAGTTATTTGACCGCTCCGTTGTGTCCGGAACGCTCAAAATATCCAAAATAGGCCCAAACGGGGCTTGAAAACGTTATAAAATGAAGATTTAAAGGTGCTGAAATGGACGTTTGGAGTGCTGATTTTTATGATCCGCTGGCCTGATTTTACTAATGCGCTGGAGCCAGTGCGTCCAAAAATAATTGTTAAAAATGTTCTATTTTCATGATCCGCTGTGGGTATTTTAGTGATGCGCTGGGACCAGTGCGTCCTAAAATAACTTTGTTTTGGAATGTGTATTTTTCTGATTTGCTGGGGTATTTTAGTGACGCGCCGGGACCAGTGCGTCATTAAAATGTTTAGCTTTGGAATATTGATTTATTTGATCCGCCGGCCCATTTTGCGATGCGTTGGAGCATTTTCGTGATGCGCTGGGGCCAGTGCGTCGATAAAAGTAAGCTTGTTCAACGTATTTCGTGATGCGCTACTTCACTTTTATATTTTTAGGTTCTCCACCAGACCTGCTGCGGTCGAAAGTGAGATTTCTGGTGATCGGCGAAGGGTTTCCGGTGGTCGGAAAAAGGGATTCCGGCGAGGGATTCTGGCGAGCTAAAAAACCTAAAGCTCTCTCCTTCTCTCGATTCTTCTCTCGATCGTTCTTTCTATCATTTTCTCTATCGTTTTTTCAAATTGGGGGGGGGGGGGGGGGGGGGGGGGGGGGGGGTGGTTTATAGCCGAAGTCGGCCAGTAGGAGACCGTCACGTGTAGTGCGTCGAGAAGATGGGTTGGCGCGTCGGGAACTGCTCATAAGTCGGGAACTGCTCGCGAGACAAGCTGCTTGCATATTAAGATGTGACGCCTTCTAACGGCTACGAGAAGGACTGCTTGCAGGATCAGGACGTCGTGATGATATACGATCACCGCTATTTTGACTATAACACTGAATTTCATGATGTGCTGGACAATGAATTGGATGCGCTGACCTACTTGTGTTTTGCAAAATTGGGTTTTACGAAATGGAGGGCTTGCGGGGCCCGCTTTGCGATGGAAGTCGATGCACTAGCCCTATTTCTTCATGGTTGAGGTAACTCTCCCAAATTTGTAGGGTTCTGATTATGATGACCGGTGGGGTCCACCACTGCTTCAATTTTTTATTTTTGGTTTGTTGTAGACAAATTCGGCTTTAAAGAGAAGTGAGGAATCGCGGTCGCATCTCCAAAATGCGACCAGCCCGGCTCGTGCTCGACGAAAGGGGTCGCATCTCCAAAATGCGACCACTCCGGCTCGTGCTCGACGAAAGGGGTCGCATATAAAAAATGCGACCAGCCCGGCTAGTGCTCGACGAAAGGGGTCGCATCTCCAAAATGCGACCACCCCGGCTCGCGCTCGACGAAAGGGGTTGCGTATAAAAAATGCGACCACCCCAGCTCGTTTCTTTGTCGAAGGGGGTCGCACCTAGAATGCGAGCACTCTTGATATAAACAGCTCCCGACATATGAGCGGTCGTGGTTTCTGGTCTCGGGCATGGATTGCCCTCATCTCAGGCGAACGTCTGGAGGACCCTGTTACAAAATTCGCCGCGATTTTCGCCGCGATTTCCGATGCACTCATAATCATTGTTTCGAAGACCTTGACTTTTGGGACCCCAACAGCTCAGATCTTACAAGCGAACAGGAAGTTTGATCTACATTGGATTTTAACTGAGAACAATTTTAAACCTCAAAAGTTCGTAGAAAGATTATTGCTAACTACCAGAAGTAAGATGCAAAAATTGTCTGATATTCTTCAGGCTTGTATGGACCGAACTACGCTAGAAAAGTGCAATCTGTAAATCCAGCATAATGTGTGAAACGTTTTTGTTTCTATCATTCCATCTTAGTTCCCAGTTCTTGCACCGGTTCTTCTGGTGATAAAAGAGAATTGGGTTTGGCTCCAGTTGATGGAGCCAGGTTGCAGGTCAGGTGGGGTTTGGTTTGATTAGTTGGTCAGGTAAGCTGGAGTTGCCTCAACTTGAGCTAACCTATACCTAACCTCAGCTTGAGCTAACCCAACCGTCAGACCATGTCTCACAGAAGGTGGTCCTGTCCTCCCTTCAAACAGTGCATATGGCCTGGAAGAACCCCCAAGTCCCCCAGTTGGTGGTCAGGATTGCTATTGCCTTTTCTGTTACAACTGATGGTTGGTGGGACCCACGAGCTGATTGTTTTATTGCCAAGGGGAGCAGTGGATTGGCCCCCCGGAGAGTCTGTTGGTCCCACTTCGGGTCATCAGAGTCGTGCCTTCCATCCGGTGGGACTATTTTTTCCCACATTTTTTTTTTTATAACCAAGCTTTCGTGAATCTCTTTAAAAATACCAAACAATTTCAACTATTTCTCTTTCACCACAGTGCATATGGCATGTTTTCAGGGTGACCAGAACTGTTAAGGGCCAGTTTGGATTGGTGGGAAACTAAGGTGAAAGGTAAGGGCGCGAATTAGGTGTTACCCCGGGAACAGCTTAGTGGGTGTTACCCCTACCGTATGGCCCACATGGATGATATTTTGTATATCCACTCCGTCCATCTTTTTCTATATCCCATTTTGGGAATATGTTCAAAAAATTATGCAGATCTAAATTTCAAGTGGACCATACCACTAGGAGCAGTCTGATTGAGTGCCATACCATTAAAAATTCCAAAGAGCCCATCGTAAGGTTTTGGAAATTTTTATTTTCAATCCAAGCTCTTTATAATTTAAATAAGGTCTTGATGAAGTGAAACTACAAATATCAGAATGATAAAAAACTTTTGTGGACCACAAAACCTTTTTAATGATTATTCAGCACTATTTCTAGTATTATGGTCCACTTAAGATTTGGATCATCTTCGAGCTTTGGATCACATCCTAAAATCATGTGTAAAAACATATAGACGGAGTGGATATATGTAAAATACATCAATATGGGCCCCACACGGTTAGGGTAACACCCACTAAGCTGTTCCCGGGGTAACACCTAATTCGCGCCCGAAAGGTAAGCTATTGAGTTATACCTGATTGGACATTTTACAATATTGGGAACAATTAAAAGGAAAGTAAAAAAGCACAATCCTTTCCCTTCGTTTCGGTGGGAAATAAAAAGGTAAGACTATTTAAATGCCAAAATTGGAGGGAAAAGAAGTTTCCTTTGCCTTCCCTTAGTTTTCCCCCAACCAAACACTTTCATAAAAAAGCATTTTCAAGGAATTTTTCCTACCCCTAGGACTGATGTCATCTTCCCATTTGCTTATGTCACAATTTTGCTTCCTCTTGCCTTTCCCTAGTCTACTTCCAGTTCAAACATGCCTTTAATGTAACAGGACTCCATGTATAATGTTTCACACTTTTTTTTTGTTTTGTTTTAGTACACACGCCCCACTTGTTAGTACACCCAACCCCTGTTAGTCACACTGCAATGTTATCCACCCCCCTTTAGAGTCGATACCAATAACTCAAGTGTTGAAACAAGGTTATCTTTACACCTTATGATCACTTTTTTTTTTCTTTCTGGTTAGTCATGCAACCCACCCACCCAGTCAATCGCGCAACACACCCACCTAGTCAGTTATGCAACGCGCCCACTGGTGCTGTCAGCAACGTGGATATTTCACCACTGATGGGTTTCAAAACCGAGACCCCTTGTTGAAACTCCACAGTCTACCAATGAGGCAAGGCCCTCAACCCCATATAATAAGTACAGCATCTTAGACGCTGCAACAGCAGTCTGAAAATCGACAGTCATAGGCCAAAACTGCACTAATTGGCCTGCTTGTTGTGAATGGGGCTCCATTAATCAGAATGGCTCGTGTGATCTTGGTCATAGTGAGGCTTGTTGCATACTATGGTATGTTGCATAAAGGAGAAAAAGAAAGAGGGCCTTGGCCATGGTCACATATGTTGCGAAAGGGAAGGGCTTGTTTATTTTGCTAATCAAGAAATATTTTGGAAATGTGTTATCATTACGATTTTATAGATTTTATATTATCAAACGAACACCAGTTAGTTAAATACAATATATTGGGAGACAGGTAAAGGGATTTATAAGCATTGCACTTTTCATGACATTAATGTGAAAATCTTAAATCAGAACTGCAATATATATATATATATATATATATATATATATATATATATATATATATATATATATATATATGAGGATTTAACATTTAAGTAATCTAAAAATGCCATCATATTACAATTTTAGCATTAATAAACAAAACACTAGATTTGACCGTTCAAATGCAGACGTGGTCAGGAGACTCAAACAACTTCAAATCATTACACATTTCCTTTACATTACTATTACTAAGGTAAAAAGGTCCTAAAAATCACGGGGGCATCAGCATCTTGTCCCTCAGTTCAGCATCTTGTCCCTCACATTGAACTGTGAGGCTTGAAGAGTCCCACCCCACCGTGCCAAGAAGTTGGAAGTGTGGGCCACAAGGAAAGAAATGAAAGCTGGCCTGTTGGCACGCCAATCAGCCCAAGTATGGCAACTCATGCTACCCTTGATCGAAAGTGGTCCATATTTGAACGCAGGGCACACTAAGCTGTTAATAGCACTTGTGCGAGGGACATGGCTTGATACTCAAACAGTTTATCCGATGGATGCAGGATAACCCTAAAGATCACTAATTCATCAGCTCAAACTTGAGCTCAGAATTATAATTCTACCTTCATTTTATGAGATTCACATGAAGGGCCGTTTGGCAGCCAAGATTTTGGACAGTTGGGAATTGGAGTCGAAAGGCATCCATTAAAATTTTGGATATCAAATCTAACATGAACTGAATATCCTTGACAGGGCCCTCGCAAAATCCAAGAGAAGGTATAAAATTTTAGATTTTCATTCCTCCAACTGTAACAACTCTAATCTAAAATCTACGAATCAAACCTAACATGGATTGAAAACAATGTTCAGGAACTAAACAGTTGGTAGCTCGTAAAAGTAAAAAAAAATCCAGGTTTGAAAATCAAGAACTTATGACTCAAAATCCAAATCCATGATGCCAAACCTTAAAACTCTACTTGATGAACAGCTCCAAGTCTTAACAATGATTTGGAAATCAGTTTTGGTAAAACCAACACACATCGGGCTGATACAAGCCAATCTTGGTCTCATTCCTGACGTTATGAATGATACTTAAAAACATTGCTCTTAATTAAGAATCCTTTGCTTTCAAATCCAAAAAATACAAGGAAAAAAATTACAGCCTCCAATTAGCCCATGTTTTAAATTCTGATCTTCAAAAACCAAGCCAAGCCAAAAAAGAAGAAACCCGAAAAAGAAAACAGAAACAAAGGCATGCAACAACCATCTAAAGGCACATCAGTTATACAATGGCTCACAGGTGGGCCACAGACGCCCTTTCCTCCATTCCAAACTTGAGAAAATCACCAAGGAGATAATCTACACAGCTCCCTATCTAGAACCTTTCAAAGCCGTCCGGTCATGCTTGCCAGCTTCAAATCAAGGTAATTGCCATTGAGGCAATTGGGCCCAGAGTTTAGCAAGATGCATTCAGGGGAACCATTCTCACCAGTAGCTGATACTCGTGTAATAAAATCAAATTTAAAAAAAAAAAAAAAAGGATAAGAACTCAGTTGCTTCATCTACAACGTTTTGGAATCAACATCAACAATGCAAGGCCAAATAGAAGAGCAGCCCACCAGCTCGGAGGGAGTGGGCGCTGCCTGGTAAAGATGACAACCTATCAATCAAAAGGATCACGATGAAGCAAACAGAGTCATTTTCAAAAGCAAACATGTTCACTAAAATTTCCTCAGAACAAAATCTTTCAAAAAGCAAATCCCATATGTGCCTCTGTAAGTAAGAACGCTAACAAAAAGCTTTGATGGAATCCTCCTTAAGATAATCGATAAACCAATAAAACCTTGATATCTCCGACCTAGCTGTGCCTAGTAGCGACCAATCCCCCAAACCCAGATGGAACCGTCAGTGTAACCAGTATAGAGGGTGCTTCCATCCACACTCCAACTCAGGCTTGTGCAGTACACCACCTGTGAACACAATCAATTAAATGAAGTTAAGATCTTTTCACACACAAAACTGCAACATAGTTTGGAATTATGTGGTCAGCATTGCTTGGGTCCCATGGTCCATTTATTTGGATTGGCAACAATGTGAATGGTGGATATGTGCTGAAAATCTATCCAATCAGAAAGTCCCAGCACAGTAATTCAGCAGCATGCAATTGGAAAATTGAGGAAACAATAGCCCACATTCAACCCAAAAATAGGCCCGAAATGAAAGGGTTCATGTTCTTCTAATCTTTGGATATTTGTGGGGCAGCCCCCATCCTTGTAAGGGCCATTTGGATCACCGAACCATGGGCCCCATGGTTACCAAATCCTGCACATCCTTGAACTGCATCTTTTGCTGATGAGGAGAACCCTTTAATTCCCTTACGAAAATACACAAATGCAATGTAGTAACGTTAAACAGACCAATGGAAATCAAGACTCTACAGACTCTACAAAGAAGAGGAGAAAAGAAAAGAAAAGAAAAGAAAGAAAAAATAAAAGACTAAAAAGAAGCATTTCTTAAGTGTACTGGTTCATAGAAAAAAGAACGAATGTAAGACAAATGGATTTCTAGCATTGTACAATCAGCACAAAGTCCTCCTCAACCCTACAGTTTGTATAAATACTCCCAAATCTAGTTAAAATTTATTCTATTTGTCAAAGGGTTCACATATGCCCCTCAGATAATGAATTTAAGGCTCCCAAAAGGTTTCCGTGTAAAGCTGCAGAGCTAGACAATTTCAATCAAAAGATGCACCCAAGTCACACAAGTTTTTGCCAATCAAAGATTTAGATCCAACCAATGGTGCTGATTTAAATCTGATAAATCCAAGCATCCAGATCAAAGGTATGGACCATCTGACCATCCAAATTGTAGGTTTGGACCTCATCAAGGTCCTAATTGTGGCTTGGACTGAGTATCTAGGATCTGACTCATGATCTGATGCCAGATTTGAAGAAAAATCAACAAAGTAGACTGGAGATAGGATCAATAGAATAATTTCACAAGTCCGGTAGAAACTGATGTCCATATAATCTTTCAAAAAAAAGAAAAAGAAAAAAAGACTGATGTCTATATACAATCATACAGCAGTCATAGCCATATAGTTGTGTTAAATAATGAGCCTTATGGCATTCCCACACCATACAACTTCATTAAAGTTCCAACTGGCTGTCACACGGAATATAGTTGGATTTGAAATCTTCTGGTGCTACTTGTAGTCAGGGTATTCTTTGGATCATTTCTTCCTTTAAGAAGAGAAGGATTTCATTAAAAAGAGAAACAAAGAAAACAATAATACCAGCCGGCGGTGGAAGGTGACCCTAACGTCACTCAAGAGCATCCCAAACAGAACGAAAATAGCAGGCAGTGGAAGGTGACCATATCATCACTCCAGAGCACCCAAAACAGAACCAAAGCAAGACCATGGAAACAGCAAGGCCACAACTCTGGGCCAGGGTACCTAAATACAACTTCCCGCACCCTTCCTAAGGATTCAAAGGAGATCTCTGGAAATTCGGGGGACAAGAACCCCCCCTAAAATCAGCAAGACAATACAGAGATTGATGAGGACTTGTAGCCAAATATTCTAGCACTCCTCTTCCTCCAAACGCCACACGTGACGGCATATGTGAACATTGCCCCTCTCGCTAGATAACAAAAAAAACAAAAACGATCCCTAATGACTCTCGCAGCCTGACAATGGAAGAATAGGTGGTCTGCCTATTCCTCATTATCCCTACACATACATAACACACCCATTGGCAAATGCCATATTCCTCTTTTTAAAGTTGTCAACCGTTTAGATTTCGAGATTGAGGAGTTTACTCGCCGGCAGGATTTTCACCCATCCCCACTCTTGGGCAACTTGCTTCAGTGGTCACTGGCGGGGTCAGGGTTTGTCTCTGTTCGATCGCTCTATAGATCTCTCTCTCTGCTTCTTCATCTTTCTTCTCCTGCTACCATACTGGATCTTTATGGTTTTATGGAGTTCCTCCAAAGGTGGCTTGTGGGCCAGAAGGTGTTCTAACAGTAGATAATCTGAAAAAAGAGGAATGCCTATCCCCAATGTGTGCCTGCTTTGCCTTGGAGCTGGAAAATCAGTAGACCATCTTTTTATTCATTGTCCCTTCTCCTCGGACATTTGGAGTGTCCTCCGACTTGGTGGAATTTTGTGGGTAATGCCCAAAGTCAGTAGATGATCTCTTCTATGGATGGCATGCGGACTCGGGAGGTGCAGTTGGAAAGAGGAAGTGGAGAATTCTTCTCTTGACAATTCTATGGGCTGTGGGCTGAAAGGAACAATCGTTGCTTTAGGAATATTAGCATCTCTTCGGCTGGGATGTTCTCTAGAGTTTTAGTTCTTTTCAGGGACTGGGCTCCTTGGGCTTTTTTTTTTGGTTCTTTGCTGTCGTGGGGCAGCCTGCTGTATTTTTTTCTTTCCCTGTTGTCTTTTTTAGTTTTTTCTTGTTTTGTCCTTTGTTGTTCTTGTGCAGCTTAATAAAATCCTCGTCTTCAAAAAAAAAAAAAGTTAAGATCTTGGTGGTGATGGCAATCCACACAAGCTTGGACACTGGGAGGAATGGGAGCTCTCTAAATTTGAGCACGCATTATACCACATAGCTTAGATAATAACAATTTGGAAGAAAATCCACTGTTAATCCCAAGAAGTCAAATGAGGTCAACCCGGAATCACATTGCTTGGAAAATAACATACCCGGAATCACATACCCACTTGCAACACTACTCATCTCCTTCCAAGACGTCAGCGAAACAGTTCACCTCACCACTTGTCGCGGCCCACAACCGCAATCAAGCCCAACACTGCAAGAGTCCTATAAGTATCTCAATTTATTCCTAAAAGCGTTATATAGTACAAGTGCATTGTCCTCAAATTAGAGATGGGATATCTTCGTGTCCAATATACCAGCCCCAAATCCTCTCACCAATCCAGGATATTCCATCTTCACTTTAATGCATCTCAATTTATTCCTAAAAGCCTTACATAGAATAAAGGTTTTATCTGTGAATTAGAGATGGGATGTCTTCATGTCCAATATACCATCCCCAAATCCTCTCACCAATCCAAGATCATGCACGTTGGTCATAAGTAAATTCAATCCTTCAACCACAACTGTAAATAATAACAACACCTTTCATGTCCAATGTACAAACCCAAACCCCCTCGCCAATCAAAGATCAGGCGCCTTGGTCATAAGTACACTAAATCCTTAAACCACAGTTGTAAATAATCACAACGATAACAAAGACCTCTCCAACCAGTAAAAACCACAGGGGAGCCATTTATTAAAATGGAGAATGAGTTCATATTGATGCATTCTCTAATCCAGGGCACTCATCTTCTACCAAGCCCATACTATGGAGAAAAGCAAAAAATCCCAATCAACATGGTCATACACCTTTGCCATGTCCACCTTGCACAACACCTTCTCCTTACTCCTAATTCCAAAATCAATGGCTTCATTAGCCACTAGAATGCCATCTAAAATTTGTTCTTTGTTCACAAGTGTACCTTGAAACCTTGAAAAGGAGAAATAATTGAAAAGGAACTCACTCAACTTCTTGGATAGTGGCCTGGAAAGAATCCAATCAAGCTTATAGTTCTATAATCATTTAATATTTGAAAGGTCTTTAATCCTGGGAATGGAATAAATAAATATAGCATCAACACCCTTGGGATAGATCTGTTATGAAATTCCTTCATGAAGTTCTCTTTTATGATCTACCAACGTTCTTGAAAGAACCATTTGACCCAAGGTGTTATATCTACCCACATCCAATCCACCTGACTTAATAAAATCTCACTTGGCCCATGAATGGATTTTTTTTGAAAGGCAATGAAGATTTTATTAAAAGAAAAGAAAGAGCAAAACCATGGATGAGATATCTATGCTGTACTACAACAAAAAAGACCAACACAAAGAAGAAAGGGGACACTCAGCAAGAGCTTTATACTTGAGGCCCAACTTATTATATCCAATTTTTCCCTTCTAAAGACCTACGCCAGCCCAATCCAATTATGGAAACACTGATTATTCCTTTCATCCCATAAAGCCCAAATACCTGCCAGAAGATATGGCCACCAAATCACCCTCTCTTTCAACCTAACTCCACTGCCATGCCAGGCTAGGAAGAGGCTTTCAATGGTTCCCAGCATCACCAACCATACTTCGAGAGTCATTGCCACCCCTATCTTGTACCCAGACCAATCACAGGCCCACTGGCCCCATAAACCCTGAATCCCAACAGTACTATTCACCCTAAGTCATAGACCATCTCCGCATTCAATCAAAGCTACTATGTAACCATACTTCAGAGCCCTAAAAATCCCAGTTCCCCTCAGAGTTATTCCAATACCAAATTTAAACTAGATACAGCCTGTAGCCACAACTGCACCCCATCTCTAACTCTAAAGCACCTGTAAACCATAAACATAAGTTACAAAACACTGTTAGTCAAACCAAATGTGCAAGCCTGGCTAATTCATCAAGCTGTCATCATGATCTATTGAATGCCATATGCCCTGCATTATACTTTTATCAACATGGCTGCTGCTAATGTCAACAAGATCAGATTTCTCTACTGAAGTCCTATGGAAAAAATTCCTAAAATCATGAAAAAAATGTAATTGGGCCAATTCAACCAGCACATCAAGCTTTAGTCTAACAATTGAAGGTGCCAAAGGTGCGCACCCCTCGACCGCATTCAGTGTGCCTGTGTTGGTTATATTGCTGAAGCACTTGGCTGGGGTTTGTCCCACTTACCTGACATCAAGTAACCACTTGCAACTAGAATCACTATTTACCACTCTTAGGGCTAATGAGTATATTTTGCCATGAGATCAAAGCATGCATATTTTTCCCTTTTGCACATTTGAATATAATTATAATAAAATGGCACAGCATTTAAAACATACTCAAATACAAATTAGAACCAAAAGCATCATTGCAATTCCAAAATAGTATATGCAACCAGTAATGCAACTAGATCAAGGAATAACCTAATTGCAATGAAGTTCAGCAACAAGCTCAACAGTCCTCTAGTCTTATACTAAAGGACCCGCCAAAAACAAATTGCCGTACAGAATCAAGAGAACTTCCCAAAGAAATTATCATTCAACTATCAAGAATATGTTGCATTTGGACTCACCAACGAAAATCCAGAATAGTCAATTGTTCATCAAAACCCAGCAGCCAGAATCACTAACATACCATCTTAATGAAATCAGAATAAAAAACCTAAAATGCATCACCTTAGCAAAGCCCAACACCCCAAATCAAGAAGGCGACACATTTCCAAAGCCAATAATTCCAAAACCTAACCAAACCAAGTAAAAGAAAAAGAAAAAATACCTGATTCTTCCCAGCTGTCACGTCCGGTTTTAGATCCTGGACGATGCTCTTGGTCTCCAGATCCCAGATCTTCACACTCTCCTGCGTGGCAGCGCACAACCAATACCGATTCGGGCTGAAACACAGTGAATTGATGATACCGCCCGCATCCAACGAATACAGCCTCTTCCCCTCTGCCAGATCCCACAGCAGTGTTACCCCATCCTTCCCACCGCTCGCACACAGCGACCCGTCTGGCGAGACCGCGACCGTGTTCACATACCCGCCATGGCCAGCGAGCGTGCACCTCAGCTTGCAGTTGGTGAGATTCCAGACCTTGACAGTCCGGTCCCACGACCCGGACACGATGGTGGGTTGGAAGGTGTTGGGACTGAAGCGAACGCAGCTGACCCAGTTGGTGTGGCTGTCGCCGTCCTGGATGGTGTATTTGCACTCACCGAGAGTGTTCCAGAGCTTGATAGTCTTGTCACGGGAGGCGGAGACGATCTGGCGGTTATCGATCGAGAAGGCGACGGAGAGAACGTCCTTGGTGTGGCCGACGAAGCGGCGGGTAGTGACGCCGGTGTTGAGATCCCAGAGCCGGAGCTCAGAGTCCCAAGAGCCGGAGAGAGCGAACTGGCCGTCGGATGAGAGGACAACGTCCTGGACGAAATGAGAGTGGCCGGTGAGGCGACGGCGGGGGACGCCGTAGGTGGGGTCCTCCTTCGTGAGGTGCCAGACAAGGACCGATTTGTCGCGGGAGGATGAGACGATCATGTCGGAGTTGTCGATCGGCGTAGCGATGGCCGTGACCATGTCGCTGTGGCCCTTCATCGAGCCGCGGAGGACTAGGGTTTCAGCCATTGTTGGGGGATTGGACGGTTGAGATGATGCTGAAGAAGTAGGAATTCGATCTGGTTATACCTCTCTCTCGCTCTGAAGAAGAGTCGGAAGGGAAGAACGGAGGAGGCCGAGTGCGGGAAGGATAGGGATTTATATGTCTAGGGTTTTGAGGACTGGCTGGGTATTTCGCTTCTTGTTTGGGAGTAAAAAGTCTGGTTCTTCTACAACCATTGTAGAATAAGCTTACATGTGTGGGTCCAAGGGACGTAGGCCCACATCCACTCCGTCCATAAGGTGGGCCCCATCAATTTCATCGATTGTAAGAAAAATCACACTGATCCAGATGCAGTGGGTCACACTACAGAAATAGTTGAAATGGGCACCATTAAAACTTTGAGATTATGTGGGGCCACCGTGTTTTTTATATGCCATCCACTCCATTCATAAGATGAGATTTGTTGGGATGATATACAATGGAAAACAATCTAGCCATTCAAACCTCAGGTGGATGCACCGGGTGATTTTAGTGGCTTTGGGCATGATTTGACTTCACCTTGTAGCTCGCATGAGCTTGGTTCTGCCTCAATTGTGGCTTTTGGGGTGAACATGAATGGGCCCACAAGATGGAGGAAATCAAAATAGGTCCAATCATCATCTTGATCTCATTTATATTATTGTGATTCTGAAGTAAACACTTTGAGTTGATGACTTGGACCATTTGAATTGTAGCTTGTAAGCAATGGACGGTTGTAACAAAATGGCCCCATTCAAAGGGTTAGGATCACCTAATTGGAATGATTATAGCTTGGTCCTGATCATGTGAACGAATCAATGGTTCAAATAAGTGATGGGTCACCTTGTGTGCCATTTAAAAGGTTTAAAAATGTCTTATAAGTAAGACACAGGCTTGCTACCCTGCCAACCTTAAGTAATATATCAAAACCTTGTGAACGACACATGGGATGCCCAATCATTAAGTCGGATCGTTTATTCATAGCATTACTTTGGAATCACAGCCATTCAAGGTGATATCTATCGAGCAGATGTTTTGAGATGATGATTTGGCCTGTTTTTTCTCAACCAAATATGGGTTGAATTTTTCATGTCATTGATCAGATATTTAAGGCTATCCAATTGCATGATTTTTGTAACATAGCGTGCTCTTAGTGTATGAATGAATGGACAATTCAAATCAATAATAGGTCATACTAGGTGTCATTTAAAAGCTTTGGAAATATTGCTATCCTTCTCATGAAGGTTGAAATGTTAGCAAATGTTAGCAAACATTTGCACCATGTCATAGCACAAATGAGTTACGTAGAGCCTGCCATAAAATCATCCATGCTGACCATTTTGCAGTATGTGCCTTGTTTAGTTATGGCCTAAAAATCAGGTCAATCAATGACTCATGTGAGCCACACCAGTAGAAATAGTTGAGAGGGGATGCCACCCTTATGTAGAGGACACACCATGTTGGGTATTGTCATCCAATCCATTAAATATGAAACTTCTGCCCTAGATGATGGAAATTCAGAAAATCAGGCAACTTTGAAACATGGGTGGGCCTAGCACAATTAATGGTGGACATCCCCCCCTACTTGTACTTGGGTGGGCCCTAGCCCAATTAATGGTGGACTTCTCCCTCCTAATTATTGTTCTTGCTTGTGTAGCCCACCCGAGTTATGAATTAGCTACTTTGTGGGCCCGTTAACAAAAGAGGCATGGTGTGTAAGATGGTCCAGTTGGATACCATCAACATACCACGGTGAGCCCTATAAAACTCGTTTGTACTATAATTATAGTGCAAATGTTTTCACTAGATAAAACATTACCGAATCCCTTAAGCAGCACATGGCAATTTAAACTTCTAATTTGGGTGTTTTGTTTTGTTTTTTTTACGGTTAGTACATACACCCTACTCTTGGAACACCCATCCACACGGTTAGTCGCACCACACTTTTAGCCACCCCTACTTTGGAATCAATACCACAACCTCAAGTGTTGAAATGAGTTTGTCTTCACTCAATCTCCCATTTGAGCTCCAGATCTGAGTGTTACATCTCATTCATTGATGCAACTATGAGTAACCCACGGTGTAAGAGTCAAGCTGATGATGACCCTAATCCTTGAAATTAGGCCAATTTGTTACAATCATCCGTTGCTTAAGGCCCACACATCACATGGTTAGGATCATTAGATCAATGTGTTAATTTAGAATTATAAGAAGTACAAAGTGAGATTTACCAAAATGATGATTGTGCCTATTTTGTTTCTTTGGTTCATCTTCATTGTCAATTTTCATGTCATTGATTGCAAGGTTATATTACACTATTGGCATGATTTTTGCACAATGGCTTGCTTTTACTTATATGAATGAATGAATAGTTTGGGTTGACATTAGGTCCCCTCATGTGGTATTTAAAAAGTTCGTGGACACTACTAATCGTCTAATGAAGGTGGGAATGTTAGCAAAACCCTATTTCACACGGGCTTACTCTAATGGTAAGGGAACAAACGGAGAGAAGGGTCGCTCGGGTTGTTGGCATTTAGCTATCGGGTATCACAATGCCTGGTTATTGTAATTGTTAGCAATTGTAATTTCTTTGTTTGGATAATCTTCATAGGCATTTTCGATTCCAATAAACTATAATGCCTATGTTTAGTTGGTTTATAAATTGTGAATCACTTGTGGTATGTTGTTTACTTGTTCACTAAGTGCCCAAAATAAATTCTAACTAATTAATATGGAAAAGGTTTTAATTATCAATGGAGTACCTTCCCTTAGATTATTAACAAATGTAAGGTTAGCTTGCAATGGAAGGTTGACAACTTGGGTAGGCCCCACCGTAATGTTTATGCGAAATCCAACCCAAGCACTTGGTGTGTTACCCTGTGTTAAGCTCACGGTAAAAAAATCAGCCCTATCCAAATTCACGTGGACTACATGCATGAAGAGAGCATACAGGGCAAGTCTTATCCTCCACATTGTTTTCCTCAATGTTACCCCACCTGAATCATAGATAGAATTGATTTTTGGTCCTTACGCCTAAATTTTGGTTTGGAATCTAATGGTTAGATTAGATTTCATACAATCATCATGGTGGGCCCTTTAAAAATGGATGGACATCTCTTTTCCAACTATTTCCTTTTATTGTGGCCCACCTCAATCAAATATAAGCCTAATTTTTTTTTTGTCCTTGTGCCTAATCTAAGATTGCACATCTAATGATCGAAATGGATCTTTGCATATACATGAAGGTGGGCTTTGCCAGAAATCAAGCATGGACATCTCATAATTTTTTATTTTTAAAATATTAGTAGAAATTTAGGAATAGTTTTGGGAGATTGTTGCCCACCATTAATTTTTTAAGGGGCTATCATAATCTATATGTGAAATCCACCATAACCATTAGATGTGTGATCTTACGATAGGCCTATGACAAAAAAAATTAAGCGGACATATGATTTAGGTGGGCCACACCAAAGAAAACAACTGGGATAGACATGTCTACCCTTGATTTTTATAGGGCCCAACGTGATGTTTGTATAAAATCTACTCTAACCATTAGATGCCACACCAAAATTTCGGCATTAGGCTTAAAAATTATACCCATCTATCATTTAGGTGGGCCACGAAAACAATTTGGAGGGCAAGCGTTGCCCTCTATATAGTTTTCAATCATGTGGTCTACCTAAATCATGAATAGGGCTGTCATTGGACCGGGTTGGCCCGACAGGCTATCGGGCTTAGCCCGCCTTGGGCCGGGCTTGGACTAGAGTATCAGGTCCACGGGTTGGGTTTGGGCCTAAAGTATAAGCTTGTTTATCAAACAGGCCAAACTTGGACTAGCTATTCAAAAGCCTGACAACTCGGCTGGACCCGAATATATGTTTTAATTTAAAATTTAAATTAAAATATCTACCCTCCTTTGAAAATTTAATTTGTATATAAATTTTTTCTAAAAATTCATCTCCTAAACTTTTAATTTTTTTTTTTTAATAGTGTGTTGATGATTTTTTACCTAAAGGATAATTTCTCTTTATGTAAAAGGCCGGGCTTGGGCTAAGGCCAGGTTTGGGCTGAACCCTGCATTTGTACCTTGGGCCAAGCTTGGGCTAGACTATTGTGGCCCGTCAAGGGTCCGGGCCGGGTTTGGGCATATGTGGAGAGAGGCGGGCCAAGCTTGGATAGAGCTTGGCCTGGCCCTAATCCGGCCCATTAACACCCCTAATCATGAATAGTGATTAGTTTCGGGCCTGTGCCTAACATGCGGTGACGCAGGTGGTGGTTGGGGTGGATTTCACATAAACATCATGGTGGGACCCACGTAGCTGTTGATCCCTTGCTAGCTAAGGCCCACCACCAACATTGGTTACAAAATCTAAGCCAAAGGTAGTCCAATGATAATTACATTAGTTAATGGGGGTAGCTTGTTAGAAACCTTATTGAAAAAGGTGTTGAGGGTAGATTCCAAATAATGAGGTAGTATGTTGTCAAACTCCTTTGGGTGACGGGGTGAGCACCCTTCATTGCTTTGCTCCCACAAATGCGAGTTCTATTCCCCTCATGCTTTTATGGGATGGACGTGCTTTGCGGGGGCAATACACATAGCACTTGTGTCGCTCATGAATGATACGTGGACCGTATCTACTCATCCACCAATTTAAACCTTGGATGGTGTTGATTCATCCATTGTACACAAGTATATTTGTCTGGAAATCTAGGCCGTCCAAATTATTGGCCCAACCATGGATAGAGCATGGCCCAGATGCCACGTGGAGAGGATGATGTAATAGAACTGCTCGATTGGTGTAATTTTTTAGACATATTCCATTCATGTGTTTGCCACATGATTTAGATGGTCCCGATCGACATAAAGGATTGCGACATGTAAAGACGGTGAGTTGTTGCCATATTGAAAATGGTAATGGATTTTTCGGACCCATATTGAATCTGAATTTCTGGCCCTTTATTTTTACGGTCCAATTTTCAATGGTCCACAGAATAAGCTTGCTAAACAACCTAAGTGGGGCTCTCTTAATAGTGTTTGCCATATTGAAAATAGTAATTTTGTTAATTGTATGGTTCAGATCATCTGATCACGTGATTTCAACACTTGGCAGCCCTAATTACACGGGTGGGCATGTGTTTACTAATACACAAGGTTCAACTGGTAATCCATAATGGAAGGCAACTCTATTAATTGATCCTGGCCATCTAATAATTGGACTGCCAAATATCCCACCGCTCACATCCAATAAGAAAATGTGCACCAATCTCATGGTTGGGCTGCTTGATCAGGGATGTTTTTGTTCTCTTGGTCATCTACAATAGACTACTGTACAGATGGTCTGGATTGCTAAAGGGTGGGCCTGACTTGTAAAAATTCAGGCAGTAACGAAAACATGTTAGGATGGACCAGGGCTGCGACTTGGGTCGGGCAACCTGAACCTGATTGGCCTAATCGGAACTTTCAAGTTGTTTGGGATGGATAGAGGATGGGTTGGGCTTGGCCTGAAAAATCTTGAACCCCACCATGTTGGGTTGGGTTTGGGTCAAGCCTTTGGGCAACTCGTCCATGGAATACGACCGAATCCGACCAGACCCACTTGAGTTGCACTCTAGCATGGTTCTGTGACTTCTGTCAATGTCCTGGGCTCATGCCAGGATTAGGTCTGTCCAACCCCAGCCTGCTGAGTAAAACCCAGGCCTGAGCACAGATGGACCTGTGAAGAGCCGAAAGTACATTCTTAGGCCTGGCCCAAAATGATGATACATGCCTGAAGCTCCAGCTGGGCCACCACTTTTCTGCATGATCCTGGTTGCTCATTAACTGTTCCCCAGCCTAGTGGGGCTGGGTCAGGCTGGGCTTAGATTGGGCCAAGGAGTTCTTTAAGATAGCACAAGCTCGACACAATTAACAAAGGTGGTTAATGGGTAGGCCTGGGCCATGGCCCATGGGTCTAATAATTCATACCAAGCCCTACCGGATGGGCTGGCCTGCCAATTCACAGCACTCCTCACTGGACGGAGATTGCTTGCAATCGCTGAGCGGTTCACAATGATGTTTGTGAAAAATCTACTCCGTCCATCCATTTTGCCAGCTCATATTAGGACATGAGCCCAAGGCAGATCCAAAGCTCAAGTAGGTCACACAACAGAAAAAAAGTGGGGAGGAAAATGCCTGCCATTGAAATCTTGCCTGGGTCCACCGTGATGTTTATATGCCATCTGAGCCGTTCATAAGGTCATTTGCAACTGGGATTAGCTGAAAACAAAAGAAATTAGCCTGATTAAAAAAATTCTGTGTCCCTCTGAATCTTTCAACAGCAGGCGTTTAATCCCCACTGTTTCCTGTCGTGTGGCCCACTTAAGCTTTGGAACTGCGTCATTGTTTGGCTCATGTTGGGGCGGATTTCTCACAAACATCAGTGGCCCCAACCTAGCCCAGGAACTTCCTGGGGCGGGTTGCAGGCAATCTGCTTCCCTACTCACTTGGGATGGGCGATGATCCAGAAAATCTGAGCCGTCTAAGGTTAACTTCTAATCAAAACTTGGTAAGCGATCAAAAGTTGGTGAGCATCCATGACCGTCCAAGCAACAGATGAATGAACAGGTCGGACTACATGATCAACGTGTTGCATGTCCAATATTTGTGGACAAGCCATGCATTAGACCGGGCCTGGATCTATTAGCCTGGCTGGCAGGCTAGGTCCAACATGCATGCGTGATTGATTTTTGAGCTGGGCATAACTTGATTCCCGACCCAACTTCATATGTACATGTCTTATGTTTTACAAATATGCTAATTTGTACCGTTGATTTCAATTCCTCCCAAGTGTCTATTTTGTGTGCACGTGTAGTTAGTTGACTTGATCAATGTAGTTAGGAACATATAAGTGGGAAATTGGGATTTTATCAATTTTCGGTCTTTCGCTGCTGCTAGACCCATATAGGGCTCAGGTTGGGCTAAGGCGGTGGTTCTAAAGTGTTGGGCTGTGACTATCCTGGGCCAGCGCAAACTCAGCCATTGCTACTGTTGCTTGTTATTTTTGGCCATGTGTGTGAGATGTGGGCCGGTGTGTTGAAATCGAATGTACAACTCGATTCAAACCAAACAACGATGACCCCAAGCATCAAAATAGGCAAATATGCTATGATTGGTCGTATATGACCGAGATTTATGAAGATCAGTCGCTTATTCAGCTACTTGCATAGTTGCTTAATAATAACGATCAGACGATACTTGGAGGGTGAGGTTGATCCTCCAAAAATGGTTCATACCTTTACCTTCCAAACGAAATGACTTTCTAATTTGTGTGATTGCGATCAATGGTAAACAATGCATAATCCATTCAACGGCCCAATTAAAATAAAATGATAAACAGGTGACCTTTGGTAGATGGTGGAGATTGCTCGATGAAGGATAGTAATTGTCATTGGTGTAGCCGTAGGCGTAAATGACTTGGCGTGGCTTTAGGCGTAATCGAAGTTAGCGAATGGAGGTGGATGGTAGGATGTGACCTATGACGTATGGTGGAGATCGCACAGTGGAGGATGAAGATTGTCGTCGGTATAGCCATAGGCGTAGATGACTTAGCGTGGCCGTAGGCGTAACCGAAGTTAGTGGATGGAGATGGATGGTTAAGTCAGATCATCCTTTAAATCTAGCACTTGGTATGGATAGAAGAGAATTACAACTAATGGCTATGTTAAAAAGAGATAAATGTCCATGGAGGACGCTAAATTATCGTACACTAAGATGAAATGATTTGTTGCTAAAAATAATAAATGTTCATGGAGGATGCTACACTATAGTATACTAAGATAAATGTCCCGGAGGATGGATAAGATAAAAGAATTTGTTAGGTTTTGTGTTGATTTATAAGAGATGTCTTAATTTCATTGATCGATCTTCCTCCTTTCATAAAATTCATGTATGGTTGCATAAGAAAATATTTCCTAATTGCTTCCATGATCTTAAGTAACTGTCGGACGGTTTGTGTGCACGTCAAAGCCTTCGCAAAGGGAGGTTGCCACGTGTGCTGAGTAAACTACTTCTGAAAGACTCCTTGCGAGAGTGTGAGAGTGGATTCTATGCTTTTCTCCTTGAATTTCTCCATCTCCTTTCTTTTTAGCTCTCCACTATGGCTTCTCGTAGATTCTTTAGGAAAACTTTATTTTCCACCACGTGGATGTCATCTTAGCTACAGGATTTAACCCGGTCAGATTTTGGTGCCAACAGCTACCCCAGAAGGCATGTATGGAACCTTGATGGGGCTTGGAGCTGTCCGGTTGGGTCCCTCTACACGTCCTTAGCTTATCCTGCAAGAGCCATGCGTTGGCCACCATGGTGTGCGTAGGGCATCTGACCTGTCCTAAAGAGAAACCGTACAAGTGCTATCCATGGCCCCACCATGATGTGTGTAGCGCATCCAACCTGTCCAATGGGTCATTGCATCGTGAAATACGCGCCAAAAATAGGTTGGCGTAACAGTTATGCAGGCGGCCACATGAATTAGGAGATATTTGGCCCCCCCCATGTTGTGAGTATTCCATTAACCTGTGCATTACATGAGACTGAGGATGGAATGGTAGATCCATACAATCATTAGTTTGGGCAGAAAATTATGGACAGCCATTCAAAATCTTCCAAATTCAAATGGTGGCATACATGATGGTTTGATGGGCCTCTTGGTTGGAACCATGTACGAAAATAGAATGTTTGATCTGGACAGTCATGACAGTCATTATGTAGGCCACACCATAGAAAACAATAGACAGCCATCCAAAATCCTCCACATTCACAGGTTGCCCATTTGATGGTTGCAACAGCTGTTCTTGGAGTGTCCCATTTTCAAGGTGGGGTGACCCCGGTTGACTAGTTGGATGCCACACACACCTCGGCGGACCCCACATGCATCACTTGCATAATAGTATATTCTATAAGGACTTATTGAAGAACCGCACTAGCCTAACTTGTATGGGCCCACAAGACATGCCCACAGCAAAATCAAAGATTTGGCTGGTTCGAAACTCAAGCAGGCCCCACCATAGGGAAGAGCTGCGATGGGGACGCCCACCAATAGTTGTGTGGGGCCCAAAGTGGTTTCTATATGTCATGTAATTAATTTATAAGATGCTCACCAAGATGAAGAGACTTCCAAAAAAATTAAGCTGCTTTGAAACTCAGGTGGGCTACACCACGTGAATTTAGAGGTTTTAGGCGGAATTTTACACTTTTTCTTGGAGTGGCTCACCTGAGTTTTTGATCGGTGTGATGTTTAGGATCAAGACAAACACTGGCTGTTGCACCTGATGGATGGTCCATATACCTTTGCAACTAATCGTGTATATCATCACCTTCGTCGTCGTCATCATCATCATCTAAGCCTTATTCTAATTAATTGTGGAAGTTATTGTAAAGACGCCCTATTTATAAATCAGGCAGACACGATTATCAGGTGGGCCGCACAAGTCTGCAAACAATGAGCGTTGGTCACTGAGCATTGGCTGTTTAAGATTGCTCAATAATGGAGTTTGGTTGTGCTAACCATAGAATAGAAGCCCTGTTAGTACTAATTAATTGTGGTCACTGGATCAATGATTTCGAGCTGTCCAACAACATCATAAATTTTGACTATCGGATCTTAGAAGAATGTGTGGAACGAATTGGATGTGTGATCAAGGACTTTGATTGATGTAGCATCGGATGTGTGATCAAGGACTTTGATTGATGTAGCATCGCAGCACTACGTGCTGCATGGCTGGCTTGCTTTCAACATTGGGATTATGGTAAAATGGCCTCCTGTTTTGCCATGCCAAAGATTGAGTATGATAGCCTAGCCTAGCCTAACCTTGGTCCACAAGGAATTAACCAGGACCTTCCATGTCAGCAATCTCCTTTGCCAAGGGCAAAACCAAATGGTGGCGACCTCGCATGTCCATATCATGGCTTTGCCTAGTGCCAGTACACTTAGGGCCTGTTTAATAAAATTAATTTTCTGCATTTATCTTTAAAATTTGATATTTTCAATGATTTTTCCTAATTCAAATCGTTTGACAAATCTAAATGATAAAGTGCTTAGTCGGATTTTTATTGAAAAAAATGATATGTAATCTTTGCATTTCGTTTATTATTTTTTTGTGCTTTTTAGTCCCGAAAAACTCCAGGGACTAACTTTCAACCTGATCTAAAACTCTAGTGGGCCGTAGCAGAGAGAGAGAGAGAGAGAGAGAGAGAGAGAGAGGTAAATCAAGGGAGGAAACTGTTTCCTTTCTCCATGGTCCACTAAGGTTTTGGACTAGGTTGAAAGTTGGTACCTAGGGGTGTTTAATTTGGGGTGCTGCATCACGTGGACGAATAAGATTTTGGGCTCACATCATGTGTGATGAGTCCTCAAAAAGTGCTCACGAGTTTTCGTGAGAGCTATTGCGGAAGTGAGCATTCCTCTGTGTGTGTGTGTGTGTGTGTGTGTGTGTCTTGATTTTACTCCTAAAGGTCATTACACGGTTATGAACACATGTCAAAATCTCATTAAATGAGAGGAAGTACATTGGATATAATCTTGAAAATTAAATGGACTGATACTGTGTCATAGAAGAGGCTAAGCGCTTGGCACGTAGCTATTAATGCCTATGTCTTAATAGACTAACCGGTTGTGGTAAAAGCTTGAGCTGTTAGGGAATGAAAGAACAATGTATATCAGGGGGTTTGCTGCACGTGATACTTTGAGCTGATACAATACCGGATGCCCTATAATACCAAATTTTGCAAACCTCGGGACTTGAACACCGGACGTCCTGCTCTGATACCATGTTACTGACCGGTTGCGTTAAAAGCTCGAGCTGTTAAGGAATGACATAACAATGTATATTAGGGGGCTTGCTAATGCCTCCAACATCTGACACAAAATGGCATTTAGGAGTTGGCACCTGTGTCTTGACTTACTGGCATTAGGAGCTTTGTGCCTGATGCAAAACATTGTCGAAGGAATATCTTATGAAAGTGACGCAGGGAGGACGTGGTAGGTTAATCACTGTCTTCTCACCTAATAGATACCTTGAATGCACAAGGTGTTCTTGAATCCACGAGAATATAAAAAAGAAATAATTCCTAAAAAATTCGTAATAATTGATTGATTAAATATAAAATCATCTCTACAATGCTTTAAATAATAAAGTAAACCTTAAAAAGAAGTATTAGACTCCAACTACAACTAAAACTCTTAGAAAAAGGAAAATTAAACAAACTAAAATTCGAAATTACTAAAATTAGCAGGTTTTTCCTAAAATCTTGTTTTTCTAATGTAACCGCTAGTTTTCTAGCAAAACGGATGGACACAACCCACTTAAGTGGGTCGGTTAACCCTGAAACAAAATTTCAATAGGAATCCATATGTTGTATGTCCCGTAACTCCTCCATGATAAAAACTTATGGCAATTTATGGTCCACCTTCTTTTGGTCTATCCATGCGAAAATTGACGATTTTTGTTGAACTTTCCTTGATCTTTTGAGGTCCATGTGCAATAGAAAAATGTTTGATCCATGCCCTTTATCAAGGGGTTCTTGTCCTACATCATTCTCCCCCATTTGAAAAAAACTCGTCCTCGAGTTTTGCTTTAAGTTAGGGCCACAATTTGCTTTCAACTTCGGAAGTCGATGTTTACTAGCCTTGTCCTGGAATGCTGGAAAAAATTTCTCCAACTTTTTCTCCATGCCAATATGAATAATCACAACCTTCTCTAGCACATCAAAAGTTGGCTCTATCTAAGAAAGGACAATTTCTTGCTCAATGAACAATTCATCAGAAAATTCGGCAGCTACGATCGCCTCAATTTCCTGCATTGCTGGTGTGATACTTTCTGTGATGCTCATGAATTCCGTCAAAACTAACTCTATAACGTCTGGAAGAATTTTAGACTCTCCTCCTTATCTTTTAAGACTGAGATATTGATTTCTTCCACCTCTTCAGAATTCTGAACATCCTCTGAGATGGTGGTGGGTTATACTTCAACGACCTCATCCAAAGTTGCATTACCTCGAAAATTTCTTTTAACATAATCCCCGCGATCATTCCCACGCGCAGGCCGTCGTATGATGATGTCTTCAACCTCTTTATCGTTGGGTTCTGAATTGTCTGGGGTAGTCCTGTGATAGGCCACCTGGGGTGCTTTATAGAACATGAGATTTTTTAGTACAACGGCACAGGTGGTTGTTGACCGTTGCCTTGGGCTTGGGGCATATTTAATGCCGCTACAATGCCGTTGAGGGTTGCCTATATACCTTGTAGGATCAACCGATTCTCCCGTCGTACTTCATCGAAAGCTGCTACCGTGATATAATCCCTTGAAACACCGTCCTTAGGATGAAGATCTAATCCTTTATTGGAGGCCATCGTCTTGAGGAAGAAACCTCGCTCTGATACCATTGACGTAGGGAGGACATGGTAGGTCGATCACCGTCTTCTCACCTGATAGATACTTGAATGCACAAGGTGCTCTCGAAACCATGAGAAGATAAAAAAGAAATAATTCATAAAAAATTCGTAATAATTGATTGATTAAATATAAAATCATCTTTACAATACTTTAAATAATAAACTAAACTCTAAAAAGAAGTATTAGACTCCAACTCCAACTAAAATTCTTAGAAAAAAAAAACTAAACAAACTAAAATTCTAAATTGCTAAAATTAGCAGGTTTTTCCTAAAGTCCCGTTTTTCTGATGTACTCGCGCATTTTCTAGCAAAATGGACGGACACGACTCACTAACCCCGAAATAAAATTTCGATAGGAATTCATATGCTGTGTGTCCCGTAACTCCTCACGGATCAAAAGTTATGGCCGATTTACAGTCCGCCTTCTTTTGGTCCATCCATGTGAAAATTGACGATTTTTGTTGAACTTTTCTTGATCTTTTGTGGTTTATGTGCAATAGGAAAGTGTTTGATCCACGCCTTTCATCAGGGGGTTCTTGTCCTACATTAAAAAGTTAGGCACAATGGAAGATTTTATTATTTAGGCATATGGAGTCTATCTAAATAAGTGGGTTTTAGAATCTTCTTAAAAAGGCTCAGAGCCTTGAACACACTTTTAAGTAGGTGCAAGGGTAGTATAAGCCTTGAAATGCTTTGATTTTCTAATAGGAGTACAAATGTCTCACGGACCATGACGTTTTCCGCACACAACAAACAATCCCATGTCAACTCTTGGTTCTACACATAGGTCCTTACTGCTATTGGCTTTCGTGCAACAAGAAGATTAAGTAAATTTTCTTATGTCAATAATGTTAAATCATGTAATCTTATGGGCTTATTTAATCTTCTAATTTCTTATGAAATGAAAACTAATAAGCTATAATTATCATTTCTAGGTGTTTGTTTAAATATAATTATGACTTATAAATTGAAGATCAAACATTGTCAAATCACTACTCTCTAAAAGCTCGAGCTGTTAGAGGATGGCATATCAATGTATATCAAGGGACTTCAACACTCCCCCGCACGTGCGGGGTGGAACTCTGTGTGAAAATAGGTATGAGAGAAAATTTGAATTGTTTCTTTGTATATTCTCTGTGATAAATTGTTACATATCTAGAGAAAAGATTGTAGATGTTGAGTACAACTAAGAATAAGAAAGAGTCCTAGAGAAATAATACAATACACAATACGTATCCTTCAACACCACGTAGTCCTTCAACACTCCCTCTCAAGGCGGTGCTGAGATATCAACGATGCCCAACTTGCACAACGAATTTTGAAACTTCTGTTTTCTAACAGCTTTTGTGAAACAATCGGCTAGTTGATCCTCTGTTCGTATGAACAGAGTAGATATCAATTTTACTTGAACCTTCTCCCTGACGAAGTGACAATCTACTTCAATGTGTTTTGTTCGCTTATGAAATACAGGATTAGTTGCAATATGAATGGCCGCCTGATTGTCACAGAATAATTCAATATGATTGTTGGGGTCCCAAAATATAGAGGCCCTCAAAATAAGCAAAATTGTCATGCACCTCCAAAAGAATCCCACAAAACACCTCTCGGTGCTTGCAAAACAGAGATTTACAAAAATCCCCTTACTTAGCCAATTTTGGCTGAAATCTTTAGCGGGCCCCGCGAATCACCATGATCGGAACCATCCGGAATCAAACTTGTAACTTCGTTATGATTTATGATGAATAGTGCATGTAAGTTCACGATCAAACGGGCCCCACAAACCCATCAAAATTCAAAACCCAAACGGTGGAGTTCAAAAGTTCGTCAACGCACCCATAAAATCGGACTCCCACGCACCCATAAATTCGGGTACCCACGCACCAAAAAAATCAGCGAAATCAGAAAACTCATTTCTGGGTGCATGGAGTCCCACGCACCCATAAATTCAGGTGTCCATGCACCCAAAAATTTGTTAAAGTTCAGAAATCGATTTAGAGGGTGCATTGCAATCCACGCACCCAAAAATGGGTCCACGCACCCATAAATTCAACATATTTCAGAGGTACCATTTTAGGGTGCAAGAGGTCCCATGCACCCATAAATTCAATATATTTCAGAAGTGCCATTTCAGGGTGTAGGAGGTCCCACGTACTCGTAAAATCAGGATCCCACGCACCCATAAATTCAGCAAAATTCAAAATACATTTCGGGGTGCGTTGGAGCTCTGCGCATCGATTTTGGGGTGAGTGGGAGGTATTTTAGGGGTGCGTGGCACGTGGTAGCTGCTCATTGACCGATTTTTGATATTTTCGGGTATAAATACCCTGTCCAACTGTTCATTTCTACGTTTTGAAAGAGAGAGAGACAGAGTTGCTATCCTCTGGGTATTTGAGATTTTCGCCGAAAAACCCTCGCCGGAATACCTTTCCGATCGCCGGAAACCTTTCCTGGTCGCCGGAATTCCTTTCCGATCATCGACGTCTTCCACCGAAAGATTACTCCAATCAAGACCACCGTAAGTCTGAATTTTGAAAAATCACAAGTGTGGGCACGCACCCATAAATTAAGTCCCACGCACCTGAAAAATGACCCACGCGTCCATAAATTCGGGTCCCACGCGTCCATAAATTCGACCTAATTCAGACAAGTGCATAGGACTCCCACGCACCCAAAAAATGGCCCATGCGTCAATAAATTCGGGTCCCATGCGTCCATAAATTCGATGTAATTCAGAATTGAATATTAGCATCCCACGCACCCGAAAATGTCCCACGCGTCCATAAATTTGGGTACCATGCGTCCATAAATTCAACATGACTCAGACAAGTGCTTTGGTGTCCCAAGCACCAAAAAATGCCCCACGCACCCATAAATTCATAAAAAATCAGGCATTTAATTGAAAGGTGTGTTGGAGCCCACACACCCAAAAATTAAGTCCCACGCACCCAAAAAATCAGCCAATTACAGAAAACGTTTACGGGTGCGCCAGACTCAATTTTAAATGTTTTCAAGATTCGTTTGAGCTTATCTTGGGTATTTCGAGCATTCCGGACACAATGGAATGGTCAAATGACCATTCAGGGATCTCTAAATAAATATGATTGCATACCTTCGAGGTTCAACCCGATTCAACACGATGAATGAAATAACTTCTCGAAAGAAGCCGCCAGCATCTAGAACAATGTAAATGTATCGTCATTCATATGTACTATAAGATATGACCCAATTAAGGGTCGAAAGCTAGACAAACGGGATTATGGTTATCACAATAAACAATATCAAAGAGTTTTGATTCGCTACAAAGTAATTGCTATGAACTGCCACAACACAACAGTCGATGCCCTACCCATCCAAACGGCATCCGTCGGTTGGGCTGCTCAGGTACATATAACTGCGGACCGATCTTTCCGAGGTTGCCTATCCTTCCGAGGTTGCCTGTCCAAACATGACAGCTGCAGGCCTAGAGTCGTACCCTCTCAGTTAAAAAAACCCTGACAGTCTTTGCTCGGATCTCCGACTAAAACATGGGATATAGACATCTGACCAATACAAAGATGGTTCAGTCCATAACAAAACAAATACATGTCTTTACGACCACAAACTCAAGGGTTATAGTCCCTGATGACTTAGTCTTCTGCCCATCGATTTGGGCTTTTCCTGAATACTCCGCCTCATGTACAATTGCTATTCATAGTGGAGTTTCATCCATGGTTTTCTTCCGCAAGGGTTTCCACGTAAAAATCTCTATGTTCTTTGTGGCGTGCATAATTTATATTTATACTTCCTTATTTGCTTTATTTTATTTGTCTCTGAGGCGTATACATTTACTTTTGCCTTTTAATCAAAGGTGATCGATCCATTCGATGTAATTAAGGGCTCGTGCCAGATCACGGCCTGGAATGTACAAGATCTCAGAATCTCTAGAATAAAATTCACCTTGCGATATCTCTCATCTTGTGTTCTTTTGTGAATGCTTGTGATTATCTATGAATGTTTCTATTATTCAGAACTCCAGAGCAACATTACACAGAAAATGTCTTTGTTTTCATTTTCTAGTTCTAACAATGATTATCATCATGAAAGTTCATATCTTTAAGTAAGGCTTTTATCCAGATAAGTTCACAAGTGGTTGAGGCCATTGCTCTATACTTTGCTTCTGCACTGGACCAAGTAACAATGCTTTGTCTTTTACTTTTCCACGTAACTAAGTTACCACCAATAAAGGTGCACATACCAGTTGTAGATCTTCTATCAATAGGACAACTTGCCTAATCAACATTTGAGTGGCCCATAATTTTTAGATTCTTATTGCACTTCATTAGAATTCTTTTTCCAGGAGAATCCTTCAAATACCGAAGAATTCGATTTACGGCTTCCATGTGGATGGATGATGGCTTGTGCATGAACTGACTGACCAAAGAGACGGCTTGAGCAATGTCTGGACGAGTAATAGTAAGGTATATGAGATGTCTAACTAGTTGTTGATATTACCCGATCTCTTCTATAAGTCTTCCCATTTCTTCAGAAAGCCAAACATTACTGTCGACTGGTGTATCAGCTGGTTTTACAGCTAATTTTTCTGTCTCCTTGAGTTTATCTAATATGTATTTTCTTCGTGATAAGAAAATTTCCTTTTTTGAAGAAGTTACTTCTATGCCCAAAAAGTACTTCAATTTACTAAGATCTTTTATATCAAACTGTGCCTTGAGATCGTGCTTCAACTGCAGGATGCCTTGATCATCATTACTTGTGACGATAATATCATCGACATATATTAAAACAGTCACCCCTTTTAAAGCATTCTGCTTGACAAACATTGTGTAGTTAGCTCCACTTTGTTTTTATCCAAAAGCAATTAAGGCCGTTCTCAGTTTTTCAAACCAGTCTCTAGGCGACTGTTTAAGCCCATAAATTTCTTTCTTTAACTTGCATGCTATACTGTGCTCCCCCTCTCGTTGATGTCCAGGAGGAAGTTTCATATACACTTCCTCATGAAGATCTCCAGGTAAAAATGTATTTTTTTTACATCTAATTGATATAGCGGCCACTCTTGATTAGTAGCAACGAACAATAATATACGTATAGAACTCATCTTAGCCACAAGTGCAAAGGTTTCTTGATAATCAATACTATAAGTTTGGGTAAATCCTTTTGCAACCAATCTAGCTTTATATCTTTATATAGAACCATCACTTTTGTATTTGATTTCGTACACCCACTTGAAGCTAACTGATTTTTTTTCCTTCAGACAAACGTACTATTTTTCAAGTATTATTTTTTGTAAATGTTGCTAATTTTTCATCCATAGCCTTCTTCCATTCATCTTGTGATTTTGCCTCTGCAAAACTATCAGGTTCGACATGGGTGGAGATGGAACTTAAGAAAGTTACAAGTTGCTGAAGAAGGTGTAACCTTAGACTTGTTTAGCTGCTCGAGTAATTTTGAGAGTTGCTCAAGGGAAATATTTGAACTGACACCATTAAAGCTATTGGCAGAATTAACACTAGGTAGAGTATCTTCCACGACCACGACCTCTTCTTGCATCGCCACGCCCAATAGGCGATGTATATGAATGAGCTTTAACGAGTAAAGCCGAATGATCCATTGAGTTTGGGGTGTTAGAGATGCCCATAACTCGTCTTCTTGTTTCTTCGCTTTGTATTTGAGCACACATGGAATTAAAAGAAGGAAGCTCAGAACCTGACAAAATTTGACTACGAATATGTTCGTAATCAGCAGGTAAACCTGCTAGCATCTGAAATATTTTATCCTGCTCAATTCTCTTTTCAGCTTGATCGTATCCATTGTGATGGGGTCGAGATGAGAGAGTTCTTCCCACATGCCATGTAGTGAGCCAAGGTATTCACAAAACTTCTTATCTCTATATTCGATTTTGAAATATCTTGTTTCAGTTGATAGATCTTGGCAAGATTATTTTTTTCTGCATAAATTTCATATAAAGAAGACCAAACATTATGGACCATTGGGAGGAAGAAAATACCTTCAGCGATATGTGATTCCATGGAATTAAAAAGCCATGACATAACAAGATGGTTAATTGATTCCCACTCAGGATAACTAGGATCGTCTTCTGATGGAGTTGAAAATTTTCCATTAACATAACTAAGTTTACCCTTGCCACTGAGAAAGAATTTGGCTGAATGGGACCATGGGAGATAATTGTCTCCATTAAACTTGAAGGGAGTTATTTAAATGCCAGGATTTTCCCCAGGCAGGGGAACAACTCCTGAAGTTTTTTCTACTTTTAATGAGTTTGCCATAAAGATATATAAGAGAAGTAGCTAACTTGAGACCAGTGGCTAAATAGAATAGTTACCTTAAACTTGTTCTCGAAGAACTAAATTGAGTGAGTACATAAGCTAGGTGCACCGCCAATGTATTATAATGAAAAAAAGTTATTTGCTTAAGGATTTCAAGAACCCTCTGTTTCTCTGGCCAAAAGGATGGTTTAAACCAACAACTTTAGAAGGGCTGATGAGAGATGAATGGGTGCTGCTTATGGCTGATCTAATAGAGATTTCTTCTAACGGCAATGAAGCGGATGACCTCCGGTGATGGTTGATCCGGATCTTGCGAATGGCTACATGGCAAGTGTTTGGCGATGCGGTCGAGGGTTGAGATTAGTGGAGCAAATATCTGCTTACGACAGCAGCTATGGACAACCCAAGGAATAGAGGTGTTACTGTTGCTGGAGGCGGCATGGACTCGCCAGATTTAATGGCGAAGGAGTTGGTGGCCCTCGAAATCGGCAAGAGAGGTAGCTGTAGTGAGTGGATCTGATTGTCGTGCTTTGGAGGGTAGCTAGAATCAATGGATTGAGGCGGCGATGTTTGTATCTCCAACACATATAGAGGTTGCGACATGTGACTGCTATTATGGTGTTCAGAAAGGGGTTTCGAAACCTTAGGGCAGTGAAGATGACGACCCAACAGGTAGAGCAAAGGCTGCTCACAGAGGTGGGCTGATGCGTACGACGCAACGTAGTTGAGGTGGAGCAGAGGCTGCTCACAGACGTTGAGATCTACAGCTGTGACGACCCAGATAAAGAACCACTCTCTGATACCATGTGAAAATAGGTATGAGAGTAAACTTAAATTGTTTCTTCGTATATTCTCTGTGATAGATTGTTATATATATAGAGAAAAGATTGTAGAGGTTAAGTACAACTAGGAATAAGAAAGAGTTCTAGAGAAATAATACAATACGTATCCTTGAACACCACGTAGTCCTTCAACACTCCGCATGGGAATATGTTGGGCAAAGGTGGAGGGACAATCATAACTAACACCCAGGTGGAGGGATAATCACAACTCACACCATAAA
This sequence comes from Liriodendron chinense, assembly GCA_003013855.2. NCBI lineage: Eukaryota > Viridiplantae > Streptophyta > Magnoliopsida > Magnoliales > Magnoliaceae > Liriodendron > Liriodendron chinense. Next base: position 211,153 of record PVNU02001793.1, on the reverse strand, counting down.
TGGCCCCCGTGGGAGAATATATTCTGGTGGCATATTCGCTGCTTCTGGGATTCAAACATAGGACCTTCCTCTCTGATACCATGTCAAATCACCACTTTCTCTAAAAGCTTGAGCTGTTAGAGGATATCCTATCAATGTATATCAAGGGACTTCAACAAAGACACTTTTAAAGGAAGTAGGTAAAGTAAGTTGTATTCATTACATTTTTACCATTATAAAATTACCATTTTCAATAATTTGCCGAGTGCAACAAACAATGGAGCAAAATCATCATTACAACCAGATATAAGTAATGTCACTATTGTTGGAAGCATAAGCAACCTCAAAATAAATCAAATAAGTGATAGAGAATGAAAAATCTAGGCAAACACAGAGAATACATGAGATTTTATGTGGAAAACCCATGCGGGAAAAAACCTCAATATAAAGCGACGATCAATCCACTATTATCAATGAAAGTTACAAGAGATGGAACAACTTACATTAGAGAAACCCTAGCTTACCTTTTAAAAACCCTAGAAATTGCGTAGGCTCTCTTCTACATTCAGCTCTAAACCCTAATCGCCATTAGAAGACTACTTATATACTCCTGTACAAAATTAGTAAAAAAAGCTCGCACTTTTTAAAAAATTTATGCATTTTTCATTGGTTGAATTAATTGGACCTTCGGTTGGATCGAACAAAACTAACATTCTCCAATCGAACCAACAACGTGCAAAACATCACAGCAAATAACAAGGCCAAAATCAGAATTTTCAATCGAACCAATAGGGGCTTCTCTGCAACAGATTAAAGGCAGACGATCAACAATGCAATTATAAGAGTAAATAATTAGCACCCATTTACCGCCATTTAAAATTTTAAATTGGAAAATGAAATAGGCTTTAAAAGTAGATCCGGTTTGGTTTTTATGTGAGGGAAGGCCCACATTTCTATCAATTCAAGCCGATAATCAATAAAAAAAAAGTCCAAAGATATAACTTGATATGATGTTTGAAAGATGGGAACCATCACAACTGTTGGGATAGGAGGGCCAGCAGCGGAAGCAAAGCAGAACACAAACAACAAATTTAATCAAACAAGCCACACAATGCAATCATAATCCATGCAATCACCCACACATATCCGAATTTAACGTGAAAAAACCCCTCACAAGTAAAAAACCACGGCACAAAGCGACACTAATCCACTATAATATCAGAAGTTACAAGAGATGGAACCCAAGACAAAAAACCCAAGCCCACAAGAGAAATCCCAAGCTTACCTAAGAAGAAAACCTTCTTCTTCAAGCTCTTTCTCTCACCTGGAAGCTCCCTCAATCCCCTTTGCAATCTTAGAAACCTATAATCCCGAATACTCCTTAAATAGGCAAGAAAAACGGATTTAGAAACCTCTTACGCGCAAACCGCGCAAGAATCTGTGTTACACAAGGAAATTGCTGACCGGTCGTCTGACTAGTCGGACACCCCTACCGACTGGTCGGATGGCCTAAAAAACTTCACAGCAACAACGCTGCCTGGATCTTCTGTGTGACTGACCGGTCGGACAACCGGTCGGTGGTCCCTGTCACGTGATTTGTGTCGACTGTTTCCAACAAACTCCACCACGACTCAAATCACCATGCACCACCTTGCCACGCACAATCTCCACCTCTACTTCGTCATCATTATAGTCCCGTCACTTCGCATGCCCCATCGACCTTATCCTTGCATCTTCACACGCCTTGTTGCTCTTCCTATGTGGCCCTTTTTCTCTTGCCACATATGAGCAACCGTGGATCCCACTGTCGATCTTGTAGCTCCACCATGAATTGTGCTCCCGATTACCTTGTAAAGATTATCGAACCTCCGTGCCTTGATCATCACGTGTGCTCCCTTCACCACTTTACAATACCTATTGCGGCCGATGAACCTGCACCCTTTGGCCTCGAGTGCACCAAGAGATATCAGATTCCTCTTCATCTCAGGGACATGCTTCACACTTTTAAGGATCCGTTCGACTCCATCGAACATTCTAATGCGCACCGAACCAATCCCTACCACATTGCGAGTGTAGCCATCGCCCACAAACACCGATCCACCATCATACTCCTTGTATGACATGAATGAACTTCGGTCAGGACATATATAACATGATGCCCTTGAATCCAAGAGCCACTCTCCACCAATAGGCTCTATGCCGGATACAGTCAATACATTACAGCCGTCACCACCGTCTTCTACGGTATTGGTTCCTTCCCTAGAAGAATCTCCAAATTTCTCCTACCTTTTCCCGGGATTCGAACAATCCTTCTTCACATGTCCTTCTTCCCGATAATTCCAGTATTTCACCTTGTGCCTCCACTTGCCTTTTGATTTAGATATCGATGAAGGAGATCCTCCACCCCGCTAAGAATTCCTCCCCCTCATAACCAGTGCCTCATCAGTAGAGGGACCCACCCCGCCCCTTTTCCTTCTCATCACCTTTGCCTGAAGGGCTGAGATAATGGTTTCTATGCCAATGGTCTCCCTACCTGCGCACAAAGGGTCCTTGAGTGACTCATATGATTCTGGAAGAGAATTCAACAGGATAAATGCTTGATCCTCATCATTCATCAGCTCATCTACATCCATCAACTTGCAAATAAGCCTATTGAAATTGCTGATGTGGCTCTCAACATTGGCCCCTTTCGTCATTCTCAAATTGTACAACTGAAGCTTCAAATATATGCTATTTTTCAGAGATTTCTTCACGTAGATATTCTCCAACTTCGCCCATGTTGCAGCCGTAGTCTTCTCTTTCATGACATTATACAGGATCTCATCTGCCAGGCACAGCTGGATTGAGACATTGGCCTTTTCATCGATCTTCTTCCACTCTCCTTCTTTTATAGCTTCTGGTCGCTCTCCAAGGAGCGCATCTTGCAATCCTTGCTGAACTAAAAGGCCTTTTATTTTCACCTTCTAAAGTTCAAAATTGTTTTTCCTTGAATACTTCTCTATGTCGAATCTTATGCCTGATGCCATGCTCTTGTCTCAGATTCAAATTTCTGCTACACCCCAACGATCATTCTGATACCAGTTGTTAGGATAGGAGGGCCGGTAGGGGAAGCAAAGCCGAACACAAATAACAAATTGAATCAAACAAGGCACACAATGCAATCACAATCCATGCAATCACCCACACATAACCAATGCGAATTTAACGTGGAAAACCCCCTCACGGGTAAAAAATCACGGCACAAAGCGTCACCAATCCACTATAATATCAGAAGTTACAAGAGATGGAACCCAAGACAAAAAACCCAAGCCCGCAAGAGAAATCCTAAGCTTACCCAAGAAGAAAATGCTCTTCTTCAAGCTCTTTCTCTCACGTAGAAGCTCCCTCAATCCCCTTTGCAATCTTAGAAACCTTTAATCCCGTATTACCCCTTAAATAAACAAGAAAAACGGATTTACAAACCTCTTGCGCGCAAACCGTGCAAGAATCCGTGTTACACAAGGAAATGTTGAACCTCCAATTTATACATTGCATAGCCCATTACATCACATTATATGCATGGTTTGCACGTTTAAAAGGCCCATCTAATGCATGTTTTGTGATTGTAGGAATGAGAGCGAACTTCAACCAATTGGAGACCAAAAGAACGTATTTAGATGCATTGGATGAAGGTTGAAGGAGGACCAAAGAAAGAAGGAATCAAATAGAAGAGAGAAAAGAAGAAAAAGAAGGAAACAGCAGGTCTGACCGGTCCTGACCGGTCAGCCAACTTGCCGGCCACTCTTTAAAACTTAACGAGTCGGCGACCTCTGCTGAACTCCCTGGACCAAGACCAGTCTGGTCCGACCGGTCAAGACTGGTCGGCCACATGCAAAAACAGGTAGTTTCCAAATCGGCCTTCGAAAAACTCCGCGCAGTGCGTATCCTTACGCAATTTCTAGACGTTTCCGATGCAACAGAGCATCCCCACTATAAAAGGACACATAGGGTCTCTTCCTAGGGCATCATAGAAGCTAAGGAACTTCGTGGGAGAGGAAGGAAGCTGTCGTGGAGCGTGTGCAACCCTCCAAACTCTGAGTTTTTATGTTTTCTAGTTTTCTTTTATGAGTTCTAGTTGTAGTATGACAATGCTCGGCTAGAATCTCTCAGCTAAGGCTGAGAGGTGAAGCTTGTAGCCAATTTCATGTTTGATTTAGTTTAATTCAAGTAGTCTTACTTCAAGTTTGAATTTTGAATGTTCTAGTTCTTAAATTTGATAGTTTTAGATGCTTTACGAGAATTCCGGACATGGATTCCTTGCAATTCTCTGAGATTACCATGTGTTGCTTGATTAGATTCGAATTATGGTAACCCTTGAGCAGGCCATAGTCCATAGGCATGACTGTTACTCCGAAAGCTATGATTTCGAATTCTATATGTGTTGAATAGGACTAGAACTTGGAAGTTCAACTTGAGTAGGATTAAATGTGTTTAATGCTTTATCTTCCAACTAGATGAGAGATAGGACTTTAAATCTAGTTGAGTTTTATGGTTGAATTGACTGAATTGACATAATATTGCTATAAGTGTATCCTTGAAAGCCTTAGTGCCTTTAATTACTATTTTTCATTAAGTTACCGTTTTAACATAAATCTTTCAATTGAACCTCTAAATCACTGCAAACTTGAGTTGCTGAAATAGTTTGGAATTCATTTTCTAATTCCCTGTGGATCGACCTCGGTCTTACTGAGATTTATTACTACATCGTAGCCTTACACTTGAGGCGAGCGAACAGGAAACCGCCGACAAGTCGTTCGACCGATCGGACACCCCTATCGACCGATCAGATGGCCTAAAAAACTTTACAACAGCAACGTTACCTGGATCTTCTGTGTAACTGACCGGTCCGCTGACCAGCCGAACAACCTGTCACGTGATTTGTGTCGAACGTTTCCAACAACAACGTAACTTACCACCACCAATAATTCACTCATCAAGTCGGCTGCGCCAATATATTAAATACATGGTGTGGCCCACCTTATCGTGGGATTGACCTGATTTTGGAGCTAGGTGATCGTTTCAATAGTTCCAACTTTTGCACGCCTTGAATGCCCTATGGTACTTTGCCGAGAAAAATGCTGCAACGTGGCAGGCATAGCAACAACGGTTGTGTGCGATCATTCCTCCGTACTGTATAAACAAGGCTAAAGCGGCCACTCAGCAGTGTGGTGGGTGGGAGCGGATTAGGTGAGACCCCGGACTCACCATGATGGTGCGGCCCTTATCGTGGGGCCCACCTTGAAGTATGTATTCTGTATCAATGCCGTCCGTCCATTTTTCAATATCATTTTAGTGTGCTACCATAAAAATAAAGCAGATCCAATTATAAGGGAACCATACCATAAGAATCAGTGGTGATTGAATGCTCTACTATTAAAAACTGCTTAGGGCATACCTTAATGTTTATTTTCCATCCAATCTGTTGAGAAGGTCACATAAGCCTGGATGAAGGGAAAAAAACAAATATCAGCTTGATCTCAAAGTTTTGTGGCTCATTACTGGTCAATCACCACTGTTTCCCACGGTATGGTCCACCTGATAATTGGATCTGCTTCATTTTTTGGATAATACTCTAAAATAATCCGTAAAAAAACGGATGGACGGCATGGATACGGAATAAATATATCAAGATGGGCCCCATGGTCTTGGGTGAATCCGGGGTCTCACCCAATCCGCTCCCTTGGTGGGTGGACATGAACTCTTTTTGTGGATCCCACAATCTTATCATGGTGGATAAGTTAAGTTCAAGGGAAGACAATAGGCTTCAGAACCCACCTTCCTTTCCGAAAGTTTCAATGCGGCCGACCTAAATCATGGACATGGCCCATACCTTCAATGGATATAAAGGTGCCATTTGTTAAAGTACATGGACCTTTTTATGTGCCTATGGTTATACTACTAGGGTCATGATATCCATATTGGGGCCAGCGATTTCATCCTTGGAGAGGTATTGGATCCATGACCTGAGTTATCCACAGTATGCTTGGATTTTTGGTTTGGACAACTGATTGGATGGGCCCCTTGATTAAAAGGTCCTAGCACCGATCATGGTCCTTTTTACAGTTGAATGTGGACAGGTGCTGTGTTTTCCTTTACTGAAGGTTACAAATCGGAAGATCAACATGGTGCCATCTCGGAGATTTTTGGGGCATAGTCAATCCGCAGTGGGTCCCAACGTGCCAATGGTTTGGATTGATAGAATATGATACACATGTTCGTAAACTAAAAATGCAAGTGTACTTTGTGTATACCGTCCTCCGTCCATGAGTTTGTTCGAATGACAATATTTTCATATTTATCTATCTTAAGAGGAATTATTTAATCTTTGGTCCGAGGCGGTTTTTCCAGTTCGTGAGCCGTGATATTAGAAATGACAATGTCTTAAAACCAAACGGTTGGGCTACAAGTTAAGGTCCACCCAGTGAATAACTTCTAACCATTAAAATGTATGCCATATCCAATCCGTCCAATAAGTAGGCCCATCACGAGAATCGCCGTTTCAGAAAATCAGCCACATCCGCTAGTTGAGTAATCCTGTTAACCAATGGCTAGAGATTGGTTTTTTACTTTGTGGTGGCACTGATTTTCTCACTAGAAGGGGTGGATGTCAAATGCATTTAATTGGTTTGAAATCATCAGCTGGTTGAACTGTAAGTTGATGGCCCAACCGGTTGGACCAGCGACCTCGTCCTCACTCGGAGAAATGCTCCAGCTCTCTCAGCGCTTATAATTTCTAGCTGTACCGGTTCATTTGGACAGTCCAATCGATTGATCTGAACCGTCCATTATGTGCGGAACACATTACATGCATTACCAATAAAAAATTGCACTGATCAGATGATCAAATCGATTATTGATTTGGACTTATTTCCTGTAGCCATCGTTTTTTCGAAGCCATGGATGGGATAGTTATGATTGCCCAAAAGAAGTGATTCTTTAGAAACATGAGCAATTCAAGATGGGCGCTAACAAAATAGATTCATAAATTGTTGATTTGATCTATTTTTGTGTAATGATCTTGACCGTCCATATTAAGGAAAATGGTTGGTATTGGTCAGATCAATTTGATGTTTGCAAGGTAGACCTGGAAATGTGCGTTGGACCTAGTGAACGTTAAGATCAATTGATTGTACTGAGTGTCCACATGCGACTAGGAGCAGTGTAACTTATAGGGCTCTGAGATGTACTGGAGCATTTCTCATCATGATAATCCTCGGAGGTCTTAGCTTTGGTCTGCTTCTTCAGGTCGTGTTAAATGGTGGTGACTCATCTACAATGGAACGCATGTACGTTACTCCATACCGTCAAAATATGGGCCTTATTGTGGATGTAACTGGTCTAGCAATCCTAACCATTAGACAGGCAAAATCAAATGGTTGCCCGATCATTTTTAGGTAAAGTTTCCATCTACAGTGATGGTCGCAACTCGCAATTGAAGAAAGAGAAAAACTTTGATACTCTGGCATAATGCGGTGAATGATACGCAGGCACTAATAAATTACTTGGAATTTGTATACCGGAGTAGTGAGTACAAATAGCCCCATTTTAAATGTATCATGAACCAAACATTACATTTATGTGACTATCTAATTGGTGTGGACATTTATTGGAAGGTTAAAAATAAAATATACAATGGTCATGTTTCAACAAGAACCGGGGTTTTTCAAACGGAATCAGGAGCCTCTGCTGGGTTTTAACAGAGAAATTTTGTTTGGCGCAAGTTTATTGGTCCACATAAGCACTAGCATGGGCTCAATAGACCTATATTGATGTATGTATTTTGTCCATGTTAACCATCTATTTTGATAGATCATTTTAGGGCATGCATAAGCCCAAAAAGGAGGCAGATCCACAGCTCAAGTGGGCCACGGCAAGAAATAGTGGGGACGGAACACTTACCTATCAAGTGGCAGACTTGAGTGAAGATAGCCTTGTTTCAATACTGAGGTCATCGTATTGATTCTGAGTGGCTAACATTGTGATGTGACGAATAGGGGTGGGGTGAGTGTACTAACCATGAGGTGTGTGTACGAACCCAAAAAAGAAATAAAAAGCTACAGAAGTTTTGAATAAAGCTGATATTTATGTTTTTCCTTCGTTCAGATTTGTATAACCTATTTAGATCTGTCTAACCTCATGAACAGGTTGGATGACAAATAAAATCATGGTAGGCCTTAAGAAGGTTTCAACGGTGGGAGTCATTGTCACCGTTGCTTCCTGTGGTGTGGTCCACTCAAGCCTTAGACTTCCCTCCTTTCCGGGCCCATGCCCTAAAATAATCTCTTAAAATGGATGGATGGCATGGATAAAAAAAATACATCACGGTGGGTCCCACAGAGCCCCTGCCAGGACCGTCCGTCTCTAGCTAGGTCATGGTGGGGGCAGTACCCAATCGGCCTCCGCTGGCAACCGTTTTGTTATCGTAAGAAGCATCTGTTGTTATGGTGACCTTTGAATCTTGGATTCAAAATTCAAATATAAGCCATTAAATATTAATCTTCATTCATAACAACAGATACTTCTTACCAGTCGCATAGAGTTCAAAACATGAATGGTTCAGATCATCATTTAAGATGATCTCATTGCACCATACCATACTATAATACGGTAGCACTGTACCTACACACCTTCACAAGCAGCAAAGGTGTTATCTTGGCAAGTGGGTGGAACATCTCATTGGTGCATAAAATGGCCCACAAAAAGATGACCATATACCCAAAAAAAAGTGGGGTTGGTCCGCTCATCTGGTGGGTCATAAACACACAATTTGTTAGTTGGACCATTCAATAAATTTAATTTAAACGGTCCATTTTATTGTATACGAGTCTGCCTACTAGATAGGTGGACCAGACTGATTTTTGCATTTGGTGATATGCGTTGGACATAACTAAGACGTTCCACGCACTTTACAGGTGGGAGGTTGTGAGCCATAAGTATATAAATAAATAAAACGAGAGGTTTGCTAAGTTCACACGTATGGTAGCTGTCTCACGCACGAAAGCACACATGTCAACATGGCACATGTGCCACAGGTCAAAGCTTTCTATCAGGTTGGCGACGCTATTTACATCTCCTGGTCCTAAATCGAGGCGTCTCAAGTGGGCCAGTGTATAAAACAAATGGGAGCCACAATACAAAACTTTGTACCTTAAGCTTAGCCTACAATGGGATGTGTGGGCCCATGTCTGCATGGCATCCAATCCGTCCATCATGTTCTCTCCCTCATGTTCTAGGTGGGCCACAACACAGGGACCATGTGGGATGTGGACTGACACCATTGAAAACCCTTCAGATATTAGGTGGGCCCAGCATTTTTTTTTATATGCCATCTATTCCATTCCCCCACCATGATGAATGATCCTGATTTCTTGAGACAGAAGATTTAACCATTAGGTCCGAACTCCCAAATGATGGAAAGCACAGATCTTGCACATGTGTTCCAAGCTGAAACGTGTGCTTATGTGTGGATGGCACGGCTATGCACGAGTGTGGGATTAGCAAACCAAATAAAATGAAGGACCTTGCCATGGACACATACAAATGTACATGAAGGATGTGATATGAATATAAAGATCCAGTGAGTGGAAAAAGAGAAAAAAAATGGAAGAAGGGAGAGCAAGAAAGATCATGGTGGCTCTTGAGGATAGTGAGAAGAGCATCTATGCTTTGGAATGGGCATTGAACTACCTTGTCCCTCGACTGTCCGATCTGGCCATCGGACCCGATCACTTCGTGATTCTCTATGTGTCCCCACAGTCTCTACCGAAGACGATGAACATCAGAGAAGGTTTCTTCTTCTTCTTCTTCTTTGCTATTAGCATGCTTTTCATTATGTTTTCATTCACATGCCACAGTCGACGTATTTACAAGCCATGTTTTGGGCGCATTGGAGGACAAGCATAAACTCATCATCGATCATGTGAAGCGTATGTGTGAAAATCACAATGTAAGTGACTTGAACTAATACCACTATCCTCAAAATCCTTTACTTGAATCCGAACCATTGATTTGGGTCGCTTGGATAAGTCCTTTAGCCCCAAGAATGCTAGAAACTATCCATGATAGGGAACCACTAATCTTGCATGCTGGTTGAGTAACATCAAGGCCTGTTCACCTACAACCGGTTGTATAGTTCAACCATATTATTTTATCCTTCAAAAATTTTGTTCTAAATCTTTCCCTTGAAAATATCACATATTTTAGAGGGTGAAATAGTTGTGAGACTTGGTTGTATGTTATCCTTCAACCAGATGTAGGGAAAATCTCTCTCTCTCTCTCTCTCTCTCTCTCTCTCTCTAATAACAAAAAGTGAATTTATTAACGTTAGTAGATAAAAAGGAGGGATCAATTCTAGTACTAGAAGTAGAAAAAGGGGTGTACTTATAAAAAACATAGGGTATATATATATATATATATATATATATATATATATATATATATATATATATATATTTCTCTAATCAAGATCATGTCCTCCTAATCTCTCTCTTTTTCTTTTTCTTTTTTCAATAATTACTGATTAAACCTTCCTTCGATTACATAATTAAGGTTATTAAGAGTAATTTCAAGAGAAAATCCCAACCATTCAATAGATGGATATTGAGTGGATGGTTAAAATTAAAATAGCAAGCACTCCAAATTTAAAAAGAAAAATCAGATGGTTACCATCATATTCTTGTGTAGTTATTGGACCATGATCCATCTGTTGTTGGTTCAGAGATTTGGACAATTTGGCTGCACAACTATGATATGTGGACAGTTAAAGAATTTCCTAATGGTGCTAAACTAACATCAGAGGGGCATTAATTTCACAAACAGAAAAATAAGATTCGTTTCAAATATTGTTATATTAGGTCACGTATGAAATGAAGGCAATGGTGGGAGAAGCAAAGCTAGTCATATGTGAGGCAGCCAAGAAGCTAGAAGTGGACCTTTTGGTCATTGGGAACCATGACTATGGAGGTTTGAAAAGGTATTTCTTTATTTTCGTCTCTCATCACTTACTTTCCACACTGAGTTTTTTATTGAAGCGTACTAAATTAGGGTGTGTTTACGGTAGCATTAAAATGCGTTTTAACAAGTTTTTTTTCCCTCCCAAGTACAACAGATCGTGGCCCACCTAGTTATCCAACAGGTTCAAGTGACAGTGAGTTCGACAAACGGTTTGGATTTCGATTAGAGGGTGTATATGAATACATGTGCAGAGGTGGTGATCAATCAACACCTCGATGGGTGCATTTAGCAAAAACATAAGAGACCAACTTTCCCAATAAGTGCACACTGGCTGCAGATTTAATGAAAAATGTAAAATAGGTGGCATCCAAACACCCCCTTAAATATTTCTTATTTCTAAAGTATCCCCATCTATTGGAGTGGACAATTTCAATTCATTGGGAGCTTCTTCTTCTTCTTCTTCTCTCTCTCTCTCTCTCTCTCTCTCTCTCTTTCTTTTTTTATTATTTATCTTTTAAGAGCTGGTTTTGGCCAAGTGATCACCAGTATGTGTCACCTCTTGGGGCGCAAGCACAAAGATGATCTAATGATTTGAACTGTCCATCTTCTTATCGCTACTTGCTACCGAAAATTAGCTATGACGTGATAATCAGTAACCATGCTTCATGAGTGGTCCTAACCTTATAATTATGAGATTTTGAATGAGAGCCGTTAATAATCCAACGTTCTATATCCATATACATCCTGTTTGCCAAGCACATGATTTATTTAGTTTAATATATGTTAGAAAATGCAGAAGAGCTGACAATATTAATATTGAGCTGGACCAATCAGTACTCAGCAAACAGAAATCTCTGATCAAAGATGAGCATCTTTGATCAAAGATGAGCAGACAATCCGGATTCAACTTGGTTTTTCCTAAAAAGCATGTGACAGTCTTGGAGGGGTAAATTAAGAACAAAATTTCCAAAGCTTAAAAGATGGTGGTTCATTACTATTTTCAAAACGGTGGTGACTCATCTTTTGTACATCTGTGGACCAGATCATCCAATTCATTTGGCACACTGAAATCAGCAGAGCTGAAAACTAACACTGATCAAACAATCGTAGCCATCGAATTGATGGCTATTTAATTGACACTTAAAAGTAAAATAGCAAGGGCTCCCCTAATCATATGGTTACTACTATCCTATGATATTTGGGCTATACATGCTCCATCCGAAGTCTAGTAAGTGATTCGAACGGTATGGATCACCACGCAAACTATCCAAGCATACAGTTGATGAATCTGCTACTGTTTTAAAATAGTGGTGAACTAGCCTACAAAGAAAAAGAAAAAGGTGACGGTGACCCACTTGAATTTTCTAATTAATGGTCTAGATACATTTTCATTCTTTATTTTATTATTATTAATATTATTATTTATTGCAGGCTGTTCTCATGGAGGAGTGTTGGAGACTATTGTGTTCATCATGCTAAGTGCCCCGTCCTGGTTGTGAAGGGACACCAAAACTCTACTTAATCCCTACCGCCGATTCTCATTTTGTTTGCTTTTGAACTGTTGAAATTAATGAGACCGTTACCTTCTTCCAATGGGTGCGTTTCTACGTTGGTCTCGTTTGGTCTTTAATTTATTCAGGAAGATGACAGAGAATACGTCAGCCCCTTCTCCACCAGTACATTGGCAGGGTGACGCATGATCCAAATCGTCCATTCTAGTGGGCCTTTTGTGGATGGTCCTTGTTTAAAAATTACAAGCATTTGACAATCATAGCCATCACTTTTCTCTATGTCCAAACATGACTGTTAAATATTTTTCTTACTTAAAGTTGATTTGAGAGATAAATGGCTAGGATAACATATAATATGAATAGTGGAATTCATGGATTATCTATGCATCAATAATGAAAATTCTAGATTGTAATTTTAAATGTGTCGGCGGTGGATGATGCTGGTCTTTTATACCTTATGATCTTAAGAAAACTTTTCAATGAGACTAATTTTTCATATGTATTTGTGAGGGTCTGAGAAACCCAAATATGGATTTATAGAGAAGATGGCGAGAGAAGTTTATCTGTCACAGTTCTTTTCTCTGAAGTCTTTCCACGGTAGATTTCTAATAACCGTGTATATGAACCATGGTTCAAGTGTCCGTCCCAAACCTATCTATAATAATCACAATTGTAGTGGAGCCTATCGAAGTGATTATGTGTGGCCCGCCTAATAAGAGTCTTACATATCCTGCAATGTGTACCTTAATCACTTTGCCATCCAAAGTATGGAAAACTAGATGGATGGCCCCGATTGATGTGCCACCCAGCCGCATGTGTTGTGGAGAGATGGCTCTACTGTATAAATTTACCTCTGGTTTGTTTTGCTCGTGTACTTCTCCATGGCAAAAACCACATTTCAAAATAGTGTTTTTTTAAGATTCACTATATTTTTAAGATTTAAAAAAACATGTGCCGAAATGTGCCAGCAACACAAAGGGAGAGTGTGGCTTTGAGTTCAAGACCATCCAATTCATGGGACAAGTTGAGGACGGAGATATCTAGAAATGACACTGATCAAGTAATCCTAGCAATCTACATGATGGTCATGAAATGGATGGCTAAAACTAAAATACTGAACGGTCCAAATTGTAAGGACAAAGTGGATGGTTCATATTGTTGGATCAATGGTCGCGAGGCCCTTTTGATGCTGACCGTTCGTGGTGGAGACCTTGGTAATCCCCACCATGATTTGCTAATCTAGATATTTAAAACCGGGTTTTAATACTATTAATATTACAAATGATATTTATTTTGTAAATCGGTTTTTCAACCATTCAAATCAAAGGCCAGTTGATGTAGAGCAAGAACCCCCCATGAAGGATGTGGATCACATACATCTTAGTACAAATGGACCAGAAGAAACTTAAAGAAAAATGGACAAAAGTTATCATATTTTTGCAATTTTCGATCCCACTAAAGAGGGCATATTGAAGGATTGGAACCCTCGCTCGCGGTTAAGTTTTGGCCAACTTCAGTGCCATCGAAGTTTCCTTCAGTTGGCTTTGGTCCCACTTAAGATGCCACTGACAACCTTATGCAGTTTGCATGATTTTTTAATTTTTGTTTCATTTTTTAATTAGGATTCTTTTTTTTTTTTTAAGTAATTAGGGTTTGTTTAGGGTTTTTTTAAGTTATATATTAAAGTATATTCTAATTGTTGTTAAAGAGATTATTCATTATCTTAATCAAAGTTTTGGCTTTTGCTTTCTCTCATCTTGTGAATTCAAAATCTTTCCCTCGTGGATTTGAGGAAGCTCTGTTGAAGATTTCGGAGAGCTCTGTGGATTCAGAGTAGTTATCCATTGAGGAAGACGATGATTAATTTCATCACATCCCTCCCTGTGTCAAGTGGTCTCAAAGTGAGGACTCCCCTCGATATGATGATTTCTAACGATGAGTCAGATCATCATCCTGCGAACGGTGTTCTAAAGGAATATCTTCCAATGGTGGCTTTCGAGGCGGTGCAGCATGAGAATCGGTTAGTCATGCAAGGACTGCAGGCAGCCCTTGACCGCATCGCGGAGGCGCTAATCCCTTACTTGTTGTGCAATACAACCCCGTTGTTCACAGAGCGCTTTCGATGGCTAATCGTAGGGCTACCCTAGATGGTTCGGGTTCTAGTAATGAGGAAGTCTAAGATATCGTTGTCCAACGACTTGCGCTTGGAGACAATCGTGTGGACCGAACAAAACGAGACTATAGAGGTAAAGCCGATCTTCCCAGCTTTAATGGTCTGCTGCGTATAGAGGAGTTCCTTAGCTGGTTGGCAGAGGTCGCGTGTTATTTCAATTACATAGATGTGCTGGAAGACAAGAAGGTAAAGTTGGTCGCTTACAAATTGAAGTCCAACATATCAGTATGGTGGGAGCAACTTCAGATTTTTCGCACTCGATAAAACAAGGCGCCCATTTGATCATGGCCTTGGATGAGACGTATGAGACGTCTTCTCCATGCACGGTTCCTCTCAAGTGACTACGAACATATATTGTTCCAGCGGTACCAAAACTGTCGGTAGGGGAATTGTTTTGTAGCGAAATATACCAAGGAGTTCCAGTGGTTGGAATCGTAGAACGATTTAGTAGAATCTGAATCGCAAAAAGTGACGCAATTCATTGGTGGATTACGGCTCATGATTCAGGATCGAGTTCAGATGTATCTGGTCTGGACTATGGATGAGGTCGTCCAATTGGCTGGTAGGGAAGAGACGTAGCTTGCAAGGGCTTACTCTGCGGCACAGGCCCCCACGACGGGTCCTTCGCAGGACACGTCCCAAACCAATGGGAAAGCACCTATTGAGGTATATCTTACCCCTCCTACCCCTGTAATTTGAGGTTTGAGAAATGGCCCATCTAGGCTCCAACGTGCCACGAAAACTACTCCAGGTCTGAGCCTAATCCCAAATCCATACGGTTGACCAAGGTTTTACCATTGCTTTTGATGTGGCCAACCAGGCCATCTATCAAACACCTGCCCTCAACGGTTAGTGGCTAATTCAGCCATCATTGAGGGAGGTGCTGAAGATGCAGGGAATGACATTGGACTCGATGATGCCGAGCACACCACGAATGAGGATGAACGAATTGAATGGACTCCTGAAGATCAAGGTGTGTCCCTAGTTGTACGGAGGGCGTGTACATTGGGGATGGAAATCAATTCCCAGCAACACAACCTCTTTCGTACAAGATGCACTATAAATGAAAAGGTTTGCAATGTGATCATCGATGACGGAAATTGTGAAAATATCGTGTCATGGACTATGGTGGAGAAACTGATGCTAGAGACTACACTATGCCCTTCTTCGTATGCAATTGGTTAGATTCAAAAGAACCATGTGGCAATGATAACTAATCGATGCCTCGTCTCCTTTTTGATTGGCAAGTCCTACAAAGACCAAGTATTGTGTGACTTCGTAGACATGGATGCCTGTCACATGATAGTCGATTAACCATGGCAGTTTGATTGAGATACCGTACACAAGGGACGAGACAATGTCATAACATTTGTTAAGGATATGAAGAAAATTGTACTCGCTCCTATAATCCCGCCAAAGTACCCTGAAACTTCTAAAGTGGAGAGGCAATCTCTCCTCACCATACATGACTTTCAGAAGACATTTGAGAAAGTGGAGGAAGTGTGTGATCCAGTAGTAACCAATAAGGAAGATGCGAGGCTTGATTACGTCAGCGTGTTTTTGCTAAAGCCTGTTAATGCATACCGAGCAGTGAAGATCCAAACGGTTCGAGGCTTATGAGCGAAGAGAAACTTGAGGACACATTTTTTTTTAAGCGAGGGAGTCTAATGTAGAGCAAGAACCCCCTGATGAAGGGCGTGAATCATGCAAATTCCTACCACAAATGGACCGGAAGAAACCTAAGGAAGAATCAACAAAGAAGAATCAAATGGGGCTTTAGTGCGAATAAATATTGGAGGGTTGGAACCCTCGCTCGATGTGAAGTTTTGGCCAACTTTGGTGCCACTGAAGTTTCCTTTGGTTGGCTTCAGTCCCACCTAAGATGCCACCGACAACCTTATATAGTTTGTGCAATTTTTCAATGTTTGTTTCTTTTTTGAATTAGAATTCTTTTCTTACACAATTAGGATTTGTTTAGGGTTTTCTAAACTATTTAAGTACTTTCTAATAATTGTTAAAGGGATCATTCATTATCTTAATCAAAGTTTTGGCTTTTGACTTCTCTCATCTCGTGGATTCGAGATCTTTCCCTCATGGATTTGAAGAAGCTTCGTTGAGAATTCCAGAGAGCTTCGTAAATTTGGAGTAGTTATCCATGGAAGAAAATGATGATCGACCTCATCATGTCCCTCCCCGCATCATCGGTGTGGATTAGCTTTTCAAAAGTACGAGGATGACCATTCTCATTAGGGCTTGAAGATCTGACTATTAGGATGGTGAATCTATAAAAGGGATTGACAACCCCACAATACACTTGAGTAGACACATGTATTTATAAGGTTTTTATGCTTGTCTCATCAAAGTCATAAACTAACACCAACTCCTAACTATCCTATTTATAATTAGATATTTAGAGTTTATCTAACAACTAATAGACAAGAAAATACTTATCCAACAAGATAAGGTTAGAAAATTTGTGTCCAAAGAGTACGTCCTCAATATTGATGTGGGACCTATGATTAGGTTCTAATTAATGGTTTGTTGGTAAACCGATCAGCGGAAGCACCAAATAGATTCAAACGATCACCACACCACACACACGCAATCAACAAGAAGACAATCCGAATTTTATGTGGAAAACCCTTGTGGGAAAAAAACCACGGCACAAAGCGACGCTTGCACTATGAATACTAGAAGATTACAGAGATAATCTACCCACAAGCAAACCCAATAAATTAGCAAAGCTCTCTCAAACCTCACAATCCTCTACCATCCTGAATTAGGACACCTTAGTATTGATTAGGATACCTCTAAGATCGATTTGGATGCCTTTATATAAGCCTCTAACCGAAAATAGAAACAAGCTATGTAAAAACGTGCAACTTCGCTTATATAGCCAATCAGTCGGACTCCATTGGCCGACCGGTCGTGTATAGCAAAAACAGTCCAGAGAGTTCTACCATAGCTACACCCATTCCACCTCATAATATGGTCCGCCTGGATGCCCAGAAACAGTCCAGAGACTATGCTGCCTGCCCGGTCCGAAATTAGACCGGTCGGCGCGTAAGAATATGAATACCGATAGGTGTCAAGATGAAGAAAATGGGCCGTTAGTAGTCCCAGACTCTGCTGGGGTAGCATATTCCCAAGCCCTTCAAGCTTAGCATGATTTTTAAACGGCTCCATGCTCAAGCCCAAGTCAGCCCATGACAATCGGGCTCGAATCCAACCCTGCCTTTGTGGGTTGGGGTCGGACAAGTTGCCAATGGTGGAGATATTAGGGTTGGGAAATAATTTCTTTGAAAAAAGAAAAGAAAAAGATATGTATTACTGGGCCAGTGGCTTTTACACAAAAAGAGTCAGACCGTAGGAACCGAGCTTAGTTTTGAGGCCCAAGTCGCACTGAAGCTAATGGAAGAGTTTTATCTTGGCCTAAAAGACCATTTGGCCACTTATATGATCCAAGCTATTAATTGTAATTTGAGACCATCTTAATCATAAATCAAAAGATTAATCGGACCTCTCTGCTCTCATAATGATTAGGCAGACCATTGGATGTGCACCACGCATCTTTAGCTTCTGCGAAGGTCCCAAAATCGTGTGGACTGTCGGACCCTGTAGGCCCACTCCTATGATTTTTTTTTTTTTTTTTTGGTCTAGGTTTACATAAAACTCGATGTGAAATTATGAAATTGCCCTCCATGCTGGGGGCTATATGCCCCTAGAACCCTAAGCAAGGAGGTGTTGTTCCTCTACGACCCCAGCGAGCTTGGCGCGGAGTTTGACCCACAAACGTGTTAGTTGGATGAATAACAGGCTCCACAGATCCTAACAATGTGAAAAAAATTGAAAGGGATATGCTGGCTTTTGGGTTGGGCTTGGCTGAAGGGATGGACTGGCTTAAAATTGAAGTCAGCTTGTTAATCAGGTTAGATTTGGGCTGTTTTTAAAAGCCCTTCAGCCCGGCCTAGCCTGGTCATTTTGATCAAGGGCATTTTTGTCATATCTGTGCATGATGGGCGCACCTAATAAACGAGACCCGAGGTGGGTGGCCGGGCTCGGGCATGGTCAGCACATAATCATCACGGGCCAGGTTCGGACTTGTTTGTACTTGCCCATCAATGACTCAGACTGGGTCGGGCCTGGCCTTGAACCGACCTCGGCCCAGCCGTTGACAGCCCTATTTTAACTGGATGTCAACCCAACTATGCCTATTCTAGTGTAATGGGCCGCATAAAGAAGGGCTTTGCTAACGACACATGCAGCCCCTAATGACAAACTGGCACTTGTTCTTGACATCAGAATCATGCAGCAAGTGGACCACCTTGTAGACGAGCTGGTCCACAAATCAAGCAAATTAACTCATCAGGTGGGGCACCTTTGCAAAGATTATAGACAAGTTATCAAAAGTCCATGTTCAATAGACACATATGACCCGCTTGATGAGTGGACAGACCTTATTTTCAGGCCACATCATTTACAAGGTTGGTTTGCATGTCCAACGAGTTTTTTTTTTTTTTTCTTAAATCAAGCGGTCCTGCACAGGGCAATATATAACTAAAGGGAGAATGACCAAATAATCCTGTGTAGAGGTTTGGAAATGAAAAAAATCCTTGTCTTCAATATGGTTTTTAGCCTTGAAGGCTTGAATTGACTCGTTTAGTCTTTGAGTAGCGTTGCGACTCACTCAAGTTTAGTGTGTATCGGCCTGACTCACTTGACTTGTGGGAGACTAAGGGGAATAATTTATGTTATCGAATCAGGTTGCATAGTTCTGAATCTGTGTTGGCTGTTCTGAGTGGCACCTGAATCAGATAAGTCTTAAAACTATGCTTCTTGATGGATCAATAGAGATTCTGCTTTCAAATTTTGGCAATAAAGAACTCTGACGTTAGAATGTGTAATTTTATTTTTACATTTGCCTTTTTCTTAATATCAAAAGAGAGATTGCAGGAGTTAATTAATATGGTAGAAGAGAATATAACTAGTAGCTAGTGCCTGCTTCCAAGTACCTGTCGCAAATATGTACCTCAATCCAAACCATCCAATGGTGGGCCCCATTATCTTGATACACATCTCAAAGTTAAATACATTGGACAATTGTAGCCTCTATTTATTAATACATGTCTTCAAAAGCCAATGCTGTCTTGGCAGGTAACTGAATATGGGGCTTTCTTTGTCGCTATGTTTATAAGCAGGGGTGTTTGGTCATTCTTTCCCAGTAACAGAACGGAAGGAAGAAGAAGGTCCACTTAGGAATTAATGGAAAGACAAAACGTTGAAAGAAGAAATAGTTTCTAGTTAGACCCATGTATTTGTTGGGAGAAAGTTCCCTCATCGACCATACATAGAAATAAAAAGAAAGTAAGAAGAAAGGCAAACTACAACATAGAAATTTACGTTTCCTCTCAATACATTCATAGATTCAAGCCAATTCACTATACTCAAAGGAAAAAAGAAGAAGCAACTCTCAAAATAACGACAACTCTCTCTCTCACAACAAAATATATATTATCCCAGACAAAATAGAGTTTATGTAAAATTTCATGTGAAATTATGAAATTGCCTTCTTGGTCGGGGTTACACCCTCCGGACCTCATGTAAGGGGGCCCCAACAAGCTTAACATAGAGGTCGACCCATGAAAGTGATAGCTAGATGAACAGTACACCCTTGATGATCAGGCCCCATAGATTCTAATAATATTTAGCTAAGCATTTTTATTATAACAAATTTACAAATAGAATGGAATCTACAAATCCCAATGTTTAGATTTGAGGTCTGGCTGAGGGTTAATCTGCCTACAAGCCGACGTCAAGTTGGGTCGACCTGACCTGAGCCCAACCCTCTATATGATTTGCTTTGTGAGTTGTGGCCCACCTGAAGGTTGAATGGTCTAATCTTTTTAGGCAAAACACATTAGCATTATTTTAACGTATGGAAAGCTCACATCTCACACATGTTTCATGTGTGCCCACATGTGGGTGTGGTTCAACAAGAACCTCTCAAAATATGGGGTGGCGTTGGAGGAGGGGTTTGGGAAGCGAGAAGAGTGCTTAATTCAGAATTATGCAATCACATTCATACTTTTCCGTGGATCGACGAATATGGAGATCCAAATGGGCCCTTTCCTAGCACCACTTTCGTACATGAACTTTCACATATAGGTGCCCCATCTTTCCCCTCAATGTGTTGTTGCTTGGACAGACACTCCAGTCAGGCGAAAGGTTAGACACACCATGAAGATGGCTTATGGCAGAAATCAGGCTGGTCCACTCACTGGGTGGGTCCCGCCCTCAAAATCAATGTACAAACGATGGCCTGATTCAAAGTTTGTGGCTCCCTAAGGTCCGACGCTGCTTGACTGTGATTTTCGAGATGGGCTGGTGGCAGAATGTAGCATGCAGTGCCAAAACGGGACCAGTTTACCTTGAAACTTAAAAACTAACTCCACATGGCACTTTGTTATTGGTCATCTAATAAAATATTATTAACTTCATATTGAGAAAGAATGTATTTTATATTTAAATTTCACAGGTCGAGCTCCATATTCGAATTTAGTTTGTAGATTTGGGGTAACGTAGAGAAGGGTGTGAGGAAGAAGATCACCGTCTACCTTAAGTATGCAAAACGTTGAATCCTTAAGGAAATTCAGAAATTTTATTAATCAACGATGTTCCGACTTTCCAATTTCAACACTTATAAAGAAAAAAACAAAACCCTAAGTAAGAGTCTTAATTCAACTAAATTACAACTTACATAAAATAGTAAATTTTACTAAAAAATAAAAAGCCTTAATTTAATTGTGCTAGATGACTCTTGCTATGATTAAAAGCAACTCTTAGAAAGATTACATATGCTAAATCTTTAAAATGAAGGAGATATGTCTAAATTAAAGTTTACTAAAAATATCAGTTTTTTTACTTCTAAAAATGTGATTTTGAATTGGAATGAAGTGTTTTCTTGTGAAATAGATAGATGCACACGTCTCTCTTATGGGGGTAGGTCGACTTTGGATGACCTATTATAATAAAAATTTATAAGTCATGCATCTCACAACGATACTTAGATCAAAAGTTTGGCATTCTACGGTTCACACTTTGAATGATAATTTCTCACTATCTGGAATGAATTTCTTTGATTTGAATGTGCTTGAGTCCAATTATTATATCATGCCCTATATAGAGTTGGGCTCGGATCTGACAAACTACATTTGCTTTCATTTGGGATTCTTTCGTTCCAACTGTCTCAAGAATAAGTCTTCAGCTGGCTCTACATCATGAGGTCATCGTTGTTCTATCCAAGCCATCGATCTAATGGCCCCATTACGGATGGACCATTCCCCCAAATGTTCTCAATTGGTGAACTCTAACCTTTCCATTATTAGCATGCGAATGAGTGGTTAAAAAGAATGCACAAACAAACCACATTTTTTGATCTCGACGACTAGGATATGTCAACTTGAGATTCTCGGAACTCCATCTCTAAATTCAATCGTCTCACGGGTCCATTAAATCCAACGGCTATAAAATTAGGTTTGTATGGGAGTTTCCATGCATGGTACTGTATGTGCGGCGGAGTATGCTGTCAATTAGTTTGATGATCCCAACCGTCTACATGCCATCTCCCAGAAATCAAAACTACATGATCATCAGGTGGGTGACACATGTACGTGGAATGTGGATCATTAATCTTTTTTCTCTTAACCGTTGATATGCTTTATGCGTTTGTGGCCCAATGGATGATCATACAGGCCTTATTTTTAAGACATGGAATCTACAAAATGTGGATTGTCCCATGATGGCCCAACAACAAATGGACGATGGAAGTGAAAGAAAAGGGAATTTTACAGAAAACCACCTTCCTAACATAGAATTTTCATTGCAGTACCATTTTCAAAAAGTTTTTCAATAAGCTACCTCATAACAGGTCCGCTGTGCGAGCAAATGGGTGGCCCCCACCTGATGTTTATGTGAAATCCACACTAACCATTAGACGTGGAATCCCATGCCCAGGATAAAATAAAAAATAAATAAAAAAGGCTAACATGTGATTCAACTGGGCCACACTAAAGGAAAGGTTTGAGAGAGGCATCTGCCCTTGAGTTTTGCAGGCTCATGGGGTTGATTTTATACAATCCACTCCGACTATATATCAGATGCTATAACAAATTTTAAGCCTGTCCTATAGCCCAAATATCAGTCCTATCCATGATTACATGACGTCACCAAGGAAAACAATTTAGAGGGTGAGTGGTCCGATATACGCTGTTTCTAGTATGAAGCTCAATTTTGAGCCTGGGCATAACAGTGGGTGACACACTTGGTAGTCAGGTGGACTTCATATGTAAGAATCACAATGGGGCCCGCCTGAGCTGCAACCACTATATTTATCATTACTGATATTAACAAGGTAGGCTCCTGGAAACCCTTCGTAAAAGTTACAAAATGTAATTTCTATACTAATTAGGTATTTAATAATAATAAAAAAAATTCTCTTATTGCCAAAGTTTACAATTTGGGTCACCTGAAGTGTGGATTATTGGTCTACTGCTGTGCATAATAACTCATATATATATATATATATATATATATATATATATATATATATATATATATATATATATATATATATATATATATAGAGAGAGAGAGAGAGAGAGAGAGAGAGAGAGAGAGAGAGAGAGAATGCTCACCTACACACTGATTCTTGAGAGAACTCATGAGCACTTTTTGAGAACCCAAAGTGCTCATGCTTTCCTGTGAGAATTGTGCACAAGTGAGCATTCCACTGCACACACGTCTATCTATCTATCCCTTGAACCTAGAATCTAACAAGGAAATATACTATTGATATGTGGGTAAGACCCTCTTTTTTATTTATTTATTTTATTTCTTTTTATTTTTCTCTCTCACACACACACACACACACTCCTACATAAGGCCGTGCATTCACACCACAATGGATGCTCGAACCTATGACCTTGTGTTGAAACTCATATGAGTCTACCACTAAGCCATGGCATTGCAGGCAAGGGGACCCTCCTAGCTCACAATGCACCCACCTGCCAATGGGGTTAGTTTCCTCTTTTTTTTTGCCATCGTTGGTACACCCACCCACCCCTCACATCACAATGTTAGCCACCCCCGCCACCCCCACTATTGGAATTGATACCATGACCTCAATGTTAAAATAGCCACCCCTAAAACAGTCACCCCCACTATGGGAATCGATACCATGATCTACACTCAGTTTGTCAGCAAATAGTTATTATGTTCTTTAGTTTCAGTTTGTCAGCAACCCATCAAAGGATTATTATAATTACTTATAACCGGTAGATTTTTGGTGTGGGCCTTCGTCAGACGGGCCATAGCGGCAGCGGTTTGGATCACTGGACCATGGGCGCCACTTGTACAAACTAAGAAACCGCAATTGGTATTCTGCATACTTTTGGCTCGAGCATTGCAAAATAACTCCCGTAGTTTTAGTTAACTGATCACCTACGTGCTAGGTAACGCAACTTGTGGTACCGGTCTTCTTTCCTGACAGAATTCCAGACATCAGTACCATTCAAGCGATAGGCCCCATCATGAAGATATCTCAATTAAAAAATCAGGCTGGTCTGATTGTCAGGTGGGCCACACTTGGAATCAAAAGATAATCAACGGTTTGATTCAACATAGCCAACGGTTTGATTCAACATACAGGCTTGGACCACCTAGCAAGCGCTTCAGCCAGTTTTCTGTGAATGATGATCTTCGTGGTGGGCCTACCTATTTGATGGTACTGATTTCCTAAACACGTGGCATGCGGGAAATGAGAGCGAATTAGGTGAGACCCCGGATCCACCGAGGTGGGTGGATCCCCTGACTGTGGGGTCCACTGTGATGTATGTGACTACATCCACACCGTTCATCCGTATTGAAAGCTCATTTTACGCTTGATCTAAAATATGAAGCAGTTCCAATTCCCAGATGGACCATAGTACAGGAAACAGTGGTGATTAACCATTAAAAAATTCTTGTGGGCTACAAAAGCTTTGGATCAAGATGATATTAGTGTGGTCTCTTCATCTAGCCGTTTGCGACCTTATCAACAGGTTGGATGGCAAATAAATATTCCACTGGAATCCATGAAGTTTTTCATGGTGGGGATTCAACCAAGACCGTTTCCTGTGGTGTGGTCCACCTAAGATTTGAGTGAGCTGTTATTTTGGAATCATGAACTAAAATGAGCTTTCAAAATGGTTGGACGGTGTAGATTTAAGGCACATACATCACTGTGA
The DNA here is from genome assembly GCA_003013855.2 of Liriodendron chinense. NCBI lineage: Eukaryota > Viridiplantae > Streptophyta > Magnoliopsida > Magnoliales > Magnoliaceae > Liriodendron > Liriodendron chinense. Next base: position 186,215 of record PVNU02001793.1, on the reverse strand, counting down.
GCTCCACAGTGAGGGGTCTCACCCACCTTGGTGGATCCGGAGTCTCACCTAATCCACTCCCGCCGTAAATCTCGTGCGGTGCCAGATGTTGTCTTTTCAACAGCAATTGCACGCGCCCCACTCGCAAGACGTAGCCTTTTCAACAACAATCATCATGATTCATGGACGAGACGTGCGTCCTTAGTCCAAAATCGAAAATAAGATTCAAACCGTTCATCCGTTATCTTATTGGGAAGGGCTGGTTGCTTGAAAATCGCAATGATGGGATTCTGCGAACCGTCCAGTTGGTGGAACCTTGCCGGCTGAAACATGAAATGCTATTTTAATTTTTGTCGTTTCATCTTCATTTGTAAACTACATGTGTATGGTTAGGATATCATTCGTTATTGTAGTGCTCCATGACTTCAATGCTTTGTCACGAATGAAGTAAGCTGTTTCATGCCTTCATTTACAATGAAAAAGTCAACAGTCAAATGGAAATTAAATTCCATCAGCCTCGTGATTGTATGACATAAAAAACACTTTTTTTTTTTTAATCTCAAAAGTTATTATTGTTATGATTTAAAGACTAGGCTTTATAAAGATTTAGTGCCCGTTTGGATACCACCAAATAAGTTAACTTTTTCTACTCGTAGTAGTAAGATAAGTAATTTATTTAAGATAAGTAAGTTTGGTTTAAATGATAAAAATTATAAGTAACTTTTTTCACTTAAAGTTATTTAATCACTTCAGCTTAATAATTAAGTAAAAATCGAGATAAGTTACTTGAGGTATAAGTAGCTTATGTTAAGTAACTTACGATCCAAACACCCCCTTATTATCATTTGTTTAGTTAAAAATGACATGAATATATGGAAAAGATAAGAGATCTACATAAACAATTTGAAATTGTGGAAGTGGGAACAAGGTGGTAATGACTTTGAATGAGTAGTGTGGGAAGTCCCACCACTTGCCAAAGAACATGAAGACAAATGGTGGTGCCATGAGTTCGGGAGAAGAGAATTTTAGGTCTGATGAAGAAAATCGGGGTTATGTGTTGGGTTGATGATAAGGCTGTCAGTGGGTACCTGAGCGTGCATGTACCGGTGGATCCGACCCAATTTTAGTGGTTATGGGTCCATCTTTTGGGCCTGTTAAGAAATTAGGTTGGGTTTCTTTTTGGTCTCTTCTAGTCAGGTTTGGGTTGGGTCCATGTGACGGGTTGGGTTAGGGCTAGGTGGGTAATGTTTAATAGTATAACTCTATATATTTAATATATATTTGATGATTTTAGCAAAATGAGGTTTCCTAAGCCACATGCATGTAAGAGAGCCCATTTATGCACCATGCACATGTCATAGTGGTGCATGTGTTGGCATCTATTTCATCCATTGGGTGGGCCTAACCTCGTTAATGCTCCTTTTTTTAGGAACCCAACCCAAAACCTAAATCCATAGACCTAATGAGTATCCAAACCTGATTGGATCCAGGTATTCAGGAACCACAAAGGGACTTGACCCAGCATGACCCCTACCTGGTTAGCCTGGCACAACTACCATAGGACCCAACTTGAACCTGACTTGTTGAGAAGGGCTGTTTGGACAATATTAAGTGGTATCAGGATGGATGGAATTGCATGTATGTAATGATTACTAAGGTAAGGAATTGTTGATTGATCTCATGGGTCATTGAATTTTCAATACAATGTTTGGACAGCCATTGTAATAGTACTGTAATGATTACAGTGTATATAGTGTTTCCACTCTAATATTGCAATCATTATAGTCTATATAGTGTTCCCACTCTAATATTGCAATGATTACCGTGTATAAGCATTACAGAACATCATACCTGTGGCAATATACAATGACTAGGACCATTTACATGGTGCAACTAGTGAATGGGCCATAGCCCAAAAGTTATTTATTTATTTATTATTTTTAACGCACACACTCACACCCCACACACACCAACACACTCACACCACAGTGACTTTTTTTTATACCACAATGGGTTCTTGAACCTATGACCTCGTGTTGAAACTCTTGTGAGTTTACCACTGAGGCAAGAGTAAGGACGCAACCATAGCCTCAAATTTGCTGGCCATGGTTCACACCATTGTGAGTTCCCAGTTGAAAGTGGACGGTTGCTTTTTTCTTAAAATGAATGTTTGATACTTATTTCGTGACTCATACCTAACTCTTTTTTCCAACTGATAGAAATCATGTCATGGATCTTAACCCTTCCTTTGATAGACCATACCTCATAATTATTCATGTTGAAAGATTGGAAAATCTTTTCGTAAAGGAAAAAGAAGAAGAAGAAGAAGCAAATAGATGTTCAAAGACTTTTGATTGCCAAGATAGGAAACAATTAAGTGAAAACGCCACCCTTAATTGATTTGCACCAGGTCCCACCTCAATTGCAACATTTTGGGCTAACCCTTCATCCAAGAAGAAGGGACCCAATGACAGATTTCATATACAAAGCGTGCTGATGCCCCATGTGAAAGCAACTATTTCCTTGGTCGTGGCCTGTCTAAGTAATGGACTGGCCTGATTTTTGAGTCATGGGTCCGGCAAGATGGAACACATACATCCTAACTATTTCCATTGACATAGCCAACTTGAGTCATAGATGGGCCAGCACGATGGGAGCATCTGATGGTTGGCTTGGATAGCTTGGTCACCTTTGGATTCACCGGCCACTTGAAATAGATGATGATAGTCTGATGACCTTGACCTCACACGCATGCACCTGAGATTATGTCACTTCCTACGAACTGTTGAAGAGCTTGTTTTCATTCGGAAATTAAAATGAAAGGGGATTTGGATTCCTCGGCAGGTATTTTCACTTTTGACTATTTTCAGCAATCGTATTTCACGCCAAACGGAAAGCCATTTCCACGCAACACGACGACAGAAGATGGCGTGCGGCAATAAAAAAAGAAGAGTTATTTGATGTACGACTAGGTATGACACTTGCTACACAGGTGCTTGAGAATGGCATTCATGTTGTATATACTCCAAATTAAACTGTGTACGTAAATTGTGGAATCCTTAAGTATAGAACAGTCCTAACCTCTGATTGGTGGATACTTATTGTTTTGGAACAAGACTATTAGATATTTTTCATTTTTAACTGACCAATAGTGCCGGCCATCTAATATTTCAGTAACCAAATAAGATTTATTTTTCATTCATGATACATCTAAATTGGTGCCCATATGGTTAATTTTATGTTATTTGCATGCCACATGTGCCATTTGTGGGTAATTTTTAACTGCCAGAGTATCGTCTGTCACATTCTATCAGAGTATCAAACGCATTTATAGTGAAACCGGCCAAATCGAGTATAGCAGTTTCCTATTGTTGCATCTTCAGTTATTTTTTCTAGGGATATTTACCAAACGGGATCCTTGAATCATGATTTTTACCAAACGTGTTTAATTTGAAATCCCAAAACTTGTTTTTCAGAGCGGGAAATTACCAAAAATGCCTGGCTGACCTTTCTATATATAAAGGAGGGTGGACGGTAGGGCTGCTAATGGGGTCGGGGGATAGCTGGGTTCTGGTCTTTAAGAGCTTTTTTTTCTTCTTTTTTTCCGGTCTACCTGTTGAATAACTGACCCGATCCGATCGGGTTTTGATAAGAGCATTTTTTCATGGTTCAGCCGACCCATTAAATGGATTATATCGCACATCGATGTGCCACTTTGACATATTTATGGTGTGTAAATTCGCTCTTTAACATGTGTGTGGTGTAGGAAACCTCACTTTATTGCGGAAATCATCAATGTATATTATGAGTTGTTTGGCACCATGGAAAGGGTGGTGAACGATGGTAATATGTGGTAAACGAAAAGAGTGTTTGGGGAGTTGTATACATTTACCACCGTTTCACCAGCTTTGAATTTAGGCATGTTTTCAAGCCGTATTACCACCAATAGTGGCCTTGATTTTAAGAATTGCTAGGGCCCATCATGATGTTTACGTAAAATTCACCGACATAAGTAAGTGCGTTACCTCGATTTAGCCGTAGAGCCTAAGAATCAACTTGATGCATGATTCAAGTGGGCCATACAAAGGGAAAAGTTGGGAGATGGACACTCACCCTTAATTTTTTTTCAAGGTCTACGATGATGATTATATGAAATCTACTTCAACTTCAACTGTTACATACAAAGCTAAAATGTAGGCCTCGAGGACAAATTAGGCCCATCCTTGATTTAGAAGGGCTATGCGAAAAGAAATATATAATTTTAGGGTGAACGTTATTGTTTTCCTTCATATATATGACCCACTCGAATCATAGACCAGGGCTAATAATTGGGCACTATAGTTAAAATTGAGTGACACACCTGGTGATTAAGGTGAATTTTACATAAACATTATGATGGGCAATGTTTCATATTAATGTTTTTAAGGCTTGAATGGGTTCAATCACATCACTTTTTCCATGAACCACAATGTTTACATGCATTTTAGCCATAGACCCAAAAATCAGCTTGCTTTATGATTTAGGTGGGCCATACAAAGGAAAATAGGGATGCCCGGTATAATGTTTCCAATTATATGATTCACTTGTATCATAGACCATGATGATATTTGGGCCCTCACTACAAGAAATTCCATTTTTACCGACGAAATCATTCGTCGGCTTTCATCAAAATTTCGTCGGGAAATGTTTTTCCCGATGAAATTTTTCGCGGCTAACATCATCGCAGAAAGGCCGTCGGTAAAGGTTTTTGCTGACGAAAAATTTTTTCGTCGTGAATAACAACCATTACCGACGAAAAACTTCGTCGGAAAAACATATGAATTTTTGTCGGAAAAAAATGTGATACGTCGGTGAAATTTTTTTTACCGACGAAAGATTTCTTCGGTACAGGTTTTATTACCGACGAAAATTTTCGTCGATAAAGGTTTTGCAAGTTTATTAACGACGAAAAATTTCGTCGGTAAAAGTTTCACGAGTTTATTACCTACGAAAAATATCGTCGGTAAAAAACTTTTCTATGCTTTTTACCTACGAATAATTTCGTCGGTAATAGTATTTCCTGTCATGGTTCCATTTGTTTTCAAAATTCAAAAAAATTCCTGATATACATCTGTAAAGAAACCTATACATTTTTCTCCTATTTACATCCACATACACACGAATAAATAGAAACTACACCATCCATACACAAATAATCCATTCCACATCCACAAACAAGCAATATTCATCCACACACAAATACATATAAGTTAAAAGTCGTATATTAAAAAAAATGATCACGAAGATGAAGGCGGAGGTGGCGGGGCATCGGCGCCAAAGCGTGTAGCGAGAGCCTGAAACATCTCCTGCATCCGTCGCTCATGCTCCTGCTGCTCCTGCCGCAACTCCTCGATCCTCCTCTCCTGCTTCTCCCGTCGCCTCTGCTCCTCCTCTCTCTGCATCTCCAGCTGCTCTCTAATCTCATCGACGATGACCCGTAGCTGCTGAACCTCTCTCTCTGCGATATCAGCTCGGCGTAGAGCGCTCTCACCAGCTACGGATCGGCTGGAGCCACCTCTAGTTTGTGCCATGAACTTGACACCATGGCCAAGCCCACACACATATCCAGAACGGGTGCCAAGCACCTCGCTCAGGATTTCTGGCTCACTCCGCTGACTACCATCGGGAGTGGGCTGACTGCGTATGGTGTCCATCGCCGCCTGTAATGGAAACATATGAAATTTCATAAAAAATTACATGAATGACATTATTATCAATCAATGCGCAATTAAATTTTACAAAGTAAAGATTTTTACCCAATGCTCACTGGCTCTAGGATGAACCCAAGATCCCGTTGCCTGCCGACAGTGAGTCCCTCTGTAGAGGTCTACTGGTCCAGGCTCCTGGCCGGTGACGGAATCTCGCTGCGTAATGGAAAAGAAAGAAGACTTATAATAAATGCCAATCAAAATAATATATTAACTTAATAATCATCAATAATTTCTTACCATGTCGTAACGATGTCGTACAAATGACTTTGAACTAGCTACGTGGTTCACTTGTAACTTTTCCCTGTTCGTAGAATTTATTCTACTTCTCTTCTGAACACATTATACAAAATACATTTCTATTAATTGCAAATTTAATTGTGAATTTAATTGTTACCTTAAGATATCATAAATTTGTAAATATTACCTGAAAAGCCTCCGACGAAAATCTCTCGCAGAGTATCCGCCAGTCGTCTGTAGTAACGTGTGGCGGTGCGGACAGTACGGCCTCATCGTGCGTCCTGCACCGCTTGTACTGCTGGTTTAACTCTCCGCGGTACTCTTTGAACCGCTCTCTAATCATGTTGTTGACGGCATGAGAAATGTAGGGAACATTCTAATCGAAGTCAAATTTATCCTGCAGTTTCGTAAATAATAAATTTATGCAATAAACTTAGTAACAATAGGACTTAACCGTAAATGAACTTTCTCAAAAGAAAATTTTAATTTACTAAACTTTACTTGAAGGCACTGACGGATGAGCTGTCGCACATCATCTGTCACGTCAGTCCAACGGGGGGTGGTGGCGGGGATCAGAGATCGGCATAGGACACTGACCTCAGAAGTAAACAGTCTGGCACTGTCCCAAACAGGTCTAAGGCAGTCCTGTGAGAACTCTACCGCCACCCTACCCTCACGCATAAGTCGCTCTAAAACTAACCCACGCGTGGGTCCACGTCCTCGTCTGCTTGTAGAAGATGCTGTTACGAAAAGATATATGTAAGTAACAATATAAACAGAAATCACTAAATAAATGTCTAGACTTACATGCAGTGCCCGGTGTATGCTGAACCGAAGGATCAGATGACTATGATGCACCGTGCGACGTCGATGCTGTCTGCGTCGCATCAGGGGTGGAAGGGGTAGATCCAGTGCGCGAACGACCTGATCTCCCACCTGGTGCCATGACTGAATATATCTGAAATACAAACTTATAAAATTAAACAATATCAATGCAAGTTTATGAACATCATTGTAGAGTGAATTTGTGCTTATGCTTAGAGAGATGATAAAAATATGATTAGACCATTACACTATAATGCAAGCAGAATATAATAAAACCATAAACAGAATATAAAAGTTGAAAAATCTATTACACATTGTCATTCTATATTAAATACATATATTTCATTGTAATACAAATCAACTTCGGATCAACTATCGAAAATACTCCCTGCGTAAGTTATCGTACGCTGCAGATGTATACGTCAAGCTGTATGAAGCACTCGACATTGTTACAGCCAACATGCCAGTCACAATAGGAGAAATCTGATCTCTCGGGACTCCATTCATATGTGCAAGTGACAATGTCGCATCTTCCATACGAAGTTTTCCGCGGTTATATTCCTCCATCAGATCAGGAATTTCTTTGAGATTGTATAATATTTCATTTGAGTCATCGTCTTCCTCCCGACATTTATCGACCAGACCGGGTATCTCTCTAGCCCTACCAGAAGAATATAGGGCCGGAAAGTCCATCAGCAACAGCTGATGAAGTATGCTGCGTGCTTCCGCTACGCTCCAGTTTGTGGAGGACATGATCAGAAAGTGACTTAACTGTAAATGTAGATTATAAACAAGTCAATTCAGGAAATAAATCATGACTTGTAAAACATATATACATGTAATAATCAAATTACTTGAATTGAAAATGACATGTAAATCTTGTATACAATTAATAATCGTCGTCTGAATTATTATCGCTTAGGACTCTTTCTTCTTCACCATCACTATTGCTGATCAGAATTTTCTCTTCATCGTCTGCAACGTTGTCATCGATGAAAGCGCTATCATCTCTAACAATGTCATTTATGATTGAGGCATCAATATGATCAGGTGGCACATCATCTCCATTCAGTTGCACCACATCAATATCAACATTTGGATCATTCCCTCTATCTCAAGATGGCATGTCTTCTTGATATACTTGTTCAACTGACGACGTTCCATTACTCCCTTCATCGCTATCTTCAACGTCTAGTTCGGAAACGTCAAATATGTTCCTAGGCTTTATTTTCTGCACCACGTGCCAAGAGCCGCCTAACTTGGTGTCAGCGAGGTAGAATACTTGTTCGGCTTGGCCGGCTATGATAAATGGGTCATCTTTAAACCACTTCCGAGATGAATTTACGCTCATGAAGTAGTCATCCGTCTGTATTTTTAACTTTTTATTTTCAATGTCTCACCAATTGCATTTAAATAAGTACACCCGCTTTCTCATACAATAACTCAGCTCAATAATATTCCTCAAAACGCCATAAAAATTAATTTCTACCTCTTCATGTGTTCCCTTCACAACCACCCCACTATTTTGCGTGGTCCTATATTTCTCACGCTCCTCAGTGTGGAACCGAATCCCTTTTACAATACAACCTGTATATCTACATACACGTCTATCAGGGCTACACGCCAGTGAGTAGAGCGTATCAGACGCATCCGCAGAGTTGCTAGCGTGCAACATCTTCATCTATCATCACGTGCAGAATATAAATGTACGTTTAGGGATTTGAAATTACGTGTAAATATTGTGCAATACAACAATATTGTAGGTGTGGTGAGATAGAAGGTAAATTAATCTTACACGTTTTGCGAACCATTTTGGAAACAAATCCTGATGCATTCGATCATAATTTGTAGGGTATTGGGACTTTATCTCCTCGATGTGTTCGCTATATACAATTGGCACGTTGTCAGCAATAAATTTTGAGATTACGTGTATGTAGATATACAATTATGTGCGAAGACTTACTCTAAGTACGCCTCTATTTCTTCACAGTTATGCAACACATACCACCGCGCCTTTGCTTGATCCCGAAGGTCCATATCCTAAAACGTCGGCGATCCTAAAGGACGGACGTTGTGTGCGAATACAGATATGAGTCCTTGTTCATGCTCCTGTCCTTCATCGGCATTCCGATCTTCACGGTTGAATCTAGTCTCTATGCCACGAAGATACATGGAGCAAAATGTCAGGCACTCATTATCAATGTACGCCTCAGTAATGGATCCCTCTGGATGTGCCTTATTCCTCACATATTATTTTAATGTGTGAAGGTACCTGTACACAAAATCACTATGTTTAGGACATGAAAACATGGATATACGTAGTTTATGGAATGAATAAAAATTTATGATCATTGTTCTATCACCTTTCGATCGGATACATCCAACGATATTGTACTGGGCTTGCAAGCTTCGCTTTGTGCGGTAAGTGAATCTCTAGGTGTACCATGACATCGAAAAACACAGGTGGAAATATTCTTTCAAGTTTCCAAAGGATTATGACAATATCCTTCTCCAGTCGTTTAATAACCTCCACATTCAAAGATTTGGAACACAAATCCTTAAAGAATATCCCCAACTCAATCAGCGCAGCACTGAGATCCTTGTTAAGAAATCCACGAATCGCAACCGGTAGTAGACATTGCAGAAGGACGTGATAGTCATGACTTTTCATTCCTGTTACCTTACAGTCCGTAATGTTTACGCGCAGAGAGATAATCGATGTATACCCATCGGGAAACTTCACCTTGTTCAACCATTCACATAAACATTTTTTCTCTAGTTTTGTCAATGTGTAGCAGGCTGCTGATATAGTATATGAATTTCCATGTGGTTGCAAGTGCAACTCTTTCCTTAAACCCATTGCTTGTAGATCCAATTGAGCCTTAAAACTGTCTTTTGTTTTCTTCTCTATGTTCATCAATGTTCCAAAGACATTGTCACATATATTCTTCTCAATATGCATGATATCCAAGTTATGTCGTAATTTCATATGACTCCAATAAGGCAACTAAAAAAAATGCTCTTCTTCCTCCAGTTGTACTCCAATACTGTACGTTTTCTCTTCTTCAAGTGCGGTGCCTTACCAAATCTAACGTCTTCAATGTTACTCAGTTGTTGTAACACATCTTCTCCAGATAGTTCTTTCGGTGGTGGCCTATGATCTTGTTTGCCATCAAAGATTATCGTCTTCCTGCGCCAACTATGATCCCTCGGAAGGAAGCGACGATGGCCCATATAACACGTTTTTTACCATGCTTCAATGACAATGAACAAGTCTCAGTACTACATGTAAGACAAGCCAACTTTCCCTTCATGCTCCACCCAGACAAATTCCCATATGGAGGAAAGTCATTTATTGTCCACAAGACCGCTGCATGCAACCGAAGCGTCTGTTCTGCAAAAGTGTCATACGTCTGGACACCTTGACTCGACAACTCGTTTAACTCATCTATTAACGGTCACAAATACACATCAATGTCATTCCCCAGTGACTTGGGTCCAGGAATAAGTAACGACATCATAAAAAATGATTCCTTCATACACAACCAAGGAGGTAAATTATAGGGCATAAGTATCACTGGCCACATACTGTACGAGCTACTCATATTACCAAATGAATTAAAACCATCAATTGCAAGACCTAGCCGAACATTGCGAGAATCCTCTGCAAACCAGTCATATTGCTTATCAAAATGTTGCCAGGCTTCAGAGTCAGCGGGATGCCTCAATGTATTATCATCATGAACGTGTTTCTCCTTATGCCACCTCATATCTTTAGCCGTTTTGCTCGACGTAAACAATCTTTGTAATCTGGGTTTCAATGGAAAGTACCTTAACACCTTTTGTGGAATTTTCTTACGCTTAGCTTCGTCATATTTCCACCTAGACTCTCCACATTGTGGACACTCCTCAACATTTTCATGTTCTTTCCAATACAATACACAATCATTTATACATGCATGTATGAGGATGTAACCAAGGCCCAAATCTCGCATTAACGATTTTGCCTCGTAATGAGACTTAGGCAATGTCTCACCTTTAGGTAATACTTCTTTCAACAAGCCAAGTAACATGTCGAATGATTTGTTACTCCAACGATTTATTATCTTTAAATGAAGTAACCTTGTAAGGAAATTCAACTTGGAGAAGTTCCGACACCCCGGATAGAGTGGACGTTGCGCATCCCTTAACAACCTACTAAACTTTTCTGATTCGGCATCACCCATAGGAGGAATATCCTAGCTACTACTTGTCGCTGCAAAATCAGTATCCGCAATTGTTCCCCTTAACACATCCCCAATGATATCTTGCATATCGTCAACATCTTGATCCTCCTCATTAGGTACAATTGGGTCAGCAAGGACTTCAGTGGCCTCAATTCTTTTGTGAAAATCTTCACCATGATGAATCCCCCAAGTGTAACCCTGGTCAATCCCAACTATGAACAAATCATCTTCCACTTTGTCTAAAGTCTTGTGAACCATGTTCTTGTATTTTCAGCATGGACACCTAATTCTATTACCTGAATCTGCCCGATATCTCGCAAATTCCATGAACTCCTTAACACCTTCTTTATACTCTGGGCCAAACTGATTCTTAGCTCGCATCCAACTCTTATCCATATCTACAATGCAAAGATTAGAGTCAGGTTTAGTTTAGGTGATTTGAGTTTAGGATTAAGTGTAGGCATAGGTTGAGATTTTCGGGTTCGGGATCGGGTTTAGGGTCGCATTTTCGTGTTTGGGTCTAAGTTTAGGTTAGAGTTGTGGATTTAGGAATAGGTGTAGGTTTACTTTAGGTGATTTGAGTTTAGCATTAGGTTTAGGCATAGGTTTTGATTTTCGGATTCGAGATCGGGTTTCGGGTTAGATTTTCATTTTTGGGTCTAAGTTTAGGTTAGAGTTGTGGATTTAAGAATATGTATAGGTTTAGGTTAGGTGACATGAGCTTAGGATTAGGTTTAGGCATAGGTTGAGCTTTTCGGGTTCGGGATCGGGTTTCGGGTTAGATTTTCATGTTTGGGTCTAAGTTTAGGTTAGAGTTGTGGATTTAGGAATAGGTGTAGGTTTAGGTGATTTGAGTTTAGCATTAGGTTTAGGCATAGGTTTTGATTTTCGGGTTCGGGATCGGGTTTCGGGTTAGATTTTCATGTTTGGGTCTAAGTTTAGGTTAGAGTTATGGATTTAGGAATAGGTGTAGGTTTACTTTAGGTGATTTGAGTTTAGCATTAGGTTTAGGCATAGGTTTTGATTTTCGGGTTCGGGATTGGGTTTCGGGTTAGATTTTCATGTTTGGGTCTAAGTTTAGGTTAGAGTTTTGGATTTAGGAATAGGTGTAGGTTTAGGTTAGGTGACATGAGTTTAGGATTAGGTTTAGGCATAAGTTGAGATTTTCGGGTTCGGGATCGGGTTTCGGGTTAGATTTTCATGTTTGGGTCTAAGTTTAGGTTAGAGTTGTGGATTTAGGAATAGGTGTAGGTTTACTTTAGGTGATTTGAGTTTAGCATTAGGTTTAGGCCTAGGTTGAGATTTTCGGGTTCAGAATCGGGTTTCGGGTTAGATTTTCATGTTTGGGTCTAAGTTTAGGTTAGAGTTGTAGATTTAGGAATAGGTGTAGGTTTAGGTTAGGTGACATGAGTTTAGGATTAGGTTTAGGCATAAGTTGAGATTTTCGGGTTCGGGATCGGGTTTCGGGTTAGATTTTCATGTTTGGGTCTAAGTTTAGGTTAGAGTTGTGGATTTAGGAATAGGTGTAGGTTTACTTTAGGTGATTTGAGTTTAGCATTAGGTTTAGGCCTAGGTTGAGATTTTCGGGTTCAGAATCGGGTTTCGGGTTAGATTTTCATGTTTGGGTCTAAGTTTAGGTTAGAGTTGTAGATTTAGGAATAGGTGTAGGTTTACTTTAGGTGATTTGAGTTTAGGATTAGGTTTAGGCATAGGTTGAGATTTTCGGGTTCGAAATTGGTTTTCGGGTTAGGTCTTCGTGTTTTGGTCTAAGTTTAGTTTAGGTGAATGAATTTAGGAATAGGTGTAGGTTTAGTTTAGGTGACACGAGTTTAGGATTAGGTTTAGGCATAGGTGTAGGATTTCGGGTTCGGGATCGGGTTTAAGGTTAGGTTTTCGAGTTTGGGTCTAGGTTTAGGTTAGAGTTGTGGATTTAGGAATAGGTGTAGGTTTACTTTAGGTGACTTGAGTTTAGGATTAGGTTTAGGCCTAGGTTGAGATTTTCGGGTTCGGGATCGGGTTTTGGGTTAGATTTTCATGTTTGGGTCTAAGTTTAGGTTAGAGTTGTGGATTTAGGAATAGGTGTAGGTTTACTTTAGGTGATTTGAGTTTAGGATTAGGTTTAGGCCTAGGTTGAGATTTTCGCGTTCGGGATCGGGTTTCGAGTTAGGTCTTCATGTTTAGGTCTAGGTTTAGGTGAGAGTTGTGGATTTAGGAATAGGTGTAGGTTTAGGTTAGGTGACATGAGTTTAGGATTAGGTTTAGGCATTGGTTGAGATTTTTGGGTTCGAGATCGGGTTTTGGGTTAGGTTTGCGTGTCTGGGTCTAAGTTTAGGTTAGGTGAATGGTTTTAGGAATAGGTGTAGGTTTAGTTTAGGTGATTTGAGTTTAGGATTAGGTTTAGGCATTGGTTGACATTTTTGGGTTCGGGATTGGGTTTTGGGTTAGGTTTGCGTGTTTGGGTCTAAGTTTATGTTAGGTGAATGGATTTATGTTTAGGTTTAGCCGTAGCTTATAGGTTTTAGTTTTAGGTTTATGGTTTCGGGTTTAGGGTGTAGGTCTTGGAGACTTAACTAACTCACGGATAGCTCCGACGCACATCCGGGTCTGCTCCACATAAAGCGGGCCTGTCCAAATGGCCAGGCCACCCATATTGCTGTCCATAGGAAATTGACAGCTTCATCATGGTCATAACAGCGGTTCCCACCTTCCAGGGACCCCCGCTCAACATCCGGATAGCTATGACGCACATCCGTGTCTGCTCCATCAATTTCGAGGTAATACATAAACACGGGCCTGTCCAAATGGCCAGGCCACCCATATTGCTGTCCATAGAAAATGGACAGCTTCATCATGGTCATAACAGCGGTTCCCACCTTCTAGGGACCCCCGCTCAACACCCGGATAGCTCCGACGCACATCCGGGTCTGCTCCATTAATTTCGAGTTAATACATAAACACGGGCCTGTCCAAATGGCCAGGCCACCCATATTGCTATCCATAGGAAATGGACAGCTTCAGCATGGTCACAACAGCGGTTCCCACCTTCCAGGGACCCCCGCTCAACACCCGGATAGCTCCGACGCACATCCGGGTCTGCTCCATTAATTTCGAACAAATACATAAACACGGGCCTGTCCAAATGGCCAGGCCACCCATATTGCTGTCCATAGGAACAGGACAGCTTCAGCATGGTCACAACAGCGGTTCCCACCTTCCAGGGACCCCCGCTCAACATCAACATCAATCAACTACTCTTAATCACAAGTATCATGTTCGTCATCTAATTTGCCACTAAATGATAATATAATAAAATCAGTCGCCCATCCAAGGATGGATAGATTGAAATGCTATCATTATTTCCATTTACATGCCCAAGCCTAAATTTCGACAGCATCTCCCCCTATCTCTCCAGATATATTTATCTTACATTTCATTTCCACGTCAACTATCCACACATTGTGTGGATTAAATTGACAATGAAATTAAACATAAGAAACATATCCAGAGAGAATAGGAGAGTTACCGCACGAAACTAATGACAGAGCATGTAAATGACAAACAACGAAAACATTCCAATCTATCCAACCTTGGACTGTCCAACAGGACAATTTGGCAGATTTCTATACCTCCAAAACACACTTTATCTATGCTCGACAATATAGAAATCTCCAAATGGGCCAACTGATTCTATTATACTACCTTTTGTGGACAAAAAATAACTATTAATAATAAGCCAAATACATCAACAACATACATCCACATAAATCAACCACGAGTAGCTCCGACGCACATCCGGGTTTGCTCCATCAATTCCAGATTCACAAGCACATGAAAATGACAGAATCATCAACACCATGAGTCAAGTCTAATCAAATACCTAATGACTGCTGTTTTCTGAACAAATAGGTATGTATGGGGCCCACCATGGGAATCGGAGTGCGTGCGGAGTAACTCTGCACGCTCTTATCATGTAGAGTAAACTCAGTTGGGCCCACCTAGAATGTATGTGATTTATCTATTCCGTCCTTATGTTTTTTCAGCTCATTTTTGTGGTTGAGCCCAAAATTTAAGCATATCCAAATCTCAAGTGGACCATGCCATGGGAAACAGTGGGAATAATGATTTCCACCATTCCCAGGCCCTACAGTGATCATTATTTGTCATCCAACCTGTTCATAAGATCACATGGATATGGATGAATGGAAAACACAAATATCAGCTTGATCCAAAACTTCTGTGTCCTCCAAGAATTTTTCAATGATAGACATTCAGTTCACACTTGTGGTGTGGTCCACTTTAGGTTTTGATATGCTTCATTTTTGGGCACCATACCTAAAATTTCCTGCTAAGATGGATGGATGGAGTCGATAAAATACGTAAATCACTGTGGGCCCCACATAGTTTACTCCACACAAATATATGCTTGATCCAAAACAGTGGACAGCGACGGTGGGCCCCATAGTCAGTGGACAACGACGGTGGGCCCCGCAGCCAGTGGACAGCGACGTGGGTCCCATAGGCAGTGGACAGCGACGTGGGTCCCATAGGCAGTGGACAGCGACGTGGGCCCCACAGGCAGTGGACAGCGACGGTGGGCCCCACAGCCAGTGGACAGCGACAGTCGGCCCCACAGCCAGTGGACAGCGACGGTGGGCCCCACAATTAGGTATTTCATTTTTTTTAATTTATAAAACAAAAATTTGGATTTTAATTTTTAAAATCCCTAATTAGGGATTTTAATTTCGAAATCCCTAATTAGGGGATTTTAATTTCGAAATCCCTAATTAGGGATTTACTACATCAGTGGGCCCCACCAAATAGTAGACAGCTAAGGCGGACCCCACATGCAATGGACGATGGAAAGCGACGGTGGGACCCACATGCAATGGACAATAGAAAGCGACGGTGGGACCCACCCACATGCATTGGATAGCGATGGTGGGACCCACATGCATTGGATTTTGGTAGTGGGGCCCACAATCAACAACGAGGAGAGAGGGAGAGAGGGGAAATGGAGCAAGAAGGAAGGGAGAGAGGGTTACCGGAGGAGGCAGCGGCGTACGGAGGCCGGTGGAGGCGAGTGGCTACCGGTCACGGTGGTTGGCTGGGGGGGGGGGGGGGGGGGGGGGGGGGGTGGTCGGCTGAGTCAGTGGGCCGCAGGTGATGGTGACTGCCGGCGGTCGGAGCTGAGGGATAGGTGAGATGGGTGGGTCGGCCGCGAGAGAGAGAGAGAGAGAGAGAGAGAGAGAGGGAGCCCGAACGGGTTAGTAAAAAAAAAGACTTTTACCGACGAAACGTTTCGTTGGCAAAAGTACGTTTTTCATCGGTAAAAGTCCTCTTCTTTTCACTTGGGCGGGAATCAAATACTATTACCGACAGGCAATAATTGTCGGGGAAAATGACTTTTACTGACGAAAGTTTTCGTCGGTAAAAGTCCTCTTCTGTTCACGACTTTTATCGACGAAATTGTTCGTCGGTAAAAGTCCTCCTCTTTTACTTGGGCAGTAATCAGACATTATTACCGACAGACAATAATCGTAGGTAAAAAAATGGCTTTTACCGACGAACATTTTCGTCTGTAAAAGCCAAATTGTCTGCTTTATTTTTTAGTGACGGGTATCTTCATCGGTAATAAACTTTTTACCGACGAAATTATGATTTCGTCGGTAAAAGTGTATGGCGGGTGGCAAATCCGGCGGTGGCGGGAAACTGGAATGTATTTTACCGACGATTTCTTTATTTCGTCGGGAAAAGGCTTTTTACCGACGAAAATAATTTCGTCGGTAATACTTTTGTCGGTAAAACACCATTTTCTTGTAGTGCCTACTGCTAAAATTGAGTGATGCGCGTGGATTTATATAAACATCATGGTGGATTATCTTAGATAATTTTTAAGGCTTGCATGGGTTCAAGTCACCACTTGGCGTGAAAATGGTTAAAATTGATTTTAAGAATTGGTGGACCCCACTGTAATGTTTACATGAAATCCACCTCGATCACCTGGTGTTGAGCTCTTAATTATGCATATTTTGACCCCAATTCATCACTCATTATGCATGGTTTTCATGATTTAAAGACTAATCTAATGCATGGATTTGTGATTGTAGGAATGAGAGGGAGACTTCACTAATTCATGGTTAAAAGAGTCACTTTGTATGCATTGAAGATCAATATAACAAGTGACAAAAGATGGAAGAAAGAAGAAGAAAGAAAGAGAAGAAAATATGGAAAAATTGTCCTAAGACCTATCCTAAGACCGGTCGCCAGACAGGTCTACACAGCTAGAGTGGTCGCCAGACAGGTTGCTCGACTGGTTGCCAGACAGGTCGAGATGAGTCCAGAGAAACATAGCTTGCTGGATTGTTTTTGAGGTTTTGAGACCGGTCGTGCGATCGGTCATTCATGAGCTTAGACCGGTCGTGCGACCGGTCGACAGCGTAACAGAGCTTGTCCGTGAAGCTCCGATTTTCTCTGCGCAATTGCGTGATTTCTTGCGCAATCTGGAATTTTCCGTGCCAATCTATAAAAAGACACCTACAGCCTCTTCCTAAGGCATCTAGCAATGTGGGGAGCAAAGAGATCAAGAACTAGGAAGCTTCCTAGCCTCCTACAACTAGTTTTCTTCTTCTTCTAGTTCTAGTTCTAGTTTTATTTTTAATATGTTTTTCATTAGCTAATCTCTTAGCTAGAACTAAGAGGTGAACCTTATAGCTTTCTTAGATTGTTTAATTCGTTTTATTGGTTTCAAGTTGGATTTCTAGTAAAGAACAATGGTTTGGAGTTTGAATAGTTCTAAGTAGTTTTTCTTTTAATCTTATAATGGCTCATGAATGTTTAGAAGAATTGCTTGAGTACTTAATTGTTCTTGAATGATTCTAGACCTGTATGCTCCGAGGAATTGGATTCAATACGCTCCAGACCTTTAATCCTCATGTGGAAGCTTCAACCCAAAGTTCTACCTTTTTGTTCTAAAATCTGAATATTGTGTCGATTGTTCATATGATTTGAATGAAGTTCAAATCATAATATAGTCAAGGCTTGTGACAAGGTTTGATGATTATTATGGTTATGATCTTAATCTATTGGAATTAGGATTGACCTATGCAATTGAGTGTGCTCAAGTCCTAACTTGAATTGAGGGAATCATGTTGATGAACAGCACATATGACAGATTAATTTGATAATATAACCGCTCTATCATCCAGTTAGATAGGACTTAATTTCGATTCTAGTTGAGAAAGTGAGAAACCATAGTGAATTATGCATTTAAGGAGAGCTATAAGTAGATCCTTGATGCTCTAGTTATCTTTTCATTATTAGATTTTCTATTTTATGTTCAAAACCAATTTCACAAACCTTTTAAGATTCTAGTTATTAGGATAGTTTGAATTGTTTACCTCCTTCCCTGTGGATCGACCTCGGTCTTACCGAGATTATTACTACATCGCAACCTTACACTTGGGGAAGCAAACACCTAGTGTTCCATCCCATTTTAGCCATAGGCACTAAAAATCAACATGGTCCATAATTCAGGCAGGCCAACCTCAAGTAAATAATTGAGAGGACTGGTGCATTATATTTCCAATAGTATGGTCCGCTTGAATCACAGTCTGGGTTGATTTTTGGGCCCTATGTATGAAATGGAGTGATGCACTTGGTAAATGAGGTGGATTTCATAAAAACATTATTGTGGGCATGTGTTAGAATTGGTAAAATGCATGTCATGCATGCAAGAAGGTGCTAAATGTTGGAATAGGTGACTCAAATTTATGTTGAGACACGGCCATTGATCGATCGACTAGGGCGGTCGATTGATCGGTATTGTGATTTTTCTCACAGCAACCTCTATAGACTGTTTTGCACTCGGCCGATTAGTCGGCAAGCCTGTCCAATTGATCGCTAGGGGCGATCGATTGATTGCCCGATCAATCGGTGGTGCGCACTTTTGCACAGTCTTACGCGGTTTTGTGTAAGATGTTTCTAATTTAGGTTTGTTGCTTATTTAAGTGGGTGTAACTGAGATTAGGATGTATCCTAAGGTGTCCAAGGTTTCCTAAGTGTGTTAGGAAGAGGGGAGAGAGTTTTAACACACACACAGAGAGAGAGAGAGAGAGAGAGAGAGAGAGAGAGAGAGAGAGAGAGAGAGAGAGAGAGAGAGAGCTTGGGTTTTCTCTGGGTTTTCCTTGCTTGTGGGCTGTCAATCTCTGTAATCTTCTGAAATCATAGTGGATCACTTTGTGCCAGTTGAGGGATTTTTTCATGTAAAATCGGATTGTTTCTTGTGGTTGAATGCTTGTGTGGTTTGATTGCATTGTGTTTCTCATTTGATCGCATAGTTTACTATGTTGTTCAGGTTTCGCTACTGCTGCTGACATTTCTATTCTCAACAAGTGGTATCAGAGCTAAAGTTGAGGTGGAGTAAAATTCAGATCTGAGACCAGAAGATGAGATCAAGTACAATGTTCGATTTAGAGAAGTTCTTCAACAAAAATAACTTCGAACTATAGAAGGTAAAGGTAGAATCCCTCCTAGTTCAGCAAGGGCTTAATGAAGCTCTTAGAAAGTGACATGAGGCTATGAAAGAGGATGAGTGGACGAAGCTTAACAAGAAGGCTAGAACCTTGATTCTGTTGTGCCTTGCGGATGATGTCCTCTATCACATCACGAAAGAGAAGACAATTGCTGATACGATGGCGAAGTTAGAGAAGGTTTATGCCAAGAAATCTCAAGAGAACCGGACTGTTGGTGCAGTTGTTCACCTTGAGGATGGTGGAGGGGGCGAATGTGGAGGACCACTTATGCATGTTCAATAGACTGGTTTGCAAGTTGGTGGAGATAGATGAGCCAATGAAGGATGAATATCAAGCATGCATCCTGTTGAATTCTCTTCCAGATTCATATTTATCATTCAGAGACTCTGTGTGCGCAGGGAGAGAGACTATCAACGTCAAAATCGTAATCTCAACCCTTCAGTCGAAGGCGATGAGAAAGAAAAGCAGTGACATGAGTTCTCGTTCTTTTTCAGAGGCACTAATTATGAGGGGAAGAAGTTTTGAGCATGGTGGGAGATATTCTAGATCGAGATTTAAAACCAAGGTCATAGGGAAAGCCAAGGTGCGGTGTTGGAGTTGTGGTCATGAAGGCCACATGAGAGGGGATTGTCATAATCCCAAGTTAAAGCAAGAGAAGTGCGAAAATTTTTCTGGAGAGGGAGCTAATACTGTAGATGACGGTGGCGATCTTTGTGAAGTTCTAAATGTATCCAGCAAGGGAATCTTACGGTAGAGAGTGGTTCCTGGATTCAGGGGCTTCATGTCACGTTTGTCCTGACTGGAGTTCATTCACGACATACAAGGAGTATGGTGGTGAATCGGTGTTTGTGAACGATGACTACGCTCATAAGGCGGTGGGTATTGGTAAGGTGCGCATGAGGATATTCGATGGGATCGAACTAGTTCTGGAAGATGTGAAGCATGTCCCCAAGATGAAGATGAATGTCATCTCTCTTGGTGCACTCAAGGCAAAAGGGTGCGTGTTCATCAACCGCGATTGTTGTTGTAAAATGATGAAGGGGGCATTCGTGTGGATGAATGCACTGAGGTGTGGCTATCTTTACAAGTTGATTGGGAGCACGTTTCACGGTGGAGCTGCGGGATCGGCAGCGGGATCTATGGTTGCTCGTATGTGGCAAGTGCCCAAGGGCCACATGAGAAGAGCGAAAAAGGGTGTGAAAGTGGAAGGATAGGGTTGATGGAGGCACGAGAAGCGGTGGAGCCATGTTGAAGTTGAGATGATGAAGAAAGTAAGGAAGTATGACAATGTTCAACATGAAGGTTTTCGTCACGGTGGAGATTGTTGGAATAGGTGACTCAAATCTATGTTGAGATAGGGCCACCGATCAATCGACTAGGGAGGTCGATTGATCGGTATTGCAATTTTTCTCACAATCGGCAAGCCTGTCCAATTGATCGCTTAGGGCGGTCGATTGATCGCCCGATCAATCGGCAGTGCTCAGTTTTGCGCACTCTTATGCAGTTTTACGTAAGATATTTCTAATTCGGGTTTGTTGCCTATTTAAGTGGGTGTAATCGAGATTAGGATGTATCCTCAGGTGTCCAAAGTTTTCTAAGTGTATTAGGAAGAGGGGAGAGAGTTTTGAGAGAGAGAGAGAGAGAGAGAGAGAGAGAGAGAGAGAGAGAGAGAGAGCTTGGGTTTTCTCTGGGTTTTCCTTGCTTGTGGGCTGTCAATCTCTGAAATCTTCTGGAATCATAGTGGATTGCTTTGTGCCGTGGTTTTTCTTACCCGTTGAGAGGTTTTTCCACATAAAATTGGATTGTCTCTTGTGGTTGAATGCTTGTGTGGTTTGATTGCGTAGTGTTTCTTGTTTGATCGCATATTTTATTGTGTGTTGTTCGGCTTTCGCTTCCGCTGTCGGCGTTTCTATTTCCAACACTAAACAGGTCCCCAAAGCTTTTAAATGACACATGTGAGTGCCTATCATTGATTTGAATTGTTCATTCATTCATGCAAAGAAGCCATGGTGCATTAGCCCCACCAAGTGGATGATCCTAAACATCCTATTACTAGCATGAACAATAGACAATTAGGATTGAGCGGAAAAACAAGATAGGTCTAATCATAATTTTGAAGCATATATTTTAGGGCTGTTAAAAAAACCGACCAAACCGACCAAATCGATCAGTTTCGGTCAGTTTTCCATTCTATTTTCAGTCGGTTCGATTTTTTTATATTAAAAACCGAGAATGTCGGTTCGGTTGTCTGTTTGTGAAAATTATAAACCGTTTTCAATCGAACCGAACCGACTATATGTATATATATTTGAATTATATTTATTAATGTTATCCCTACTGTATGACCCACCTTGATAATATCTTATATATTTACGCTGTCCAATCGTTTTCTCAACCCATTATAGGATGTGTTCATATCTAAATCTCAGGTGGACCACACCACATGAAACAATGTTGATTGAGCTCTCACCATTAAAAATATCATCGGGCCCACTTGAAGAAGATTTGCAATGTATATTTGTCATCCAACCCGTTGATAAGGTCAAACAGACCTAGATGATGGGAAAAGTCAAATTTCACTTTTCAGCTTGATCCAAAACTTTTGTGACCTATACTTATAAGAAAGTTTTAATGGTTATTCACCAGTTTTTACATTGGTGTGGTCCACCAGGGAAGGGAATTGGATATTCTTAATTTTTTAAATGTTGTCATGAAACCGACAAAACCAAACCGACACGAATTTATCCGGTTCGGTTAGATTAGTAAGGCTTCATCAGTTCAGTTCGGTTGTTAAATATTTAAAACTGACTGTGTCAGTTCAGTTGGGTATTGCCCTTCAAAACCAAACGGACCAAACCGAGCACAGCCCTAATATATTTGATAGATATCACTGTGTTGATTATGATTCCAAAGTAGTACTTTAGTTTAATGATTCTAACCACGTGATCCACAGCTGCTAAAAGAAAACATGCATCTGGGCTGGGCCTCATGGGGATGTGTTTGTGAAATCCACTTGTATGGGCTGAGGCATCTGATGGCCAGATTGGATTTCACTTACATATCATTTTTATGCCCAGCCCATGTTTTCTCTTAAACCAGATGATTCACGAAGACCACGCCGAGTGGAAATAGTGTGTAGGGGAACGCCCACCCTCTAAGCTGTTTCATTTAGTCCTGAATGGGCCTAATCAGCATGGCCTCAAGCATAACTTTTGGCGATGCTGGTTGGAATAGATTTCACATAATCATTATGGTGGGCTTGGTAAAAAATTAAGGGTTGATATCCCTTAGCCAATTGTTTCCATTAGCCCACCTAAATCATGGAGGTTTAAGTTGATCTTTAGTCCCTGGGCCTAATGACGGAGGAAGCAACTGATAGTCTGAACGGACTATATACAAAAATCACAGTGGGACCCATTAAAAATCGAGGGTGGGCATCCCCTCCTGACTGTTTCCCTTAGAGTGGCTCACATGAATCATGAATCTTCCTAGTTTTTGAGCCCTATGCCTAAAAGTGGTCACACGCCTGATGGTTAGAGTGGATTTTGGAAACACATCACAAGGAGTCTACCTGAGCCACCCACCCCTAGTTTGTTTTCACACACACACGCAGACATAGACTGGTGTGGGAGCTGTAGACGTCCACATGTGGGCGCGTGTAGCGCAATGTGACATGTGTTTGAGGTATGAAATCTCCATCACTTTGAGATACATTACTATGTAGATATTCTAAGATAACAATTAGGCCATTTCATTTTCACACCTTAGGTCAGTCAAGAAAAAAAAAATGAATGAGTAAAATAAATAAATAAATAAAGGAAATGTATATATGTATGTATGACTTTTGTGAATCATGGACCAGCTAACATATATAACATGTCCAAAGCTTAGCATAAGTTCATAAGGCTTTAAAATCAACTTGGGTTCGGTTCCATGGCTTAGCTGCTAAGCCAGACTGTTTCAACACTGAGACCATGGATTAAGTGCCCATGTGGTGTGGGTGGGTGGGTGCGTTAAAAGGAAAAAAAAAAACAAAAGTGTTTTGAACCAAGTTCAGGTTGAAAATTGGAGAGTGATGTTATTTACGCAAGTAAGCAA
Organism: Liriodendron chinense; assembly: GCA_003013855.2. Taxonomy (NCBI): domain Eukaryota; kingdom Viridiplantae; phylum Streptophyta; class Magnoliopsida; order Magnoliales; family Magnoliaceae; genus Liriodendron; species Liriodendron chinense. Next base: position 162,569 of record PVNU02001793.1, on the reverse strand, counting down.
TGTTCAACCACCATGCATGCGACTTGCGGGTCGGACATAGTCATCAGCCGACCTACTGCTGACCTTAGTTCAGACCCACTTCGTTTCCCAATTCTGGATTAACCGACCATTTAAAATGAATGAAAGATGGGCCACAACACGATGGGCCCATCACCCTCTTTTCGGTTTGTATCAATAGGAGTAATTTGATACTCTGGCAGTGTATAATGTTTGATACGCAGGTACTTGAAAAGTATATATGCTTGCATATATTTATTTAAATTAAACCAATTAACTCACTGCTAAGTCACCTTCGTGAAATGGGGGTTATTGGATATTTTCATGTTTAACCATTAAATAAATGTCTAAAGTCCTTGCACATATGGCATAACAAAAAAGATGCGGAATGTCTTTAATCATGAGTTATAAAAATTCATTTTAACTCATTTTTATTTCTCACCGTGGGCCCCACCTCTAATATGCATATTTTGTGTTTTTCACTGGGCCATGAAGGATTACTAGAGATTCTTATAAGCCTTGGTTACAGACAATTTGTGTCCCAAGTAGTTTGAATTGGTATGAAATGGAATCCATATTATAAATGCAATAGAATCAGTGTAAATGGAAGTCCTCAATTGTAATTGGAAGCCTTTGAAATTTAAATTTAAATTCTATGGTATATTCATAAAAACCTAAATTTAAGTAAATAAATCAACTTTAATAACTCAAATTAGTGAACACATCATTTGAAAAAAAATACCATAATAAACTTATTAAAATATACATCAGCAAAAAATGAGCAACTTCAGATCCTCAAGCAAGCCACAAACATAAGGATTCCAAACGACGTCACTCATCAATAGTTTTTAACTGTCCATTAAATGGCCAACGCTTGAACAATTTGGATCTTGTTAGTGCTCTGATTTTAATGATGCGACCGATAATTATATTATTTCGGAGTATCTTCAACGTGTGACAGATCTGTTGCCTAGCTATTCCTTTGTTACTTAGTGCGACCCTTCCACCTTTAAAAAAAGAAGCCGACATAGGTATTTCACACCAAATTAAATGGATTCACGTGGAAATAAGTTTTTTCTAAATGCATTAGAAAGCAGCCTTTCATTTGCCGTCGATTATACAGTATTAAACGTGCAGACATTATACAATTAACGCCAAATACCACCGAATACACACATTCGATGGTTTTGCAGTCATGTCATCATGGGGTCTGGTTTTGCAGTCATGTCATCATATAAGAAGACAACAACAGCTGCGTGGGCCAACAATCAGAGAGATACGGCAGAGAATTTCAATACTCAAATTCTCTTTGGCTTTTGGAAATGCAGGCCGAACACATGCCAGCAAGTTACATTTTACCTCCCATTTAATTTTTATTACCTAACAAAATCTTTTCATGGTTAGAATTTAGGTCCTGTCCACTGCAAAGATTTGGAGATTAAATCTTTTTTGGGGGGCCACTGCGATGAATAAATGAAATCCAAACCGCCCATCATGTATTCCCCCTCATGTTCTCGATGTTTTCTGAAACTAAGGTCGACCCAAACCTCAAGTGGGCCATCCCGCTTTGTATGGGGGCACCCACCGTTTAAAACCTTTTAAACTGTGAGTGGGGCCCACCATGCTTTGTTACCATTCATTCAAGAGGATGAATGGACAACCATAAAGTCAGGCTTAGGGCAGGCCACGCACTTTGGATTAACCAAGTTTTTGTGTGACGTGGAGAGTATTAGGAGTCATTTAGAAGTATGGAGTTAAGTGCATTTGAGAGCATTTAGAATCCAAAAGTCATTCACCACTGAGTTCATGGGTTTGATGGTGTGTGTGGGTGTGAGCGTGTGTGAAAAACAAAAAATCCAAAAGTTGTTCGTCTGCATGGAATTAGAAGTATTTGGAATACATAATTTTTGTGTTCTTAGTGTTTTGTAAAGACGGGAGAGTTGTGCATGTAACAAAGATGTCTTTATGATAATAATGGCATGATGATGCCCAAAAACCATAAATTTATAGGCTGCATCACTAAAATTACATCGATTGAATGATATGAACATTGGCCATTTAAATTGATGGTTACAAAATAATAGTGAGTCTCTCATTTATGGTCCTACGCTTGTGGCCCACTTGAGGCTTGAAATTTTATCATTTTAGCTAAAACATATATTTCAATGAGCTTATTATAATAATTTTGTCAAATATCACATAATTACAATAATTTAAGATATTAAAATTGATTTAATAATTAAATTCAAACTCCTTTAAATATATAATAGAATTTCAATGCATTTTTATTTTTGGATTCCAGCTCATTACAGTTACAAACTGCCAAACACAAGGAAGATTCAAAATAACCTTAATAATTTGTAATTCAGATTCCAATCCATTCCAAATATGCAAAGAATGGCTTGGATGTCATCTGCACATCATAATACTTTCTACAAAAAAAACTTTTGTAGGCTAGGCTTATCCTACAAAGCTTTCTAGTCCAATGACACCAAAACATTGCAAAAGCTAATTCAAAATCTAAAAAAGTGTATATAAAAGGCCAAAGATCCAAATGTATTGTTAACCTGTCTACTTCTAAAGTGCGGTTGACTGCACACTGTGGGCCATGCATGATGTATATGAATTCGATCTGAAAAGATTAGGTAAACCAGAAATCAAGCCATTATAATCATCACGTGGGCCACCAAACTCACCTGTAGCCCACCTTTTTTTTTTTTTTTTTTTAATCCGAAAATGAAAATCAACTGTGAACCTGTAGCCCACCTGATGATCTGAATTAGCTTGATTTTTGATTTGTCAGATCATGCCATCCATGTCAAACACGCATGCTGCGCCGCACAGTCCACTACATTTTTTTAGTAAAATCTAAGAATTTGATTGAGACAGCGGGTAACACAATAGAGTAAAAAAAGGGAAAGAAAAGAAAGGATGCTCGAAGAAAGTACTCAACTCTCTCTCTCTCTCTCTCTCCCTCTCCTCATTACTTGCAATGCCTCAAAATCAAGTAAAGAGAGACATCATTATTTACATGGAAATTTAATTCCAAACTCCATTATCTTCTAGGGCTAGAAATTAATGGACTTGTGGGTATATGGCACATGTACAACTACAATTTCCTATTGCGTCCAAGATCTAAGTCGTTAATCAGGGATGTGGATTGCGTGTGACCTGATGGCAGGAAGCTCTTGTGCTCGGAAGCTTGGTGGGGTCTACTGTGATGTTTGTGAGAAATCCACCTAGTACATACGCATGTTAGCTAGGTTAGGACGTGAGCCAGAAAAATAAGCCAATCCAAAACTCCAGTGGGCCACATGAGAGGAAAAAGTAGGGAGGAAAATGATTACCATTGAAACCTTTCCTGGGTCCAGCATGATCTTTACATGCTATCCAAACCACCCATAAATATCAGACTATCCAAAACTTTTGTGTCCGCGTGAATGTTTCAATGGCAGGCATTCAATCCCCACTGTTTCTTGTTGTGTGGGCCACTTGAGTTTTGGAACTCCCTAATATTTGGGCTCATGCCCTAACATGATCTGGAAAAACGAATGGACGGGTGGATTTGTCATGAACATAATGTTGGGCCCCACTTAGCTTTCAACATGGCAGGCAATCCGCTTACATTAATCAGCATGCACTGTGGATCACATTCCCTAGGTCAAGAAATAATATTGGTCCACTTATCAGTTCATACTTCTAGAAGAACCATCCGTGGTCCAAATTCAATGTGTGGCTCGCTTGATGAGTGTTCATGACCATGTGGGCACTGGTGTTATCTAGCAAAATGTATGTGCTGGGAATCTTATTATGAAAATCATGTAGATCCACGCCATTGATCACCTTACATTGGTGTAGACACCCCACCTTCGGCTACACTGTTGGTAGAGATAGCTGGTTGAACGGAGGACCATACCCCCAAATCCCAAGTCCAAACTCAGCCAAACTCACCCTTATAAGCCCCATTCCATAGCCCAGTTCAAGCCTGAACCCAGTCAACCCAGTCCTAAACACCACCCTGAAAAACCCTCCATAAAAAAGTCCAGTCAAAAAGACCCAAAAAAAAAAGTCAAACTCACTGAGTCAACTCGCTGAGTTAACTCGCTGAGTCAACCCGTCGAGTCAACCCGTCGAGTCAAAACACCGAGTCAACCCGTCGAGTCAACCCGTCGAGTCAAACCACCGAGTCGACCCGCTGAGTCAACTCACTGAGTCGACCAGCGAGTCCAACAGCAGCCCCGAGGGAACGGCCGTACTCGCTGGAAACCGAGGAGCGGCCGTACGGGCGGCCCATGGCAGGCCGCCCGGACAAAATTACGCAATCTGCCATTGTCCGCTGCTATAAATACCCCCCTCCCCTTCTCATTTCAACAGACCACTCAGCCAGAGAGAGCCCATCCGTCTGAGTCACCCTCCTTCATCCTTTAGCCCATTCCTTCACCAAAGAGAGCCCGAGTGAGGAGAGTCTAGCCCTGGTCCAGCCCAGCCTGACCACTGGTCCAAGCCTCCCAAGCCACCCAAGTCTTGATCCAGCCACTCGAAGCCAACCCTTGCGACACCTCCGTCCATCCAGCTACTCTTTTTCCAGCATCATCTCATTCGCATCTAGCATAAGTGCAACATTTACTTTTCTTCCAACCCCCCTGCTTCACTACTAGCACCTTGATCCGTCAAGTACACATGCATATGTCTTTATATTAAGCACCTGTCAGTTCGAGCGTATGCTCTGGGCTTGCCCGTTGTTGGAACCTGCCCATCAGAAACTCTTACTGTTCAGACCTGCATTCATGCTTCACCATAAAACACCTTGATCATTCAAGCACACTGCATACGTCTTACATTAAGCACCTGTCAGTTCGAGCGTACGCTCTGGGCTTGCCCGTTGTTGGAACCTGCCCATCAGAAACTCTTACTGTTCAGACCCGCATTCATGCATCATATCATCCATGAGAATATACGAGGATTAAACTAGACTTTCAAGTATCCGATCGATTCTGTGAAGTAGAGACCGTACTTCGGTACGGGCAGTGTGTGGGGTGCTTAACCTCTTCCCACCCTGTAACCGTGATCCCTTACCTTGAATCTCTGGCCGCAGATCAACAGGAGTCATTTTAGAGGAAGGAATCTTCGGATTCCCTTCTCTAACGTTTCTACGGGGTCTAGCCGACTGTAGATTCGAAGTAACTGGCTAGTGGCGACTCTGGTCTTATATAAATTCATTTAAGCACATCCAGCTCAATACGACAACCAAACGAAGCCCTCGAGAACGAGGCAAGCCAGTGGCACAAGCGGCGATTTCGCACTCACGCATCCTCATCTCCTTCTTTTCCGAAAGGAAAGGGGAAGGGAGAAGAACGTCGTGTGGGAGCGCGGAAAAATCGGCGAGGGTCCACAGAATGGCGACTCTGCTGGGGATGAATTAGTCCCACTAGTCGTGATCCGACTTGAAAAACAGAATCCTTCATATACTTGAAAGTCACTAATCCTCATACTAATCTCATCTGCATAGCATTCTACCCAAACCCAAACAAAAAAAATATAAAAATTCCAAAACAAAAAAAATAGAAAATCCCAAAACCCAAAAAGAGTAGAGTACGGTCCTCACCATTGCGCCTCCTCGGGCTCAACGTACGCGGAGACAACTTCCCTTCCGCAGCATAATCCGCACTCGGGCTCAGCAAGCCATGTCCGACCACGAAGAAGAAACTCATCACTTCCCTGCTCTCGAAATAGCCGAAGCGCAACCTCCAGCGCAACAGCCCGTTGACAATACGCCAATCATACAAGAATTGGCACAAGGAATGAGAGCAATGCAAGAAATGCTCTTGCAATTCATGCAAGCACAAACCACCGCAGCAGCCAACAATCAGGTTGGCCCAGTTCAGCAAGCTCAGCAGCCATGCCGGGTCCTCCCGGCCTCCAGTTCAAATCAAGCACAACCATCGGAGTCTGCCCAAGACTACCGACAGCAGCCATCTCAGCCCTTCGCTGTGGGGCATCCTTCTCAATATCTTCCTGCGACGACAAGGCCATCTCAGAGCACCTCCGTTGCAGGAACATCCAGTCAGCTTCCAGTCAATCTTGCAAACAACAATCTCAGTAGATCTCAGCACGTCCCCGCCGATGGGACACCTTTTCAATTTCAGCACATCCCCGCCGATGGGATTTCAATTCAATTTCCAGCAACAGGGACAGCACTGGCGAATGCCCACAATGGGGGTCAGTGTCAAGCCCACATCAATCAGCGGACAGTGGCGAATACCCAACAAGGGGGTCACTTCCCAGCATCTCAGCCTCCTGCAAACAGGAGCACTTTTCAATTCCAGCACATCCCCTGCCGATGGGATTCCAGTTAATTTCCAGCAATCTTCAATTCAGCAAAATCCAGTTAATTTCCAGCAATCTTCAATTCAGCAAAATCCAGTTAATTTCCAGCAAGTTCCAGTTCAACCTTCAGTACAGTCTCCAGTTCAGTTACCATCATTTCAAGCTCAAGTTCATCAGAATCCAGTTCAATCATCAAACCAATTTCAGCAACCCGCGGTTGCTTTTCAGCAAGCCCATAGGGTCGAAGACATCGACCACTATGCCGAAGAAGAACGTGCCTTACTCCAGGAGGCACCAGTCGCTCGAACAGATCACTCAGGACTGGACGAGTTGCGGGAGCAGTTCCAGATCTTGCAAAATCAGCTTCAGCGACAGCAAGGAATCGACTTACCTTCGACCAAGTTCAGAGACTTGTGTCCTTTCCCAGATGCTCGGGTACCTCAAAACTTTGAGGTTCCAAAGTTCAAAAGATACGACGGCAGCGGTTGTCCCACAGCACATCTCAAGGCCTTCTGTGGAGAGCTGAGTGCAATCTCAGGAAACGAAGGGGCCCTCATTCGATTGTTCCAAAAATCTCTGAAGGGCGATGCCCTAGATTGGTACACTTCATTGGACTGCCACCGCATCAGAACATGGGAACAGCTCTCCCAGGCTTTCGTCGACAGATTCGCATATAATCTCAACATGGCACCCAGAAGAGCCGACCTTGCAGCACTCAGGCAAAGGAGTGATGAAACACTATCAGCTTATGTGGGACGTTGGCGAGCTATGGCAGCCAGAATGCGGGACACCCATCGACGATGAAGAACAAATCTCCATGATTGTTCATTCAACATACCCAGGCATATCTGGGTATCTCATCTCGCATCCATATGCGAATTTCTCACAATTGATCCGTGCTGGAGAGCAAGTTGAAGCAGGAATCCGGGCCGGGACGATCTCCCCATGGCCTCATCAAGCCACTCCAGTCAAGAGGAACAGAGTGGAAGGAAGACCTATCGGGCACGGGAATGGAAACCGCAATGGTTCTCCTCCCCGCCCAACAGAGGTAAACAACATCAACACCGCTGCTCAAGGAAATCAACGTGCTCCCCCACAAGGACGTCAACAGTATCAGCAGAATCAAGTTCAGCATCAGCCTCAGCGATATCAGCCACAACCGAATCCTCAGCCACAGCCACCTCGACAACAGCAGCAGTTCAGGGGAAATGGCCAATACTCATACCAGAACAGGCAGAATTACAGGGAGTTCAGGAAGTTCACTCCACTCAGTCAACCACTTAGTCAAATCATGACTACGCTGGTACAAAAGCAGTTACTCACTCTGATGACACCTAGGCCTCCGCCTCATCCTCTGCCTCCAAATTACCGAGAAAATGAGTACTGTGCCTACCATCAAGGACGTGGCCACGCCACTGATCGATGCTATACTTTGAAAAATGCCATACAAGACCTGATTGATGACCGCAAGATCGTCATCTCGGTCCCTGGAACTTCTCCAGCAGCTTCCACCAACATCCTTCAGAATCCTCTGCCTCAGCATCCAACGGACCCCAGTTCGTCTCGTGGCCCTGCCGTCAATAGTATAGAAGAAGGGGACCATATCGATCGCTTCTTCTCCCCTATTCAGTCCATTCATGCCTACACCTATGAGCCAACAAATCCTCCTCCAGTCTTGCAAGGGGCAAGTCCCTTTCTTCCTTCAATCTCCGAGCCAGTAGTGCTTGAAGGAGCACCTCCATACGATATACCAGTTGTTCAAGGGGCACCTTACAACCATTCAAGCTGGGAACCAGTCGTCCTGGAAGGAGCACAATCATACATTGAGCCCACATACGAACCTGTCATCTTGCAAGGGGCAACTCCAGAACAATCCAATCCGCAATGGAAGGATTACACTCATCAGCAGCAAGAGCCCGTTGTCTTGGAAGGATCTCTTCCAGTCAAGCCTGTCATATTGCAAGGGGCAAGTCCCGGAGGCATATCAATCACGCTACGGCAGCTCGGACGAACAGAGAAACCTCCTGCCATATCAAGAGGACCAGTATTCATTCCATGGGAGCCTCCTGCCCCAGGAACAGTCAAGCCAGGACCACGACCTTATGTGGTCTATGAAGACAAGCCTCGATACTACCCCTTCAGCACAGGCAACAATGTAGTTCTCAAGGCAAAAGCTCTATACGAGGAAGATCTGGTACCCACACCAGCACCGTTGCAAGAACCAGTGGTCCTAGAAGGCAAAAGGGAGGAAAACTACAAAGAGGTTCCATGGCACTATCCAGAATGTGCGGAAGTGGGAAACATGAATCCCAACGGGCGTTGCATCCGAAGAGATAATCAAAACAGAGGAGATCCCAAAGGCGTCCTCTCAGGCCTCGGCAGCAAAAATGAAGCCGCATACGATGTGGCAACTCAGCTCAAGTCAATCCCTGCACAAATCTCAGTATGGGAGCTACTCTGCACATCTCGCATACACCGAGAAATGTTTGCCAAGACCTTGAATGATGCTCATGTCTCCTCCGATACGGCACCAGAGATGATTGCATTGATGATTGGACAGCTACTGGCTCCGCGCGCCATCACCTTCACCGATAATGAGTTGCCACCAGAGGGACGAGATCATGGGCGATCCCTCAACATAGCCTTACGATACAAAGACCTCTGTGTTCCGCTGGTCCTTATCGATAATGGCTCAAGCTTAAATGTCTGCCCACTCAAGACCGCGGAACGCCTGGGAATCAGTCCTTCTTCATTCCGACCCAGCACCATATGCGTCAGAGCATTTGACAACACCCGCCGATCAGTGGAAGGGGAGGTCGACATAGAGGTACAGATAGGTCCAGAAGTTTCTACCATCACATTCCAAATCCTGGATATATCAGCCTCTTTCAACATGCTGCTCGGACGACCGTGGCTGCACAAGGTTGGAGCTGTGCCATCAACCCTGCATCAACGAGTGAAGTATATCTGTGGAAATCAAGTGATCTCTATCCATGCAGAGAAGGAGCTCATCATTCCTTCCAATGCTACTGCCACTGAACCAGACATCCCGGTCATCGATATCCAGCACTCTGAAGAAGACATCCCGTTTCACAGTTTCGAATTCGAGACTGTGAACTCTATCGCCAATCCAGAACCGATAAGGGTGGACCGTGTCTTTTCACCGGCAGAGCGTCTGAGCCTCAAATACCGAATGAAGAATCACTTCAAGTCCAGAAAGGTATCGCTAGTATATAACCAACGCAAGTGGGGACTCGGATACAGGGCAACCTTCATGGACAAGAGAAGGAAGAAATTTCGGTGCTCACCCATCCAATTCGTCAAGCCAGGAGAACCTTGCAAAGATCCAGGAGGGAATCAACCGACTGCACTACACAAAGGCCTCCCGATGAGCCTAGTTTGGGCCACGTGGCCCCCCATTCGATGGGATCAGATTCTCGAACCCTCTAAGCCTCCAGAAGAAGGAGGAAATGATGAAGACGAAGAAGGAAGACAAATACAGCAGCTTCAGGACCAGGTTACTCTGACACCTGCTCCCAACCAGGGGCACAACTTGCCCACCTCTCTCAACCAGGGGCACAACCTGCCCACTTCAATCAACCAGGGGCACAACCTGCCCACTTCAATCAGCCAGGGGCACAACCTGCCCACTTCAATCAGCAAGGGGCACGACTCGCCCATCTCATCACCAATTAGCAAGGGGCACGACTTGCCCATCTCTGCAAAGTCAACATCATCAATCATCAGCCAGGGGCAGAAGCAGCCCATCCATTGGACCAAGAAAGGGAAGTGGCCAGCCCTAGATTGGTCTGATGTCCAGGTTCCAAACTTGTGTCTAGCTGTGGAACCAGACGAACTGCAATGCGAGGTAAGTGATCCGGGAGGGACTGAGTACGACTCAGATCTCGAACCTGACCAGCAAGAAGTCATGGTCATTGGGCCAGATCGTGATTCTTCGCCCAAATCATCAACCCCCACCTCTTCAGGGGAGGAAGTGTGGGGTCCTGAATGGTCATCTGTTCCCCTCACTTTCGAATCAGCCAAAGAGCCATCTGAGGGCTCTGGCTTCAAAAAAAAACGCCTGTTTAGGCAGCGACCGGAACTTTGGAACAAGTTGGGATCAATCATGGTCTGCAATGCCCGCTTGTTCAAAGTCCCGCGAATTTCGAAAAGCCAAAAAAATCAAAAACTTTCAAAAGCCAAAAACATCTAGTATTTCCATTTCAGAAAAATCTCAAAAATCAAAAATATTTCTTTCCCTGCATTCAATAGTGTGCCAAGTTCGTCTAAAGAGTCGCATGAGTTTGAAGTCGAATCATATGATTTCGACATCGAATTAGACTTTGAGCTCATGGGTCTGGACGAAGCTCGGGACGAGGAAGATGATGATCCTGCTCCCGAACTAGAGGATCTCCTCAAAAAGTTCGAATCTAAAGCCAATGTTGTAGCCGATGATTTCGAGATAGTAAACTTGGGGACGCCTGAGATCCCTAGGGAAGTACGCATTGGAAAATCGTTGCCACCTGAGATGAAACAGAAAATGATAGAGTTCCTAGCTCCAAGATTGTCCAACTTCGCGTTCTCATATGAAGACATGCCGGGGCTCGATGAAGAGCTCGTTGTACACCATCTGCCAACCAAGGCAGATATGAAGCCCGTGAAGCAAAAACTTCGAAGAATGAAGCCAGAATGGGCTCTGAAAGTCCGAGATGAAGTCATCAAGCAGTACAACGCGGGATTCTTGGTAGTCTCCAACTACCCTGAATGGCTCGCCAACATCGTGCCAGTACCAAAGAAGGACGGCAAGGTTCGAATGTGCATCGACTTCCGAGATCTCAACAAAGCCAGTCCAAAAGATGACTTCCCTTTGCCACATATCGACACTCTAGTCGACAACACTGCAGGATACAAGATCTTCTCATTCATGGACGGGTTCTCAGGTTACAATCAGATCAAGATGGCCGTCGAAGATCGTGAGAAGACAGCATTTCATCACTCCCTGGGGAACCTTCTGTTACAGGGTGATGCCGTTCGGTCTGAAGAACGCAGGAGCAACATATCAGCGAGCAATGACAGCACTATTCCACGACATGATGAACAAAGAGCTCGAAGTATATGTGGACGACATGATCGTCAAATCTCGCACAATTGAAGGACACTTTGAAGATCTGAAGAAGTTATTCAACAGATTAGAAAAGTACAAGCTCCGCCTCAACCCTCAGAAATGTGTCTTCGGTGCAATGGGAGGTAAGCTCCTCGGCTTTATGGTGAGCGAGGATGGCATCAGGGTCGACGAGACCAAAACCAGAGCAATCATCGAGATGCCCCCTCCTAGAACAGAGAAAGAAATTCGTGGCTTCCTCGGCAGAATTCAATACATCAGTCGCTTCATCGCACAGCTCACACCTATCTGTGAGCCCATATTCAAGCTCCTTCGGAAGAACGTCCCAAAAGAATGGAATGATGATTGCCAAGTCGCCTTCGACCGCATCAAGAAGTATCTCATGAATCCTCCAGTCCTAGTGCCGCCCACTCCTGGACGACCACTATTGTTATACATCTCGGTAGCAGCAGAAGCCATTGGCTGTGTCCTCGGCCAACACGAACGAGACCGGGAAGAAGGAACAAGCAATATACTATTTGAGTCGAAAGTTCACCGACTACGAGACCAGGTATTCCCCGATCGAGAAGACTTGCCTCGCCCTAGTCTGGGCAACTCAGCGACTCCGTCAATACATGATTGCATTCCCTATTCTCCTCCTCGCTCACATGGATCCACTCAAGTACCTGTTCGAGAAGCCGGCACTCACTGGAAGGATAGCTAAATGGCAGCTACTCTTGTCTGAGTTTGACATCACCTATGTCACTCAAAAGGCAATCAAGGGACAGGCCCTCGCCGATCATCTTGCGGCTCACTCTCTCCTAGATTATCAACCACTCAAGACGTTCTTTCCTGATGAAGATCTCTTGCTCATTGAAGAGGATGAAAAGAAGAAGAAAGATGAATGGACATTATTCTTCGACGGCGCAGCAAATTCTAAAGGGAGTGGTATTGGAGCAATCCTCTACTCTCCAGATGATGTCCCTATTCCTATCTCGAGGCGCATCGCATTCGAGTGCACCAACAACATGGCAGAGTACGAAGCATGCATCGCTGGCTTAAGGGAAGCCATAATCTTGGGCGTCAAGAAGCTACGAGTATTTGGAGACTCACAGCTTATCATCAATCAGACCAATGGCGAATGGAAGACCAAAGACGAGAAGTTGATACCATATCATGTGTATCTTGACAATCTGATCGAAGAATTCAAGGAAATCACCTTCTCATACATGCCCAGAGCCAAGAACCAGTTTGCAGATGCTCTCGCCACGCTCGCATCAATGCTCGAGATCCCAAAAGGAGCTTCAGAATGGGAGCTCACAGTCGAAATTCAAGAAGAACCTGCTTTTTGCCTGCAAATAGAAGAAGCCGAAGCTGTCCCTGACAAACCCTGGTATGCCGACATCAAGCAATCATCTCGAAACCCAGGAGTATCCAGAATCAGCAACAGCAACAGATCGCCGAACCATCCAACGTTTGGCCGGCCAGTTCACCATCAGTGGCGAAGTTCTCTACAAGCGATCCTATAATCACATCCTCCTCCGATGCGTCGATGAAACAGAAGCTGCAAAGATAATGAAAGAAATACACGAAGGAATCTGTGGCCCACACATGAATGGGCACATGATGGCAAAGAAGATTCTACGACTCGGCTACTACTGGCTCACCATGGAGACAGACTGTTGCAAGCACGTCAGAAAATGCTTCAAGTGTCAAGAGCATGCGAATCAAATCCATGCCCCATCATCAGAGTTATACAACCTGACCACCCCCTGGCCCTTCTCCATGTGGGGACTCGACATCATTGGCAAGATCAGTCCCAAAGCATCAAATGGTCACGAGTACATACTTGTGGCAGTCGACTACTTCACCAAGTGGGTAGAGGCAGCCTCCTACACCACGATTGCAGCATCTCAAGTGATCAAATTCATGAAGAACAACATCATATGCCGATATGGAATCCCTAATGCCATCATCACAGATAATGGGACCCCGTTCGTCAACAAGAAGATGGATGACTTCCTCAGCAAGTTCAAGATCCAACGTCATCGATCAAGCCCCTACCGTCCCCAGATGAATGGTGGGGTAGAAGCCGCAAACAAGACAATCGTCAGGATACTCGAGAAGATGGTCGTGACATATCGAGATTGGTCAGATATGCTCCCATATGCACTTTGGGCCTATCGAACGTCTGTACGGTCTGCTACGGGCGTTACTCCTTTCGAGCTTACTTACGGAATGGAAGCAGTCCTACCAGTCGAGGTGGAAATACCATCACTACGAGTGTTACTCGAAAGCGGAATTGAAGAAGGAGAATGGCAACGGGCCAGATTCGATCAGTTGCAGCTGGCAGATGAAAAACGCATGCGTGCACTAAGTCATTCACAGTGCTATCAGAAAAGGATCGCTCGGGCTTACAACAAGAGAGTCCGAAAAGGAGCTTTCAAGGTAGGCGACATGGTCATGAAGAAGATTCTACCGTCGCACCTTCCAGATCCCAGAGGAAAGTTCAAACCCTCGTGGGACGGGCCACTGATCATCAGAGAAGTACTTCCTGGAGGCGCCCTCAGACTCACCAGCATGAGAGGGGTGGATCTTCCTGAGCCAACCAACGCTGACAACGTGAAAATCTTTCACGGGTAAGTCATTCTGACCTTATCAAAGGTTACTTTAACAGAGCTGAAGTCAAGGGTTCAAAGCTAAGATCTCTAAGAAATCATTCCCGTCCACCAACAAGCGTTTCAATAAGGGGACTCCAAAAGAGAAAAATACAAAAAAAAAAGAGGGGGGATTCAAAAGGGACAAAAAAAGAGAGAGAAAAAGAATGCAAAGAAAGAAAAAGAAAAGAAAAGAAGAAGAAAGAAAAGAGAAAGAAAAAGGGAAGCCAAAGCAAGGCACCAAGAAAAAATCAACCCAAGAAGAAACACAGTCATCCATCCATCCATCTCAGAGGGGTCTTTAGCAAAGACCGACAGCTCTATTATCGTAACTCAGGATAAGGGCTGAAGACTGCCATCGGCCGGCAACGACGGATTCCCGACCTCTAGCCGCCGCAGTTATCCAGAGATCCAGAAAGAAAAAAAAAAGGAAAAAAGAAAATGTGTGCCTAAACAAAGAGGGCGGAGTGAAAACCCGAAAGGGCGCTCCGAGGTAAAAACAGTGGGCATACAGCGGACTTGGTGAAAACCTGAAAGGGCGCCAAGGGTAAAAACAGCACAGCTGCCAAGGGGCAGGCAAGACCAAATACCCGGGACGTGGTGAAAACCTGAAAGGGCGCCACGGGCAAAAAATGACGGGAAAAGCCGGCTGTGGTGAAAACTCGAAAGAGCACTACAGGCAAAAATGGCTCAAAATGAAAAAAAAAAAAGAAAAAAAAAGAGAAAAGAAAAAATAAAAGTGCAGGTGGTACCAAGAAAGCAGACGGTCCAGATCAGTTCAAGCGGTTACAGTTCAAGAACAAGAAGAAGCGTAGTCAGGAGCGAAGAACTCTACAGACTCTGACAATCTCAGGATACGAGAGTTCCCCTTGCCTACATCTCTAGGGAACCAAAGGATCAAGCAAGTCAAATCTCGAGATATCGGTCAAATCATTGACCGAGCCCCAGTTCTGATTCCTATATCCCGACACAAAATCCAGACACACTCACAAGACAACTCATGGCACAGTAGATTTTCAAACAGTTTTTTCTCTTTTCAATTAAATGCATTATATTTCTCTTACACATATCATCTTTTTCAAAAATACAAAAAAAATGCCTCATCATCAATCATATATGCAAAAACCAGTGTGCAGTGGCCAACACAATCAATCTCTAACCATCAGTCCTCGGCCACATACAGGTTGAGTCGTCTGACTCATAAAAATATAGGTCTCGCTCTCAACCTGCTCACTTCCATACGCAGGGTAATGCGCCTCATCCGCGCTCAATGGTACGATCGCTGTCTCCCTCATCAGGACAACCTCAGATCGGTCAGCCAACTCTCCTCGACATTCATCTCGCAATGATTACCGAAGTGCAGCAATCTCAGACAGCAGATGGACATGCGTGGCCAAAAGGAAGCCAGGATCGACAAAAGGCGCGCTCCTCAAAAGGTTCATATGAACCAGATGAAGAGCCAGCATTCTCCAACTTATAGGACGAGTAGGAGTAGTCGTCAGACCACGGTTGTTCCCTATGCAGCTATGTTTCTGACGAGTCGTTGGGTCATGACTATACCCCGCCAGCGGTAGCCTTTTCAGGCGTCGAGTTTGGGTTGTTTAGTCGACAGTTTATTGAGCGGGTTATGGATTGGTGATTGAGAGGAAAAGGACTTAACCAAGCCCGTCCTTATCTCTAACACTCCCCCCCGCAAACTGAGTGTGCCAACGGCCACACTGATTTTGTTTCGTAATTCCTTGAAGCATGATGAGGATAGAGCCTTGATGAGGGTATTGGCCAACTGATCTTTGGTTGAAACATATCAAACATTGAACTGTTTCTTGGCAACAAGATCTCATACAAAATGAAAAGCAATTTCAATATGTTTCATTTTGTTGTGAAAAATAGGATTTGCTGTCAAGTAAGTGGCACTAAGATTATCACACCACAGGATCGGAGGCCGAGATTGAGGGACATTGAGCTCGCAGTAGAGAGACTGGATCCATTGTGGCTCGGATGTAGCATTAGCTAGAGCTCGATATTCAACCTCTGTACTCGAACGGGCTACGCCCCGTTGTTTGCACAAGCTCCAAGAAATTAGATTTGGACCAAGGAAGATGGAATAACCACTGGTAGATTTGCGATCATCGGGAACCTAGCCCAGTCAACATTCGAGTATGCAAATAACTGAAGAGATCGTGATCGTTGAAGAAAGAGACCATGATTAAGAGTTTACTTGAGATATCTTAGAATCCTTTTGACTGCCTGCCAGTGTTTAGTGGTTGGCTTGTGCATAAATTGACAAACTTTATTTACAACAAAGAAAATATCTGGGTGAGTAATAGTGGCATACTGAAGCGACCCAACCATACTCCTATAAAGTGAAAGTCCTGGAATACCTCCTCCGAATTAGCCATGAGCTTGCAAGATGGAGAGAGAGGTGTGCTTATAGGTTTTGTATCAATCATCGATGTTTTCTTTAGTAGATCTAAAATGTACTACCGTTGGGAGAGGAGAATGCCATTCTTATTTGGTACAACATGAATACCAAGAAAGTAATAGAGAGCGCCCAAGTCCTTGACAACAAAGTTTTGGCCTAAGGCTTGAAGAAAATGATTGATTGCAACCGATGAAGATCCTGTGATAATAATGTTGTCAACATAAATCAAGACATAAAGAGTGATGTACGAGGAGATACTGATGAAGAGGGAGGTGTCGGTCTTTGAAGCAGAGAATCCATAAGAGATAAGAAAGTTGCTGAGGCGAGAAAACCAAGCTTGGGGTGCTTGTTTAAGGCTTGTAGAGAGACTTATGAAGGCGACAAACATGCGAAGGAATCGCGGGTCAACGAACCCAGGTAGTTGGGCCATGAAGACTTCCTCCTCAAGAGTGCCATGTAAAAACGCATTGTGAACATCAAGCTGGCAAACATGCCAGCCACTACCGATTGCAAGTGATAAAATGGTACGAATTGTTGTTGGTTTAATAAGAGGACTGAAGGTTTCAATGAAGTCCACACCAACAACTTGATTGAATCCTTTTACTACGAGATGTGCCTTAAAGCAATCAATGGAGCCATCAACCAACCATTTGATACGAAAAACCCATTTGCAGCCTGACAATGTTCATATGTGGTTTGGGAGAGGTGAGATACCAAGTCCCATATGAATAAGAGTATTGAGTTCATCAGTCATGGCCCTGTGCCATTTGGGATCCTTGAGAGTGGAGGAATATGATGAAGGAACCTCGCCTGTTTAAGACAAACCCTCAATGGGATATTTGACAGCAGCATATAGTTTGGGCCTTCAAGTGCCACCTTTGGGTTCAGGTGATCATTGAATGACCTGAAGTTATCGGTGGTGGTATGCCGGGGCGAACGGAAACCGATGAGGTGGACACTGAGCAAGGCGAACATGAAGAAGCCTCCTCTATAGTGATGGGAGAAGTGGCTAAAGGCAGTAGTATGATTGGTTCGGTGGGCGGTTGAACTGGCTCAGGCAGGGAGTCATGAAGCCGTTGATTTGGAGTAGCTTTAGAGGAAGCAAGCGGAATGAGTGATGGAACCAAAGGTGGCGGAGTAGAACAGTCGCCACTTGTGTCTGGAACAAATGATGATCCTGTAAAAGGGAATTTATGTCCATCGAAGACAACATTGCGAGAGATGGTTCTCTTTCCCGTGGAAGGATTGTAGTAGCGGTAACCCTTGTGGATGGAGCTATATCCCATAAAAACATATCGAACTGACCGATATTCCAGTTTGTGTTGGCAATAAGGGTGCAAGCAAGGATTGCAGGCGCACCCGAAAAATCTTTAAGAAATGATAGTAGGGAGTTTGAGTTTTGAAGAACAACAATAGGGAGCCGGTTGATCAGATAAGCAGCAGTTTCAAAGGCAAAATTTCAAAAATGAGCAGGGATGGATGCATGGGCCATAATAGCAAGGCTAGATGCCGATGTATGCCTTTTGCAGAATCATTTTGCTCATGTGTGTGGGGACATGACAAGCGATGAGTGATGCCACATGATTCTAAGAAGGTGGAAAGACTTCTATATTCACCGCCCCAATCAGACTGAACACATTTAATTTTCCTTCCTAATGTGTTTGTAATATTCAATTTGAATTTTTTGAACACATCCATAACATCAGATTTCTTTTTCAAGGGATAAAGCCACACGAACTTACTATAACCATCCAAGAAATGCACATAATAAGAGTGTCTATGGATTAAAGAAATAGGGGTTGGTCTCCAAACATCTGTATAAATAAGATCTAAAGGTGCATGAACAATCGTGGTATAAGAAGGAAAAGGAAGAGCATGACTTTTTCCCAACTGACATGCATGACAAACAGTAGTAGAATTATGAAAAGGAAGACCGATGCGAGAGAAGACATTTTAAACTGTTCTCAAACCGGGTGATCAAGACGGTTGTGCCACTGATGAGACTTATTGCTGGTGGATATATAAGCTACCTTATTGTCAGGATTTCTTCAAGTTACGAAGTCATAGAGACCACCATTACTCCTTCCCTGAAATAGAACCATTCCTGTGCACAGATCCTTGATACAGAAAGATTTTAAATTAAACACAAATGAGCAATTGTTATTTGTAGCAAATTTTTGAATAGAGAGGAGATTACGAATAATGCTAGGAATGTGCAGGATATCTTTTAATTGGATATTCATAAAAGTAGTAGTAAGTTTAGAAGAGACAATATGAGATATAGTCAAACCTGCTCCATTGCCAAAATTAACTATGTCAGAGCCCTAGTAATTCTCATGGATGCTGAGATGCGAGAGATCCAGTGTCATATGATGGCTTGCACCAGAGTCCAGATACCAATGGTCATGCAGATATGAGTCATCCATATGAGCAGTGAAAGCTTGAGCATTGGATCCTTTATGTCCTGGAAGGATTCATTGAACCTGTTGTGGCATCGAAGAGCAGTGTGACCAATACAATTGTAGATCTAACACGTAGGGCAAGAGTGTTGGCCACCTTGAGGGTTGGTGCCACTTTGATTGCCACGGCCACAACCGCGGTTATTCTGAAAGGTGCCATGGTTGGAGAAAGAGGATGGGTGAGTGGTCTTTTGTGCGACATTAGCAACAGTAAGAGCAACATTTGAATTAATGTCACATGAGGTACGTACTTCTTCGGAGAGTAGAGAAGACCAAGTAAGTCATTGAGAGAGATTGGATCCGAACAAATTGCAACTGTAGTGCAAAAGGGGCCATATTCAAAAGGCAAGCCACTGAGAATATAGAGCATGAGATCCTCATCATTAATCGGATGAGAGGCAAGGGAGAGCTGATGAGACAGTGTCTTTGCTCGATAAAAATATTTTTGTATGGAGTTTGTACCCTTCTTCAACGATTGCAACTCAAGAATAAGTTGCATGGTGCGAGCCTTAGATTGAGAGGAGAATGTTTTCTTCAGGGCAGTCCATAGGGAGCGCGATGTGTAAAGACCGATAACTTGATTGTGAATCTCGTCGGAGAGAGACGAGAGTAGCCAGCTAAGCAGGAACTGATCTTGGCGCTGTCAAGAGATGGAATCTGAATTGACAGACGAGTCTTCGGTGTTGGATACTGAAGCAATATCTTTGGCTGGGCAAGGGAAATTCCCATCGATAAAACCCATAAGGTT
This sequence comes from Liriodendron chinense, assembly GCA_003013855.2. Classification (NCBI taxonomy): domain Eukaryota; kingdom Viridiplantae; phylum Streptophyta; class Magnoliopsida; order Magnoliales; family Magnoliaceae; genus Liriodendron; species Liriodendron chinense. Next base: position 142,858 of record PVNU02001793.1, on the reverse strand, counting down.
TTGGTCTGGAATAAGAGACATGATTTGATTGTGCCATAAGGCATAGTTATCCGACGTGAGCTTGATCATGATAAAATGGTTGAATGTTGTTGGGTTTATTGGATTGGATGGAGATCCGGCAACTGCAGGGTAGCTGACGTTGGATGATGAAGAAGACTCAGTAGTCATAATTGATTAGGATTGAGAAGATTGTACACCACAATATGGTGTATGCTCTAATCGGTGGTACAAGATCTGCCCGTTGAAATTTCTCGATGAAGGGCCTAGATTGAACGCTGCTCTGACACCATAAAAGAGCATGAAATGGAGTTGAATCCGTGTGCTCTCTTACAACTTGAGATGCACTGGTTGTGTATATTTATGAGTTGGTACATGTGAATTAAGGAATATTTACATGTAAGATAAGTATAGGTGTGTAATTGTAATTACAATCAATAGATAGCTATGATGGATTGGTGATTGACAGGAAAAGGAGGACTTAACCAAGCCTGTCCTTATCTCTAACATATCTTAACAAGGGATGAGAGCGCTCATGTTGGAACTAGAAAAATGGATCGCAATGGACATTTTCCTGAGATGTGGTGTTTTTTGTTGTTCTGGGGTTCGGAATAATAGAAACATTCATAGACAATCACAAGCATTCACAAAAGTACACAAGAGAAGAGATATCGCAAGGCGAATTTTATTCCAGAAATCCTAAGATCTTGTACATTCCAGGCCGTGATCTGGCACGAGCCCTTAATTATATCGAATGATCGATGACCCTTGATTAAAAGGCAAAAGACTAGTCAGCGGGGACTATGGTCTCAGAGTTCATGGTCGTGGAGACCTGTGTTTGTGTGGTCGTAGAGACCTGTATTTGTATGGTCACGGAGACTTGTGTTTGTTGTGTTTTGTTACGGACTGATCCATCTTTGTACGAGTCAGATGTCTATGTCCCATGTTTTGACCGGAGATCCGGGCTGAGACTGTCAGGATTTTTAACTGAGGGGTGCGACTCTAGGCCCACGCCCGTTGCTGGAACGGGTGACCTCGGGAAGACCGATCTGCAGTTGTATGTACCTGAGCAGCTTAACCAGCGGATGCCGTTTGGATGGGTAGGGCATCGACTGTTCTTGAAGTGTCAGTCTTTAACAAATAGTGTGTGATAGTTTAGAACTCTCCTGGTATGGTTTATCGTGTTAACCATAGTCCCCTTTGCTTAGTTCGGACCTGAATCCGGGTCATATTATGATAGTACATGTGATGATGATACATCAGTACGGTTCTGGGCACTAGCGGCTTCTTTTCGGGAGAATTGCTCCACTCGTCTCGTCGGATTGGATCGGACTCCGAAGGCTTGCGTTCTGCTCATTGGGTGGCCTGGATGAGTTATTTGACTGCTCCGTTGTGTCCGGAACGCTCAAAATATCCAAAATAGGCCCAAACGGGGCTTGAAAACGTTATAAAATGAAGATTTAAAGGTGCTGAAATGGACGTTTGGAGTGCTGATTTTTATGATCCGCTGGCCTGATTTTACTAATGCGCTGGAGCCAGTGCGTCCAAAAATAATTGTTAAAAATGTTCTATTTTCATGATCCGCTGTGGGTATTTTAGTGACGCGCTGGGACCAGTGCGTCCTAAAATAACTTTGTTTTGGAATGTGTATTTTTCTGATTTGCTGGGGTATTTTAGTGACGCGCCGGGACCAGTGCGTCATTAAAATGTTTAGCTTTGGAATATTGATTTATTTGATCCGCCGGCCCATTTTGCGATGCGTTGGAGCATTTTCGTGATGCGCTGGGGCCAGTGCGTCGATAAAAGTAAGCTTGTTCAACGTATTTCGTGATGCGCTACTTCACTTTTATATTTTTAGGTTCTCCACCAGACCTGCTGCGGTTCGAAAGTGAGATTTCTGGTGATCGGCGAAGGGTTTCCGGTGGTCGGAAAAAGGGATTCCGGCGAGGGATTCTGGCGAGCTAAAAAACCTAAAGCTCTCTCCTTCTCTCGATTCTTCTCTCGATCGTTCTTTCTATCATTTTCTCTATCGTTTTTTCAAATTGGGGGGGGGGGGGGGGGGGGGGGGGGGTGGTTTATAGCCGAAGTCGGCCAGTAGGAGACCGTCACGTGTAGTGCGTCGAGAAGATGGGTTGGCGCGTCGGGAACTGCTCATAAGTCGGGAACTGCTCGCGAGACAAGCTGCTTGCATATTAAGATGTGACGCCTTCTAACGGCTACGAGAAGGACTGCTTGCAGGATCAGGACGTCGTGATGATATACGATCACCGCTATTTTGACTATAACACTGAATTTCATGATGTGCTGGACAATGAATTGGACGCGCTGACCTACTTGTGTTTTGCAAAATTGGGTTTTACGAAATGGAGGGCTTGCGAGGCCCGCTTTGCAATGGAAGTCGATGCACTAGCCCTATTTCTTCATGGTTGAGGTAACTCTCCCAAATTTGTAGGGTTCTGATTATGATGACCGGTGGGGTCCACCACTGCTTCAATTTTTTATTTTTGGTCTGTTGTAGACAAATTCGGCTTTAAAGAGAAGTGAGGAATCGCGGTCGCATCTCCAAAATGCGACCAGCTTGGCTCGTGCTCGACGAAAGGGGTCGCATCTCCAAAATGCGACCACTCCGGCTCGTGCTCGACGAAAGGGGTCGCATATCAAAAATGCGACCAGCCCGGCTAGTGCTCGACGAAAGGGGTCGCATCTCCAAAATGCGACCACCCCGGCTCGCGCTCGACGAAAGGGGTTGCGTATAAAAAATGCGACCACCCCAGCTCGTTTCTTTGTCGAAGGGGGTCGCACCTAGAATGCGAGCACTCTTGATATAAACAGCTCCCGACATATGAGCGGTCGTGGTTTCTGGTCTCGGGCATGGATTGCCCTCATCTCAGGCGAACGTCTGGAGGACCCTGTTACAAAATTCGCCGCGATTTTCGCCGCGATTTCCGATGCACTCATAATCATTGTTTCGAAGACCTTGACTTTTGGGACCCCAACAGCTCAGATCTTACAAGCGAACATGAAGTTTGATCTACATTGGATTTTAACTGAGAACAATTTTAAACCTCAAAAGTTCGTAGAAAGATTATTGCTAACTACCAGAAGTAAGATGCAAAAATTGTCTGATATTCTTCAGGCTTGTATGGACCGAACTACGCTAGAAAAGTGCAATCTGTAAATCCAGCATAATGTGCGAAACGTTTTTGTTTCTATCATTCCATCTTAGTTCCCAGTTCTTGCACCGGTTCTTCTGGTGATAAAAGAGAATTGGGTTTGGCTCCAGTTGATGGAGCCAGGTTGCAGGTCAGGTGGGGTTTGGTTTGATTAGTTGGTCAGGTAAGCTGGAGTTGCCTCAACTTGAGAACCTCAGCTTGAGCTAACCCAACCGTCAGACCATGTCTCACAGAAGGTGGTCCTGTCCTCCCTTCAAACAGTGCATATGGCCTGGAAGAACCCCCAAGTCCCCCAGTTGGTGGTCAGGATTGCTATTGCCTTTTCTGTTACAACTGATGGTTGGTGGGACCCACGAGCTGATTGTTTTATTGCCAAGGGGAGCAGTGGATTGGCCCCCCGGAGAGTCTGTTGGTCCCACTTCGGGTCATCAGAGTCGTGCCTTCCATCCGGTGGGACTATTTTTTCCCACATTTTTTTTTTTATAACCAAGCTTTCGTGAATCTCTTTAAAAATACCAAACAATTTCAACTATTTCTCTTTCACCACAGTGCATATGGCATGTTTTCAGGGTGACCAGAACTGTTAAGGGCCAGTTTGGATTGGTGGGAAACTAAGGTGAAAGGTAAGGGCGCGAATTAGGTGTTACCCCGGGAACAGCTTAGTGGGTGTTACCCCTACCGTATGGCCCACATGGATGATATTTTGTATATCCACTCCGTCCATCTTTTTCTATATCCCATTTTGGGAATATGTTCAAAAAATTATGCAGATCTAAATTTCAAGTGGACCATACCACTAGGAGCAGTCTGATTGAGTGCCATACCATTAAAAATTCCAAAGAGCCCATCGTAAGGTTTTGGAAATTTTTATTTTCAATCCAAGCTCTTTATAATTTAAATAAGGTCTTGATGAAGTGAAACTACAAATATCAGAATGATAAAAAACTTTTGTGGACCACAAAACCTTTTTAATGATTATTCAGCACTATTTCTAGTATTATGGTCCACTTAAGATTTGGATCATCTTCGAGCTTTGGATCACATCCTAAAATCATGTGTAAAAACATATAGACGGAGTGGATATATGTAAAATACATCAATATGGGCCCCACACGGTTAGGGTAACACCCACTAAGATGTTCCCGGGGTAACACCTAATTCGCGCCCGAAAGTTAAGCTATTGAGTTATACCTGATTGGACATTTTACAATATTGGGAACAATTAAAAGGAAAGTAAAAAAGCACAATCCTTTCCCTTCGTTTCGGTGGGAAATAAAAAGGTAAGACTATTTAAATGCCAAAATTGGAGGGAAAAGAAGTTTCCTTTGCCTTCCCTTAGTTTTCCCCCAACCAAACACTTTCATAAAAAAGCATTTTCAAGGAATTTTTCCTACCCCTAGGACTGATGTCATCTTCCCATTTGCTTATGTCACAATTTTGCTTCCTCTTGCCTTTCCCTAGTCTACTTCCAGTTCAAACATGCCTTTAATGTAACATGACTCCATGTATAATGTTTCACACTTTTTTTTTGTTTTGTTTTAGTACACACGCCCCACTTGTTAGTACACCCAACCCCTGTTAGTCACACTGCAATGTTATCCACCCCCCTTTAGAGTCGATACCAATAACTCAAGTGTTGAAACAAGGTTATCTTCACACCTTATGATCACTTTTTTTTTTCTTTCCGGTTAGTCATGCAACCCACCCACCCAGTCAATCGCGCAACACACCCACCTAGTCAGTTATGCAACGCGCCCACTGGTGCTGTCAGCAACGTGGATATTTCACCACTGATGGGTTTCAAAACCAAGACCCCTTGTTGAAACTCCACAGTCTACCAATGAGGCAAGGCCCTGAACCCCATATAATAAGTACAGCATCTTAGACGCTGCAACAGCAGTCTGAAAATCGACAGTCATAGGCCAAAACTGCACTAATTGGCCTGCTTGCTGTGAATGGGGCTCCATTAATCAGAATGGCTCGTGTGATCTTGGTCATAGTGAGGCTTGTTGCATACTATGGTATGTTGCATAAAGGAGAAAAAGAAAGAGGGCCTTGGCCATGGTCACATATGTTGCGAAAGGGAAGGGCTTGTTTATTTTGCTAATCAAGAGATATTTTGGAAATGTGTTATCATTACGATTATATAGATTTTATATTATCAAACGAACACCAGTTAGTTAAATACGATATATTGGGAGACAGGTAAAGGGATTTATAATCATTGCACTTTTCATGACATTAATGTGAAAATCTTAAATCAGAACTGCAATATAATATATATATATATATATATATATATATATATATATATATATATATATATATATATATGAGGATTTAACATTTAAGTAATCTAAAAATGCCATCATATTACAATTTTAGCATTAGTAAACAAAACACTAGATTTGACCGTTCAAATGCAGACGTGGTCAGGAGACTCAAACAACTTCAAATCATTACACATTTCCTTTACATTACTATTACTAAGGTAAAAAGGTCCTAAAAATCACGGGGGCATCAGCATCTTGTCCCTCAGTTCAGCATCTTGTCCCTCACATTGAACTGTGAGGCTTGAAGAGTCCCACCCCACCGTGCCAAGAAGTTGGAAGTGTGGGCCACAAGGAAAGAAATGAAGGCTGGCCTGTTGGCACGCCAATCAGCCCAAGTATGGCAACTCATGCTACCCTTGATCGAAAGTGGTCCATATTTGAACGCAGGGCACACTAAGCTGTTAATAGCACTTGTGCGAGGGACATGGCTTGATACTCAAACAGTTTATCCGATGGATGCAGGATAACCCTAAAGATCACTAATTCATCAGCTCAAACTTGAGCTCAGAATTATAATTCTACCTTCATTTTATGAGATTCACATGAAGGGCCGTTTGGCAGCCAAGATTTTGGACAGTTGGGAATTGGAGTCGAAAGGCATCCATTAAAATTTTGGATATCAAATCTAACATGAACTGAATATCCTTGACAGGGCCCTCGCAAAATCCAAGAGAAGGTATAAAATTTTAGATTTTCATTCCTCCAACTGTAACAACTCTAATCTAAAATCTACGAATCAAACCTAACATGGATTGAAAACAATGTTCAGGAACTAAACAGTTGGTAGCTCGTAAAAGTAAAAAAAAATCCAGGTTTGAAAATCAAGAACTTATGACTCAAAATCCAAATCCATGATGCCAAACCTTAAACTCTACTTGATGAACAGCTCCAAGTCTTAACAATGATTTGGAAATCAGTTTTGGTAAAACCAACACACATCGGGCTGATACAAGCCAATCTTGGTCTCATTCCTGACGTTATGAATGATACTTAAAAACATTGCTCTTAATTAAGAATCCTTTACTTTCAAATCCAAAAAATACAAGGAAAAAAATTACAGCCTCCATTAGCCCATGTTTTAAATTCTGATCTTCAAAAACCAAGCCAAGCCAAAAAAGAAGAAACCCGAAAAAGAAAACAGAAACAAAGGCATGCAACAACCATCTAAAGGCACATCAGTTATACAATGGCTCACAGGTGGGCCACAGACGCCCTTTCCTCCATTCCAAACTTGAGAAAATCACCAAGGAGATAATCTACACAGCTCCCTATCTAGAACCTTTCAAAGCCGTCCGGTCATGCTTGCCAGCTTCAAATCAAGGTAATTGCCATTGAGGCAATTGGGCCCAGAGTTTAGCAAGATGCATTCAGGGGAACCATTCTCACCAGTAGCTGATACTCGTGTAATAAAATCAAATTAAAAAAAAAAATAAAGGATAAGAACTCAGTTGCTTCATCTACAACGTTTTGGAATCAACATCAACAATGCAACGCCAAATAGAAGAGCAGCCCACCAGCTCGGAGGGAGTGGGCGCTGCCTCGTAAAGATGACAACCTATCAATCAAAAGGATCACGATGAAGCAAACAGAGTCATTTTCAAAAGCAAACATGTTCACTAAAATTTCCTCAGAACAAAATCTTTCAAAAAGCAAATCCCATATGTGCCTCTGTAAGTAAGAACGCTAACAAAAAGCTTTGATGGAATCCTCCTTAAGATAATCGATAAACCAATAAAACCTTGATATCTCCGACCTAGCTGTGCCTAGTAGCGACCAATCCCCCAAACCCAGATGGAACCGTCAGTGTAACCAGTATACAGGGTGCTTCCATCCACACTCCAACTCAGGCTTGTGCAGTACACCACCTGTGAACACAATCAATTAAATGAAGTTAAGATCTTTTCACACACAAAACTGCAACATAGTTTGGAATTATGTGGTCAGCATTGCTTGGGGCCCGTGGTCCATTTATTTGGATTGGCAACAATGTGAATGGTGGATATGTGCTGAAAATCTATCCAATCAGAAAGTCCCAGCACAGTAATTCAGCAGCATGCAATTGGAAAATTGAGGAAACAATAGCCCACATTCAACCCAAAAATAGGCCCAAAATGAAAGGGTTCATGTTCTTCTAATCTTTGGATATTTGTGGGGCAGCCCCCATCCTTGTAAGGGCCATTTGGATCACCGAACCATGGGCCCCATGGTTACCAAATCCTGCACATCCTTGAACTGCATCTTTTGCTGATGAGGAGAACCCTTTAATTCCCTTACGAAAATACACAAATGCAATGTAGTAACGTTAAACAGACCAATGGAAATCAAGACTCTACAGACTCTACAAAGAAGAGAAAAGAAAAGAAAAGAAAAGAAAGAAAAAATAAAAGACTAAAAAGAAGCATTTCTTAAGTGTACTGGTTCATAGAAAAAAGAACGAATGTAAGACAAATGGATTTCTAGCATTGTACAATCAGCACAAAGTCCTCCTCAACCCTACAGTTTGTATAAATACTCCCAAATCTAGTTAAAATTTATTCTATTTGTCAAAGGGTTCACATATGCCCCTCAGATAATGAATTTAAGGCTCCCAAAAGGTTTCCGTGTAAAGCTGCAGAGCTAGACAATTTCAATCAAAAGATGCACCCAAGTACACAAGTTTTTGCCAATCAAAGATTTAGATCCAACCAATGGTGCTGATTTAAATCTGATAAATCCAAGCATCCAGATCAAAGGTATGGACCATCTGACCATCCAAATTGTAGGTTTGGACCTCATCAAGGTCCTAATTGTGGCTTGGACTGAGTATCTAGGATCTGACTCATGATCTGATGCCAGATTTGAAGAAAAATCAACAAAGTAGACTGGAGATAGGATCAATAGAATAATTTCACAAGTCCGGTAGAAACTGATGTCCATATAATCTTTCAAAAAAAGAAAAAGAAAAAAAGACTGATGTCTATATACAATCATACAGCAGTCATAGCCATATAGTTGTGTTAAATAATGAGCCTTATGGCATTCCCACACCATACAACTTCATTAAAGTTCCAACTGGCTGTCACACGGAATATAGTTGGATTTGAAATCTTCTGGTGCTACTTGTAGTCAGGGTATTCTTTGGATCATTTCTTCCTTTAAGAAGAGAAGGATTTCATTAAAAAGAGAAACAAAGAAAACAATAATACCAGCCGGCGGTGGAAGGTGACCCTAACGTCACTCAAGAGCATCCCAAACAGAACGAAAATAGCAGGCAGTGGAAGGTGACCATATCATCACTCCAGAGCACCCAAAACAGAACCAAAGCAAGACCATGGAAACAGCAAGGCCACAACTCTGGGCCAGGGTACCTAAATACAACTTCCCGCACCCTTCCTAAGGATTCAAAGGAGATCTCTGGAAATTCGGGGGACAAGAACCCCCCCTAAAATCAGCAAGACAATACAGAGATTGATGAGGACTTGTAGCCAAATATTCTAGCACTCCTCTTCCTCCAAACGCCACACATGACGGCATATGTGAACATTGCCCCTCTCGCTAGATAACAAAAAAAACAAAAACGATCCCTAATGACTCTCGCAGCCTGACAGTGGAAGAATAGGTGGTCTGCCTATTCCTCATTATCCCTACACATACATAACACACCCATTGGCAAATGCCATATTCCTCTTTTTAAAGTTGTCAACCGTTTAGATTTCGAGATTGAGGAGTTTACTCGCCGGCAGGATTTTCACCCATCCCCACTCTTGGGCAACTTGCTTCAGTGGTCACTGGCGGGGTCAGGGTTTGTCTCTGTTCGATCGCTCTATAGATCTCTCTCTCTGCTTCTTCATCTTTCTTCTCCTGCTACCATACTGGATCTTTATGGTTTTATGGAGTTCCTCCAAAGGTGGCTTGTGGGCCAGAAGGTGTTCTAACAGTAGATAATCTGAAAAAAGAGGAATGCCTATCCCCAATGTGTGCCTGCTTTGCCTTGGAGCTGGAAAATCAGTAGACCATCTTTTTATTCATTGTCCCTTCTCCTCGGACATTTGGAGTGTCCTCCGACTTGGTGGAATTTTGTGGGTAATGCCCAAAGTCAGTAGATGATCTCTTCTATGGATGGCATGCGGACTCGGGAGGTGCAGTTGGAAAGAGGAAGTGGAGAATTCTTCTCTTGACAATTCTATGGGCTGTGGGCTGAAAGGAACAATCGTTGCTTTAGGAATATTAGCATCTCTTCGGCTGGGATGTTCTCTAGAGTTTTAGTTCTTTTCAGGGACTGGGCTCCTTGGGCTTTTTTTTTTGGTTCTTTGCTGTCGTGGGGCAGCCTGCTGTATTTTTTTCTTTCCCTGTTGTCTTTTTTAGTTTTTTCTTGTTTTGTCCTTTGTTGTTCTTGTGCAGCTTAATAAAATCCTCGTCTTCAAAAAAAAAAAAGTTAAGATCTTGGTGGTGATGGCAATCCACACAAGCTTGGACACTGGGAGGAATGGGAGCTCTCTAAATTTGAGCACGCATTATACCACATAGCTTAGATAATAACAATTTGGAAGAAAATCCACTGTTAATCCTAAGAAGTCAAATGAGGTCAACCCGGAATCACATTGCTTGGAAAATAACATACCCGGAATCACATACCCACTTGCAACACTACTCATCTCCTTCCAAGACGTCAGCGAAACAGTTCACCTCACCACTTGTCGCGGCCCACAACCACAATCAAGCCCAACACTGCAAGAGTCCTATAAGTATCTCAATTTATTCCTAAAAGCGTTATATAGTACAAGTGCATTGTCCTCAAATTAGAGATGGGATATCTTCGTGTCCAATATACCAGCCCCAAATCCTCTCACCAATCCAGGATATTCCATCTTCACTTTAATGCATCTCAATTTATTCCTAAAAGCCTTACATAGAATAAAGGTTTTATCTGTGAATTAGAGATGGGATGTCTTCATGTCCAATATACCATCCCCAAATCCTCTCACCAATCCAAGATCATGCACGTTGGTCATAAGTAAATTCAATCCTTCAACCACAACTGTAAATAATAACAACACCTTTCATGTCCAATGTACAAACCCAAACCCCCTCGCCAATCAAAGATCAGGCGCCTTGGTCATAAGTACACTAAATCCTTAAACCACAGTTGTAAATAATCACAACGATAACAAAGACCTCTCCAACCAGTAAAACCACAGGGGAGCCATTTATTAAAATGGAGAATGAGTTCATATTGATGCATTCTCTAATCCAGGGCACTCATCTTCTACCAAGCCCATACTATGGAGAAAAGCAAAAAATCCCAATCAACATGGTCATACACCTTTGCCATGTCCACCTTGCACAACACCTTCTCCTTACTCCTAATTCCAAAATCAATGGCTTCATTAGCCACTAGAATGCCATCTAAAATTTGTTCTTTGTTCACAAGTGTACCTTGAAAAGGATAAATAATTGAAAAGGAACTCACTCAACTTCTTGGATAGTGGCCTGGAAAGAATCCAATCAAGCTTAGAGTTCTATAATCATTTAATATTTGAAAGGTCTTTAATCCTGGGAATGGAATAAATAAATATAGCATCAACACCCTTGGGATAGATCTGTTATGAAATTCCTTCATGAAGTTCTCTTTTATGATCTACCAACGTTCTTGAAAGAACCATTTGACCCAAGGTGTTATATCTACCCACATCCAATCCACCTGACTTAATAAAATCTCACTTGGCCCATGAATGGATTTTTTTTGAAAGGCAATGAAGATTTTATTAAAAGAAAAGAAAGAGCAAAACCATGGATGAGATATCTATGCTGTACTACAACAAAAAAGACCAACACAAAGAAGAAAGGGGACACTCAGCAAGAGCTTTATACTTGAGGCCCAACTTATTATATCCAATTTTTCCCTTCTAAAGACCTACGCCAGCCCAATCCAATTATGGAAACACTGATTATTCCTTTCATCCCATAAAGCCCAAATACCTGCCAGAAGATATGGCCACCAAATCACCCTCTCTTTCAACCTGCCAGGCTAGGAAGAGGCTTTCAATGGTTCCCAGCATCACCAACCATACTTCGAGAGTCATTGCCACCCCTATCTTGTACCCAGACCAATCACAGGCCCACTGGCCCCATAAACCCTGAATCCCAACAGTACTATTCACCCTAAGTCATAGACCATCTCCGCATTCAATCAAAGCTACTATGTAACCATACTTCAAAGCCCTAAAAATCCCAGTTCCCCTCAGAGTTATTCCAATACCAAATTTAAACTAGATACAGCCTGTAGCCACAACTGCACCCCATCTCTAACTCTAAAGCACCTGTAAACCATAAACATAAGTTACAAAACACTGTTAGTCAAACCAAATGTGCAAGCCTGGCTAATTCATCAAGCTGTCATCATGATCTATTGAATGCCATATGCCCTGCATTATACTTTTATCAACATGGCTGCTGCTAATGTCAACAAGATCAGATTTCTCTACTGAAGTCCTATGGAAAAAATTCCTAAAATCATGAAAAAAATGTAATTGGGCCAATTCAACCAGCACATCAAGCTTTAGTCTAACAATTGAAGGTGCCAAAGGTGCGCACCCCTTGACCGCATTCAGTGTGCCTGTGTTGGTTATATTGCTGAAGCACTTGGCTGGGGTTTGTCCCACTTACCTGACATCCAGTAACCACTTGCAACTAGAATCACTATTTACCACTCTTAGGGCTAATGAGTATATTTTGCCATGAGCTCAAAGCATGCATATTTTTCCCTTTAGCACATTTGAATATAATTATAATAAAATGGCACAGCATTTAAAACATACTCAAATACAAATTAGAACCAAAAGCATCATTGCAATTCCAAAATAGTATATGCAACCAGTAATGCAACTAGATCAAGGAATAACCTAATTGCAATGAAGTTCAGCAACAAGCTCAACAGTCCTCTAGTCTTATACTAAAGGACCCGCCAAAAACAAATTGCCGTACAGAATCAAGAGAACTTCCCAAAGAAATTATCATTCAACTATCAAGAATATGTTGCATTTGGACTCACCAACGAAAATCCAGAATAGTCAATTGTTCATCAAAACCCAACAGCCAGAATCACTAACATACCATCTTAATGAAATCAGAATAAAAAACCTAAAATGCATCACCTTAGCAAAGCCCAACACCCCAAATCAAGAAGGCGACACATTTCCAAAGCCAATAATTCCAAAACCTAACCAAACCAAGTAAAAGAAAAAGAAAAAATACCTGATTCTTCCCAGCTGTCACGTCCGGTTTTAGATCCTGGACGATGCTCTTGGTCTCCAGATCCCAGATCTTCACACTCTCCTGCGTGGCAGCGCACAACCAATACCGATTCGGGCTGAAACACAGTGAATTGATGATACCGCCCGCATCCAACGAATACAGCCTCTTCCCCTCTGCCAGATCCCACAGCAGTGTTACCCCATCCTTCCCACCGCTCGCACACAGCGACCCGTCTGGCGAGACCGCGACCGTGTTCACATACCCGCCATGGCCAGCGAGCGTGCACCTCAGCTTGCAGTTGGTGAGATTCCAGACCTTGACAGTCCGGTCCCACGACCCGGACACGATGGTGGGTTGGAAGGTGTTGGGACTGAAGCGAACGCAGCTGACCCAGTTGGTGTGGCTGTCGCCGTCCTGGATGGTGTATTTGCACTCACCGAGAGTGTTCCAGAGCTTGATAGTCTTGTCACGGGAGGCGGAGACGATCTGGCGGTTATCGATCGAGAAGGCGACGGAGAGAACGTCCTTGGTGTGGCCGACGAAGCGGCGGGTAGTGACGCCGGTGTTGAGATCCCAGAGCCGGAGCTCAGAGTCCCAAGAGCCGGAGAGAGCGAACTGGCCGTCGGATGAGAGGACAACGTCCTGGACGAAATGAGAGTGGCCGGTGAGGCGACGGCGGGGGACGCCGTAGGTGGGGTCCTCCTTCGTGAGGTGCCAGACAAGGACCGATTTGTCGCGGGAGGATGAGACGATCATGTCGGAGTTGTCGATCGGCGTAGCGATGGCCGTGACCATGTCGCTGTGGCCCTTCATCGAGCCGCGGAGGACTAGGGTTTCAGCCATTGTTGGGGGATTGGACGGTTGAGATGATGCTGAAGAAGTAGGAATTCGATCTGGTTATACCTCTCTCTCGCTCTGAAGAAGAGTCGGAAGGGAAGAACGGAGGAGGCCGAGTGCGGGAAGGATAGGGATTTATATGTCTAGGGTTTTGAGGACTGGCTGGGTATTTCGCTTCTTGTTTGGGAGTAAAAAGTCTGGTTCTTCTACAACCATTGTAGAATAAGCTTACATGTGTGGGTCCAAGGGACGTAGGCCCACATCCACTCCGTCCATAAGGTGGGCCCCATCAATTTCATCGATTGTAAGAAAAATCACACTGATCCAGATGCAGTGGGTCACACTACAGAAATAGTTGAAATGGGCACCATTAAAACTTTGAGATTATGTGGGGCCACCGTGTTTTTTATATGCCATCCACTCCATTCATAAGATGAGATTTGTTGGGATGATATACAATGGAAAACAATCTAGCCATTCAAACCTCAGGTGGATGCACCGGGTGATTTTAGTGGCTTTGGGCATGATTTGACTTCACCTTGTAGCTCGCATGAGCTTGGTTCTGCCTCAATTGTGGCTTTTGGGGTGAACATGAATGGGCCCACAAGATGGAGGAAATCAAAATAGGTCCAATCATCATCTTGATCTCATTTATATTATTGTGATTCTGAAGTAAACACTTTGAGTTGATGACTTGGACCATTTGAATTGTAGCTTGTAAGCAATGGACGGTTGTAACAAAATGGCCCCATTCAAAGGGTTAGGATCACCTAATTGGAATGATTATAGCTTGGTCCTGATCATGTGAACGAATCAATGGTTCAAATAAGTGATGGGTCACCTTGTGTGCCATTTAAAAGGTTTAAAAATGTCTTATAAGTAAGACACAGGCTTGCTACCCTGCCAACCTTAAGTAATATATCAAAACCTTGTGAACGACACATGGGATGCCCAATCATTAAGTCGGATCGTTTATTCATAGCATTACTTTGGAATCACAGCCATTCAAGGTGATATCTATCGAGCAGATGTTTTGAGATGATGATTTGGCCTGTTTTTTCTCAACCAAATATGGGTTGAATTTTTCATGTCATTGATCAGATATTTAAGGCTATCCAATTGCATGATTTTTGTAACATAGCGTGCTCTTAGTGTATGAATGAATGGACAATTCAAATCAATAATAGGTTATAATAGGTGTCATTTAAAAGCTTTGGAAATATTGCTATCCTTCTCATGAAGGTTGAAATGTTAGCAAATGTTAGCAAACATTTGCACCATGTCATAGCACAAATGAGTTACGTAGAGCCTGCCATAAAATCATCCATGCTGACCATTTTGCAGTATGTGCCTTGTTTAGTTATGGCCTAAAAATCAGGTCAATCAATGACTCATGTGAGCCACACCAGTAGAAATAGTTGAGAGGGGATGCCACCCTTATGTAGAGGACACACCATGTTGGGTATTGTCATCCAATCCATTAAATATGAAACTTCTGCCCTAGATGATGGAAATTCAGAAAATCAGGCAACTTTGAAACATGGGTGGGCCTAGCACAATTAATGGTGGACATCCCCCCCTACTTGTACTTGGGTGGGCCCTAGCCCAATTAATGGTGGACTTCTCCCTCCTAATTATTGTTCTTGCTTGTGTAGCCCACCCGAGTTATGAATTAGCTACTTTGTGGGCCCGTTAACAAAAGAGGCATGGTGTGTAAGATGGTCCAGTTGGATACCATCAACATACCACGGTGAGCCCTATAAAACTCGTTTGTACTATAATTATAGTGCAAATGTTTTCACTAGATAAAACATTACCGAATCCCTTAAGCAGCACATGGCAATTTAAACTTCTAATTTGGGTGTTTTGTTTTGTTTTTTTTACGGTTAGTACATACACCCTACTCTTGGAACACCCATCCACACGGTTAGTCGCACCACACTTTTAGCCACCCCTACTTTGGAATCAATACCACAACCTCAAGTGTTGAAATGAGTTTGTCTTCACTCAATCTCCCATTTGAGCTCCAGATCTGAGTGTTACATCTCATTCATTGATGCAACTATGAGTAACCCACGGTGTAAGAGTCAAGCTGATGATGACCCTAATCCTTGAAATTAGGCCAATTTGTTACAATCATCCGTTGCTTAAGGCCCACACATCACATGGTTAGGATCATTAGATCAATGTGTTAATTTAGAATTTTAAGAAGTACAAAGTGAGATTTACCAAAATGATGATTGTGCCTATTTTGTTTCTTTGGTTCATCTTCATTGTCAATTTTCATGTCATTGATTGCAAGGTTATATTACACTATTGGCATGATTTTTGCACAATGGCTTGCTTTTACTTATATGAATGAATGAATAGTTTGGGTTGACATTAGGTCCCCTCATGTGGTATTTAAAAAGTTTGTAGACACTACTAATGGTCTAATGAAGGTGGGAATGTTAGCAAAACCCTATTTCACACGGGCTTACTCTAATGGTAAGGGAACAAACGGAGAGAAGGGTCGCTCGGGTTGTTGGCATTTAGCTATCGGGTATCACAATGCCTGGTTATTGTAATTGTTAGCAATTGTAATTTCTTTGTTTGGATAATCTTCATAGGCATTTTCGATTCCAATAAACTATAATGCCTATGTTTAGCTGGTTTATAAATTGTGAATCACTTGTGGTATGTTGTTTACTTGTTCACTAAGTGCCCAAAATAAATTCTAACTAATTAATATGGAAAAGGTTTTAATTATCAATGGAGTACCTTCCCTTAGATTATTAACAAATGTAAGGTTAGCTTGCAATGGAAGGTTGACAACTTGGGTAGGCCCCACCGTAATGTTTATGCGAAATCCAACCCAAGCACTTGGTGTGTTACCCTGTGTTAAGCTCACGGTAAAAAAATCAGCCCTATCCAAATTCAGGTGGACTACATGCATGAAGAGAGCATACAGGGCAAGTCTTATCCTCCACATTGTTTTCCTCAATGTTACCCCACCTGAATCATAGATAGAATTGATTTTTGGTCCTTACGCCTAAATTTTGGTTTGGAATCTAATGGTTAGATTAGATTTCATACAATCATCATGGTGGGCCCTTTAAAAATGGATGGACATCTCTTTTCCAACTATTTCCTTTTATTGTGGCCCACCTCAATCAAATATAAGCCTAATTTTTTTTTTGTCCTTGTGCCTAATCTAAGATTGCACATCTAATGATCGAAATGGATCTTTGCATATACATGAAGGTGGGCTTTGCCAGAAATCAAGCATGGACATCTCATAATTTTTTATTTTTAAAATATTAGTAGAAATTTAGGAATAGTTTTGGGAGATGGTTGCCCACCATTAATTTTTTAAGGGGCTATCATAATCTATATGTGAAATCCACCATAACCATTAGATGTGTGATCTTACGATAGGCCTATGACAAAAAAAATTAAGCGGACATATGATTTAGGTGGGCCACACCAAAGAAAACAACTGGGATAGACATGTCTACCCTTGATTTTTATAGGGCCCAACGTGATGTTTATATAAAATCTACTCTAACCATTAGATGCCACACCAAAATTTCGGCATTAGGCTTAAAAATTATACCCATCTATCATTTAGGTGGGCCACGAAAACAATTTGGAGGGCAAGCGTTGCCCTCTATATAGTTTTCAATCATGTGGTCTACCTAAATCATGAATAGGGCTGTCATTGGACCGGGTTGGCCCGACAGGCTATCGGGCTTAGCCCGCCTTGGGCCGGGCTTGGACTAGAGTATCAGGTCCACGGGTTGGGTTTGGGCCTAAAGTATAAGCTTGTTTATCAAACAGGCCAAACTTGGACTAGCTATTCAAAAGCCTGACAACTCGGCTGGCCCCGAATATATGTTTTAATTTAAAATTTAAATTAAAATATCTACCCTCCTTTGAAAATTTAATTTGTATATAAATTTTTTCTAAAAATTCATCTCCTAAACTTTTTAAATTTTTTTTTAATAGTGTGTTGATGATTTTTTACCTAAAGGATAATTTCTCTTTATGTAAAAGGCCGGGCTTGGGCTAAGGCCAGGTTTGGGCTGAACCCTGCATTTGTACCTTGGGACAAGCTTGGGCTAGACTATTGTGGCCCGTCAAGGGTCCGGGCTGGGTTTGGGCATATGTGGAGAGAGGCGGGCCAAGCTTGGATAGAGCTTGGCCTGGCCCTAATCCGGCCCATTAACACCCCTAATCATGAATAGTGATTAGTTTCGGGCCTGTGCCTAACATGCGGTGACGCAGGTGGTGGTTGGGGTGGATTTCACATAAACATCATGGTGGGACCCACGTAGCTGTTGATCCCTTGCTAGCTAAGGCCCACCACCAACATTGGTTACAAAATCTAAGCCAAAGGTAGTTCAATGATAATTACATTAGTTAATGGGGGTAGCTTGTTAGAAACCTTATTGAAAAAGGTGTTGAGGGTAGATTCCAAATAATGAGGTAGTATGTTGTCAAACTCCTTTGGGTGAAGGGGTGAGCACCCTTCATTGCTTTGCTCCCACAAATGCGAGTTCTATTCCCCTCATGCTTTTATGGGATGGACGTGCTTTGCGGGGGGCAATACACATAGCACTTGTGTCGCTCATGAATGATACGTGGACCGTATCTACTCATCCACCAATTTAAACCTTGGATGGTGTTGATTCATCCATTGTACACAAGTATATTTGTCTGGAAATCTAGGCCGTCCAAATTATTGGCCCAACCATGGATAGAGCATGGCCCAGATGCCACGTGGAGAGGATGATGTAATAGAACTGCTCGATTGGTGTAATTTTTTAGACATATTCCATTCATGTGTTTGCCACATGATTTAGATGGTCCCGATCGACATAAAGGATTGCGACATGTAAAGACGGTGAGTTGTTGCCATATTGAAAATGGTAATGGATTTTTCGGACCCATATTGAATCTG
Organism: Liriodendron chinense; assembly: GCA_003013855.2. Taxonomy (NCBI): domain Eukaryota; kingdom Viridiplantae; phylum Streptophyta; class Magnoliopsida; order Magnoliales; family Magnoliaceae; genus Liriodendron; species Liriodendron chinense. The sequence continues at coordinate 124,343 of PVNU02001793.1, read as the reverse complement.
AATTTCTGGCCCTTTGTTTTTACGGTCCAATTTTCAATGGTCCACAGAATAAGCTTGCTAAACAACCTAAGTGGGGCTCTCTTAATAGTTTTTGCCATATTGAAAATAGTAATTTTGTTGATTGTATGGTTCAGATCATCTGATCACGTGATTTCAACACTTGGCAGCCCTAATTACACGGGTGGGCATGTGTTTACTAATACACAAGGTTCAACTGGTAATCCATAATGGAAGGCAACTCTATTAATTGATCCTGGCCATCTAATAATTGGACTGCCAAATATCCCACCGCTCACATCCAATAAGAAAATGTGCACCAATCTCATGGTTGGGCTGCTTGATCAGGGATGTTTTTGTTCTCTTGGTCATCTACACTAGACTACTGTACGGATGGTCTGGATTGCTAAAGGGTGGGCCTGACTTGTAAAAATTCAGGCAGTAACGAAAACATGTTAGGATGGACCAGGGCTGCGACTTGGGTCGGGCAACCTGAACCTGATTGGCCTAATCGGAACTTTCAAGTTGTTTGGGATGGATGGAGGATGGGTTGGGCTTGGGCTGAAAAATCTTGAACCCCACCATGTTGGGTTGGGTTTGTGTCAAGCCTTTGGGCAACTCGCCCTCAGATGGAATACGACCGAATCCGACCCGACCCACTTGAGTTGCACTCTAGCATGGTTCTGTGACTTCTGTCAATGTCCTGGGCTCATGCCAGGATTAGGTCTGTCCAACCCCAGCCTGCTGAGTAAAACCCAGGCCTGAGCACAGATGGACCTGTGAAGAGCCGAAAGTACATTCTTAGGCCTGGCCCAAAATGATGATACATGCCTTAAGCTCCAGCTGGGCCACCACTTTTCTGCATGATCCTGGTTGTTCATTAACTGTTCCCCAGCCTAGTGGGGCTGGGTCAGGCTGGGCTTAGATTGGGCCAAGGAGTTCTTTAAGATAGCACAAGCTCGACACAATTAACAAAGGTGGTTAATGGTTAGGCCTGGGCCATGGCCCATGGGTCTAATAATTCATACCAAGCCCTACCGGATGGGCTGGCCTGCCAATTCACAGCCCTCCTCACTGGACGGAGATTGCTTGCAATCGCTGAGCGGTTCACAATGATGTTTGTGAAAAATCTACTCCGTCCATCCATTTTGCCAGCTCATATTAGGACATGAGCCCAAGGCAGATCCAAAGCTCAAGTAGGTCACACAACAGAAAAAAAGTGGGGAGGAAAATGCCTGCCATTGAAATCTTGCCTGGGTCCACCGTGATGTTTATATGCCATCTGAGCCGTTCATAAGGTCATTTGCAACTGGGATTAGCTGAAAACAAAAGAAATTAGCCTGATTAAAAAAATTCTGTGTCCCTCTGAATCTTTCAACAGCAGGCGTTTAATCCCCACTGTTTCCTGTCGTGTGGCCCACTTAAGCTTTGGAACTGCGTCATTGTTTGGCTCATGTTGGGGCGGATTTCTCACAAACATCACAGTGGCCCCAACCTAGCCCAGGAACTTCCTGGGGCGGGTTGCAGGCAATCTGCTTCCCTACTCACTTGGGATGGGCGATGATCCAGAAAATCTGAGCCGTCTAAGGTTAACTTCTAATCAAAACTTGGTAAGCGATCAAAAGTTGGTGAGCATCCATGACCGTCCAAGCAACAGATGAATGAACAGGTCGGACTGCATGATCAACGTGTTGCATGTCCAATATTTGTGGACAAGCCATGCATTAGACCGGGCCTGGATCTATTAGCCTGGCTGGCAGGCTAGGTCCAACATGCATGCGTGATTGATTTTTGAGCTGGGCATAACTTGATTCCCGACCCAACTTCATATGTACATGTCTTATGTTTTACAAATATGCTAATTTGTACCGTTGATTTCAATTCCTCCCAAGTGTCTATTTTGTGTGCACGTGTAGTTAGTTGACTTGATCAATGTAGTTAGGAACATATAAGTGGGAAATTGGGATTTTATCAATTTTCGGTCTTTCGCTGCTGCTAGACCCATATAGGGCTCAGGTTGGGCTAAGGCGGTGGTTCTAAAGTGTTGGGCTGTGACTATCCTGGGCCAGCGCAAACTCAGCCATTGCTACTGTTGCTTGTTATTTTTGGCCATGTGTGTGAGATGTGGGCCGGTGTGTTGAAATCGAATGTACAACTCGATTCAAACCAAACAATGATGACCCCAAGCATCAAAATAGGCAAATATGCTATGATTGGTCGTATATGACCGAGATTTATGAAGATCAGTCGCTTATTCAGCTACTTGCATAGTTGCTTAATAATAACGATCAGACGATACTTGGAGGGTGAGGTTGATCCTCCAAAAATGGTTCATACCTTTACCTTCCAAACGAAATGACTTTCTAATTTGTGTGATTGCGATCAATGGTAAACAATGCATAATCCATTCAACGGCCCAATTAAAATAAAATGATAAACAGGTAACCTTTGGTAGATGGTGGAGATTGCTCGATGAAGGATAGTAATTGTCATTGGTGTAGCCGTAGGCGTAAATGACTTGGCGTGGCTTTAGGCGTAATCGAAGTTAGCGAATGGAGGTGGATGGTAGGATGTGACCTATGACGTATGGTGGAGATCGCACAGTGGAGGATGAAGATTGTCGTCGGTATAGCCATAGGCGTAGATGACTTAGCGTGGCCGTAGGCGTAACCGAAGTTAGTGGATGGAGATGGATGGTTAAGTCAGATCATCCTTTAAATCTAGCACTTGGTATGGATAGAAGAGAATTACAACTAATGGCTATGTTAAAAAGAGATAAATGTCCATGGAGGACGCTAAATTATCGTACACTAAGATGAAATGATTTGTTGCTAAAAATAATAAATGTTCATGGAGGATGCTACACTATAATACACTAAGATAAATGTCCCGGAGGATGGATAAGATAAAAGAATTTGTTAGGTTTTGTGTTGATTTATAAGAGATGTCTTAATTTCATTGATCGATCTTCCTCCTTTTATAAAATTCATGTATGGTTGCATAAGAAAATATTTCCTAATTGCTTCCATGATCTTAAGTAACTGTCGGACGGTTTGTGTGCACGTCAAAGCCTTCGCAAAGGGAGGTTGCCACGTGTGCTGAGTAAACTACTTCTGAAAGACTCCTTGCGAGAGTGTGAGAGTGGATTCTATGCTTTTCTCCTTGAATTTCTCCATCTCCTTTCTTTTTAGCTCTCCACTATGGCTTCTCGTAGATTCTTTAGGAAAACTTTATTTTCCACCACGTGGATGTCATCTTGGCTACAGGATTTAACCCGGTCAGATTTTGGTGCCAACAGCTACCCCAGAAGGCATGTATGGAACCTTGATGGGGCTTGGAGCTGTCCGGTTGGGTCCCTCTACACGTCCTTAGCTTATCCTGCAAGAGCCATGCGTTGGCCATCATGGTGTGCGTAGGGCATCTGACCTGTCCTAAAGAGAAACCGTACAAGTGCTATCCATGGCCCCACCATGATGTGTGTAGCGCATCCAACCTGTCCAATGGGTCATTGCATCGTCAAATACGCGCCAAAAATAGGTTGGCGTAACAGTTATGCAGGCGGCCACATGAATTAGGAGATATTTGGCCCCCCCGCCCCCCCATGTTGTGAGTATTCCATCAACCTGTGCATTCCATGAGACTGAGGATGGAATGGTAGATCCATACAATCATTAGTTTGGGCAGAAAATTATGGACAGCCATTCAAAATCTTCCAAATTCACATGGTGGCATACATGAGGGTTTGATGGGCCTCTTGGTTGGAACCATGTACGAAAATAGAATGTTTGATCTGGACAGTCATGACAGTCATTACGTAGGCCACACCATAGAAAACAATAGACAGCCATCCAAAATCCTCCACATTCACAGGTTGCCCATTTGATGGTTGCAACAGCTGTTCTTGGAGTGTCCCATTTTGAAGGTGGGGTGACCCCACTTGGCTAGTTGGATGCCACACACACCTTGGCGGACCCCACATGCATCACTTGCAAAATAGTATATTCTACAAGGACTTGTTGAAGAACCGCACTAGCCTAACTTGTATGGGCCCACAAGACATGCCCACAGCAAAATCAAAGATTTGGCTGGTTCGAAACTCAAGCAGGCCCCACCATAGGGAAGAGCTGCGATGGGGACGTCGCCCACCAATAGTTGTGTGGGGCCCACAGTGGTTTATATATGTCATGTAATTAATTTATAAGATGCTCACCAAGATGAAGAGACTTCCAAAAAAAATTAAGCTGCTTTGAAACTCAGGTGGGCTACACCACGTGAATTTAGAGGTTTTAGGCGGAATTTTACACTTTTTCTTGGAGTGGCTCACCTGAGTTTTTGATCGGTGTGATGTTTAGGATCAAGACAAACACTGGCTGTTGCACCTGATGGATGGTCCATATACCTTCGCAACTAATCGTGTATATCATCACCTTTGTCGTCATCATCATCATCTAAGCCTTATTCTAATTAATTGTGGAAGTTATTGTAAAGACGCCCTATTTATAAATCAGGCAGACACGATTATCAGGTGGGCCGCACAAGTCTACAAACAATGAGCGTTGGTCACTAAGCATTGGCTGTTTAAGATTGCTCAATAATGGAATTTGGTTGTGCAAACCATAGAATAGAAGCCCTGTTAGTACTAATTAATTGTGGTCACTGGATCAATGATTTTGAGCTGTAGAACAAAACCAACAATCATAAATTTTGACTATCGGATCTTAGAAGAATGTGTGGAACGAATTGGATGTGTGATCAAGGACTTTGATTGATGTAGCATCGGATGTGTGATCAAGGACTTTGGTTGATGTAGCATCGCAACACTAAGTGCTGCATGGCTGGCTTGCTTTCAACATTGGGATTATGGTAAAATGGCCTCTTCTCTTTTGCCTTGTCAAAGATTGAGTATGATAGCCTAGCCTAGCCTAACCTTGGTCCACATAGAACTAACCAGGACCTTCCATGTCAGCAATCTCCTTTGCCAAGGGCAAAACCAAATGGTGGCGACCTCGCATGTCCATATCATGGCTTTGCCTAGTGCCAGCTTACTCTTAGGGCCTGTTTAATAAAATTAATTTTCAGCATTTATCTTTAAAATTTGATATTTTCAATAATTTTTTCTAATTCAAATCGTTTGACAAATCCAAATGATAAAGTGCTTAGTCGGATTTTTATTGAAAAAAATGATATGTAATCTTTGCATTTCGTTTATTACTTTTTTTGTGTTTTTTAGTCCCGAAAAACTCCAGGGACTAACTTTCAACCTGATCTAAAACTCTAGTGGGCCGTAGCAGAGAGAGAGAGAGAGAGAGAGAGAGAGAGAGAGAGAGAGAGAGAGAGAGGTAAATCAAGGGAGGAAACTGTTTCCTTTCTCCATGGTCCACCAAGGTTTTGGACCAGGTTGAAAGTTGGTACCTAGAGGTATTTAATTTGGGGTACTGCATCACGTGGACGAATAAGATTTCGGGCTCACATCATGTGTGATGAGTCCTCAAAAAGTGCTCACGAGTTTTCGTGAGAACGCGGAAGTGAGCATTCCTCTGTGTGTGTGTCTTGATTTCACTCCTAAAGGTCATTACACGGTTACGAACACATACTAAAATCTCATTAAATGAGAGGAAGTACATTGGATATAATCTTGAAAATTAAATGGATTGATACTGTGTCATAGAAGAGGCTAAGCGCTTGGCACTTAGCTGTTAATGACTATGTCTTAATAGACTAATCGGTTGTGGTAAAAGCTTAAGCTGTTAGGGAATGGCAGAACAATGTCTATCAGGGGGTTTGCTGCACGTGATACTTTGAGCTGATACAATACCGGATGCCCTATAATACCAAATTTTGCAAACCTCGGGACTTGAACACCGGACGTCTTGCTCTGATACCATGTTACTGACCGGTTGTGCTAAAAGCTCGAGCTGTTAAGGAATGACATAACAATGTATATTAGGGGGCTTGCTAATGCCTCCAACATCTGGCATAAAATGGCATTTAGGAGTTGGCACCTGCGTCTTGACTTACTGGCATTAGGAGCTTTGTGCCTGATGCAAAACATTGTTGAAGGAATATCCTATGAAAGTGACGCAGGGAGGACGTGGTAGGTCGATCACCGTCTTCTCACCTAATAGATACCTTGAATGCACAAGCTGTTCTTGAATCCACAAGAAGATAAAAAAAAATAATTCCTAGAAAATTCGTAATAATTGATTGATTAAATATAAAATCATCTCTACAATGCTTTAAATAATAAAATAAACCTTAAAAAGAAGTATTAGACTCCAATTATAACTAAAACTCTTAGAAAAAGAAAAATTAAACAAACTAAAATTCGAAATTACTAAAATTAGCAGGTTTTTCCTAAAATCTTGTTTTTCTAATGTAACCGCGAGTTTTCTAGCAAAACGGATGGGCACAACCCACTTAAGTGGGTCGGTTAACCCTGAAACAAAATTTCAATAGGAATCCATATGTTGTGTGTCCCGTAACTCCTCCTGGAGAAAAACTAATGTCGATTTATGGTCCGCCTTCTTTTGGTCTATCCATGCGAAAATTGATGATTTTTGTTGAACTTTTCTTGATCTTTTGGGGTCCATGTGTGTTGGGGCTCAAATTTGCACCCATTATAAAATGACATCCCATGGTCTAGTGGCAATGATTTGGATAAGTTTCGAGGCCAGGAGAGCCCCGAAAACGCCAGCACAACTCTGATCGCTTGGTAGCGACCAAAATTCGTAAACAGCATTTCGAAGCGGAACTGGACATGTGCTTCATCGCCAAATGATCCGAAATGTCCTAAAACCCTTAACCTGCAAGTTTCGAAGTCATCCAGTGCATATTTTTACCTGCGCACCTCGAAATGTGTTTCGTCCCTGCCCGGAACTGACAAAAAGGATCCGTAAGCCTACAACTACCATTTCAGAGCGGAACTAGACATGCGCTTCGCCGCCAAATGATTTGAAATGTCCTAAAACCCTTAACCTGCAAGTTTCGAAGTCATCCGGTGTATATTTTTACCTGCGCACTTCGAAATGCGTTTCGTCCCTGCCCGGAACTGACAAAAAGGGGTCCGTAAGCCTACAACTACCATTTCAAAGTGGAACTAGACATGCGCTTCACCGCCAAATGATTCGAAGCGCCCCAAAACCCTTAAATAGCAAGTTTGAAGTCATTACGATGAATATTTCCATGCGCGCGCTCCCCGGAGCAACGTTCCTATACGACAAGCCGACCCGGAGGCTCCAAATTAGGAAGGAAGTACCAAAATTAGCAACATCTGGACTTCCACACCCCATCCCATTCATTCAGGAGGTTAATCATAGCCTAGAAGTGGCTTGGCGACAGTGAGTGCATGTCTAGAAAAGGTAGCCGTCCTTTGGAGGTCCCCCGTCGGAGCTGAAATGCTGAAATTTTCTAAGTGCTGGAATCCTGAAAATCTGGCTAAGTAGTGGGAAAGCGCCAGCAAAGGACATGCGCCTGGCCTCTAACCACATGCGCTTGCACCTTAGTAGTGAAAGGAAGTGATCCGAACACTTTTCCGAAAAGCGCCGGGAAATGCGCCGGTAAAGCACATGCGCCCGGATCCACCACATGCGCCCTGATCCACCACATGCGCCCGGTGTATTTTTCTCACATGTGCTTGACATTGTTTCTGGCACATGCGTCGGGAAATACCCGCCGGGTAGACCCGAACCCGATTTCCCTCCTATAAATAGTGAAGTCACCTCATTACATCAGCACGAAATCATCCCCTGCCGACCTCAGAGTGATGTAAGCACCACATGCGCTTGCTTTCTCTCCCCTCGCCGGATGCCTTGGCCGGAGTGGATTTCCTCGCCGGAAACCCTCGCCGGAAAGGGATTTCCTCGCAGGAATCCCAAGTTCAGGAAGAAAATCCTGAAATTTTCTAAGTGCTGGGCACATGCGCCGGCATATCCCCCACATGCGCCGGCTTATTACATCACATGCGCCGGCCTTTTCCCACCGGAAAATCTTGAAATTCCTCTAAGTCTGGGAGGGACATGCGCCCACTCCTTAGGTCCAGGCGCATGTGCACCACCACATGCGCCGGCATTGCCTCCCGAACTTCCGTTTTCCATGAGAAACAGGGACATGCGCCCGAGAGAAGGGACATGTGCCCGGGTCCCTACCACATGCGCCCGGAAGCATGTGCAACACCACATGCTCCTGCACATCCACCCCTCCATGCGCCTGGACGCTGATGGGAGGGGTGGACCTTCGATCGTGTGCCCCGCCTTCGTTCGGAATTCGATTTTGATGAAATTACTTCCGCCCGATGCGTCTCGATGAGATCTATCCATCCGTCGGATCAGATTCTCCAACGGTCAATGATAAATGGCCCAAATCAGTATTTTGGTCCAAAATAACCAACACAGCCAATTTGGCAGCCCCGAAAATCCTTTTGAAAGAGCCGAAAACAGCCTAAAACAAGAAAAATCGAGCGGAATTGGACCGAGCCCGAGAGGAAAACTTTTCTTCTACATGACATGATACACCATAATCATGCACCGCGACGAGGTTATCCGATCTCAGGACCCTCGAATACCCTAATCTAGCAGTCGGCAGGTCCACTACTTAGTCGTTTTCAGCCCTGGGAAGTGCCCTATCGGCCCAAAAATCGACTTCTGCTAAACAAATTGAAATGCGATCGCACCGCGATCTTCGTGGACGTAATCCATCCCTGTTCAAAGACGGTCATCGATAATATTCATCGATTTCCCTTATTAGACCGCACACAGGTCCATTATTTAGTCATTTTCAGCCCTGGGAAGTGCCCTGTTGGCCCGAAAATCGACTTCTGCTAAGCAAATCGGAATGCGATCGCACCGCGATCTTCGTGGATGTAATCCACCCCTGTTCAGAGACGGTTATCGATAATACTCTCTAGTCTCTCTAATTAGACCGCGAACAGGTCCACTACTCAGTCATTTTTAGCCCTGGGAAGTGCCCTGTTGGCTTGAAAATTGACTAATGCCAGTTGAAATCAACCGCGATCTCGAGACGCCGAGGCAAAGTTGAAGTACTCAGGCTATCCAACAGCCGAGTCAAGCATTCACGGGGCACCGATCCCCATTATTCATAAGAAATTGGCATATGTGGGTACCCATCGGACCCTATACTTAGCCACTTACAGGCATCGAAGCAGCCGATCCAGCCCATTGAATTTGGATCCTCAAAAGATCTTGGCTCGATAAAGCTTACTTGATCCCAAATAGATCACTGAAAATACTCAGAAGAAAGAGTGTTCTCGAAGACGAGTCGCCCGACTCCAGAAGAAATACATTTACTTTACTGTACAAAGCTCTATTCATCCCGGATAAAGGTCCGAGGCTAAACCTAAGGGGTTATGGTTACCACGAGAAACCACAAACAAAGAGTTCTAACTAAGCTTGAAACGTCTTGCTATGGACTGCCACTATGAAAAAGACCGTCGATGCCCTACCCATCGACAACGGGTCCGTTGGTTGAGCTGATGAGGTAGTTGCGGATTGCTTTCCTAAGGTCACCCGTCATAAAAATATGGGCGCGGGCTTTAGGTTATGCCGACCAACATTTCGAGGTTCGTGTATTCCAGCGGTCACCTGTTCACAGTAACAGGCGCGGGCCCCGAGTTGCACCACTCGATTAAAACCCTCGTTCGGGAACGTTGCGGAGTGCTTTCCTAAGGTCACCCGTCATAAAAGTACGGGCACGGGCCTTGGGTCATGCCGACCAACATTCGAGGTTTGTGTATTCCAGCAGTCACCTGTTCACAGTAACAGGCGCGGGCCCCGAGTTGCACCACTCCAATCCTGACAGTCTCTCAACCCGGACATACCGAAAGAAAATGGGACATAGACATCCGACGTATCTAACAAATGTGGCTCAGTCCATAACAAGAAAACAAAGGTCTACACGACCATGAACTCAAGACCATAATCCCCGGCGGATTAGTCTTTTGCCTTCCAATCAAGGGTGATCAACCGTTGATGTAATTAAAGGCTCGTGACCAGTATCACAGCCTGGAATGTAAAAGATCTCAGAATCTCTGGAATAAAATTCGCCTTGCGATATCTCTCTCTTGTGTACACTTTGTGATTGTTTATGATTGTCTATGAATGTCTCTATACTCAGAATTCCCCCAGAATAAAAGAAACATGAAAAAAAGAAAGAAAAGACTGCTGACGAGTAGATCTGATCTTTCCCCTTTTTCTAAAAAAAAAAGCGTTCTAACAATGTGCAATAGAAAAATGTTTGATCCATGCCCTTTATCAAGGGGTTCTTGTCCTACATCATTCTCCCTCATTTCAAAAAAACTCGTCCTCGAGTTTCGCTTTAAGTTAGGGCCACAATTTGCTTTTAACTTCGGAAGTCGATGTTTACTAGCCTTGTCCTGGAATGTTGCAACAAATTCCTCTAACTTCTTCTCCATGCCAATATAAATAATCACAACATTCTCTAGCACATCGAAAGTTGGCTCTATCTAAGAAAGGACAATTTCTTGCACAATGAACAATTCATCAGAAAATTCGGCAGCTACGATCGCCTCAATTTCCTGCATTGCTGGTGTGATACTTTCTGTGATGCTCATGAATTCCGTCAAAACTAACTCTATAACGTCTGGAAGAATTTTAGACTCTCCTCCCTATCCTTTAAGACTGAGGTATTGATTTCTTCCACCTCCTTAGAATTTTGAACATCCTCTGAGATGGTGGTGGGTTGTACTTCAATGACTTCATCCAAAGTTGCATTACCTCGAAAATCTCTTTTAACATAATCCCCGCGATCATTCCCACACACAGGCTGTCGTATGATGATGTCTTCAACCTCTTTATCGTTGGGTTCTGAATTGTCTGGGGTAGTCCTGTGATAGGCCACCTGGGGTGTTTTATGGAACATGAGATTATTCCGTACAACGGCACAGGTGGTTGTTGACCGTTGCCTTGGGCTTGGGGCATATTTAATGCCGCTACGATGCCGTTGAGGGTTGCCTATATACTTTGCAGGATCAACCGATTCTCCCATCGTGCCTCATCGAAAGCTGCCACCGTGATATAATCCCTTGAAACATCGTCCTTAGGATGAAGATCTAATCCTTCATTAGAGGCCATCGTCTTGAGGAAGAAACCTCGCTTTGATACCATTGACATAGGGAGGACGTGGTAGGTCGATCACCGTCTTCCCACCTGATAGATACTTGAATGCACAAGGTGTTCTCGAAACCATGAGAAGATAAAAAAGAAATAATTCCTAGAAAATTCGTAATAATTGATTGATTAAATATAAAATTATCTCTACAATGCTTTAAATAATAAACTAAACTCTAAAAAGAAGTATTAGACTCCAACTCCAACTAAAATTCTTAGATAAAAAAACTAAACAAACTAAAATTCTGAATTGCTAAAATTAGTTGGTTTTTCCTAAAGTCCCGTTTTTCTGATATACTCGCGCATTTTCTAGTAAAATGGATGGACACGACCCACTAACCACGAAATAAAATTTCAATAGGAATCCATATGTTGTGTGTCCCGTAACTCCTCACAGATCAAAATTTATGGCCGATTTACAGTCCGCCTTCTTTTGGTCCATCCATGCGAAAATTGACGATTTTTGTTGAACTTTTCTTGATCTTTTGTGGTCTATGTGCAATAGGAAAGTGTTTGATCCACGCCTTTCATCAGGGGGTTCTTGTCCTACATTAAAAATTTAGGCACAATGGAAGATTTTATTATTTAGGCATATGGAGTCTATCTAAATAAGTGGGTTTTAGAATCTTCTTAAAAAGGCTCAGAGCCTTGAACACACTTTTAAGTAGGTGCAAGGGCAGTATAAGCGTTGAAATGCTTTGATTTTCTAATAGGAGTACAAATGTCTCACGGACCATGACGTTTTCCGCACACAACAAACAATCCCATGTCAACTCTTGGTTCTACACATAGGTCCTTACTGCTATTGGCTTTGGTGCAACAAGAAGATCAAGTAAATTTTCTTATATCAATAATGTTAAATCATGCAATCTTTTGGGCTTATTTAATCTTCTAATTTCTTATGAAATGCAAACTAATAAGTTATAATTATCATTTCTAGGTGTTTGTTTAAATATAATTATGACTTATAAATTGAAGATCAAACATTGTCAAATCACTACTCTCTAAAAGCTCGAGCTGTTAGAGGATGGCATATCAATGTATATCAAGGGACTTCAACACTCCCCCGCACGTGCGGGGTGGAACTCTATGTGAAAATAGGTATGAGAGAAAATTTGAATTGTTTCTTTGTATATTCTCTGTGGTAGATTGTTACATATATAGAGAAAAGATTGTAGAGGTTGAGTACAACTAAGAATAAGAAAGAGTCCTAGAGAAATAATACAATACACAATACGTATCCTTCAACACCACGTAGTCCTTCAACACTCCCTCTCAAGGCGGGGCTGAGATATCAACGATGCCCAACTTGCACAACGAATTTTGAAACTTCTGTTTTCTAACAGCTTTTGTGAAATAATCGGCTAGTTGATCCTCTGTTCGTACGAACAAAGTAGATATCAACTTTACTTGAACCTTCTCCCTGACGAAGTGACAATCTACTTCAATGTGTTTTGTTCGCTTATGAAATACAGGATTAGTTGCAATATGAATGGCCGCCCAATTGTCACAGAATAATTCAATATGATTGTTGGGGTCCCAAAATGTAGAGGCCCTCAAAACAAGCAAAATGGTTATGCACCTCCAAAAGAATCCCACAAAACACCTCTCGGTGCGCGCAAAACAGAGATTTACAAAAATCCCCTTACTTAGCCAATTTTGGTTGAAATCTCCAGCGGGCCCCCCGAATCACCGTGATCGGAACCATCCGGAATCAAACCCGTAACTTTATTATGATTTATGATGAATAGTGCATGTAAGTTCACGATCAAACGGGCCCTATAAACCCATCAAAATTGAAAACCCAAACGGTGGAGTTCAAAAGTTCGTCAACGCACCCATAAAATCGGACTCCCACGCACTCATAAATTCGGGTACATAAGCACAAAAAAAATCAGCAAAATCAGAAAACTCATTTCTAGGTGCATGGAGTCCCACACACCTATAAATTCAGGTGTCCATGCACCCAAAAATTCGTTAAAATTCAGAAATCGATTTAGAGGGTGCATTGCGATCCACGCACCCAAAAATGGGTCCACGCACCCATAAATTCGACATATTTCAGAGGTACCATTTTAGGGTGCAGGAGGTCCCATGCACCCATAAATTCAATATATTTCAGAAGTGCCATTTCAGGGTGGAGGAGGTCCCACGCACTCGTAAAATCAGGATCCCACGCACCCATAAATTCAGCAAAATTCAAAATACATTTCGGGGTGCGTTGGAGCTCTGCGCATCGATTTTTGGGTGAGTGGGAGGTATTTTAGGGGTGCGTGGCATGTGGCAGTTGCTCATTGACTAATTTTTGATATTTTCGGGTATAAATACCCTGTCCAACTGTTCATTTCTACGTTTTGAAAGAGAGAAAGAGCTGCTATCCTCTGGGTATTTGAGATTTTCGTCGAAAAACCCTCGCCGAAATACCTTTTCGATCGTCGGAAACCTTTCCCGGTCGCCAGAATTCCTTTCCGATTACCGACGTCTTCCACCGAAAGATTACTCCAACCAAGACCACCATAAGTCTAAATTCTGAAAAATCACAAGTGTGGGCACGCACCCATAAATTAAGTCCCACGCACCCGAAAAATGACCCACACGTCCATAAATTCGGGTCCTACGCGTCCATAAATTCGACCTAATTCAGACAAGTGCATAGGACTCCCACGCACCAAAAAAATGGCCCACGCGTCAATAAATTTGGGTCCCATGCGTCCATAAATTCGATGTAATTTAGAATTGAATATTAGCGTCCCATGCACCTGAAAATGTCCCACGCGTCCATAAATTTGGGTACCACGCGTCCATAAATTCAACATGACTCGGACAAGTGCTTTGGTGTCCTAAGCACCCAAAAATGCCCCACGCACCCATAAATTCATAAAAAATCAAGCATTTAATTGAAAGGTGCATTGTAGCCCACGCACCTAAAAATTAAGTCCCACGCACCCAAAAAAATCAGCCAATTACAGAAAACGTTTACGAGTGCGCCAGACTCAATTTTAAGTGTTTTCAAGATCCGTTTGAGCCTATCTTGGGTATTTCGAGCGTTCCAGACACAATGGAATGGTCAAATGACCATTCAGGGATCTCTAAACAAGTAGGATTACATACCTCCGAGGTTCAACCCGATTCAACACGATGAATGGAATAACCTCTTGAAAGAAGCCGCCAGCATCTAGAACAATGTAAATGTATTGTCATTCATATGTACTGTAAGATATGATCCGATTAAGGGTCGAAAGCTAGACAAACGGGATTATGGTTATCACAATAAATCATATCAAAGAGTTTCGATTCGCTACAAAGTAATTACTATGAACTACCACAACACAACAGTCATGCCCTACCCATCCAAACGACATCCGTCGGTTGGGCTGCTCAGGTACATATAACTGTGGACCGGTCTTTCCGAGGTCACCTGTCCAAACATGACAGCTGCAGGCCCAGAGTCGTACCCTCTCAGTTAAAAAAAACCCTGACAGTCTCTGCTCGGATCTCCGACTAAAACATGGGATATAGACATCTGACCAATACAAAGATGGTTCAGTCCGTAACAAAACAAATACATGTCTCTACGACCACAAACTCAAGTGTCATAGTCCCTGATGACTTAGTCTTCTACTTATCGATTTGGGCTTTTCCTGAATACTCCACCTCATGTACAATTGCTATTCATAGTGGAGTTTCATCCGTGGTTTTCTCCCGCAAGGGTTTCCACGTAAAAATCTCTGTGTTTTTTGTGGCGTGCATGATTTATATTTATACTTCCTTATTCGCTTTATTTTATTTGTCTCTGAGGCGTATACATTTACTTTTGCCTTTTAATCAAGGGTGATCGATCCATTCGATGTAATTAAGGGCTCGTGCCAGATCATGGCCTGAAATGTACAAGATCTCAGAATCTTTGGAATAAAATTCGCCTTGCAATATCTCTCCTCTTGTGTTCTTTTGTGAATGCTTGTGATTGTCTATGAATGTTTCTATTATTCAGAACTCCAGAGCAACATTACACAGAAAATGTCCTTGCTTTCATTTTCTAGTTCTAACAATGATTATCATCATGAAAGTTCATATCTTTAGGTAAAGCTTTTATCCAGATAAGTTCACAAGTGGTTGAGGCCATTGCTCTATACTTTGCTTCTACACTGGACCAAGTAACAATGCTTTGTCTTTTACTTTTCCACGTAACTAAGTTACCACCAACAAAGGTGCACATACCAGTTGTAGATCTTCTATCAATAGGACAACTTGCCTAATCAACATTTGAGTATCCCATAATTTTTAGATTCTTATTGCACTTCATTAGAATTCTTTTTCCAGGAGAACCCTTCAAATACCGAAGAATTCGATTTACGGCTTCCATGTGGATGGATGATGGCTTGTGCATGAACTGACTGACCAAAGAGACGGCTTGAGCAATGTCTGGATGAGTAATAGTAAGGTATATGAGACGTCTAACTAGCCGTTGATATTACCCGATCTCTTCTATAAGTCTTCCCATTTCTTCAGAAAGCCAAACATTGCTATCGACTGGTGTATCGGCTGGTTTTACAGCTAATTTTTCTGTCTCCTTGAGTTTATCTAATATTTATTTTCTCCGTAATAAGAAAATTCCCTTTTTTGAAGAAGCTACTTCTATGCTCAAAAAGTACTTCAATTTACTAAGATCTTTTATATCAAACTGTGCCTTGAGATCGTGCTTCAACTGTAGGATGCCTTGATCATCATTACTTGTGATGATAATATCATCGACATATATTAAAACAGTCACCCCTTTTAAAGCATTCTGCTTGACAAACATTGTGTAGTTAGCTCCACTTTGTTTACATCTAAAAGCAATTAAGGCCGTTCTCAGTTTTTCAAACCAGTCTCTAGGCGACTGTTTAAGCCCATAAATTTCTTTCTTTAACTTACATGCTATACTGTGCTCCCCCTCTCGTTGATGTCTGGGAGGAAGTTTCATATACACTTCCTCATGAAGATCTCCAGGTAAAAATGCATTTTTTTTTACATCTAATTGATATAGAGGCCACTCTTGATTAGCAGCAACGAACAATAATATACGTATAGAACTCATCTTAGCCACAAGTGCAAAGGTTTCTTGATAATCAATACTATAAGTTTGGGTAAAGCCTTTTGCAACCAATTTAGCCTTATATCTTTATATAGAACCATCACTTTTGTATTTGATTTCATACACCCACTTGTAGCTAACTGATTTTTTTTTCCTTCAGACAAATGTACTATTTTTCAAGTATTATTTTTTGTAAATGTTGCTAATTCTTCATCCATAGCCTCCTTCCATTCATCTTGTGATTGTGCCTCTGCAAAACTATCAAGTTTGACATGGGTGGAGATGGAACTTAAGAAAGTTACAAGTTGCTGAAGAAGGTGTAACCTTAGACTTGTTTAGCTGCTCAAGTAATTTTGAGAGTTGCTCAAGGAAAATATTTGAACTGACACCATTAAAGCTATTGGTAGAATTAACACTAGGTAGAGTATCTTCCACGACCACGACCTCTTCTTGCATCGCCACGCCGAGTAGGCGACGTATATGAATGAGCTTCAACGAGTAAAGCCGAATGATCCATTGAGTTTGGGGTGTCAGAGATGCCCATAACTCGTCTTCTTGTTTCTTCGCTTTATATTTGAGCACACACGGAATAAAAAGAAGGAAGCTCAGAACCTGAAAAAATTTGACTACGAATATTTTCGTAATCAGCAGGTAAACCTGCTAGCATCTGAAATATTTTATCTTGCTCAATTCTCTTTTTCAGCTTGATCGTATCCATTGTGATGGGGTCGAGATGAGAGAGTTCTTCCCACATGCCATGTAGTGAGCCAAGGTATTCACAAAACTTCTTATCTCCCATACTCAATTTTGAAATATCTTGTTTCAGCTGATAGGTCTTGGCAAGATTATTTTTCTCTACATAAATTTCATATAAAGAAGACCAAACATTATGGGCCATTGGGAGGAAGAAAATACCTTTAGCGATATGTGATTCCATGGAATTAAAAAGCCATGACATAACAAGATGTTTAATTGATTCCCACTTAGGATAACTAGGATCGTCTTCTGATGGAGTTGAAAATTTTCCATTAACATAACTAAGTTTACCCTTGCCATTGAGAAAGAATTTGGCTGAATGGGACCATGGGAGATAATTGTCTCCATTAAACTTGAAGGGAGTTATTTAAATGCCAGGATTTTCCCCAGGCAGGGGAACAACTCCTGAAGTTTTTTCTACTTTTAATGAGTTTGCCATACAGATATATAAGAGAAGTAGCTAACTTGAGACCAGTGGCTAAATAGAATAGTTGCCTTAAACTTGTTCTCGAAGAACTAAATTGAGTGAGTACATAAGCTAGGTGCACCGCCAATGTATTATAATGAAAAAAAGTTGTTTGCTTAAGGATTTCAAGAACCCTCAGTTTCTCTGGCCAAAAGGATGGTTTCAACCAACAACTTCAGAAGGCCTGATGAGAGATGAATGGGTGCTGCTTATGGCTGATCTAATAGAGATTTCTTCTAACGGCGATGAAGCGGATGACCTCCAGTGATGGTTGATCCGGATCTTGCGAATGGCTACATGGCAAGTGTTTGGCGATGCAGTCGAGGGTTGAGATCAGTGGAGCAAATATCTGCTTACGACAGCAGCTATGGACAACCCAAGGAATAGAGGTGTTACTGATGCTGGAGGCGGCATGGACTCGCTAGATTTAATGGCGAAGGAGTTGGCGGCCCTCGAAATCAGCAAGAGAGGTAGCCGTAGTGAGTGGATCTGATTGTCGTGCTTCGGAGGGTAGACAGAATCAATGGATTGAGGCGGCGATGTCTGTATCTCCAACACATACAGAGGTTGCGACAGGTGACTGCTGTTGTGGTGTTCAAAAAGGGGTTTCGAAACCTTAGGGCAGTGAAGATGACGGCCCAACAGGTAGAGCAAAGGCTGCTCACGGAGGAGGGCTGATGCGTACGACGTGACGTAGTTGAGGTGGAGCAGAGGCTGCTCATAGATGTTGAGATCTACAGCTGTGACGACCTAGATAAAGAACCACTCTCTGATACCATGTGAAAATAGGTATGAGAGAAAACTTAAATTGTTTCTTCATATATTCTCTGTGATAGATTGTTATATATATAGAGAAAAGATTGTAGAGGTTAAGTACAACTAGGAATAAGAAAGAGTTCTAGAGAAATAATACAATACGTATCCTTGAACACCACGTAGTCCTTCAACACTCCGCATGGGAATATATTGGGCAAAGGTGGAGGGACAATCATAACTAACACCCAGGTGGAGGGATAATCACAACTCACACCATAAATGGCCCCTGTGGGAGAATATATTCTGGTGGCATATTCGCTACTTCTGGGATTCAAACACAGGACCTTCCTCTCTGATACCATGTCAAATCACCACTTTCTCTAAAAGCTCGAGCTATTAGAGGATATCCTATCAATGCATATCAAGGGACTTCAACCAACACACTTTTAAAGGAAGTAGGTAAAGTAAATTGTATTCATTACATTTTTACCATTATAAAATTACCATTTTCAATAATTTGCCGAGTGCAACAAACAATGTAGCAAAATCATCATTACAACCAGATGTAATTAATATCACTATTGTTGGAAGCATAAGCAACCTCAAAATGAATCAAATAAGTGATAGAGAATAAAAAATCTAGGCAAACACAGAGAATACATGAGATTTTATGTGGAAATCCCATGCGGGAAAAAACCTCAATATAAAGCGACGATCAATCCACTATTATCAATGAAAGTTACAAGAGATGGAACAACTTACAGTAGAGAAACCCTAGCTTACCTTTTAAAAACCCTAGAAATTGTGTAGGCTCTCTTCTACATTCAGCTCTAAACCCTAATTGCCATTAGAAGAGTACTTATATACTCCTGTACAAAATTAGTAAACAAAACTCGCACTTTTTAAAAAATTTATGCATTTTTGATCGGTTAAATTAATTGGACCTTCGGTTGGACCGAACAAAACTAACATTCTCCAATCGAACCAACAACGTGCAAAACATCACAGCAAACAACAAGGCCAAAATCAGAATTTTCATTCGAACCAATAGGGGCTTCTCTGGAACAGATTAAAGGCAGACGATCAACAATGCAATTATAAGAGTAAATAATTAGCACCCATTTACCGCCATTTACAATTTTAAATTGGAAAATGAAATAGCTTTAAAAGTAGATCCGATTTGGTTTTTATTTGAGGGAAGGCCCACATTTCTATCAATTCAAGCCGATAGTCAATAAAAAAAAGTCCGAAGATATAACTTGATATGATGTTCAAAAGATGGGAACCATCACAACTGTTGGGCTAGGAGGGCCAACAGTGGAAGCAAAGCCGAACACAAACAACAAATTTAATCAAACAAGCCACACAATTCAATCACAATCCATGCAATCACCCACACATAGACAATCTGAATTTAACGTGGAAAAACCCCTCACGAGTAAAAAACCACGGCACAAAGCGACACCAATCCACTATAATATCAGAAGTTACAAGAGATGGAACCCAAGACAAAAAACTCAAGCCCACAAGAGAATCCTAAGCTTACCCAAGAAGAAAACCTTCTTCTTCAAGCTCTTTCTCTCACCTGGAAGCTCCCTCAATCCCCTTTGCAATCTTAGAAACCTCTAATCCCGAATACCCCTTAAATAGGCAAGAAAAACGGATTTAGAAACCTCTTACGCGCAAACCGCGCAAGAATCCGTGTTACACAAGGAAATTGCTGACCAGTCGTCCGACTGGTCGGACACCCCTACCGACTGGTCGGATGGCCTAAAAAACTTCACAGCAGCAACGCTGCCTGGATCTTCTATGTGACTGACCGGTCGGCTGATCGGTCGGGCAACCGGTCAGTGGTCCCTGTCACGTGATTTGTGTCGACCGTTTCCAACAAACTCCACCACGACTCAAATCACCATGCACCACCTTGCCACGCACAATCTCCACCTCTACTTCGTTATCATTATAGTCCCGTCGCTTCTCATGCCCCATCGACCTTATCCTTGCATCTTCACACGCCTTGTTGCTCTTCCTATGTGGCCCTTTTTCTCTTGCCACATATGAGCAACCGTGGATCCCACTGTCGATCCTGTAGCTCCACCATGAATTGTGCTCCCGATCACCTTGTAAAGATTATCGAACCTCCGTGCCTTGATCATCACGTGTGCTCCCTTCACCACTTTACAATACCTATCGCGGCTGATGAACCTGTACCCTTTCGCCTTGAGTGTACTAAGAGATATCACATTCCTCTTCATCTCAGGGACATGCTTCACACTTTCAAGGATCCGTTCGACTCCATCGAATATCCTAATGCGCACCGAACCAATCCTTACCACATTGCGAGCGTAGCCATCCCCCACAAACACCGATCCACCATCATACTCCTTGTATGACATGAATGAACTTCGGTCAGGACATACATGACATGATGCCCCTGAATCCAAGAGCCACTCTCCACCAAGAGGCTCTATGCCGGATACAGTCAATACATCACAGCCGTTACCACCGTCCTCTACGGTATTGGTTCCTTCCCTAGAAGAATCTCCAAATTTCTCCTGCCTTTTCCCGAGATTCGAACAATCTCTCTTCACATGTCCTTCTTCCCGACAATTCCAGTATCTCACCTTGTGCCTCCACTTGCCCTTTGATTTAGATATCGATGAAGTAGATCCTCCACCCCGCTAAGAATTCCTCCCCCTCATAACCATTGCCTCATCAGTAGAGGGACCCACCCCGCCCCTTTTCCTTCTCATCACCTTTGCCTGAAGGGCTGAGATAATGGTTTCTACGCTAATAGTCTCCCTACCTGCGCATAAAGGGTCATTGAGCGACTCATATGATTCTGGAAGAGAATTCAACAGGATAAACGCTTGATCCTCGTCATTCATCGGCTCATCTACATCCATCAACTTGCAAATAAGCCTATTGAAATTGCTGATGTGGCTCTCAACATCGGCCCCTTCCATCATTCTCAAATTGTACAATTGAAGCTTCAAATATATGCGATTTTTCAGAGATTTCTTCGCGTAGATATTCTCCAACTTCGCCCATGTTGCAGCTGCAGTCTTCTCTTTCATGACATTATACAGGACTTCATCTGCTAGGCACAACTGTATTGAAACATTGGCCTTTTCATTGATCTTCTTCCACTCTCCTTCTTTTATAGCTTCTGGTCTCTTTCTCCAAGGAGCGCATCTTTCAATCCTTGCTGAACTAAAAGGCCTTTCATTTTCACCTTCCAAAGTTCAAAATTATTTTTCCTTGAATACTTCTCTATGTCGAACCTTATGCCTGATGCCATGCTCTTGTCTCAGATTCGAATTTCTGCTACACCCCAACGATCATTCTGATACTAGTCGTTAGGATAGGAGGGCCGGTAGCGGAAGCAAAGCCGAACACAAACAACAAATTGAATCAAATAAGCCACACAATGCAATCACAATCCATGTAATCACCCACACATAAACAATCCGAATTTAACGTGGAAAAATCCCTTACGGGTAAAAAACCACAGCACAAAGCGTCACCAATCCACTGTAATATCAGAAGTTATAAGAGATGGAACTCAAGACCAAAAACCCAAGCCCACAAGAGAAATCCCAAGCTTACTCAAGAAGAAAACGCTCTTCTTCAAGCTCTTTCTCTCACCTAGAAGCTCTCTCAATCCCCTTTGCAATATTAGAAACCTTTAATCCCGTATTACCCCTTAAATAAATAAGAAAAACGGATTTACAAACCTCTTGTGCGCAAAGCTTGCAAGAATCCGTGTTACACAAGGAAATGTTGAACCTCCAATTTATACATTGCATAGCCCATTACATCATATTATATGCATGGTTTGCATGTTTAAAAGGCCCATCTAATGCATATTTTGTGATTGTAGGAATGAGAGTGAACTTCACCCAATTGTAGACCAAAAGAACGTATTTAGATGCATTGGATGAAGGTTGAAGGAGGACCAAAGAAAGAAGGAATTAAATACAAGAGAGAAAAAAAGAAATAAAAGAAGAAAAAAGAAGGAAATAGCAGGTCTGACCGGTCCTGATCGGTCAGCCGACCTGCCGGCGACTCTTTGAAACTTACTGGACAAATGACCAGTTGGTCTGACCGGTCTTGACCGGTCGGCTAACGAGTCGGCGACCTCTGCTGAACTCCCTGGACCAAGACCAGTCTGGTCCGACCGGTCAAGACTGGTCGGCCAACAGGTCTGATCCATCTCCTGTGCACGCTGGACCTCTTACATACACAGTCCGACAGGTCAAGACTGGTCGGCCAGCCCAGTCCGATCGGTCGGCCACATGCAAAAACAGGTAGTTTCCAAATCGGCCTTCGAAAAACTCTGCGCAGTGCGTATCCTTAAGCAATTTCTAGATGTTTCCGACGCAATAGAGCATCCCCACTATAAAAGGACACCTAGGGTCTCTTCCTAGGGCATCATAGAAGCTAAGGAACTTCGTGGGAGAGGAAGGAAGCCGTCGTGGAGCGTGTGCAACCCTCCAAACTCTGAGTTTTTATGTTTTCTAGTTTTCTTTTATGAGTTCTAGTTGTAGTATGACAATGCTCAGCTAGAATCTCTCAGCTAAGGCTGAGAGGTGAAGCTTGTAGCCAATTTCATGTTTGATTCAGTTTAATTCAAGTAGTCTTACTTCAAGTTTGAATTTTGAATGTTCTAGTTCTTAAATTTGATAGTTTTAGATGTTTTACGAAAGTTCATGTGCTCTGGACATGGATTCTTTGTAATTCTCTGAGATTACCATGTGTTGCTTTATTAGATTCGAATTATGGTAACCCTTGAGCAGGCCATAGTCCATAGGCATGACTGTTACTCCGAAAGCTATGATTTCGAATTCTATATGTGTTGAATAGGACTAGAACTTGGACGTTCAACTTAAGTAGGATTAAATGTGTTTAATGCTTTATCTTCCAACTAAATGAGAGATAGGACTTCAAATCTAGTTGAGTTTTATGGTTGAATTGACTGAATTGACATGAGATTGCTATAAGTGTATCCTTGAAAGCCTTAGTGTCTTTAATTACTGTTTTTCATTAACTTACCGTTTTAACATAAATATTTCAATTGAACCTCTAAATCACTGCAAACTTGAGTTGCTGGAATAGTTTGGAATTCATTTTCTAATTTCCTGTGGATCAACCTTGGTCTTACCGAGATTTATTACTACATTGCAGCCTTACACTTGAGGCGAGCGAACAGGAAACCGCCGACCGATCGTTCGACCGATTGAACACCCCTATCGACCGGTCGGATGGCCTAAAAAACTTTACAGCAGCAACATTACCTAGATCTTTTATGTGATTGACCGGTCCGCTGACCAGCCGAACAACCTGTCACGTGATTTGTGTCGACCGTTTCCAACAACAACGTCACTTACCACCAATAATTCACTCATCAAGTCGGCTGCACCAGTATATTAAATACATGGTGTGGCCCACCTTATCGTGGGATTGACCTGATTTTGGAGCTCGGTGATCGTTTCAATAGTTCCAACTTTTGCACGCCTTGAATGCCCTATGATACTTTGCCAAGAAAAATGCTGCAACGTGGCAGGCATAGCAACAACGGTTGTGTGCGATCATTCCTCCGTACTGTATAAACAAAGCTAAAGGCGCCACTCAGCATTGTGGTGGATGAGAGCGGATTAGGTGAGACCCCGGACTCACCCATGATGGTGCGGCCCTTGTCGTGGGGCCCACCTTGATGTATGTATTCTGTATCAATGCCGTCCGTCCATTTTTCAATATCATTTTAGTGTGCTACCATAAAAATAAAGCAGATCCAATTATAAGGGAACCATACCATAACAATCAGTGGTGATTGAATGCTCTACTATTAAAAACTGCTTAGGGCATACCTTAATGTTTATTTTCCATCCAATCTGTTGAGAAGGTCACATAAGCCTGGATGAAGGGAAAAAAAAAACAAATATCAGCTTGATCTCAAAGTTTTGTGGCTCATTACTGGTCAATCACCACTGTTTCCCACGGTATGGTCCACCTGATAATTGGATCTGCTTCATTTTTTGGATAATACTCTAAAATAATACGTAAAAAAAACGGATGGACGGCATGGATACAGAATAAATATATCAAGATGGGCCCCATGGTCTTGGGTGAATCCGGGGTCTCACCCAATCCGCTCCCTTGGTGGGTGGACATGAACTCTTTTTGTGGATCCCACAATCTTATCATGGTGGATAAGTTAAGTTCAAGGGAAGACAATAGGCTTCAGAACCCACCTTCCTTTCCGAAAGTTTCAATGCGGCCGACCTAAATCATGGACATGGCCCATACCTTCAATGGATATAAAGGTGCCATTTGTTAAAGTACATGGACCTTTTTATGTGCCTATGGTTATACTACTAGGGTCATGATATCCATATTGGGGCCAGCGATTTCATCCTTGGAGAGGTATTGGATCCATGACCTGAGTTATCCACAGTATGCTTGGATTTTTGGTTTGGACAACTGATTGGATGGGCCCCTTGATTAAAAGGTCCTAGCACCGATCATGGTCCTTTTTACAGTTGAATGTGGACAGGTGCTGTGTTTTCCTTTACTGAAGGTTACAAATCGGAAGATCAACATGGTGCCATCTCGGAGATTTTTGGGGCATAGTCAATCCGCAGTGGGTCCCAACGTGCCAATGGTTTGGATTGATAGAATATGATATACATGTTCGTAAACTAAAAATGCAAGTGTACTTTGTGTATACCGTCCTCCGTCCATGAGCTTGTTCGAAAGACAATATTTTCATATTTATCTATCTTAAGAGGAATTATTTAATCTTTGGTCCGAGGCGGTTTTTCCAGTTCGTGAGCCGTGATATTAGAAATGACAATGTCTTAAAACCAAACGGTTGGGATACAAGTTAAGGTCCACCCAGTGAATAACTTCTAACCGTTAAAATGTATGCCATATCCAATCCGTCCAATAAGTAGGCCCATAACGAGAATCGCCGTTTCAGAAAATCAGCCACATCCACTAGCTGAGTAATCCTGTTAACCAATGGCTAGAGATTGGTTTTTTACTTTGTGGTAGCGCTGATTTTTTCACTAGAAGGGGTGGATGTCAAATGCATTTAATTGGTTTGAAATCATCAGCTGGTTGAACTGTAAGTTGATGGTCCAACCGGTTGGACCAGCGACCTCGTCCTCACTCGGAGAAATGCTCCAGCTCTGTCAGCGCTTATAATTTCTAGCTGTACCGGTTCATTTGGACAGTCCAATCGATTGATCTGAACCGTCCATTATGTGCGGAACACATTACATGCATTACCAATAAAAAATTGCACTGATCAGATGATCAAATCGATTATTGATTTGGACTTATTTCCTGTAGCCATCGTTTTTTCGAAGCCATGGATGGGATAGTTATGATTGCCCAAAAGAAGTGATTCTTTAGAAACATGAGCAATTCAAGATGGGCGCTAACAAAATAGATTCATAAATTGTTGATTTGATCTATTTTTGTGTAATGATCTTGACCGTCCATATTAAGGAAAATGGTTGGTATTGGTCAGATCAATTTGATGTTTGCAAGGTAGACCTGGAAATGTGCGTTGGACCTAGTGAACGTTAAGATCAATTGATTGTACTGAGTGTCCACATGCGACTAGGAGCAGTGTAACTTATAGGGCTCTGAGATGTACTGGAGCATTTCTCATCATGATAATCCTCGGAGGTCTTAGCTTTGGTCTGCTTCTTCAGGTCGTGTTAAATGGTGGTGACTCATCTACAATGGAACGCATGTACGTTACTCCATACCGTCAAAATATGGGCCTTATTGTGGATGTAACTGGTCTAGCAATCCTAACCATTAGACAGGCAAAATCAAATGGTTGCCCGATCATTTTTAGGTAAAGTTTCCATCTACAGTGATGGTCGCAACTCGCAATTGAAGAAAGAGAAAAACTTTGATACTCTGGCATAATGCGGTGAATGATACGCAGGCACTAATAAATTACTTGGAATTTGTATACCGGAGTAGTGAGTACAAATAGCCCCATTTTAAATGTATCATGAACCAAACATTACATTTATGTGACTATCTAATTGGTGTGGACATTTATTGGAAGGTTAAAAATAAAATATACAATGGTCATGTTTCAACAAGAACCGGGGTTTTTCAAACGGAATCAGGAGCCTCTGCTGGGTTTTAACAGAGAAATTTTGTTTGGCGCAAGTTTATTGGTCCACATAAGCACTAGCATGGGCTCAATAGACCTATATTGATGTATGTATTTTGTCCATGTTAACCATCTATTTTGATAGATCATTTTAGGGCATGCATAAGCCCAAAAAGGAGGCAGATCCACAGCTCAAGTGGGCCACGGCAAGAAATAGTGGGGACGGAACACTTACCTATCAAGTGGCAGACTTGAGTGAAGATAGCCTTGTTTCAATACTGAGGTCATCGTATTGATTCCATAGTATGAGTGGCTAACATTGTGATGTGACGAATAGGGGTGGGGTGAGTGTACTAACCATGAGGTGTGTGTACGAACCCAAAAAAGAAATAAAAAGCTACAGAAGTTTTGAATAAAGCTGATATTTATGTTTTTCCTTCGTTCAGATTTGTATAACCTATTTAGATCTGTCTAACCTCATGAACAGGTTGGATGACAAATAAAATCATGGTAGGCCTTAAGAAGGTTTCAACGGTGGGAGTCATTGTCACCGTTGCTTCCTGTGGTGTGGTCCACTCAAGCCTTAGACTTCCCTCCTTTCCGGGCCCATGCCCTAAAATAATCTCTTAAAATGGATGGATGGCATGGATAAAAAAAAATACATCACGGTGGGTCCCACAGAGCCCCTGCCAGGACCGTCCGTCTCTAGCTAGGTCATGGTGGGGGCAGTACCCAATCGGCCTCCGCTGGCAACCGTTTTGTTATCGTAAGAAGCATCTGTTGTTATGGTGACCTTTGAATCTTGGATTCAAAATTCAAATATAAGCCATTAAATATTAATCTTCATTCATAACAACAGATACTTCTTACCAGTCGCATAGAGTTCAAAACATGAATGGTTCAGATCATCATTTAAGATGATCTCATTGCACCATACCATACTATAATACGGTAGCACTGTACCTACGCACCTTCACAAGCAGCAAAGGTGTTATCTTGGCAAGTGGGTGGAACATCTCATTGGTGCATAAAATGGCCCACAAAAAGATGACCATATACCCAAAAAAAAAGTGGGGTTGGTCCGCTCATCTGGTGGGTCATAAACACACAATTTGTTAGTTGGACCATTCAATAAATTTAATTTAAACGGTCCATTTTATTGTATACGAGTCTGCCTACTAGATAGGTGGACCAGACTGATTTTTGCATTTGGTGATATGCGTTGGACATAACTAAGACGTTCCACGCACTTTACAGGTGGGAGGTTGTGAGCCATAAGTAAATAAATAAATAAAACGAGAGGTTTGCTAAGTTCACACGTATGGTAGCTGTCTCACGCACGAAAGCACACATGTCAACATGGCACATGTGCCACAGGTCAAAGCTTTCTATCAGGTTGGCGACGCTATTTACATCTCCTGGTCCTAAATCGAGGCGTCTCAAGTGGGCCAGTGTATAAAACAAATGGGAGCCACAATACAAAACTTTGTACCTTAAGCTTAGCGTACAATGGGATGTGTGGGCCCATGTCTGCATGGCATCCAATCCGTCCATCATGTTCTCTCCCTCATGTTCTAGGTGGGCCACAACACAGGGACCATGTGGGATGTGGACTGACGCCATTGAAAACCCTTCAGATATTAGGTGGGCCCACCATTTTTTTTTATATGCCATCTATTCCATTCCCCCACCATGATGAATGATCCTGATTTCTTGAGACAGAAGATTTAACCATTAGGTCCGAACTCCCAAATGATGGAAAGCACAGATCTTGCACATGTGTTCCAAGCTGAAACGTGTGCTTATGTGTGGATGGCAAGGCTATGCACGAGTGTGGGATTAGCAAACCAAATAAAATGAAGGACCTTGCCATGGACACATATAAATGTACATGAAGGATGTGATATGAATATAAAGATCCAGTGAGTGGAAAAAGAGAAAAAAAATGGAAGAAGGGAGAGCAAGAAAGATAATGGTGGCTCTTGAGGATAGTGAGAAGAGAATCTATGCTTTGGAATGGGCATTGAACTACCTCGTCCCTCCACTGTCCGATCTGGCCATCGGACCCGATCACTTCGTGATTCTCTATGTGTCCCCACAGTCTCTACCGAAGACGATGAACATCAGAGAAGGTTTCTTCTTCTTCTTCTTCTTTGCTATTAGCATGCTTTTCATTATGTTTTCATTCACATGCCACAGTCGACGTATTTACAAGCCATGTTTCGGGCGCATTGGAGGACAAGCATAAACTCATCATCGATCATGTGAAGCGTATGTGTGAAAATCACAATGTAAGTGACTTGAACTAATACCACTATCCTCAAAATCCTTTACTTGAATCCGAACCATTGATTTGGGTCGCTTGGATAAGTCCTTTAGCCCCAAGAATGCTAGAAACTATCCATGATAGGGAACCACTAATCTTGCATGCTGGTTGAGTAACATCAAGGCCTGTTCACCTACAACCGGTTGTATAGTTCAGCCATATTATTTTATCCTTTAAAAATTTTGTTCTAAATCTTTCCCTTGAAAATATCACATATTTTAGAGGGTGAAATAGTTGTGAGACTTGGTTGTATGTTATCCTTCAACCAGATGTAGGGAAAATCTCTCTCTCTCTCTCTCTCTCTCTCTCTCTCTCTCTCTCTAATAACAAAAAGTGAATTTATTAACATTAGTAGATAAAAAGGAGGGATCAATTCTAGTACTAGAAGTAGAAAAAGGGGTGTACTTATAAAAAACATAGGGTACATAGGGTAAAAATTGGAATTACCAACAAAATACAAATTTCCTGGGTAATATTATGCTTTTACCAGGAATTTTTCCTCAGTAAAAGTAAGGTTGGAACTTTTTTATATTTCATATTTTTAGCCATGATATAATCCGTGTTTTACCTATGAAATTTTAATTTCGTCGGCGTTTATCACCTTTACCAAGGAAAATTGTCCTTGGTAAAAGTAAAGCATTATTTACCCAAGAACTACGAATTGTGTCGGGAAAAGTGTCTTATTACCGAGGAAATTCATTTCCTAGGTAGAAATTTCCTGGGTAAATGTCATTTTTCTTGTAGTGATATATATATAACATAGGGTGTATATATATTTCTCTAATCAAGATCATGTCCTCCTAATCTCTCTCTTTTTCTTTTTCTTTTTTTCAATAATTACTGATTAAACCCTCCTTCGATTACATAATTAAGGTTATTAAGAGTAATTTCAAGAGAAAATCCCAACCATTCAATAGATGGATATTATGTGGATGGTTAAAATTAAAATAGCAAGCACTCCAAATTTAAAAAGAAAAATCAGATGGTTACCAGCATATTCTTGTGTAGTTATTGGACCATGATCCATCTGTTGTTGGTTCAGAGATTTGGACAATTTGGCTGCACAACTATGATATGTGGACAGTTAAAGAATTTCCTAATGGTGCTAAACTAACATAAGAGGGGCATTAATTTCACAAACAGAAAAATAAGATTCGTTTCAAATATTGTTATATTAGGTCACGTATGAAATGAAGGCAATGGTGGGAGAAGCAAAGCTAGTCATATGTGAGGCAGCTAAGAAGCTAGAAGTGGACCTTTTGATCATTGGGAACTATGACTATGGAGGTTTGAAAAGGTATTTCTTTATTTTCGTCTTATTGGGATAGGAGGGCTGGCAGCGGAAGCAAAGCCGAACACAAGCAAACAATTCAATCAAACAAGCCATACAATGCAATCACAATGCATGCAATCACCCACACATAGACAATCGAATTTTTAAGTGGAAAAACCCCTCACGGGTAAAAAACCACGGCACAAAGCGACAACAATCCACTATAATATCAGAAGTTACAAGAGATGGGTTCTCATCCTTGCATCTTCACACGCTTTGTTGCTCTTCCCATGTGGCCCTTTTTCTCTTGCTACACTTGAACAACCGTGGATCCCGCTGCCAATCCCGCAGCTCCACCATGAATAGTGCTCCCGATCACCTTGTAAAGATTATCGCACCTTCGTGCCTTGATCATCACGCGTACTCCCTTCATCACTTTACAATACCGATCGCAGCCGATGAACCTGCACCCTTTCGCCTCGAGTGCACCAAGAGATATCACATTCCTCTTCATCTCAGGGACATGCTTCACACTTTCAAGGATCCGTTCAACTCCATCGAACATCCTAATGCGCACAGAACCAATCCCCACCGCATTGCGAGCGTAGCCATCGCCCACAAACACCGATCCACCATCATGCTCCTTGTATGGCATGAATGAGCTTCGGTCACGACATACATGACATGATGCCCCTGAATCCAAGAGCCACTTTCCACCATACAGTCAAAACATCATAACCGTCACCACAGTCCTCTACGGTATTGGTTCCTTCCCTAGAAGAACTTCCAGATCTCTCTTGCCTTTTCTCAGGACTCGAACAATCCCTTTTCACATGTCCTTCTTCCCCACAATTCCAGCATCTCACCTTGTGCCTCCACTTGCCTTTTGATTTAGATCTCGATGAAGGAGATCCTCCACCCCGCTCAGAATTCCTCCCTATCATAACCAGTGTCTCATCAGTAGAGGGACCCACGCCGCCGCTTTTCCTTCTCATCGCCTTTGCCTGAAGGGCTGAGATAATGGTTTCTACGCCAATAGTCTCCCTACCTGGGCACAAAGAGTCTTTGAGTGACTCATATGAATCTGGAAGAGAATTCAACATGATAAAGGCTTGATCCTCGTCCTTCATCGGCTCATCTACATCCATCAACTTGCAAATAAGCCTATTGAAATTGCTGATGTGGCTCTCGACATCGGCCCCCTCCGTCATCCTCAGATTATACAACTGAAGCTTCAAGTATATGCGATTTTCAAGAGATTTCTTCGCATAGATATTCTCTAACTTCGCCCAAGTTTTAGCCGCAGTTTTCTCTTTCATGACGTTATATAGGACCTCATCTGCCAGGCACAAGTGGATTGAGACATTGGCCTTTTCATCGATCTTCTTCCACTCTTCTTCTTTCATAGCTTCTGGTCGCTCTCCAAGGAGTGCAACTTGCGATCCTTGCTGAACTAGAAGGCCTTTCATCTTCACCTTCCAAAGCTCAAAGTTATTTTTCCCCGAATACTTCTCTATGTCGAACCTCATACCTGATGCCATGCTCTTGTCTCAGATTCAAATTTCTGCTACACTCCAACGATCGCTCTAATACCAGTTGTTGGGATAGGAGGGCCAGCAGCGGAAGCAAAGCCGAACACAAGCAAACAATTCAATCAAATAAGCCACACAATGCAAGCACAATGCATGCAATCACCCACATATAGACAATCGAATTTTTACGTGGAAAAACCCCTCATGGGTAAAAAACCACGGCACAAAGCGACAACAATCCACTATAATATCAGAAGTTACAAGAGATGGAACCCAAGATAAAAAAACCAAGCCCACAAGAGAAATCCCAAGCTTACCCAAGAAGAAAACCTTTTTCTCCAAGCTCTTTCTTTCACCTAGAAGCTCCCTCAATCCCCTTTACAACCTTGGTCACCTCTAAACTCGTAATACACCTTTAATAGGAAAGAAAAACGAATTTAGAAACCTCTTGTGCGCAAACCGCGCAAGAAACCGCGTTGCGGTAGGACACTGCCGACCGATCGTCCGGCCGGTCGGACACCCCTACCGGCAGGTCGGCCGACCGGTCGGATATGCTAAAAAATGTCACAGCAAGCTTGCTGCCTGGTTTGTCTGTGTGGTCGGCCGGTCGGCCACTCCCACCGACCGACCGGTGGCCTCTGCGCAAAACCATGATTTGATGCGTCCGTTTCCTAACACGTCTCTCATCACTTACTTTCCACACTGAATTTTTTATTCAAGCGTAATAAATTAGGGTGTGTTTAGGGTAGCATTAAAATGCGTTTTAACAAGTTTTTTTTTTCCCTCCCAAGTACAACAGATCGTGGCCCACCTAGTTATCCAACAGGTTCAAGTGACAGTGAGTTCGACGAACGGTTTGGATTTTGAATAGAGGGTGTATGTGAATACATGTGTCAGAGGTGGTGATCAATCAACACCTCGATGGGTGCATTTAGCAAAAATATAAGAGACCAACTTTCCCAATACGTGCACACTGGCTGCAGATTTAATGAAAAATGTAAAATAGGTGGCATCCAAACACCCCCTTAAATATTTCTTATTTCTAAAGTATCCCCATCTATTGGAGTGGACAATTTCAATTCATTGGCCAAGTGATCACCAGTATGTGTCACCTCTTGGGGCGCAAGCACAGAGATGATCTAATGATTTGAACTGTCCATCTTCTTATCGCTACTTGCTACCGTAAAGTAGCTATGACGTGATAATCAGTAACCATGCTTCATGAGTGGTCCTAACCTTATAATTATGAGATTTTGAGTGAGAGCCGTTAATAATCCAAAGTTCTATATCCATATACATCTTGTTCGCCGAGCACCTGATTCGTTTAGCTTAACATATGTTAGAAATTAAATGCAAAAGAGCTGACAAGAGTAGTATTGAGCTGGACCAATCAATGCTCAGCAAACAGAAATCTCTAGTTAAAGACGAGCAGACAATCCGGATTCAACTTGGTTTTCCTAGAAAGTATGTGACAGTCTTCGAGGGGTAAATTAAGAACAAAATTTCGAAAGCTTAAAAGATGGTGGTTCATTACTATTTTCAAAACGGTGGTGACTCATCTTTTGTACATCTGTGGACCAGATCATCCAATTCATTTGGCACACTGAAATCAGCAGAGCTGAAAACTAACACTGATCAAACAATCGTAGCCATCGAATTGATGGCTATTTAATTGACAATTAAAAGTAAAATAGCAAGGGCTCCCCTAATCATATGGTTACTACCATCCTATGATATTTGGGCTATATATGAGTCAACTAAGTGATTCGAACGGTATGGATCACCACGCAAACTATCCAAGCATACAGTTGATGAATCTGCTACCGTTTTAAAATAGTGGTGAACTAGCCTACAAAGAAAAAGAAAAAGGTGACGGTGGCCCACTTGAATTTTCTAATTAATGGTCTAGATACATTTTCATTCTTTATTTTATTATTATTTATTGCAGGCTGTTCTCGTGGAGGAGTGTTGGAGACTATTGTGTTCATCATGCTAAGTGCCCCGTCCTGGTTGTGAAGGGACACCAAAACTCTAGTTAATCCCTACCGCCGATTCTCATTTTGTTTGCTTTTGAACTGTTGAAATTAATGAGACCGTTACCTTCTTCCAAGGGGTGCGTTTCTACGTTGGTCTCGTTTGGTCTTTAATTTATTCAGGAAGATGACAGAGACTACGTCAGCCCCTTCTCCACCAGTACATTGGCAGGGTGACGCATGATCCAAATCGTCCATTCTAGTGGGCCTTTTGTGGATGGTCCTTGTTTAAAAATTACAAGCATTTGACAATCATAGCCATCACTTTTCTCTATGTCCAAACATGACTGTTAAATATTTTTCTTACTTAAAGTTGATTTGAGAGATAAATGGCTAGGATAACATATAATATGAATAGTGGAATTCATGGATTATCCATGCATCAATAATGAAAATTCTAGACTGTAATTTTAAATGTGTCGGCGATGGATGATGCTGGTCTTTTATACCTTATGATCTTAAGAAAACTTTTCAATGAGACTAATTTTTCATAAGTATTTGTGAGGGTCCGAGAAACCCAAATATGGATTTATAGAGAAGATGGCGAGAGAAGTTTATCTGTCACAGTTCTTTTCTCTGAAGTCTTTCCACGGTAGATTTCTAATAACCGTGTATATGAACCATGGTTCAAGTGTCCGTCCCAAACTTATCTATAATAATCACAATTGTCGTGGAGCCTACCGAAGTGATTATGTGTGGCCCGCCTAATAAGAGTCTTACATATCCTGCAATGTGTACCTTAATCACTTTGCCATCCAAAGTATGGAAAACTAGATGGATGGCCCCGATTGATGTGCCACCCAGCCGCATGTGTTGTGGAGATATGGCTCTACTGTATAAATTTACCTCTGGTTTGTTTTGCTCGTGTACTTCTCCATGGCAAAAACCACATTTCAAAATAGTGTTTTTTTAAGATTCACTATATTTTTAAGATTCAAAAAAACATGTGCCGAAATGTGCCAGCCACACAAAGGGAGAGTGTGGCTTTGAGTTCAAGACCATCCAATTCATGGGACAAGTTGAGGACGGAGATATCTAGAAATGACACTGATCAAGTAATCCTAGCAATCTACATGATGGTCATGAAATGGATGGCTAAAACTAAAATACTGAACGGTCCAAATTGTAAGGACAAAGTGGATGGTTCGTATTGTTGGATCAATGGTCGCGAGGCCCTTTTGATGCTGACCGTTCGTGGTGGAGACCTTGGTAATCCCCACCATGATTTGCTAATCTAGATATTTAAAACCGAGTTTTAATACTATGAATATTACAAATGATATTTATTTTGTAAATCGGTTTTTCAACCATTCAAATCAAAGGCCAGTTGATGTAGAGCAAGAACCCCCAATGAAGGATGTGGATCACATACATCTTAGTACAAATGGACCGGAAGAAACTTAAAGAAAAATCGACAAAAGTTATCATATTTTTGCAATTTTCGATCCCACTGAAGAGGGCATATTGAAGGATTGGAACCCTCGCTCGCGGTTAAGTTTTGGCCAACTTCAGTGCCATCGAAGTTTCCTTCAGTTGGCTTTGGTCCCACTTAAGATGCCACTGACAACCTTATGCAGTTTGCATGATTTTTTAATTTTTGTTTCATTTTTTAATTAGGATTCTTTTTTTTTTAAGTAATTAGGGTTTGTTTAGGGTTTTTTTAAGTTATAAATTAAAGTATATTCTAATTGTTGTTAAAGAGATTATTCATTATCTTAATAAAAGTTTTGGCTTTTGCTTTCTCTCATCTTGTGAATTCAAAATCTTTCCCTCGTGGATTTGAGGAAGCTCTGTTGAAGATTTCGGAGAGCTCCGTGGATTCAGAGTAGTTATCCATTGAGGAAGACGATGATCAATTTCATCACATCCCTCCCTATGTCAAGTGGTATCAAAGTGAGGACTCCCCTCGATATGATGATTTCTAACGATGAGTCAGATCATCATCCTGCGAACGGTGCTCTAAAGGAATATCTTACAATGGTGGCTTTCGAGGCAGTGCAGCATGAGAATCGATTAGTCATGCAAGGACTGCAGGCAGCCCTCGACTGCATCGCGGAGGCGCTAATCCCTTAATTGCTGTGCAATACAACCCCGTTGTTCACAGAGCGCTTTCGATGGCTAATCGTAGGGCTACCCTAGATGGTTCGGGTTCTAGTAATGAGGAAGTTTAAGATATCGTTGTCCAACGACTTGCGCTTGGAGACAATCGTGTGGACCGAAAAAAACGAGACTATAGAGGCAAAGCCGATCTTCACAACTTTAATGGTCTGCTGCGTATAGAGGAGTTCCTTAGCTGGTTGGTAGAGGTCGCGTGTTATTTCAATTACATAGATGTGCTGGAAGACAAGAAGGTAAAGTTGGTCGCTTATAAATTGAAGTCCAACATATCGGTATGGTGGGAGCAACTACAGATTTTTCGCACTTGATAAAACAAGGCGCCCATTTGATCATGGCTTTGGATGAGACGTATGAGACGTCTTCTCCATGCACGGTTCCTCTTAAGTGACTACGAACATATA
This sequence comes from Liriodendron chinense, assembly GCA_003013855.2. NCBI lineage: Eukaryota > Viridiplantae > Streptophyta > Magnoliopsida > Magnoliales > Magnoliaceae > Liriodendron > Liriodendron chinense. The sequence goes on along the minus strand of PVNU02001793.1, from coordinate 88,327 downwards.
TTGTTCCAGCGGTACCAAAACTGTCGGTAGGGGAATTGTTTTGTAGCGAAATATACCAAGGAGTTCTAGCGGTTGGAATCGTAGAACGATTTAGTGGAATCTGAATTGCAAAAAGTGATGCAATTCATTGGTGGATTACGGCTCATGATTCAGGATCGAGTTCAGATGTATCTGGTCTGGACTATGGATGAGGTCGTCCAATTGGCTAGTAAGGAAGAGACGTAGCTTACAAGGGCTTACTCTGTGGCACAGGCCCCCACGACGGGTCCTTCGCAGGACACGTCCCAAACTAATGGGAAAGCACCTATTGAGGTATATCTTACCCCTCCTACCCCTGTAATTTGAGGTTTGAGAAATGACCCATCTAGGCTCCAACGTGCCGCAAAAACTACTCCAGGTCCGAGCCTAATCCCAAATCCATACGGTCGACCAAGGCCTGACCATTGCTTTTGATGTGGCCAACCGGGCCATCTATCAAACACCTGCCCTCAACGGTTAGTGGCTAATTCAGCCATCATTGAGGGAGGTGTTGAAGATGCAGGGAATGACATTGGACTCGATGATGCCGAGCACACCCAGAATGAGGATGAACGAATTGAATGGACTCCTGAAGATCAAGGTGTGTCCCTAGTTGTACGGAGGGCATGTACGTTGGGGATGGAAATCAATTCCCGGCAACACAACCTCTTTCGTACAAGATGCACTATAAATGAAAAGGTTTGCAATGTGATCATTGATGGCGGAAATTGTGAAAATATCGTGTCATGGACTATGGTGGAGAAACTGATGCTAGAGACTACACTATGCCCTTCTTCGTATGCAATTGGTTAGATTCAAAAGAACAATGTGGCAATGATAACTGATCGATGCCTCGTCTCCTTTTTGATTGGCAAGTCCTACAAAGACCAAGTATTGTGTGACTTCGTAGACATGGATGCCTGTCACATGATAGTCGATTAACCATGGTAGTTTGATTGAGATACCGTACACAAGGGACGAGACAATGTCATAACATTTGTTAAGGATGTGAAGAAAATTGTACTCGCCCCTATAATCCCGCCAAAGTACCCTGAAACTTCTAAAGTGGAGAGGCAATCTCTCCTCACCATACATGACTTTCAGAAGACATTTGAGAAAGTGGAGGAAGTGTGTGATCCAGTAGTAACCAATAAGGAAGATGCGAGGCTCGATTACGTCAGCGTGTTTTTGCTAAAGCCTGTTAATGCATACCGAGCAGTGAAGATCCAAACGGTTCGAGGCTTATGAGCGTAGAGAAACTCGAGGACACGTTTTTTTCAAGCGGGGGAGTCTGATGTAGAGCAAGAACCCCCTGATGAAGGGCGTGAATCATGCAAATTCCTAGCACAAATGGACCGGAAGAAACCTAAGGAAGAATCAACAAAGAAGAATCAAATGGGGCTTTAGTGCGAATAAATATTGGAGGGTTGGAACCCTCGCTCGATGTGAAGTTTTGGCCAACTTTGGTGCCACTGAAGTTTCCTTTGGTTGGCTTCAGTCCCACTTAAGATGCCACCGACAACCTTATATAGTTTGTGTAATTTTTCAATTTTTGTTTCTGTTTTGAATTAGAATTCTTTTCTTACACAATTAGAATTTGTTTAGGGTTTTCTAAACTATTTAAGTACTTTCTAATAATTGTTAAAGGGATCATTCATTATCTTAATCAAAGTTTTGGCTTTTGACTTCTCTCATCTCGTGGATTCGAGATCTTTCCCTCATGGATTTGAGGAAGCTTCGTTGAGAATTCCAGAGAGCTCCGTAAATTTGGAGTAGTTATCCATGGAAGAAAATGATGATCGACCTCATCATGTCCCTCCCCGCATCATCGGTGTGGATTAGCTTTTCAAAAGTACGAGGATGACCATTCTCATTAGGGCTTGAAGATCTGACTATTAGGATGGTGAATCTATAAAAGGGATTGACAACCCCACAATACACTTGAGTAGACACATGTATTTATAAGGTTTTTATGCTTGTCTCATCAAAGTCATAAATTAACACCAACTCCTAACTATCCTATTTATAATTAGATAGTTAGAGTTTATCTAACAACTGATAGACAAGAAAATACTTATCCAACAAGATAAGGTTAGAAAATTTGTGTCCAAGGAGTACATCCTCAATATTGATGTGGGACCTATGATTAGGTTCTAATTAATGGTTTATTGGTAAACCGATCAGCGGAAGCACCAAATAGATTCAAATGATCACCACACCACACACACGCAATCAACAAGAAGACAATCCGAATTTTATGTGGAAAACCCTTGCGGGAAAAAAACCACGGCACAAAGCGACGCTTGCACTATGAATACTAGAAGATTACAGAGATAATCTACCCACAAGCAAACCCAATAAATTAGCAAAGCACTCTCAAACCTCACAATCCTCTACCAAATCCTAATCCTGAATTAGGACACCTTAGTATTGATTAGGATACCTCTAAGATCGATTTGGATGCCTTTATATCAGCCTCTAACCGAAAATAGAAACAAGCTATGTAAAAGCGTGCAACTTCGCTTATACAGCCAATCAGTCGGACTTCATTGGCCGACCGGTCGTGTATAGCAAATACAGTCCAGAGAGTTCTACAATAGCTACACCCATTCCACCTCATAATACAGTCGGCCTGGATGCCCAGAAACAGTTCAGAGACTATGCTGCCTGCCCGGTCCGAAATTAGACCGGTCGGCGCGTAAGAATATGAATACCGATAGGTGTCAAGATGAAGAAAATGGGCCGTTAGTAGTCCCAGACTCTGCTGGGGTAGCATATTCCCAAGCCCTTCAAGCTTAGCATGATTTTTAAACGGCTCCATGCTCAAGCCCAAGTCAGCCCATGACAATCGGGCTCGAATCCAACCCTGCCTTTGTGGGTTGGGGTCGGACAAGTTGCCAATGGTGGAGATATTAGGGTTGGGAAATAATTTCTTTGAAAAAAGAAAAGAAAAAGATATGTATTACTGGGCTAGTGGCTTTTACACAAAAAGAGTCAGACCCTAGGAACCGAGCTTAGTTTTGAGGCCCAAGTCGCACTGAAGCTAATGGAAGAGTTTTATCTTGGCCTAAAAGACCATTTGGCCACTTATATGATCCAAGCTATTAATTGTAATTTGAGACCATCTTAATCATAAATCAAAAGATTAAACGGACCTCTCTGCTCTCATAATTATTAGGCAGACCATTGGATGTGCACCACGCATCTTTAGCTTCTGCGAAGGTCCGAAAATCGTGTGGACTGTCGGACCCTGTAGGCCCACTCCTATGATTTTTTTTTTTTTTTTGGTCTAAGTTTACATAAAACTCGATGTGAAATTATGAAATGGCCCTCCGTGCTAGGGGCTATATGCCCCTAGAACCCTAAGCAAGGAGGTGTTGTTCCTCTACGACCCCAGCGAGCTTGGCGCGGAGTTTGACCCACGAACGTGTTAGTTGGATGAATAACAGGCTCCACAGATCCTAACAATGTGAAAAAAATTGAAAGGGATATGCTGGCTTTTGGGTTGGGCTTGGCTGAAGGGATGGACTGGCTTAAAATTGAAGTCAGCTTGTTAATCAGGTTAGATTTGGGCTGTTTTTAAAAGCCCTTCAGCCCCGCCTAGCCTGGTCATTTTGATCAAGGGCATTTTTGTCATATCTGTGCATGATGGGCGCACCTAATAAACGAGACCCGAGGTGGGTGGCCGGGCTCGGGCATGGTCAGCACATAATCATCACGGGCCAGGTTCGGACTTGTTTGTACTTGCCCATCAATGACTCAGACTGGGTCGGGCCTGGCCTTGAACCGACCTCGGCCCAGCCGTTGACAGCCCTATTTTAACTGGATGTCAACCCAACTATGCCTATTCTAGTGTAATAGGCCGCATAAAGAAGGGCTTTGCTAACGACACATGCAGCCCCTAATGACAAACTGGCACTTGTTCTTGACATCAGAATCATGCAGCAAGTGGACCACCTTGTAGACGAGCTGGTCCACAAATCAAGCAAATTAACTCATCAGGTGGGGCACCTTTGCAAAGATTATAGACAAGTTATCAAAAGTCCATGTTCAATAGACACATATGACCCGCTTGATGAGTGGACAGACCTTATTTTCAGGCCACATCATTTACAAGGTTGGTTTGCATGTCCAACGAGTTTTTTTTTTTTTTCTTAAATCAAGCGGTCCTGCACAGGGCAATATATAACTAAAGGGAGAATGACCAAATAATCCTGTGTAGAGGTTTGGAAATGAAAAAAATCCTTGTCTTCAATATGGTTTTTAGCCTTGAAGGCTTGAATTGACTCGTTTAGTCTTTGAGTAGCGTTGCGACTCACTCAAGTTTAGTGTGTATCGGCCTGACTCACTTGACTTGTGGGAGACTAAGGGGAATAATTTATGTTATCGAATCAGGTTGCATAGTTCTGAATCTGTGTTGGCTGTTCTGAGTGGCACCTGAATCAGATAAGTCTTAAAACTATGCTTCTTGATGGATCAATAGAGATTCTGCTTTCAAATTTTGGCAATAAAGAACTCTGACGTTAGAATGTGTAATTTTATTTTTACATTTGCCTTTTTCTTAATATCAAAAGAGAGATTGCAGAGAGCGGATTGCCTGTGACCCCGGGCACAGAGATATCTCTGTGCCCGGAGCTGTGTGGGGCCCATAGAGATGTCCATTACAAATCCACTCCGTCCATCTATTTTGAAAGACCACTATAGGACGGGATTCGAAAAATCACGTAGATCCAAACCTCAGGTGGGCCACACCAACAAAACAGTGGGAACACCAACGTCCACCATTGAAACATTCCTGGAACTGACCATGATGTTTATATGCCATCCAAACCGTTCAAAGAATTATTAACACTCAGATAAACTGTAGGAAAAAATATCATCATGATGCAAAACTTTTGTCACCGCTAAGTGTTCAATACCCAAGTATTCTTGTGGTATGGCCCACCTGAATATTGTATCTGTGTGATTTTTATAATCCTGCACTATTGTGGTCTTTCAAAACATATGAACGAAGTGGATTTGTAATGGACATCTTTATAGGCCCCACACAGCTCCGGGCACAGAGATATCTCTGTGCCCGGGGTCACAGGCAATCCGCTCTCGAGATTGCAGGAGTTAATTAATATGGTAGAAGAGAATATAACTAGTAGCTAGTGCCTGCTTCCAAGTACCTGTCGCAAATATGTACCTCAATCCAAACCATCCAATGGTGGGCCCCATTATCTTGATACACATCTCAAAGTTAAATACATTGGACAATTGTAGCCTCTATTTATTAATACATGTCTTCAAAAGCCAATGCTGTCTTGGCAGGTAACTGAATATGGGGCTTTCTTTGTCGCTATGTTTATAAGCAGGGGTGTTTGGTCATTCTTTCCCAGTAACAGAACGGAAGGAAGAAGAAGGTCCACTTAGGAATTAATGGAAAGACAAAACGTTGAAAGAAGAAATAGTTTCTACTTAGACCCATGTATTTGTTGGGAGAAAGTTCCCTTATCGACTATACATAGAAATAAAAAGAAAGTAAGAAAAAAGGCAAACTACAACATAGAAATTTACGTTTCCTCTTAATACATTCATAGATTCAAGCCAATTCACTATATTCAAAGGTAAAAAAAAAAAGAAGCAACTCTCAAAATAACAACAACTCTCTCTCTCACAACAAAATATACATTATCCCAAACAAAATAGAGTTTATGTAAAATTTCATGTGAAATTATGAAATTGCCTTCTTGGTCGGGGTTACACCCCCAGACCTCATGTAAGGGGGCCCCAACAAGCTCAACATAGAGGTCGACCCATGAAAGTGATAGCTAGATGAACAGTACACCCTTGATGATCAGGCTCCATAGATTCTAATAATATTTAGCTAAGCATTTTTATTATAACAAATGTACAAATAGAATGGAATCTACAAATCCCAATGTTTAGATTTGAGGTCTGGCTGAGGGTTAATCTGCCTACAAGCCGACGTCAAGTTGGGTCGACCTGACCTGAGCCCAACCCTCTATATGATTTGCTTTGTGAGTTGTGGCCCACCTGAAGGTTGAATGGTCTAATCTTTTTAGGCAAAACACATTAGCATTATTTTAACGTATGGAAAGCTCACATCTCACACATGTTTCATGTGTGCCCACATGTGGGTGTGGTTCAACAAGAACCTCTCAAAATATGGGGTGGCGTTGGAGGAGGGGTTTGGGAAGCGAGAAGAGTGCTTAATTCAGAATTATGCAATCACATTCATACTTTTCCGTGGATCGACGAATATGGAGATCCAAATGGGCCCTTTCCTAGCACCACTTTCGTACATGAACTTTCACATATAGGTGCCCCATCTTTCCCCTCAATGTGTTGTTGCTTGGACAGACACTCCAGTCAGGCGAAAGGTTAGACACACCATGAAGATGGCTTATGGCAGAAATCAGGCTGGTCCACTCACTGGGTGGGTCCCACCCTCAAAATCAATGTACAAACGATGGCCTGATTCAAAGTTTGTGGCTCCCTAAGGTCCGACGCTGCTTGACTGTGATTTTCGAGATGGGCTGGTGGCAGAATATAGCATGCAGTGCCAAAACGGGACCAGTTTACCTTGAAACTTAAAAACTAACTCCACATGGCACTTTGTTATTGGTCATCTAATAAAATATTATTAACTTCATTTTGAGAAAGAATGTATTTTATATTTAAATTTCAGAGGTCAAGCTCCATATTCGAATTTAGTTTGTAGATTTGGGGTAATGTAGAGAAGGGTGTGAGGAAGAAGATCACCCGTCTACCTTAAGTATGCAAAACGTTGAATCCATAAGGAAATTCAGAAATTTTATTAATCAACGATGTTCCAACTTTCCAATTACAACACTTATAAAGAAAAAAACAAAACCCTAAGTAAGAGTCCTAATTCAACTAAATTACAACTTACATAAAATAGTAAATTTTACTAAAAAATAAAAAGTCTTAATTTAATTTTGTTAGATGACTCTTGTTATGATTAAAAGCAACTCTTTAAAAGATTACATATGCTAAATCTTTAAAATGAAGGAGATATGTCTAAATTAAAGCTTACTAAAAATATCAGTTTTTTTTACTTCTAAAAATGTGATTTTGAATTGAAATAAAGTGTTTTCTTGTGAAACAGATACATGCGCGCGTCTCTCTTATGGGGGTAGGTCGACTTCGGATGACCTATTACAATAAAAATTTATAAGTCATGCATCTCACAACGATACTTAGATTAAAAGTTTGGCATTCTACGGTTCACACTTTGAATGATAATTTCTCACTATCTGGAATGAATTTCTTTGATTTGAATGTGCTTGAGTCTGATTATTATATCATGCCCTATATAGGGTTGGGCTTGGATCTGACAAACTACATTTGCTTTCATTTGGGATTCTTTTGTTCCAACTGTCTCAAGAATAAGTCTTCAGCTGGCTCTACATCATGAGGTCATCGTTGTTCTATCCAAGCCATCGATCTAATGGCCCCATTACGGATGGACCATTCCCCCAAATGTTCTCAATTGGTGAACTCTAACCTTTCCATTATTAGCATGCGAATGAGTGGTTAAAAAGAATGCACAAACAAACCACATTTTTTTGATCTCGACGACTAGGATATGTCAACTTGAGATTCTCGGAACTCCATCTCTAAATTCAATCGTCTCACGGGTCCATTAAATCCAACGGCTATAAAATTAGGTTTGTATGGGAGTTTCCATGCATGGTACTGTATGTGCGGCGGAGTATGCTGTCAATTAGTTTGATGATCCCAACCGTCTACATGCCATCTCCCAGAAATCAAAACTACATGATCATCAGGTGGGTGACACATGTACGTGGAATGTGGATCATTAATCTTTTTTCTCTTAACCGTTGATATGCTTTATGCGTTTGTGGCCCAATGGATGATCATACAGGCCTTATTTTTAAGACATGGAATCTACAAAATGTGGATTGTCCCATGATGGCCCAACAACAAATGGACGATGGAAGTGAAAGAAAAGGGAATTTTACAGAAAACCACCTTCCTAACATAGAATTTTCATTGCAGTACCATTTTCAAAAAGTTTTTCAATAAGCTACCTCATAACAGGTCCGCTGTGCGAGCAAATGGGTGGCCCCCACCTGATGTTTATGTGAAATCCACACTAACCATTAGACGTGGAATCCCATGCCCAGGATAAAATAAAAAATAAATAAAAAAGGCTAACATGTGATTCAACTGGGCCACACTAAAGGAAAGGTTTGAGAGAGGCATCTGCCCTTGAGTTTTGTAGGCTCATGGGGTTGATTTTATAAAATCCACTCGGACTATATATCAGATGCTATAACAAATTTTAAGCCTGTCCTATAGCCCAAATATCAGTCCTATCCATGATTACATGACGTCACCAAGGAAAACAATTTAGAGGGTGAGTGGTCCGATATACGCTGTTTCTAGTATGAAGCTCAATTTTGAGCCTGGGGATAACAGTGGGTGACACACTTGGTAGTCAGGTGGACTTCATGTAAGAATCACAATGGGGCCCGCCTGAGCTGTAACCACTATATTTATCATTACTGATATTAACAAGGTAGGCTCCTGGAAACCCTTCGTAAAAGTTACAAAATGTAATTTCTATACTAATTAGGTATTTAATAAAAAAAATAAAAAATTCTCTTATTGCCAAAGTTTACAATTTGAGTCACCTGAAGTGTGGATTATTGGTCTATTGCTGTGCATAATAACTCCTATTATATATATATATATATATATATATATATATATATATATATATATATATATATATATATATATATATATAGAGAGAGAGAGAGAGAGAGAGAGAGAGAGAGAGAGAGATGCTCACCTACACACCGATTCTTGAGAGAACTCATGAGCACTTTTTGAGAACCCAAAGTGCTTATGCTTTCTCGTGAGAATTGTGCACAAGTGAGCATTCCACTGCACACACATCTATCTATCCCTTGAACCTAGAGCCTAACAAGGAAATATACTATTGGTACTTGAGTAAGACCCTCTAGTTTTATTTATTTATTTTATTTCTTTTTATTTTTCTCACACACACACACACTCCTACATAAGGCCGTGCATTCACACTACAATGGATGCTCGAACTTATGACCCTGTGTTGAAACTCATATTAGTCTACCACTAAGCCATGGCATTGCAGGCAAGGAGACCCTACTAGCTCACGATGCACCCACCTGCCAATGGGGTTAGTTTCCTCTTTTTTTTCCCCATCGTTGGGCCACCCACCCACCCCTCACATCACAATGTTAGCCACCCCAGCCAACCCCACTATTGGAATTGATACCATGACCTCAATGTTAAAATAACCCCTAAAACAGTCACCCCCACTGTGGGAATCGATACAATGACCTCAATATTAAAGTAACCACCCCCCCTGTGGGAATAGATACCATGATCTACACTCAGTTTGTCAGCAAATAGTTATTATGTTCTTTAGTTTCAGTTTGTCAGCAACCCATCAAAGGATTATTATAATTACTTATAACCGGTAGATTTTTGGTGTGGGCCTTCGTCAGACGGGCCATAGCGGCAGCGGTTTGGATCACTGGACCATGGGCGCCACTTGTAGTTTTAGTTAACTGATCACCTACGTGCTAGGTAACGCAACTTGTGGTACCGGTCTTCTTTCCTGACAGAATTCCAGACATCAGTACCATTCAAGCGATAGGCCCCATCATGAAGATATCTCAATTAAAAAATCAGGCTGGTCTGATTGTCAGGTGGGCCACACTTGGAATCAAAAGATAATCAACGGTTTGATTCAACATAACCAACGGTTTGATTCAACATACAGGCTTGGACCACCTAGCAAGCGCTTCAGCCAGTTTTCTGTGAATGATGATCTTCGTGGTGGGCCTACCTATTTGATGGTACTGATTTCCTAAACACGTGGCATGCGGGAAATGAGAGCGGATTAGGTGAGACCCCGGATCCACCGAGGTGTGTGGATCCCCTGACTGTGGGGTCCACTGTGATGTATATGACTACATCCACACCGTTCATCCGTATTGAAAGCTCATTTTACGCTTGATCTAAAATATGAAGCAGTTCCAATTCCCAGATGGACCATAGTACAGGAAACAGTGGTGATTAACCATTAAAAAATTCTTGTGGGGTACAAAAGCTTTGGATCAAGATGATATTAGTGTGGTCTCTTCATCTAGCCGTTTGTGACCTTATCAACAGGTTGGATGGCAAATAAATATTCCACTGGAATCCATGAAGTTTTTCATGGTGGGGATTCAACCAAGACCGTTTCCTGTGGTGTGGTCCACCTAAGATTTGAGTGAGCTGTTATTTTGGAATCATGAACTAAAATGAGCTTTCAAAATGGTTGGACGGTGTAGATTTAAGGCACCTACATCACTGTGAGCTCCACAGTGAGGGGTCCCACCCACCTTGGTGGATCCGGAGTCTCACCTAATCCACTCCCGCCGTAAATCTCGTGCGGTGCCAGATGTTGTCTTTTCAACAGCAATTGCACGCGCCCCACTCGCAAGACGTAGCCTTTTCAACAACAATCATCATGATTCATGGACGAGACGTGCGTCCTTAGTCCAAAATCGAAAATAAGATTCAAACCGTTCATCCGTTATCTTATTGGGAAGGGCTGGTTGCTTGAAAATCGCAATGATGGGATTCTGCGAACCGTCCAGTTGGTGGAACCTTGCCGGCTGAAACATGAAATGCTATTTTAATTTTTGTCGTTTCATCTTCATTTGTAAACTACATGTGTATGGTTAGGATATCATTCGTTATTGTAGTGCTCCATGACTTCAATGCTTTGTCACGAATGAAGTAAGCTGTTTCATGCCTTCATTTACAATGAAAAAGTCAACAGTCAAATGGAAATTAAATTCCATCAGCCTCGTGATTGTATGACATAAAAAACACTTTTTTTTTTTTTAATCTCAAAAGTTATTATTGTTATGATTTAAAGACTAGGCTTCATAAAGATTTAGTACCCGTTTGGATACCACCAAATAAGTTAACTTTTTCTACTCGTAGTAGTAAGATAAGTAATTTATTTAAGATAAGTAAGTTTGGTTTAAATGATAAAAATTATAAGTAACTTTTTTCACTTAAAGTTATTTAATCACTTCAGCTTAATAATTAAGTAAAAATGGAGATAAGTTACTTGAGGTATAAGTAGCTTATGTTAAGTAACTTACGGTCCAAACACCCCCTTATTATCATTTGTTTAGTTAAAAATGACATGAATGTATTGTAACGCCCCAGATTTTCGAGATTTATTTGAAACTTTTTGAAAATTCATTTTTAATTTATTTTTTTATTAATTATCGTACATTTACCGTTGATTTGCGAATAGCGGGACATCCGTAAGAGATCCGATAGGGGATCCTTTATAAAATTAGCTTAGAATGATCCCATAAACATCGTAGAAAGATCAGATTTCAAAAATCACGCATTTTTCAGATAATTACGAAAATGCCATTAGTTAAACTTAAGTTAAGATGCCATTTTTAAGTATTATAGTTTCTGACGATCACTTTCACGTAAAACCCTGGATTTAAGCTTTTGGGCACATATTAACCATACACGTCAAATTTCAGCCCTTAAATCATAGTAGAAGTGGTCCAATTGTCAAATCAGCCCTTAACCCTTGATTTTCATGTCCATCGAGTGAGGAAAGTAGATGGTTAGTCGTAGTCGAATATTTCCCTTCATATGAGTGACTTGGATCATTTTTATCATGGACCAATAGTGTGATTTGAGTGCCCCACCTTGATAAACATCTTTCTTATGCGCGAAGTTATCCCGTTTTAGAAATTAACGAGTTACCAACTCTTTTTAAATCTGAACCTTTCAATTTACCCACTTCTCACCATCAATCGCTTCTCAAATTTGGAGCACTTATTATACTCATATGACTACGAGTTTACACAAAATTTGGACCCCGATCTATAATCCTACACCGTTGAACCACAAAGCCAGCCCCTTCCTTTTCCGCCAAAAGTTGGAATTTCAGATCTAGGCATTTCTCACCATCAATCAACCACTAAACTTTGTACAATTGTTTGCCTATCATGACTACATATTTTCTCAAAATTTAGGCCCTGATCATCAAGCGTAGACCGTTAATTGAGATCTAGCCCATTTTAGCACCCGTTAGGCCATTTTCAAGGATCGGCCAATCTAGAATGTGGATCATCAAGAAATTTACGTATTCTGACTCTACTCTTCAAGCTTAATAAGATGAACAGATTGGAATTGATCAAAGATCATCCGAATATTGAGATTTGAGAAACCCACCTCAAGAGGTTGTTACACAAGACGTCGCGTGCACATCCCTCTCCATATTTCTACAACGCACCTCCAAGTCCTTCTCCTAACCCTAGCCTCCATGCCTTAGAGAAAGAGAGAAGAGAGAGAGAGAGAGAGAGAGAGAGAGAGAGAGAGAGAGAGAGAGAGAGAAGAGAGTTCTTTCTCATATTTTTCCAGCGGCTAGGATCTTCTACAACCTTCTTCTTCTAAGTTCATCCTAAGGTGAGGATTTTCCTTCAAGCCTTTCATTAATAATATTACGATTATCATAAGTTTTTTTGTGGCATATGAAGTTATTTCATTTTGAATTGCTTATCCATATAACATGAAGTTTAATATGGGATTTGTAATGAATATCATTATATGATGATATGATTCCTTGTTTAGATTTTTTACTAAGAAGCATGTGTATTTGTGTTATCTATCTTTGTAAAATCTATGCCCTTATTTCCTTAATCTGTGTTTTACAAATAACATTGGTTTTCATATTGTGATATGAAATATGTGTATAAGATCATCATATGGACATCCCATTATTGTATACTCTTTGTCCCTAAGTTGGTAAAATTATTCGATTTAGAGAGATGGAACCCATGAGAGGTGTCCATGATGGAAGAATATCTCTTGACTTAACTGAGAGAATGAAGTGATTGTTTTTCAATGGATCCTTATATGTGCATGATGCTTGATTGGAGCCATTTACATTATATGAGTATTTTAATGAATTTGGCCATGATGTACAACATTGACTTTTGGGACATGATGAAATCATAAAACGGGACAATGAGTGTACACTAATGGTATACAAATTCTCATGAGCCGGGGTTGGTACTATGGACACTAATCTCGTGCTGTCGGCCTATGCTGGGTTGCTTGCGACTCTCCATAGTGACCATTGAGTTTTATTTAAATCGGTTGTATGCGAAAACACTTAAATAAAGGAGAAACTAAAGTCATGCATTCACTTGGCTCCATGTGGGTGTACGGAGTTGAGAATAGGCTATAGCGTCCTACTTCTCCCGTACACTGTCACGTGTAGATTTGGGCTATGAGCGTCCCGTTTCTCACGTGGTCGGGCAAAACTATGGGCTTGTGCGTCCCAGGAACCTCTGGTGACTAGCGGCTAGCGTGAAGTCGTAACAGGGAGTCTCCCACTTCATGTATTGTGATTCTAGCCAGGGTGCCTTAGCCAGAGCATGCATTCCATGCATCGCATTAACAAAGATTTTTACTTGATTGTTTTGTTTAAATAAAGATATTATTGTGTTGCGTTACTCTGAGTTTTATACATTGTTATTCTTGATAGTCTTGGAGGAAATATTCCCCACTATGATAGCGTTTAACGCTATCCCAAACACAATTTAGATGATGCAGGTGAAGATCCAGGTAATGAACCCGATTTTCAAGGAAAAGAGTTCGATGGTTCGTACAATCACATGGCGGATGACGATGTTAGAAAAACTTAGTTGATGTTTTCATTTATCAAATATTTCTTTGAGTAGTTGATACATTTATGGAATTGTAATAAGTCTTCAAGAGAAGACATGGTTTTGTATTTTAATTAATCAGTATGGATATTGGTTGGTTCATTTATTTAAACATTGATAATGACGTAGTAAGTTTGATTGAATAAGATGATAATTGTTTCTGCCATTGTGTTTGAATGATATATTTTATTATTTGACAAATTAGTTATTCCATAAATTACTTGGGAATTCGGCCGTCGTGTTATACACGAGAGTCGAAAATCTCGAGTCGTTACATATATGGAAAAGATAAGAGATCTACATAAACAATTTGAAATTGTGGAAGTGGGAACAAGGTGGTAATGACTTTGAATGAATAGTGTGGGGAGTCCCACCACTTGCCAAAGAACATGAAGACAAATGGTGGTGCCATGAGTTCGGGAGAAGAGAATTTTAGGTCTGATGAAGAAAATCGGGGTTATGTGTTGGGTTGATGATAAGGCTGTCAGTGGGTACCTGAGCGTGCATGTACCGGTGGATCCGACCCAATTTTAGTGGTTATGGGTCCATCTTTTGGGCCTGTTAAGAAATTAGGTTGGGTTTCTTTTTGGTCTCTTCTAGTCAGGTTTGGGTTGGGTCCATGTGACGGGTTGGGTTAGGGCTAGGTGGGTAATGTTTAATAGTATAACTCTATATATTTAATATATATTTGATGATTTTAGCAAAATGAGGTTTCCTAAGCCACATGCATGTAAGAGAGCCCATTTATGCACCATGCACATGTCATAGTGGTGCATGTGTTGGCATCTATTTCATCCATTGGGTGGGCCTAACCTCGTTAATGCTCCTTTTTTTAGGAACCCAACCCAAAACCTAAATCCATAGACCTAATGAGTATCCAAACCTGATTGGATCCAGGTATTCAGGAACCACAAAGGGACTTGACCCAGCAAGACCCCTACCTGGTTAGCCTGGCACAACTACCATAGGACCCAACTTGAACCTGACTTGTTGAGAAGGGCTGTTTGGACAATATTAAGTGGTATCAGGATGGATGGAATTGCATGTATGTAATGATTACTAAGGTAAGGAATTGTTGATTGATCTCATGGGTCATTGAATTTTCAATACAATGTTTGGACAGCCATTGTAATAGTACTGTAATGATTACAGTGTATATAGTGTTCCCACTCTAATATTGCAATCATTATAGTCTATATAGTGTTCCCACTCTAATATTGCAATGATTACCGTGTATAAGCATTACAGAACATCATACCTGTGGCAATATACAATGACTAGGACCATTTACATGGTGCAACTAGTGCATGGGCCATAGCCCAAAAGTTATTTATTTATTTATTATTTTTAAGGCACACACTCACACCCCACACACACCAACACACTCACACCACAGTGACTTTTTTTATACCACAATGGGTTCTTGAACCTATGACCTCGTGTTGAAACTCTTGTGAGTTTACCACTGAGGCAAGAGTAAGGACCCAACCATAGCCTCAAATTTGCTGGCCATGGTTCACACCATTGCGAGTTCCCAGTTGAAAGTGGACGGTTGCTTTTTTCTTAAAATGAATGTTTGATACTTATTTCGTGACTCATACCTAACTCTTTTTTCCAACTGATAGAAATCATGTCATGGATCTTAACCCTTCCTTTGATAGACCATACCTCATAATTATTCATGTTGAAAGATTGGAAAATCTTTTCGTAAAGGAAAAAGAAGAAGAAGAAGAAGCAAATAGATGTTCAAAGACTTCTGATTGCCAAGATAGGAAACAATTAAGTGAAAACGCCACCCTTAATTGATTTGCACTAGGTCCCACCTCAATTGCAACATTTTGGGCTAACCCTTCATCCAAGAAGAAGGGACCCAATGACAGATTTCATATACAAAGCGTGCTGATGCCCCATGTGAAAGTAACTATTTCCTTGGTCGTGGCCTGTCTAAGTAATGGACTGGCCTGATTTTTGAGTCATGGGTCCGGCAAGATGGAACACATACATCCTAACTATTTCCATTGACATAGCCAACTTGAGTCATAGATGGGCCAGCACGATGGGAACATCTGATGGTTGGCTTGGATAGCTTGGTCACCTTTGGATTCACCGGCCACTTGAAATAGATGATGATAGTCTGATGACCTTGACCTCACACGCATGCACCTGAGATTATGTCACTTCCTACGAACTGTTGAAGAGCTTGTTTTCATTCGGAAATTAAAATGAAAGGGGATTTGGATTCCTCGGCAGGTATTTTCACTTTTGACTATTTTCAGTAATCGTATTTCACGCCAAACGGAAAGCCATTTCCACGCAACACGACGACAGAAGATGGCGTGCGGCAATAAAAAAAGAAGAGTTATTTGATGTACGACTGGGTATGACACTTGCTACACAGGTGCTTGAGAATGGCATTCATGTTGTATATACTCCAAATTAAACTGTGTACGTAAATTGTGGAATGCATAAGTATAGAACAGTCCTAACCTCTGATTGGTGGATACTTATTGTTTTGGAACAAGACTATTAGATATTTTTCATTTTTAACTGACCAATACTGCCGGCCATCTAATATTTCAGTAACCAAATAAGATTTATTTTTCATTCATGATACATCTAAATTGGTGCCCATATGGTTAATTTTATGTTATTTGCATGCCACATGAGCCATTTGTGGGTAATTTTTAACTGCCAGAGTATCGTCTGTCACATTCTATCAGAGTATCAAAAGCATTTATAGTGAAACCGGGCAAATCGAGTATAGCAGTTTCCTATTGTTGCATCTTCAGTTATTTTTTCTAGGGATATTTACCAAACGGGATCCTTGAATCATGATTTTTACCAAACGTGTTTAATTTGAAATCCCAAAACGTGTTTTTCAGAGCGGGAAATTACCAAAAATGCCTGGCTGACCTTTCTATATATAAAGGAGGGTGGACGGTAGGGCTGCTAATGGGGTCGGGGGATAGCTGGGTTCTGGTCTTTAAGAGCTTTTTTTCCGGTCTACCTGTTGAATACCAGACCCGATCCGATCGGGTTTTGATAAGAGCATTTTTTCATGGTTCGGCCGACCCATTAAATGGATTATATCGCACATCGATGTGCCACTTTGACATATTTATGGTGTGTAAATGCGCTCTTTAACATGTGTGTGGTGTAGGAAACCTCACTTTATTGCGGAAATCATCAATGTATATTATGAGTTGTTTGGCACCATGGAAAGGGTGGCAAACGATGGTAATATGTGGTAAACGAAAAGTGTGTTTGGGGAGTTGTATACATTTACCACCGTTTCACCAGCTTTGAATTTAGGCATGTTTTCAAGCCGTATTACCACCAATAGTGGCCTTGATTTTAAGAATTGCTACGCCCCATCATGATGTTTACGTAAAATTCACCGAGATAAGTAAGTGCGTTACCTCAATTTAGCCGTAGAGCCTAAGAATCAACTTGATGCATGATTCAAGTGGGCCATACAAAGGGAAAAGTTGGGAGATGGATACTCACCCTTAATTTTTTTTTCAAGGTCTACGATGATGATTATATGAAATCTACTTCAACTGTTACATACAAAGTTAAAATGTAGGCCTCGAGGACAAATTAGGCCCATCCTTGATTTAGAAGGGCTATGCGAAAAGAAATATATAATTTTAGGGTGAACGTTATTGTTTTCCTTCATATATGTGACTCACTCGAATCATAGACCAGGGCTAATAATTGGGCACTATGGTTAAAATTGAGTGACACACCTGGTGATTAAGGTGAATTTTACATAAACATTATGATGAGCAATGTTTCATATTAATGTTTTTAAGGCTTGAATGGGTTCAATCACATCACTTTTTGCATGAACCACAATGTTTACATGCATTTTAGCCATAGACCCAAAAATCAGCTTGCTTTATGATTTAGGTGGGCCATACAAAGGAAAATAGGGATGCCTGGTATAATGTTTCCAATTATATGATTCACCTGTATCATAGACCATGATGATATTTGGGCCCTCACTACAAGAAATTCCATTTTTACCGACGAAATCATTCGTCGGCTTTCATTAAAATTTCGTCGGGAAATGTTTTTCCCGACGAAATTTTTCGCGGCTAACATCATCGCAGAAAGGCTGTCGGTAAAGGTTTTTGCTGACGAATTTTTTTTTTTGTCGTGAATAACAACCATTACCGACGAAAAACTTCGTCGGAAAAACACATGAATTTTTGTCGGAAAAAAATGTGATACGTTGGTGAAAAAATTTTTACCGACGAAAGATTTCGTCGGTCACTACAAGAAATTCCATTTTTACCGACGAATAATTTTGTCGGTAATCAGTAAAATTTCGTCGTGAAAGCTTTTTCCCGACGAAATTTTTCACGGCTAACATCGTCGCAGAAAGGGCGTCGGTAAAGGTTTTTACCGACGAAATAATTTTTCGTAGGTAATAATTGACCCATTACCGACGAAATTATTCGTCGGCCAAACATATGAATTTTGTCGGGATTGAAAATGATACATCGGTGAAAAAACTTTTACCGACGAAATAATGCGTAGTTAAAAACACGTTAAAAATTTTATCGACGAAATATTTCGTCGGTAAAAGCAAGGAAAAACTTTTTACCGACGAAATAATGCGTAGGTAAAAACATGAAAAAACTTTTACCGACGGAATAATTTGTCGGTAAAAGCATGTAAGAACTTTTTACCGACGAAATATTTCGTCGGTAAAAAGCTTTTACATACCTTTACCGACGAATTATTTCGTCGGTAAAAGTTTTTCCTATATCGGTTCCATTTGTTTTCAAAATTCAGGAAAATTCCTGATATACACCTGTAAAAAAACCTATACATTTTGAATCCTATTCACATCCACAAACATACAAATAAACAAAAACTACATCAATACACAAATAATCCATTCCACATCCACAAACAAACAATATTCATCCACACACAAATACATACAAGTTAAAAGTCGTATATTAAAAAAAATAATCAGGAAGATGAAGGCGGAGGTGGCGGAGGTGGCGGGGCATCGGCGCCAAGGCGTGCAGCGAGAGCCTGAAACATCTCCTGCATCCGTCGCTCATGCTCCTGCCGCAACTCCTCCATCCTCCTCTCCTGCTCCTCCCGTCGCCTCTCCTCCTCCTCCCTCTGCCTCTCCAGCTGCTCCCGAATCCCATCGACGACGACCCGTAGCTGCTGAACCTCTCTCTCTGCAATGTCAGCTCGGCGTTGAGCGCTCTCACCAGCTACGGATCGGCTGGAGCCAGCTCTAGTTTGTGCCATGAGCTTAGCACCATGGCCAAGCCCACGCACATATCCAGAATGGGTGCCAAGCACCTCGCTCAGGATTTCTGGCTCACTCCGCTGACTACCATCAGGAGTGGGCTGACTGCGTATGGTGTCCATCGCCGCCTGTAATGGAAACATATGAAATTTCATAAAAAATGACATGAATGACATTATTATCAATCAATGCGCAATTAAATTTAACAAAGTAAAGATTTTTACCCAATGCTCACTGGCTCTAGGATGAACCCAAGATCCCGTCGCCTGCCGACAGTGAGTCCCTCTGTAGAGGTCTACTGGTCCAAGCTCCTGGCCGGTGACGGAATCCCGCTGTGCAATCGAAAGGAAAAAAGACTTATAATAAATGCCAATCAAAATAATATATTAACTTAATAATCATCAATAATTTCTTACCATGTCGTAACGATGTCGTACAAATGACTTTGAACTAGCTACGTGGTTCACTTGTAACTTTTCCCTGTTCGTAGAATTTATTCTGCTCCTCTTCTGAACACATTATACAAAATACATTTCTATTAATTGCGAAATTAATTGCGAATTTAATTGTTACCGTAAGATATCGTACATGTAAATATTACCTGAAAAGCCTCCGACGAAAATCTCTCGCAGAGTATCCACCAGTCGTCTATAGTAACGTGTGGCGGTGCGGACTGTACGGCCTCATCCTGTGTCCTGCATCGCTTGTACCGCTGGTGCAACTCTCCGCGGTACTCCTTGAACCGCTCTCTAATCATGTCGTCGACGGCATGAGAAATGTAGGGAACATTCAAATCGAATTCAAATTTATCCTGCAGTTTCGTAAATAATAAATTAAGGCAATAAACTTATTAACAATAGGACTTAACCGTAAATGAACTTTCACAAAAGAAAATTTCAATTTACTAAACTTTACCTGAAGGCGCTGACGGATGAGCTGTCGCACATCATCTGTCACGTCAGTCCAACGGGGGGTGGTGGCGGGGATCAGAGATCGGCATAGGACACCGACCTCAGACGTAAACAATCTGGCACTGTCCCCAACAGGTCTAAGGCAGTCCTGTGGGAACTCTACTGCCACCCTACCCTCACGCGTAAGTCGCTCTAAAACTAACCCATGCGTGGGTCCACGTCCTCGTCGGCTGGTAGAAGATGCTGCTGCGAAAAGATATATGTAAGTAACAATATAAACAGAAATCACTAAATAAATGTCTAGACTTACATGCAGTGCCCGGTGTATGCTGAACCGAAGGATCAGATGATTGTGATGCACCGTGCGACGTCGATGCTGTCTGCGTCGCATCACGGGTGGAAGGGGTAGATCCAGTGCGCGAACGACCTGATCTCCCACCTGGTGCCATGACTGAATATATCTAAAATACAAACTTATAAATTTAAACAATGTCAATGCAAGTTTATGAACATCATTGCAGAGTGAATTTGTGCTTATGCTTAGAGAAATGATAAAAATATGATTAGACCATTACACTATAACGCAAGCAGAATATAATAAAACCATAAACAGAATATAATAAAACCGTAAACAGAATATAAAAGTTGAAAAATTCATTACACATTGTCATTCTATATTAAATACATATATCTCATTGTAATACAAATCAACTTCGGATCAACTATCCGAAATACTCCCTGCGTAAGTTATCGTACGCTGCAGATGTATATTCGATGTTGTATGAAGCACTCGACATTGTTACAGCCAACATGCCAGTCACAATAGAAGAAATCTGACTCTCGGGACTCCATTCAGATGTGTAAGTGATAATGTCGCATCTTCCATACGAAGTTTTCCGCGCTTATATTCCTCAATCAGGTCCGGAATTTCTTTGAGATTGTATAATCTTTCATCTGAGTCATCGTCTTCCTCCCTACATTTCTCGACCAGACCGGGTATCTCTCTGGCCCTACCAGAAGAATATAGGTCCGGAAAGTCCATCCGCAATAGCTGATGAAGTATGCTGCGTGCTTCCGCTACGCTCCAGTTTGTGGAGGACATGATCAGAAAGTGACTTAACTGTAAATGTAGATTATCAACAAGTCAATTCAGGAAAAAAAATCATGACTTGTAAAACATATATACATGTAATAATCAAATTAATCGAATTGAAAAATTACATGTAAATCTTGTATACATTTAATAATCGTCGTCTGAATCATTATCGCTTAGGACTCTTTCTTCTTCACCATCACTATCGCTGATCAGAATTTCCTCTTCATCGTCTCCAACATTGTCATCGATGAAAGCGCTATGATCTCTAACAATGTCATTTATGATTGAGGCATCAACATGATCAGGTGGCACATCATCTCTATTCAATTGCACCACATCAATATCAACATTTGGATCATTCCCTCTATCCCAAGATGGCATGTCTTCTTGATATGCTTGTTCAACTGACGACGTTCTATTACTCCCTTCATCGTTATCTTCAACGTCTACTTCGGGAACGTCAAATATGTTCCTGGGCTTTATTTTCTGCACCACGTGCCAAGAGCCGCCTAACTTGGTGTCAGCGAGGTAGAATACTTGTTCGGCTTGGCCGGCTATGATGAATGGGTCATCTTTAAACCACTTCCGAGATAAATTTACGCTTGTGAAGTAATTATCAGTCTGTATTCCCAACTTTTTATTTCCAATGTCCCACCAATCGCATTTAAATAAGTACACCCGCTTTCTCATACAATAACTCAGCTCAATAATATCCGTCAAAACGCCATAAAAATCAATTTTGACCTCCTCATGTGTTCCCTTCACAACCACACCACTATTTTGTGTGGTCCTATATTTCTCACGCTCCTCAGTATGGAACCGAATCCCGTTTACAATACAACCTGTATATCTAGATACACGTCTATCAGGGCCACACGCCAGTGAGTAGAGCGCATCAGATGCATCCGCAGAGTTGCTAGCGCACAACATCTTCATCTATCATCACGTACAGAATATAAATGTACGTTTAGGCATTTAAAATTACGTGTAAATATTGTGCAATACAACAATATTGTAAGTGTGGTGAGATAGAAGGTAAATTAAGCTTACACGTTTCGCAAACCATTCTGGAAACAAATCCTGATGCATTCGATCATAATTTGTAGGGTATTGGGATTTCATCTCCTCGATGTGTTCGCTATACACAATTGGTACGTTGTAAGCAAGAAATTTTGAGATTAAAACTATCTGTAGATATACAATAATTATGTGCGAAGACTTACTCCAAGTATGACTCTATTTCTTCACAGTTATGCAATACATACCACTGCGCCTTCGCAAGATCCCGAGGGTCCCTATCCTGAAACGTCGGCGATCCTAAAGGACGGACGTTATGTGCGAATACAGATATGAGTCCTTGTTCATGCTCCTGCCCTACATCGGCATTACGATCTTCTCGGTTGAATCTAGTCTCTATGCCACGAAGATACATGGAGCAAAATGTCAGGCACTCATTATCAATGTACGCCTCAGCAATGGATCCCTCTGGACGTGCCTTATTTCTCACATATTGTTTTAATGTGTGAAGGTATCTGTACACAAAATCAATATGTTTAGGACATGAAAACATGGATATACGTAGTTTATGGAATGGAAAAAAATTTATGATCATTGTTCTATCACTTTTCGATCGGATACATCTAACGATATTGTACTGGGCCTGCAAGCTTCGCTTCGTGCGGTAAGTGAATCGCTAGGTGTACTATGACATCGAAAAACGCAGGTGGAAAAATTCTTTCAAGTTTGCAAAGGATTACGACAATATCCTTCTCCAGTCGTTTAATAACCTCTACATTCAAATATTTCGAACACAAATCCTTAAAGAATATCCCCAACTCAATCAGCGTAGCACTGACATCCTTGTTAAGGAATCCACGAATCGCAACCGGTAGTAGGCGTTGCAGAAGGACGTGACAGTCATGACTTTTCATTCCTGTTACCTTACAGTCCGTAATGTTTACGCGCCGAGAGATATTCGATGCATACCCGTCGGAAAATTTCACCTTATTCAACCATTCACATACACGTTTTTTCTCTAGTTTTGTCAATGTATAGCAGACTGCTGGTATAGTATATGAATTTTCATGTGGTTGCAAGTGCAACTCTTTCCTTAAACCCATTGCTTGTAGATCCAATCGAGCCTTAAAACTGTCTTTTATTTTCTTCTCTATGTTCATCAATGTTCCAAAGACATTGTCACATATATTCTTCTCAATATGCATGACATCCAAGTTGTGTCGTAATTTCAGATGACTCCAATAAGGCAACTAAAAAAAATGCTCTTCTTCCTCCAGTTGTACTCCAATACTGTACGTTTTCTCTTCTTCAAGTGCGGTGCCTTACCAAATCTAACTTCTTCAATGTTTCTCAGCTGTTGTAACACATCTTCTGCAGATAGTTCTTTCGGTGGTGGCCTATGATCTTGTTTGCCATCAAAGATTACCGTCTTCCTGCGCCAACTATGATCCCTCGGAAGGAAGCGACGATGGCCCATATAACACGTTTTCTTACCATGCTTCAATGACAATGAACAAGTCTCAGTACTACATGTAAGACAAG
Organism: Liriodendron chinense; assembly: GCA_003013855.2. NCBI lineage: Eukaryota > Viridiplantae > Streptophyta > Magnoliopsida > Magnoliales > Magnoliaceae > Liriodendron > Liriodendron chinense. Next base: position 64,657 of record PVNU02001793.1, on the reverse strand, counting down.
CCAACTTTCCCTTCGTGCTCCACCCAGACAAATTTCCATATGCAGGGAAGTCATTTATTGTCCACAAGACCGCTGCATGCAATTGAAACGTCTGATCTGCAAAAGTGTCATACGTCTGGACACCTTGACTCCACAACTCGTTTAACTCATCTACTAACGGTCGGAGATACACATCAATGTCATTACCCGGTGACTTGGGTCCAGGAATAAGCAACGACATCATAAAAAATGATTCCTTCATACACAACCAAGGAGGTAAATTGTAGGGCATAAGTATCACTGGCCACATACTGTACGAGCTACTCATATTACCAAATGGATTAAAACCATCACTTGCAAGACCTAGCCGAACATTGCGAGAATCCTCTGCAAACCAGTCATATTGCTTATCAAAATGTTGCCAGGCTTCAGAGTCAGCGGGATGCCTCAATGTATTATCATCATGAACGCGTTTCTCCTTATGCCACCTCATATCTTCAGCCATCTTGCTCGACGTAAATAATCTTTGTAATCTGGGTTTCGATGGAAAGTACCTTAACACCTTTTGTGGAATTTTTTTACGCTTAGCTTCGTCATATTTCCACCTAGACTCTCCACATTGTAGACACTCCTCAACATTTTCATGTTCTTTCCAATACAATACACAATCATTTATACATGCATGTATGAGGATGTAACCAAGGCCCAAGTCTCGCATTAAGGATTTTGCCTCGTAATGAGACTTAGGCAATGTCTCACCTTCAGGTAATACTTTTTTCAACAAGCCAAGTAATATGTCAAACGATTTGTTACTCCAACGATTTATTGTCTTTAAATGAAGTAACCTTGTAAGGAAATTCAACTTGGAGAAGTTCCGACACCCCGGATAGTGTGGACGTTGCGCATCTCTCAACAACCTACTAAACTTTTCTGATTCGGCATCACCCATAGGAGGAATATCCTGGCTAGTACTTATCGCTGCAAAATCAGTATCCGCAATGGTTCCCCTTAACACATCCCCAATGATATCTTACATATCGTCAACATCTTCATCCTCGTCATTACGCACAATTGGGTCAGCAAGGACTTCAGTGGCCTCAACTCTTTGGTGGAAGTCTTCACCATGATGAATCCACCAAGTGTAACCCTGGTCAATCCCAACTATGAACAAATCATCTTCCACTTTGTCCAATGTCTTGTGAATCATGTTCTTGCATTTTCGGCATGGACACCTAATTCTATTACCTGAATCTGCTCGATCTCTCGCAAATTCCATGAACTCCTTAACACCTTCTTTATACTCTGGGCCAAACCGATTCTTAGCTTGCATCCAACTCTTATCCATATCTACAATGCAAAGATTAGAGTCAGGTTTAGTTTAGGTGATATGAGTTTAGGATTAGGTTTCGGGGATAGGTTTAGATTTTTGGGTTCGGGATCGGGTTTCGGGTTTGGTTTTCGTGTTTGGGTCTAGGTTTAGGCTAGGTGAATGGATTTAGGAATAGGTGTAGGTTTAGTTTAGGTGACATGAGTTTAGGATTAGGTTTCGGGGATAGGTTTAGATTTTTGGGTTCGGGATCGGGTTTCGGGTTTGGTTTTCGTGTTTGGGTCTAGGTTTAGGCTAGATGAATGGATTTAGGAATAGGTGTAGGTTTAGCTTAGGTGACATGAGTTTAGGATTAGGTTTAGGGCATAAGTTGAGATTTTCGGGTTCGGGATCGGGTTTCGGGTTTGGTTTTCGTGTTTGGGTCTAGGTTTAGGCTAGGTGAATGGATTTAGGAATAGGTGTAGGTTTAGTTTAGGTGACATGAGTTTAGGATTAGGTTTCGGGGATAGGTTTAGATTTTTGGGTTCGGGATCGGGTTTCGGGTTTGGTTTTCGTGTTTGGGTCTAGGTTTAGGCTAGGTGAATGGATTTAGGAATAGGTGTAGGTTTAGTTTAGGTGACATGAGTTTAGGATTAAGTTTCGGGGATAGGTTTAGATTTTTGGGTTCGGGATCGGGTTTCGGGTTTGGTTTTCGTGTTTGGGTCTAGGTTTAGGCTAGGTGAATGGATTTAGGAATAGGTGTAGGTTTAGTTTAGGTGACATGAGTTTAGGATTAGGTTTCGGGGATAGGTTTAGATTTTTGGGTTCGGGAACGGGTTTCGGGTTTGGTTTTCGTGTTTAGGTCTAGGTTTAGGCTAGGTGAATGGATTTAGGAATATGTGTAGGTTTAGTTTAGGTGACATGAGTTTAGGATTAGGTTTCGGGGATAGGTTTAGATTTTGAGGTTCGGGATCGGGTTTCGGGTTTGGTTTTCGTGTTTGGGTCTAGGTTTAGGCTAGGTGAATGGATTTAGGAATAGGTGTAGGTTTAGTTTAGGTGACATGAGTTTAGGATTAGGTTTCGGGGATAGGTTTAGATTTTTGGGTTCGGGATCAGGTTTGGTTTTCGTGTTTGGGTCTAGGTTTAGGCTAGGTGAATGGATTTAGGAATATGTGTAGGTTTAGTTTAGGTGACATGAGTTTAGGATTAGGTTTCGGGGATAGGTTTAGATTTTTGGGTTCGGGATCGGGTTTCGTGTTTGGTTTTCGTGTTTGGGTCTAGGTTTAGGCTAGGTGAATGGATTTAGGAATAGGTGTAGGTTTAGTTTAGGTGACATGAGTTTAGGATTAGGTTTTGGGGATAGGTTTAGATTTTTGGGTTCGGGATCGGGTTTCGTGTTTGGTTTTCGTGTTTGGGTCTAGGTTTAGGCTAGGTGAATGGATTTAGGAATAGGTGTAGGTTTAGTTTAGGTGACATGAGTTTAGGATTAGGTTTCGGGGATAGGTTTAGATTTTTGGGTTCGGGAACGGGTTTCGGGTTTGGTTTTCGTGTTTGGGTCTAGGTTTAGGCTAGGTGAATGGATTTAGGAATAGGTGTAGGTTTAGTTTAGGTGACATGAGTTTAGGATTAGGTTTCGGGGATAGGTTTAGATTTTTGGGTTCGGGAACGGGTTTCGGGTTTGGTTTTCGTGTTTGGGTCTAGGTTTAGGCTAGGTGAATGGATTTAGGAATATGTGTAGGTTTAGTTTAGGTGACATGAGTTTAGGATTAGGTTTCGGGGATAGGTTTAGATTTTTGGGTTCGGGAACGGGTTTCGGGTTTGGTTTTCGTGTTTAGGTCTAGGTTTAGGCTAGGTGAATGGATTTAGGAATATGTGTAGGTTTAGTTTAGGTGACATGAGTTTAGGATTAGGTTTCGGGGATAGGTTTAGATTTTTGGGTTCGGGATCGGGTTTCGGGTTTGGTTTTCGTGTTTGGGTCTAGGTTTAGGCTAGGTGAATGGATTTAGGAATAGGTGTAGGTTTAGTTTAGGTGACATGAGTTTAGGATTAGGTTTCGGGGATAGGTTTAGATTTTTGGGTTCGGGATCAAGTTTGGTTTTCGTGTTTGGGTCTAGGTTTAGGCTAGGTGAATGGATTTAGGAATATGTGTAGGTTTAGTTTAGGTGACATGAGTTTAGGATTAGGTTTCGGGGATAGGTTTAGATTTTTGGGTTCGGGATCGGGTTTCGGGTTTGGTTTTCGTGTTTGGGTCTAGGTTTAGGCTAGGTGAATGGATTTAGGAATAGGTGTAGGTTTAGTTTAGGTGACATGAGTTTAGGATTAGGTTTTGGGGATAGGTTTAGATTTTTGGGTTCGGGATCGGGTTTCGGGTTTGGTTTTCGTGTTTGGGTCTAGGTTTAGGCTAGGTGAATGGATTTAGGAATAGGTGTAGGTTTAGTTTAGGTGACATGAGTTTAGGATTAGGTTTCGGGGATAGGTTTAGATTTTTGGGTTCGGGAACGGGTTTCGGGTTTGGTTTTCGTGTTTGGGTCTAGGTTTAGGCTAGGTGAATGGATTTAGGAATATGTGTAGGTTTAGTTTAGGTGACATGAGTTTAGGATTAGGTTTCGGGGATAGGTTTAGATTTTTGGGTTCGGGAACGGGTTTCGGGTTTGGTTTTCGTGTTTAGGTCTAGGTTTAGGCTAGGTGAATGGATTTAGGAATATGTGTAGGTTTAGTTTAGGTGACATGAGTTTAGGATTAGGTTTCGGGGATAGGTTTAGATTTTTGGGTTCGGGATCGGGTTTCGGGTTTGGTTTTCGTGTTTGGGTCTAGGTTTAGGCTAGGTGAATGGATTTAGGAATAGGTGTAGGTTTAGTTTAGGTGACATGAGTTTAGGATTAGGTTTCGGGGATAGGTTTAGATTTTTGGGTTCGGGATCAGGTTTGGTTTTCGTGTTTGGGTCTAGGTTTAGGCTAGGTGAATGGATTTAGGAATATGTGTAGGTTTAGTTTAGGTGACATGAGTTTAGGATTAGGTTTAGGGGATAGGTTTAGATTTTTGGGTTCGGGATCGGGTTTCGTGTTTGGTTTTCGTGTTTGGGTCTAGGTTTAGGCTAGGTGAATGGATTTAGGAATAGGTGTAGGTTTAGTTTAGGTGACATGAGTTTAGGATTAGGTTTTGGGGATAGGTTTAGATTTTTGGGTTCGGGATCGGGTTTCGGGTTTGGTTTTCGTGTTTGGGTCTAGGTTTAGGCTAGGTGAATGGATTTAGGAATAGGTGTAGGTTTAGTTTAGGTGACATGAGTTTAGGATTAGGTTTCGGGGATAGGTTTAGATTTTTGGGTTCGGGAACGGGTTTCGGGTTTGGTTTTCGTGTTTGGGTCTAGGTTTAGGCTAGGTGAATGGATTTAGGAATATGTGTAGGTTTAGTTTAGGTGACATGAGTTTAGGATTAGGTTTCGGGGATAGGTTTAGATTTTTGGGTTCGGGATCGGGTTTCGGGTTTGGTTTTCGTGTTTGGGTCTAGGTTTAGGCTAGGTGAATGGATTTAGGAATATGTGTAGGTTTAGTTTAGGTGACATGAGTTTAGGATTAGGTTTCGGGGATAGGTTTAGATTTTTGGGTTCGGGATCGGGTTTCGGGTTTGGTTTTCGTGTTTGGGTCTAGGTTTAGGCTAGGTGAATGGATTTAGGAATAGGTGTAGGTTTAGTTTAGGTGACATGAGTTTAGGATTAGGTTTCGGGGATAGGTTTAGATTTTTGGGTTCGGGATCGGGTTTCGGGTTTGGTTTTCGTGTTTGGGTCTAGGTTTAGGCTAGGTGAATGGATTTAGGAATATGTGTAGGTTTAGTTTAGGTGACATGAGTTTAGGATTAGGTTTCGGGGATAGGTTTAGATTTTTGGGTTCGGGATCGGGTTTCGGGTTTGGTTTTCGTGTTTGGGTCTAGGTTTAGGCTAGGTGAATGGATTTAGGAATAGGTGTAGGTTTAGTTTAGGTGACATGAGTTTAGGATTAGGTTTCGGGGATAGGTTTAGATTTTCGGGTTTCGGGAATTGGTAAGAACTGGAATTGATGAGAATTCATATCATGGAATCCACTTCTCCTCAAATCCATGGTGCCAAACGGGCCATTAGATGAATTGAGTTTAGGTTTCGGTTTAGCCGTAGCTTATAGGTTTTAGTTTTAGGTTTATGGTTTCGGGTTTAGGGTGTAGGTCTTGGAGACTCACGCAACTCAAGGATAGCTCCGACGCACATCCGGGTCTGCTCCACACAAAGCGGGCCTGTCCAAATGGCCAGGCCACCCATATTGCTGTCCATAGGAAATGGACAGCTTCCTCATGGTCATAACAGCGGTTCCCACCTTCCAGGGACCCCCGCTCAACACCCGGATAGCTCCGACTCACATCCGGGTTTGCTCCATTAATTTCGAGCTAATACATAAACACGGGCCTGTCCAAATGGCCAGGCCACCCATATTGCTGTCCATAGGAAATGAACAGCTTCATCATGGTCATAACAGCGGTTCCCACCTTCCAGGGACCCCCGCTCAACACCCGGATAGCTCCGACGCACATCCGTGTCTGGTCCATCAATTTCGAGGTAATACATAAACACGGGCCTGTCCAAATGGCCAGGCCACCCATATTGCTGTCCATAGGAAATGGACAGCTTCATCATGGTCACAACAGCGGTTCCCACCTTCCAGGGACCCCCGCTCAACACCCGGATAGCTCCGACGCACATCTGGGTCTGCTCCATTAATTTTGAGCTAATACATAAACACGGGCCTGTCCAAATGGCCAGGCCACCCATATTGTTGTCCATAGGACCAGGACAGCTTCAGCATGGTCACAACAGTGGTTCCCACCTTCTAGGGACCCCCGCTCAACATCAACATCAATCAACTACTCTTAATCACAAGTATCATGTTCGTCATCTAATTTGCCACTAAATGATAATATAATAAAATCAGTCGCCCATCCAAGGATGGATAGATTGAAATGCTATCATTATTTCCATTTACATGCCCAAGCCTAAATTTCGACAGCATCTCCCCCTATCTCTCCAGATATATTTATCTTACATTTCATTTCCACGTCAACTATCCACACATTGTGTGGATTAAATTGACAATGGAATTAAACATAAGAAACATATCCAGAGAGAATAGGAGAGTTACTGCACGAAACTAATGACCCTACGCATGTAAATGACAAAGAACGATAATATTCCAATCTATCCAACCTTGGACTGTCCAACAGGACAATTTGGCAGATTTCTATACCTCCAAAACACACTTTATCTATGCTCGGCAATATAGAAATCTCCAAATGGGCTAACTGATTCTATTATACTACCATTTGTGGACAAAAAATAATTATTAATAATAAGCCAAATACATCCACAACATACATATCCACATAAATCAACCACGGATAGCTTCGACGCACATCCGGGTTTGCTCCATCAATTCTAGATACACAAGCACATGAAAATGGCAGAATCATCAACACCATGAATCAAGTTTAATCAAATACCTAATGACTATTTTGTGAATAAATAAGTATGGGCGGCCCACCATGGGAATCAGATTGCGTGCGGAGTGTAGAGTAAACTCAGTTGGGCCCACCTAGAATGTATGTGATTTATCTATTCCGTCCTTATGTTTTTCCACCTCATTTTAGTGGTTGAGCCCAAAATTTAAGCATATCCAACTCTCAAGTGGACCATGCCATGGGAAACAGTGGGAATAATGATTTCCACCATTCCCAGGCCCTACAGTGATCTTTATTTGTCATCCAACCTGTTCATAAGATCACATGGATATGGATGAGGGAAAACACAAATATCAGCTTCATCCAAAACTTCTGTGTCCTCCAAGAATTTTTCAATGATACACATTCAGTTCACATTTGTGGTGTGGTCCACTTTAGATTTTGATATGCTTCATTTTTGGGCACCATACCTAAAATTTTCTGCTAAGATGGATGGACGGAGTGGATAAAATACGTAAATCACTGTGGGCCCCATGAGCAGTGGACAGCGACGGTGGGCCCCACATTTATTGTATATCATGATTTTTATTAATTTGTAAATCACAAATTAAAATCCCTAATTAAGGAAGGAATTAGGTGATTTTAATTTTGAAATCCCTAATTAGGGAATTTTAATTTCAAAATCCCTAATTAGGGATTTACTAAATCAGTGGGCCCCACCAAATCGTGGACAACTAAGGCGGACCCCACGCACATGCAATGGACAGCGATAGCGACGGTGGGACCCACATGCAATGGACAGCAACGGTGGGATCCACATGCAATGGACAGCAACGGTGGGACCCACATGCAATGGACAGCAACGGTGGGATCCACATGCAATGGACAGCAACGGTGGGACCCACATGCACTGGACAGAGATGGCGCATGGGACCCACATGGGCCCCACAATGAACAACGAGGAGAGAGAGAGAGAGAGAGAGAGAGAGAGAGAGAGAGAGGAAATGGAGGAAGAAGGAAGGGGGAGACGCTTACCGGCGGAGGCGGCGGAGTACGGTGGCTGGTGGAGGTGCGTCCTCACGCGGGTGGCGTCGGTGACGGCGTACGGCGGCGCGGCTGGGGGTCGGTGGTCGGGTGGCAGCCGGCGAAGGACGGTCGGTGGTCGGCAGTGAGGGATGGCCGCGAGAGAGAGAGAGATGGCCGCGAGAGAGAGAGAGAGAGAGAGAGAGAGAGAGAGAGACCGAATGAGAAAAGAGGGCGATCGGGTAAGTTAAAAAGACCACTTTTACCGACGAACATTTTCGTCGGTAAAAGTCACCTCTTTTCTTGGCGGGAATCACAAATTGCACATTATTACCGACGAAAAGTTTCGTCGGTAAAAGTTTTCGCTTTTACCGACGGTAATTTTCGTCGGTAAAAGTAAAATTTGCTTTTTTCTTTTTTATCGACAAGTATATTCGTCGGCAATAAACTTTTTACCGACGAAATTATAATTTCGTCGGTAAAAGTGTATGGCGGCAATGAATTTGGTGGTGGAGGGAGATTTTTACCGACGATTTTTCCATTTCGTCGGGAAAAATGGTTTTTCCCAACGAAAATTATTTCGTCGGGAATACTTTCGTCGGTAAAAATTCGTTTTCTTGTAGTGGGTACAAGTTTTATTACCGACGAAAATTTTCGTCGGTAAAGGTTTTGCAAGTTTATTAACGACGAAAAATTTTGTCGGTAAAAGTTTCATGAGTTTATTACTTACGAAAAATATCGTCGGTAAAAAACTTTTCTATGCTTTTTACCTACGAATAATTTCGTCGGTAATAGTATTTCCTGTCACGGTTCCATTTGTTTTCAAAATTAAAAAAAATTTCTGATATACACCTGTAAAGAAACTTATACATTTTTCTCCTATTTACATCCACATACACATGAATAAACAGAAACTACACCATCCATACATAAATAATCCATTGCACATCCACAAACAAGCAATATTCATCAACACACAAATACATATAAGTTAAAAGTCGTATATTAAAAAAAATGATCACGAAGATGATGGCGAAGGTGGCGGGGCATCGGCGCAAAAGCGTGTAGCGAGAGCCTGAAACATCTCCTGCATCCGTCGCTCATGCTCTTGCCGCTCCTGCCGCAACTCCTCGATCCTCCTCTCCTGCTCCTCCCGTCGCCTCTGCTCCTCCTCTCTCTGCCTCTCCAGCTGCTCTCTAATCTCATCGACGACGACCCGTAGCTGCTGAACCTCTCTCTTTGCGATATCAGCTCAGCGTAAAGCGCTCTCACCAGCTACGGATCGGCTGGAGCCAACTTTAGTTTGTGCCATGAGAGGCACCATGGCCAAGCCCACGCACATATCCAAAACGGGTGCCAAGCACTTCGCTCAGGATTTCTGGCTCACTCCGCTGACTACCATCGGGAGTGGGCTGACTGCGTATGATGTCCATCGCCGCCTGTAATGGAAACATATGAAATTTCATAAAAAATTACATGAATGACATTATTATCAATCAATGCGCAATTAAATTTTACAAAGTAAAGATTTTTACCCAATGCTCACTGGCTCTAAGATGAACCCAAGATCCCGTCGCCTGCCGACAGTGAGTCCCTCTGTAGAGGTCTACTGGTGCAGGCTCCTAGCCGGTGACGGAATCTCGCTACGTAATGGAAAAGAAAGAAGACTTATAATAAATGCCAATCAAAATAATATATTAACTTAATAATCATCAATAATTTCTTACCATGTCGTAACGATGTCGTACAAATGACTTTGAACCAGCTACGTGGTTCACTTGTAACTTTTCCCTGTTCGCAGAATTTATTCTACTTCTCTTCTGAACACATTATACAAAATACATTTCTATTAATTGCAAATTTAATTGCGAATTTAATTATTACCTTAAGATATCATAAATTTATAAATATTACCTGAAAAGCCTCCAACGAAAATCTCTCGCAGAGTATCCGCCAGTCGTCTGTAGTAACGTGTGGCGGTGCGGACAGTACGACCTCATCGTGCGTCCTGCACCGCTTGTACCACTGGTGTAACTCTCCGCGGTACTCTTTGAACCGCTCTCTAATCATGTTATTGACGGCATGAGAAATGTAGGGAATATTTTAATCGAAGTCAAATTTATCCTGCAGTTTCGTAAATAATAAATTTAGGCAATAAACTTATTAACAATAGGACTTAACCGTAAATGAACTTTCACAAAAGAAAATTTCAATTTACTAAACTTTACCTGAAGGCATTGACGGATGAGCTGTCGCACATCATCTGTCAAGTCAGTCCAACGGGGGGTGGTGGCGGGGATCAGAGATCGGCATAGGACACCGACCTTAGGCGTAAACAGTCTGGCACTGTCCCCAACAGGTCTAAGGTAGTCCTGTGGGAACTCTACCGCCACCTTACCCTCACGCGTAAGTCGCTCTAAAACAAACCCACGCGTGGGTCCATGTCCTCGTCGGCTGGTAGAAGATGCTGTTGCGAAAAGATATATGTAAGTAACAATATAAACAGAAATCACTAAATAAATGTCTAGACTTACATGTAGTGCCCGGTGTATGCTGAACCGAAGGATCAGATGACTATGATGCACCGTGCGACGTCGATGCTGTCTGCGTCGCATCACGGGTGGAAGGGGTAGATCCAGTGCGCGAATGACTTGATCTCCCACCTGGTGCCATGACTGAATATATCTGAAATACAAACTTATAAAATTAAACAATGTCAATGCAAGTTTATGAACATCATTGTAGAGTGAATTTGTGCTTATGCTTAGAGAGATGATAAAAATATGATTAGACCATTACACTATAATGCAAGCAGAATATAATAAAACCGTAAACAGAATATAAAAGTTGAAAAATCCATTACACATTGTCATTCTATATTAAATACATATATTTCATTGTAATACAAATCAACTTCGGATCAACTATCGGAAATACTCCCTGCGTAAGTTATCGTACGCTGCAGATGTATATGTCAAGCTGTATGAAGCACTCGACATTGTTACAGCCAACATGCTAGTCACAGTAGGAGAAATCTGATCTCTCGGGACTTCATTCATATGTGTAAGTGACAATGTCGCATCTTCCATACGAAATTTCCCGTGGTTATATTCCTCCATCAGATCAGGAATTTCTTTGAGATTGCATAATATTTCATCTGAGTCATCGTCTTCCTCCCGACATTTATCGACTAGACCGGGTATCTCTCTGGCCCTACCAGAAGAATATAGGGCCGAAAAGTCCATCCACAACAGCTGATGAAGTATGCTGCGTGCTTCCGCTACGCTCCAGTTTGTGGAGGACATGATCAGAAAGTGACTTAACTGTAAATGTAGATTATAAACAAGTTAATTCAGGAAATAAATCATGACTTGTAAAACATATATACATGTAATAATCAAATTAATCGAATTGAAAATGACATGTAAATCTTGTATACATTTAATAATCGTCGTCTGAATCATTATCGCTTTGGACTCTTTCTTCTTCACCATCACTATTGCTGATCAGAATTTTCTCTTCATCGTCTGCAACGTTGTCATCGATGAAAGCGCTATCATCTCTAACAATGTCATTTATGATTGAGGCATCAACATGATCAGGTGGCACATCATCTCTATTCAATTGCACCACATCAATATCAACATTTGGATCATTTCCTCTATCCCAAGATGGCATGTCTTCTTGATATGCTTGTTCAACTGACGACGTTCCATTACTCCCTTCATCGCTATCTTCAACGTCTAGTTCGGGAACGTCAAATATGTTCCTCGGCTTTATTTTCTGCACCACGTGCCAAGAGCCAGCCTAACTTGGTGTCAGCGAGGTAGAATACTTGTTCGGCTTGGCCGGCTATGATAAATGGGTCATCTTTAAACCACTTCCGAGATGAATTTACGCTCGTGAAGTAGTCATCAGTCTGTATTCCCAACTTTTTATTTTCAATGTCCCACCAATCGCATTTAAATAAGTACACCCGCTTTCTCATACAATAACTCAGCTCAATAATATTCCTCAAAATGCAATAAAAATCAATTTCTACCTCCTCATGTGTTCCCTTCACAACCACCCCACTATTTTGCGTGGTCCTATATTTCTCACGCTCCTCAGTGTGGAACCGAATCCCTTTTACAATACAACCTGTGTATCTACATACACGTCTATTAGGGCTACACGCCAGTAAGTAGAGCGCATCAGACGCATCCGCAGAGTTGCTAGCACGCAACATCTTCATCTATCATCACGTATAGAATATAAATCTACGTTTAGGGATTTGAAATTACGTGTAAATATTGTGCAATACAACAATATTGTAGGTGTGGTGAGATAGAAGGTAAATTAATTTTACACGTTTTGCGAACCATTCTGGAAACAAATCCTGATGCATTCGATCATAATTTGTAGGGTATTGGGACTTTATCTCCTCGATGTATTCGCTATACACAATTGGCACATTGTCAGTAATAAATTTTGAGATTACGTGTATGTAGATATACAATTATGTGCGAAGACTTACTCTAAGTACGCCTCTATTTCTTCACAGTTATGCAACACATACCACCGCGCCTTCGCTTGATCCCGAAGGTCTATATCCTAAAACGTCGGCGATCCTAAAGGACGGACGTTGTGTGCGAATACAGATATGAGTCCTTGTTCATGCTCTTGTCCTTCATCGGCATTCCGATCTTCACGGTTGAATCTAGTCTCTATGCCACGAAGATACATGGAGCAAAATGTCAGGCACTCATTATCAATGTACGCCTCAGCAATGGATCCCTCTGGACGTGCCTTATTCCTCACATATTATTTTAATGTGTGAAGGTACCTGTACACAAAATCACTATGTTTCGGACATGAAAACATGGATATACGTAGTTTATGGAATGAATAAAAATTTATGATCATTGTTCTATCACCTTTCGATCGGATACATCCAACGATATTTTACTGTGCTTGCAAGCTTCGCTTCGTGCGGTAAGTGAATCTCTAGGTGTACCATGACATCGAAAAATGCAGGTGGAAATATTCTTTCAAGTTTTCAAAGGATTACGACAATATCCTTCTCCAGTCGTTTAATAACCTCTACATTCAAAGATTTGGAACACAAATCCTTAAAGAATATCCCCAACTCAATCAGCGCAGCACTGACATCCTTGTTAAGAAATCCACGAATCGCAACCGGTAGTAGACATTGCAGAAGGACGTGACAGTCATGACTTTTCATTCCTGTTACCTTACAGTCCGTAATGTTTATGCGCCGAGAGATAATCGATGCATACCCATCGGGAAACTTCACCTTGTTCAACCATTCACATAAACGTTTTTTCTCTAGTTTTGTCAATGTGTAGCAGGCTGCTGGTATAGTATATGAATTTCCATGTGATTGCAAGTGCAACTCTTTCATTAAACCCATTGCTTGTAGATCTAATCGAGCCTTAAAACTATCTTTTATTTTCTTCTCTATGTTCATCAATGTTCCAAAGACATTGTCACATATATTCTTCTCAATATGCATGATATCCAAGTTGTGTCGTAATTTCATATGACTCCAATAAGGCAACTAAAAAAATGCTCTTCTTCCTCCAGTTGTACTCCAATACTGTACGTTTTCTCTTCTTCAAGTGCGGTGCCTTACCAAATCTAACGTCTTCAATGTTACTTAGTTGTTGTAATACATCTTCTCCAGATAGTTCTTTCGGTGGTGGCCTATGATCTTGTTTGCCATCAAAGATTATCGTCTTCCTGCGCCAACTATGATCCCTCGGAAGGAAGCGACGATGGCCCATATAACACGTTTTTTACCATGCTTCAATGACAATGAACAAGTCTCAGTACTACATGTAGGACAAGCCAACTTTCCCTTCATGCTCCACCCAGACAAATTCCCATATGCAGGTGTTATAGGCAAAATGATGGAGATCCAACTTAGCTGATTTTACGCGGACGCCCATCCGACTCTCGAGATCATCTGAGCGAGAGTCGCAGATCGAGTAAATACGGAACGCCCATTCGACTCTCGAGATCATATGCTCGAGAGTCGCAGAATTGGGTAAGTGCGGGACGCCCACTCGACTCTCGAGATAAGCTGTTCGAGAGTCGCAGGATGGGTAAATACGGAGCACCTATTCGCAAGGTCTCGAGCTCCCATAGTCGATAGTCAGATAAAGCAAAGTAGAGATTCCCTTCTTGATCTGCGAGCAGACCTTCTCACAAGTCATTGAAAAGTGTTACATCTGAATGAGAGAGCACTTGGACTCGCGACCTTATTCCAACATGCGAACAGCTTTTTCTGTGGCGATACCCCTTTGCCTTCAGTACCAGCACCCGATTCCCATCGAGTAGCTTGTCCAATCCCTCTGTGACACCAAGCAGGGCTACATCCAGTTCGGTGGTCTCCGCTCCTTCGGCGTCTCCTTCCTTTTCGCCGGTTATGACTCCAACTACGGCTTCCAGCTCTACATGAGCAATCAGCGCTACTACCACGTCTACCAGCAGCCTGTATAAGTCGATTTTGGGCTTATCTTCTCTTGTGGTTCCGAATATCAAGGGATTGATATCAAGGAACGTGATTGCCAAAATAAGTAATTGGGTTAGATCTCGTCTCTAAGGATAAGGATCTTATCCCACGAAATCAGCGGGATCCCATATCGTACGCGAAATCAGCGGGATCTCGATATCTTACGTAACAGATTGGATCGCTTCAGATCTATATAAAGGGATGACTCCATTAAGAGAAAGGTACACACAATATTCAATCCCTGGTCTCGCTTTGCTCGGCTATTCTTCTTGCTTTGCTTGACTTAAGCATCGGAGGGCTAACGGCTGGACATCAGCCTCCCTTAGTTGCTTTCTGTCTCTTTACAGGTCTGGCGGAGGAAATCCCTATTGGAGAGAAGGTTAACGACCGGAGGATCCTGTTACAGAATCTGACGTTAACAGTTTGGCGCCGTCTGTGGGAAACGACTTGATCGTCAAATCAATCGTTCTTACCACCGATTAAAATCCTTCTGCGATGCCTCCTAAAAAGGCGGTTCATCCTTCGACTTCAAGGCAGGCACCACCTCCGCCCGATGAGACGGATTCCATACCTGCTCTTCCACCCACTTCGACGAATATCCCTCAAGGAGCCCCAAATATGCCATCAGCAAACCCATTATTGGAGGCTTCTGGAAATCAAGACGATGTCCTGCGTTTCCTCGGAAATACTCTTTTAACTCTAAATGTCAGAGTTCAGGCCCTGTCGAATCGGCCAGCATTTCCCCGAACCGCAGAGACAACCTTCCGAGGGGTTACCACCGCAGCCCATACCAGTGGCATCCAGATATTCTATGGACGAACCACAGGTCCCACCACTTGGCAGCCATCTCCCTGTGCCGTCTCCACATTCTATACATTCTAGTTCGTCTCGACAACCTCAACCTCAGGGCTCCACCGCCGAAACTTCAGGCTATACCCTACCATGGGAAGGAGATCTCAAAAGAATCCATGATCGTTTTGATGTCATGGAACAGCGATACTAGGCAAATCGGCCATCTACCATCATGGCGGCGATACATCAATCCGAGTCTCTCTTTACTAGCGAGGTTATGGAGGCACCGTTACCTAAAAAGTATCGAACGCCTGTTATCACCTCGTATACAGGTACTGGTGATCCTCTTGAACATCTAGAAACATATAGGTCTCTCATGGAGTTGGAGGGACATGGCTCAGAAATCATGTGTAGGGCTTTCTCCCTAACATTGAAGGAAGCAGCTCGTACGTGGTTCCGGGGATTAAAGCCTCGTTCCATCAGCTCCTTTTTCCAGTTATCGGAAATATTCCTTTCTCAATTCATGGGAAGCATTCGCACTAAGAAGCCAGCCTCCCATCTGATGGATCTAAAACAACAGCACGGGGATACAATAAAGGAGTTCACAGTACGGTTTACTGCCGAAGCCGTCCAAACTGAGGGTTATACTGAAGAAAAAGGTCTTACAGCCCTCATAGCCGGAATAACGAGCGAGAAATTCAGGTTTGCTTTAGATAAGAGCCCTCCAAAAACTATGGCAGAGTTCCAAGCCAAAGCTCAGAAGTATATCAATGCAGAAGAAGTCGCATTAACACGCCATGGGGTACAGGGTAAGAAACGCAAGCTAGAAGGAGCCTCTTCCATAGATAAAAAATATCGTCGTGATCAACGCGATCGTTCTCCCAAGAAGCCTTATTCTGGTAAATATCATAACTACACTCCTCTTAATCGGTCTCATGAAAAGGTTCTAATGGAGATTAAACACAAGCCATATGTAAAGTGGCCTGCAAAGATTAAATCCGATCCTGAAAAGAGAGACAAGAGTAAGTTCTGTTACTTCCACAAAGATCACGGGCATAGAACCCAAGACTGCATCTCTCTACGAGACCATATCGAAGCCCTTATTCGAAAAGGCCATCTCCAGGATTATGTTGCTCGTAAAAATTAATTACCAGAAAGGGCGAAGACCTCATCTCGCCAAAAGGAACAACCTCATCATCAAACTGACCAAGAGGACGCTGAGCCTACGGGAGAAATCCGCACCATCGTCGGAGGACCAGCTTGCGGGGGCGACTCTCAAGCTTCAAGAAAAGCATACGCTCGAAAGGCGTCCAAAGAACCCCAGCAAATCTATTGGCTGGAACAGACGCCCAGCTCGTCAAAAGCCAGCCATCCTCCCATTTCTTTCACCCTCGAAGATGCAGTGGGAATTCACTTCCCTCACGAAGATTCCATCGTAGTCACATTAAAGGTATCAAATTATCTGACACATCGAATTATGGTGGATACAGGTAGCTCAGCCGATATTCTATACTTGGAGGCTTTCAACAAGATGGCACTTGCCAAAAGCCTACTCAAGCCAGTTTCGACCCTCCTCGTCGGTTTCGGAGGTGAGGTAGTTACACCTGAAGGAAGCATTGATCTCCCAGTTACTTTTGGAGAGAATCCAACGAAGACTACCGTTTTCGTAAACTTCCTCGTGGTGGATCGAAAATCAGTGTACAACGCCATTTTGGGGCGGTCGTCTCTTACTAAGATTGGGGCAGCCTTGCACCCTTCATATCTGTGTGTCAAATTTCCTACCCCAAATGGTATCGGGGTCGTGCGAGGAAGTCAACAAGAGGCACGGTCTTGCTACCAGATAGCCCTACAAGATCGAAAGAAGGCTCAAGCGACACCCGTTATGGAGATAGCACAGGGTTCACCCAACTTTCCCACCAACACTTCGTTGGATCCGAGAGAGAATACTCTCCAATCAGGAACTCCTGGGTAAGAAACAGTGGCGATTCACTTAACTAAAGGCGACCCGTCCAGGGTCGTATACATTGGATCCTCTTTAACCAGTGTCCATCATGAAGATCTGGTCCGTTTCCTCACCGAATACCAGGACGTGTTCTCTTGGGCTCATAAAGATATGCCAGGCATGGACCCCAATGTCATTGTACATCGTCTCAATATCGACCCGAAACATAAGCCCGTACACCAGCGTCGACGTGCCTTCACTGTAGAAAGACAAATGGCGATCAAAGCTGAAGTCGAGAAGCTACTCACGGTCAATTTCATAAAAGAAGTAGACTACCCAGAGTGGGTCGCGAAAGTGGTTCTCGTCCGAAAAGCTAATGGCAAATGGAGAATGTGCGTCGACTATTCAGATTTGAACAAAGCATGCCCCAAAGATAGCTTCCCAACACCGCGGATTGACCAGTTGGTCGATTCAACAGCTGGACATGCTCTGCTCAGTTTTATGGATGCTTATTCTGGTTACAACCAGATCATGATGCATCCACCTGATAGCCAGCATACCGCCTTCATCACAGATCGGGGATTATATTGCTACCAGGTAATGCCGTTCGGTCTTAAAAATGCAGGGGCCACTTATCAACGTCTCGTCAACAAAATATTCGCCGCTCAAATCGGTAGGAATATGGAAGTTTATGTCGATGACATGCTCGTGAAAAGCACCGTAGAAGATGATCATATTTCTGATCTTTGAGAAGCCTTCGACCTAATGAGGAGGTATCAAATGAAATTGAACCCAGAAAAATGTGCATTCGGAGTGTCTGCAGGAAAATTTCTCGGGTTCATGGTTGGTCAGTGCAGAATTGAGGCAAATCCTGAAAAGATAAAAGCATTGGTAGAGATGAAATCCCCCACCACTCTGAAGGACGTCCAGCGTCTAGCTGGTCGCATCGCATCATTGAATAGATTCATCTCGCGAGCATTTGACAAGTGCTTACCATTCTTTAAACTCCTTCGTGCAACGGCCAAGTCTGATTGGAAATGGACGCCACAATGTGAGGAAGCCTTTCAACAATTGAAGCTTATACATGAGCACACCCCCCATTTTATCTAAACCTGTAGCACATGAGCAACTCATTCTGTATTTATCTGTGTTCTCTACGGCCGTTAGCGCCGCTTTAATAAGAGAAGATTCCAGGGTGCAAAGGCCCGTTTATTATATCAGTCGAGCAATGGTTGATGCAGAAACTAGGTATTCTGATATGGAGAAGCTGGCCCTAACCTTAGTCACGGCAGCTCGAAAACTGCGACCATACTTCCAAGCTCACGCTATTCTAGTACCAACAAATCATCCACTACGGCAAGTCCTCCAAAAACCTGAGACTTCCGGACGCTTAACTAAATGGGCGGTCGAGATCAGCGAGCACGATATCTCATTCTGTCCCAGGACCACAGTCAAGGGCCAGGCCGTGGCTGACTTCATCGCCGAATTCACATACTCCTCCGATGATAATACCATGACCAGCGACCAGCCTTCTTGGTCACTCTTCGTGGATGGGTCGTCGCGGGCCACTGGCAGCGGAGTGGACCTGATTTTAGTGGCTCCCGACGGGTCGCATTTCCAGTATGCTCTACGTTTCGATTCTCGCGTCTCAAATAATGAAGCAGAATATGAGGCCCTGATCGTTGGTCTCGAACTGGCCATTGTCCTCGCAATTCAGAATCTATTAATTCATAGCGACTCCCAGCTCATTGTCAACCAAGTTCTTGGTGAATTCGAGGCCAAAGAAGAAAGGATGGCCTTATACAAGTCTCGTGTCCTCATTCTACTCGCAAAACTAAAGACTTATGAAATAATTCATATTCCTCGTGAGAAGAACCAACTCGCCGATTCCCTGGCAAAGCTCGCCTTTGCTCCAGAATCTGAGTTATCACATTCGGTCCCCATCGAGCATCATCAGAACTTAAGTATCGATCAAGCGACTCTCGAGCAAGTAATATCGGTACAATCATCTCCATGCTGGATAGATCCCATCATCCTGTATCTCAGAGACGGATACCTACCAGAGGACAAGAAAGTTGCAAGACAAATTCGCCTTCGAGCTGCCAGGTATACCTTGTAAGACGGAATATTGTTGCGCAAGAGCTTTTCCTTGCCTTATTTAAGGTGTCTTCATCCAGAAGAAGCACTTCGTGTTCTAGACGAAGTACACCAGGGGGCATGTGGTAATCACCCCAAGGGGCGATCCCTAGCATATAAGGCGATGCGGCAAGGATATTATTGGCCCACTATGAAAGCAGATGCAATTGAATTTTCTAAAAAATGTGACAAGTGCCAACGATATTCACCTATACCTCATGTACCATCCGAACGGATGACTCCAGTTGATAGCCCTTGGCCTTTCGCTCAGTGGGGGGTCGATATCATTGGACCCTTGCCCATGGGAAAGGGACAAAATAAGTTCGCAATTGTGGCAGTTGATTACTTCACCAAATGGGCCGAGGCAGAACCATTAGCCAAGATTACTGAGAAACAAACTACCAAGTTCATATGGAGAAATATCATATGCCGTTTCAGACTCCCTCACACTATAATTACCGACAACGGAACGCAGTTTGACAACGCGGCCTTTGATGAATTTTGTGACAAATGGAAGATACGTAATCTCCGCACTTCTCCATATCATCCTCAGGCGAATGGGCAGGTCGAGGCTGTGAACAAAATCATTAAGCACCATTTAAAAACCAAGCTTGGTGAATGCAAAGGTGAATGGCCAGAACTTCTGCCAGAGGTATTATGGGCATATAGGACTACAACTCGTACATCAACGGGTGAGACCCCTTTTTCCTTAGCATTTGGTGTCGATGCGGTAGTACCAGTGGAAATTCAGGTGCCCTCGTATCGGATCGAACAGTATGAACCCACAGGTAATCAGGAAGATCTTCGACTTCATCTCGACCTCTTGGAAGAACGAAGAAATACCTCCCAATTACGAGCGGTCGCATATCAGCAATGTATTGCTCGCTATCAAAATGCTAAAGTTCGGCCTAGGTCCTTCCAGCTCGGAGATTTGGTCCTAAGGCAAAGACTCGGGGTTCCCGCTCGTTCGCTGGATCCAAATTGGGAAGGCCCTTATTGGGTTATTAAGATTGTGTGACCTGGTACCTATTACCTTGAAGACATGCAGGGAAAGCCCATACGTCGCCCTTGGCACGTGGAGCATTTGCTACGATATTACCCCTAGATTCGATGTAGTTCATAACAACATTTTATGAATAAAGTGAAAGATATCTTTTGGTCGCTATTCCATTTACTTGGACCTGAATAGCCCTGAAGAGGATGCATACAATCCCTTGGCCAATTGCCTACCTTTGGTAGGGTTAAAATCACCTAGGATGGTCGCATTTCCATTTTATGGATGACCTACCCTTGGTTGGTAAACTTGGAGTCTCAATCGATAGATCAGTCTATCTCTACGAGGGTATGGTCGTCATGACCCCCCGGATTGAGCACATTACATCTCTCAATCGATAGATCAGTCTATCTCTATGAGGGTATGGTCGTCACGACCCCCCGGATTGAGCACATTACATCTCTCAATTGATAGATCAGTCTATCTCTACGAGGGTATGGTCGTCACGACCCCCCGGATTGAGCACATTACATCTCTCAATCGATTGATCAGTCTATCTCTACGAGGGTATGGTCGTCACGACCCCCCGGATTGAGCACATTACATCTCTCAATCGATAGATCAGTCTATCTCTACGAGGGTATGGTCGTCACGACCCCCCGGATTGAGCACATTACATCTCAATCGATAGATCAGTCTCTCTCCACGAGGGCATGGTCGCTATGACCCCCCCGGGTTGAGCATAACTCATTGCAACAGGAAGGCATTTAGTGCACAAAAGAAAGAAAGAAGGAAAAGGAGCACCGGAGGAAGAAGAATGAAAAAGTTGCAAATCCCCTTCGAAGAGCTTCTGTAGAAAACCGGAGAAATGGCGGACTCCGTACATTTATAGGCAATCATTCCGCCGCATCTGGTGATACGTGGCAGCCCCTCTTTCGGCCCAGCAGTCGAGCAGGCACGCCCATTAACTCCCATGACACGTGGCAAGCGCCCCTTCATTTTCTGTCTGCAGAAAGGCTGCGGAAAGCTGGCGATCATTAATTCCAGCCCATCATGTATGGTTCCGTTCTCGATGAAGGCAGCGGGCGGTTACGTGTGATAGTGAGCTAAGTCCTTCCCTTAAGAATTCTTGGCGGTAAGGACTTGGGGGGCATCTGTTATAGGCAAAATGATGGAGATCCAACTTAGCTGATTTTACGCGGACGCCCATCCGACTCTCGAGATCATCTGAGCGAGAGTCGCAAATCGAGTAAATACGGAACGCCCATTCGACTCTTGAGATCATATGCTCGAGAGTCGCAGAATTGGGTAAGTGCGGGACGCCCACTCGACTCTCGAGATAAGCTGTTCGAGAGTCGCAGGATGGGTAAATACAGAACACCTATTCGCAAGGTCTCGAGCTCCCATAGCCGATAGTCAGATAAAGCAAAGCAGAGATTCCCTTTTTGATCTGCGAGCAGACCTTCTCACAATTCATTGAAAAGTGTTACATCTGAATGAGCGAGCACTTGGACTCGCGACCTTATTCCAACATGCGAACAGCTTTTTCTGTGGCGATACCCCTTTGCCTTCAATACCATCACCCGATTCCTGTCGAGCAGCTTGTCCAATCCCTCTGTGACACCAAGCAGGGCTACATCCAGTTCGGTGGTCTCCGCTCCTTCGGCGTCTCCTTCCTTTTCGCCGGTTATGACTCCAACTACGGCTTCCAGCTCTACATGAGCAATCAGCGCTACTACCACGTCTACCAGCAGCCTGTATAAGTCGATTTTGGGCTTATCTTCTCTTGTGGTTCCGAATCTCAAGGGATTGATATTAAGGAACGTGATTGCCAAAATAAGTAATTGGATTAGATCTCGTATCTAAGGATAAGGATCTTATCCCACGAAATCAATGGGATCCCATATCGTACGCGAAATCAGCGGGATCTCGATATCTTACGTAACAGATTGGATCGCTTCAGATCTATATAAAGGGATGACTCCATTAAGAGAAAGGTACACACAATATTCAATCCCTGGTCTCGCTTTGCTCGACTATTCTTCTTGCTTTGCCTGACTTAAGCATCGGAGGGCTAACGGCTGGACATTAGCCTCCCTTAGTTGCTTTCTGTCTCTTTACAGGTCTGGCGGAGGAAATCCCTGTTGGAGAGAAGGTTAACGACCGGAGGATCCTGTTACAGAATCTGACGTTAACAGCAGGGAAGTCATTTACTAACGGTCACACGTCTGGACACCTTGACTCCACAACTCGTTTAACTCATCTACTAACGGTCACAAATACACATCAATGTCATTCCCCGGTGACTTGGGTCCAGGAATAAGCAACGACATCATAAAAAATGATTCCTTCATACACAACCAAGGAGGTAAATTGTAGGGCATAAGTATCACTGGCCACATACTGTACGAGCTACTCATATTACCAAATGGATTAAAACCATCACTTGCAAGACCTAGCCGAACATTGCGAGAATCCTCTGCAAACCAGTCATATTGCTTATCAAAATGTTGCCAGGCTTCAGAGTCGGCGGGATGCCTCAATGTATTATCATCATGAACGCGTTTCTCCTTATGCCACCTCATATCTTCAGCCGTTTTGCTCGACGTAAACAATCTTTGTAATCTGGGTTTCAATGGAAAGTACCTTAACACCTTTTGTAGAATTTTTTTACGCTTAGCTTCGTCATATTTCCACCTAGACTCACCACATTGTGGACACTCCTCAACATTTTCATGTTCTTTCCAATACAATACACAATCATTTATACATGCATGTATGAGGATGTAACCAAGGCCCAAATTTCGCATTAACGATTTTGCCTCGTAATGAGACTTAGGCAATGTCTCACTTTTAGGTAATACTTCTTTCAACAAGCCAAGTAACATGTCGAACGATTTGTTACTCCAACGATTTATTGTCTTTAAATGAAGTAACATTGTAAGGAAATTCAACTTGGAGAAGTTCTGACACCCCGGATAGAGTGGACGTTGCGCATCCCTTAACAACCTACTAAACTTTTCTGATTCGGCATCACCCATAGGAGGAATATCCTAGCTACTACTTGTCGCTGCAAAATCAGTATCCACAATTGTTCCCCTTAACACATCCCCAATGATATCTTGCATATCGTCAACATCTTGATCCTCCTCATTAGGTACAATTGGGTCAGCAAGGACTTCAGTGGCCTCAATTCTTTGGTGAAAATCTTCACCATGATGAATCCGCAAGTGTAACCCTGGTCAATCCCAACTATGAACAAATCATCTTCCACTTTGTCTAAAGTCTTGTGAACCATGTTCTTGTATTTTCGGCATGGACACTTAATTCTATTACCTGAATCTGCCCGATATCTCACAAATTTCATGAACTCCTTAACACCTTCCTTATACTCTGGACCAAACTGATTCTTAGCTCGCATCCAACTCTTATCTATATCTACAATGCAAAGATTAGAGGCAGGTTTAGTTTAAGTGATTTGAGTTTAGGATTAAGTGTAGGCATAGGTTAAGATTTTCGGGTTCGGGATCGGGTTTAGGGTCGCATTTTCGTGTTTGGGTCTAAGTTTAGGTTAGAGTTGTGGATTTAGGAATAGGTGTAGGTTTGCTTTAGGTGATTTGAGTTTAGCATTAGGTTTAGGCATAGGTTTTGATTTTCGGATTCGGGATCGGGTTTCTGGTTAGATTTTCATGTTTGGGTCTAAGTTTAGGTTAGAGTTGTGGATTTAGGAATAGGTATAGGTTTAGGTTAGGTGACATGAGTTTAGGATTAGGTTTAGGCATAGGTTGAGCTTTTCGGGTTCAGGATCAGGTTTCGGGTTAGATTTTCATGTTTGGGTCTAAGTTTAGGTTAGAGTTGTGAAGTTAGGAATAGGTGTAGGTTTACTTTAGGTGATTTGAGTTTAGCATTAGGTTTAGGCATAGGTTTTTATTTTTGGGTTCGGGATCTGGTTTTGGGTTAGATTTTCATGCTTGGGTCTAAGTTTAGGTTAGAGTTACGGATTTAGGAATAGGTGTAGGTTTACTTTAGGTAATTTGAGTTTAGCATTAGGTTTAGGCATAGGTTTTGATTTTCGAGTTCGGGATCGGGTTTCGGGTTAGATTTTCATGTTTGGGTCTAAGTTTAGGTTAGAGTTTTGGATTTAGGAATAGGTGTAGGTTTAGGTTAGGTGACATGAGTTTAGGATTAGGTTTAGGCATAGGTTGAGACTTTCGGGTTCGGGATCGGGTTTCGGGTTAGATTTTCATGTTTGGGTCTAAGTTTAGGTTAGAGTTGTGGATTTAGGAATAGGTGTAGGTTTACTTTAGGTGATTTAAGTTTAGCATTAGGTTTAGGCCTAGGTTGAGATTTTCGGGTTCGGAATCGGGTTTCGGGTTAGATTTTCATGTTTGGGTCTAAGTTTAGGTTAGAGTTGTGGATTTAGGAATAGGTGTAGGTTTACTTTAGGTGATTTGAGTTTAGCATTAGGTTTAGGCATAGGTTGAGATTTTCGGGTTCGGGATCGGGTTTCGGGTTAGGTCTTCGTGTTTTGGTCTAAGTTTAGTTTAGGTGAATGAATTTCGGAATAGGTGTAGGTTTAGTTTAGGTGACATGAGTTTAGGATTAGGTTTAGGCATAGGTGTAGGATTTCTGGTTCAGGATCGGGTTTAAGGTTAGGATTTCGAGTTTGGGTATAGGTTTAGGTTAGAGTTGTGGATTTAGGAATAGGTGTAGGTTTACTTTAGGTGATTTGAGTTTAGGATTAGGTTTAGGCCTAGGTTGAGATTTTCGAGTTCAGGATCGGGTTTCGGGTTAGATTTTCATGTTTGGGTCTAAGTTTAGGTTAGAGTTGTGGATTTAGGAATAGGTGTAGGTTTACTTTAGGTGATTTGAGTTTAGCATTAGGTTTAGGCCTAGGTTGAGATTTTCGGGTTCGGGATCGGGTTTCGGGTTAGGTCTTCATGTTTGGGTCTAGGTTTAGGTGAGAGTTGTGGATATAGGAATAGGTGTAGGTTTACTTTAGGTGATTTGAGTTTAGCATTAGGTTTAGGCATAGGTTGAGATTTTTGGGTTCGGGATCGGGTTTCGGGTTAGGTCTTCGTGTTTTGGTCTAAGTTTAGTTTAGGTGAATGAATTTAGGAATAGGTGTAGGTTTAGTTTAGGTGACATGAGTTTAGGATTAGGTTTAGGCATAGGTGTAGGATTTCGGGTTCAGGATCGGGTTTAAGGTTAGGTTTTCGAGTTTGGGTATAGGTTTAGGTTAGAGTTGTGGATTTAGGAATAGGTGTAGGTTTACTTTAGGTGATTTGAGTTTAGGATTAGGTTTAGGCCTAGGTTGAGATTTTCGGGTTCGGGATCGGGTTTCGGGTTTGATTTTCATGTTTGGGTCTAAGTTTAGGTTAGAGTTGTGGATTTAGGAATATGTGTAGGTTTAGTTTAGGTGATTTGAGTTTAGGATTAGGTTTAGGCCTAGGTTGAGATTTTCGGGTTCGGGATCGGGTTTCGGGTTACGTCTTCATGTTTGGGTCTAGGTTTAGGTGAGAGTTGTGGATTTAGGAATAGGTGTAGGTTTACTTTAGGTGATTTGACTTTTGCATTAGGTTTAGGCATAGGTTGAGATTTTTGGGTTCGGGATCGGGTTTCGGGTTAGGTCTTCGTGTTTTGGTCTAAGTTTAGTTTAGGTGAATGAATTTAGGAATAGGTGTAGGTTTAGTTTAGGTGACATGAGTTTAGGATTAGGTTTAGGCATAGGTGTAGGATTTCAGGTTCGGGATCGGGTTTAAGGTTAGGTTTTCGAGTTTGGGTCTAGGTTTAGGTTAGAGTTGTGGATTTAGGAATAGGTGTAGGTTTACTTTAGGTGATTTGAGTTTAGGATTAGGTTTAGGCCTAGGTTGAGATTTTCGGGTTCGGGATCGGGTTTCGGGTTAGGTCTTCATGTTTGGGTCTAGGTTTAGGTGAGAGTTGTGGATATAGGAATAGGTGTAGGTTTACTTTAGGTGATTTGAGTTTAGCATTAGGTTTAGGCATAGGTTGAGATTTTTGGGTTCGGGATCGGGTTTCGGGTTAGGTCTTCGTGTTTTGGTCTAAGTTTAGTTTAGGTGAATGAATTTAGGAATAGGTGTAGGTTTAGTTTAGGTGACATGAGTTTAGGATTAGGTTTAGGCATAGGTGTAGGATTTCGGGTTCAGGATCGGGTTTAAGGTTAGGATTTCGAGTTTGGGTATAGGTTTAGGTTAGAGTTGTGGATTTAGGAATAGGTGTAGGTTTACTTTAGGTGATTTGAGTTTAGGATTAGGTTTAGGCCTAGGTTGAGATTTTCGAGTTAGAGATCGGGTTTCGGGTTAGATTTTCATGTTTGGGTCTAAGTTTAGGTTAGAGTTGTGGATTTAGGAATAGGTGTAGGTTTACTTTAGGTGATTTGAGTTTAGCATTAGGTTTAGGCCTAGGTTGAGATTTTCGGGTTCGGAATCAGGTTTCGAGTTAGATTTTCGTGTTTGGGTCTAAGTTTAGGTTAGAGTTGTGGATTTAGGAATAGGTGTAGGTTTACTTTAGGTGATTTGAGTTTAGGATTAGGTTTAGGCATAGGTTGAGATTTTCGGTTTCGGGTTAGGTCTTCGTGTTTTGGTCTAAGTTTAGTTTAGGTGAATGAATTTAGGAATAGGTGTAGGTTTAGTTTAGGTGACATGAGTTTAGGATTAGGTTTAGGCATAGGTGTAGGATTTCGGGTTCAGGATCGGGTTTAAGGTTAGGTTTTCGAGTTTGGGTATAGGTTTAGGTTAGAGTTGTGGATTTAGGAATAGGTGTAGGTTTACTTTAGGTGATTTGAGTTCAGGATTAGGTTTAGGCCTAGGTTGAGATTTTCGAGTTCGAGATCGGGTTTCGGGTTAGATTTTCATGTTTGGGTCTAAGTTTAGGTTAGAGTTGTGGATTTAGGAATAGGTGTAGGTTTAGTTTAGGTGATTTGAGTTTAGGATTAGGTTTAGGCCTAGGTTGAGATTTTTGGGTTTGGGATCGGGTTTCGGGTTAGGTCTTCATATTTGGGTCTAGGTTTAGGTGAGAGTTGTGGATTTAGGAATAGGTGTAGGTTTAGGTTTGGTGACATGAGTTTAGGATTAGGTTTAGGCATTGGTTGAGATTTTTGGGTTCGGGATCGAGTTTTGGGTTAGGTTTGTGTGTTTGGGTCTAAGTTTAGGTTAGGTGAATGGTTTTAGGAATAGGTGTAGGTTTAGTTTAGGTGATTTGAGTTTAGGATTAGGTTTAGGCATTGGTTGACATTTTTGGGTTCGGGATTGGGTTTTGGGTTAGGTTTGCGTGTTTGGGTCTAAGTTTATGTTAGGTGAATGGATTTAGGTTTAGGTTTAGCCATAGCTTATAGGTTTTAGTTTTAGGTTTATGGTTTTGGGTTTAGGGTGTAGGTTTTGGAGAATCAACCAACTCACGGATAGCTCCGACGCACATTTGGGTCTGCTCCACATAAAGCGGGCCTGTCCAAATGGCCAGGCCACCCATATTGCTGTCCATAGGAAATGGACACCTTTATCATGGTCATAACAGCGGTTCCCACCTTCTAGGGACCCCCGCTCAACATCCGGATAGCTATGACGCACATCCGTGTCTGCTTCATCAATTTCGAGGTAATACATAAACACAAGCCTGTCCAAATGGCCAGGCCACCCATATTGCTGTCCATAGGAAATGGACAGCTTCATCATGGTCATAACAGCGGTTCCCACCTTCTAGGGACCCCCGCTTAACACCCGGATAGCTTCGACGCACATCCGGGTCTGCTCCATTAATTTCGAGCTAATACATAAACACGGGCCTGTCCAAATGGCCAGGCCACCCATATTGCTGTCTATAGGAAATGGACAGCTTCAGCATGGTTACAACAGCGGTTCCCACCTTCCAGGGACCCCCGCTCAACACCCGGATAGCTCCGATGCACATCCGGGTCTGCTCCATTAATTTCGAACAAATACATAAACACGGGCCTGTTCAAATGGCCAGGCCACCCATATTGCTGTCCATAGGAACAGGACAGCTTCAGCATGGTCACAACAGCGGTTCCCACCTTCCAGGAACCCCCGCTCAACATCAACATCAATCAACTACTCTTAATCACAAGTATCATGTTCGTCATCTAATTTGCCACTAAATGATAATATAATAAAATCAGTCGCCCATCCAAGGATGGATAGATTGAATTGCTATCATTATTTTCATTTATATGCCCAAGCCTAAATTTCGACAGCATCTCCCCCTATCTCTCCAGATATATTTATCTTACATTTCATTTCCACGTCAACTATCCACACATTGTGTGGATTAAATTGACAATGAAATTAAACATAAGAAACATATCCAGAGAGAATAGGAGAGTTATCGCACGAAACTAATGACAGAGCATGTAAATGACAAACAACGAAAACATTCCAATCTATCCAACCTTGGACTGTCCAACAGGACAATTTGGCAGATTTCTATACCTCCAAAACACACTTTATCTATGCTCGACAATATAGAAATCTCCAAATGGGCCAACTGATTTTATTATACTACTATTTGTGGACAAAAAATAACTATTAATAATAAGCCAAATACATCCACAACATACATCCACATAAATCAACCACGGGTAGCTCCGACGCACATTCGGGTTTGCTCCATCAATTCCAGATTCACAAGCACATGAAAATGACAGAATCATCAACACCATGAGTCAAGTCTAATCAAATACCTAATGACTGCTGTTTTCTGAACAAATAAGTATGTATGGGGCCCACCATGGGAATCGGAGTGCGTGCGGAGTAACTCTGCACGCTCTTATCATGTAGAGTAAACTCAGTTGGGCCCACCTAGAATGTATGTGATTTATCTATTCCGTCCTTATGTTTTTTCAGCTCATTTTTGTGGTTGAGCCCAAAATTTAAGCATATCCAAATCTCAAGTGGACCATGCCATGGGAAACAGTGGGAATAATGATTTCCACCATTCCTAGGCCCTACAGTGATCATTATTTGTCATCCAACGTGTTCATAAGATCACATGGATATGGATGAAGGGAAAACACAAATATCAGCTTGATCCAAAACTTCTGTGTCCTCCAAGAATTTTTCAATGATAGACATTCAGTTCACACTTGTGGTGTGGTCCACTTTTGATTTTGATATGCTTCATTTTTGGGCACCATACCTAAAATTTCCTGCTAAGATGGATGGATGGAGTCGATAAAATATGTAAATAACTATGGGCCCCACATAGTTTACTCCACACAAATATATGCTTGATCCAAAACAGTGGACAGCGACGGTGGGCCCCATAGCCAGTGGACAGCGACGGTGGGCCCTGCAGCCAGTGGACAGCGACGTGGGTCCCACAGGCAGTGGACAGCGATGTGGGCCCCACAGCCAGTGGACAGCGACAGTCGGCCCCACAGCCAGTGGACAGCGACGGTGGGCCCCACAATTAGGTATTTCATTTTTTTAATTTGTAAAACAAAAATTTGGATTTTAATTTCGAAATCCCTAATTAGGGATTTACTACATTAGTGGGCCCCACCAAATAGTAGACAGCTCTTGGAAAGTGACATGAGGCTATGAAAGAGGATGAGTGGACAAAGCTTAACAAGAAGGCTAGAACCTCGATTCTGTTGTGCCTTGCGGATGATGTCCTCTATCACGTCACGAAAGAGAAGACAATTGCTGATACGATGGCGAAGTTAGAGAAGGTTTATGCCAAGAAATCTCAAGAGAACCGGACTGTTGATGCAGTTGTTCACCTTGAGGATGGTGGAGGGGGCGAATGTGGAAGACCACTTATGCACGTTCAATAGACTGGTTTGCAAGTTGGTGGAGATAGATGAGCCAATGAAGGATGAATATCAAGCATGCATCCTGTTGAATTCTCTTCCAGATTCATATTTGTCATTCAGAGACTCTAGACTCTATGTGCGCAGGGAGAGAGACTATCAACGTCAAAATCGTAATCTCAATCCTTCAGTCGAAGGCGATGAGAAAGAAAAGCAGTGACATGAGTTCTCGTTCTTTTTCAGAGGCACTAATTATGAGGGGAAGAAGTTCTGAGCATGGTGGAAGATATTCTAGATCGAGATTTAAAACCAAGGTCATAGGGAAAGCCAAGGTGATGTGCTGGAGTTGTGGTCATGAATGCCACATGAGAGGGGATTGTCATAATCCCAAGTTAAAGCAAGAGAAGTGTGAAAATTTTTCTGGAGAGGGAGCTAATACTGTAGATGACGGTGGCGATCTTTGTGAAGTTCTAAATGTATCCAGCAAGGGAATCTCACGGTAGAGAGTGGTTCCTGGATTCAGGGGCTTCATGTCACGTTTGTCCTGACTGGAGTTCATTCACGACATATAAGGAGTATGGTGGTGAATCGGTGTTTGTGAGCGATGACTACGCTCATAAGGCAATGGGTATTGGTAAGATGCGCATGAGGATATTCGATGGGATCGAACTAGTCCTGGAAGATGTGAAGCATGTCCCCAAGATGAAGATGAATGTCATCTCTCTTGGTGCACTTAAGGCAAAAGGGTGCGTGTTCATCAAACGCGATTGTTGTTGTAAAATGATGAAGGGGGCATTCGTGTGGATGAATACACTGAGGTGTGGCCATCTTTACAAGTTGATCGGGAGCATGTTTCACGGTGGAGCTGCGGGATCGACAGCGGGATCTATGGTTGCTCGTATGTGGCAAGTGCCCAAGGGCCACATGAGAAGAGCGAAAAAGGGTGTGAAAGTGTAAGGATAGGGTTGATGGAGGCACGAGAAGCGGTGGAGCTATGTTGAAGTTGAGATGATGAAGAAAGTAAGGAAGTATGACAATGTTCAACATGAAGGTTTTCATCACGGTGGAGATTGTTGGAATAGGTGACTCAAATCTATGTTGAGACAGGGCCACCGATCAATCGACTAGGGAGGTCGATTGATCGGTATTGCAATTTTTCTCACAATCGGCAAGCCTGTCCAATTGATCGCTTAGGGCGGTCGATTGATCGCCCGATGAATCGGCAGTGCTCAGTTTTGCGCACTCTTACGCAGTTTTACGTAAGATATTTCTAATTCGGGTTTGTTGCCTATTTAAGTGGGTGTAACCGAGATTAGGATGTATCCTCAGGTGTC
This sequence comes from Liriodendron chinense, assembly GCA_003013855.2. Lineage (NCBI taxonomy): Eukaryota > Viridiplantae > Streptophyta > Magnoliopsida > Magnoliales > Magnoliaceae > Liriodendron > Liriodendron chinense. The sequence continues at coordinate 33,369 of PVNU02001793.1, read as the reverse complement.
CAAGGTTTTCTAAGTGTATTAGGAAGAGGGGAGAGAGTTTTGAGAGAGACAGAGAGAGAGAGCTTGGGTTTTCTCTGGGTTTTCCTTGCTTGTGGGCTGTCAATCTCTGAAATCTTCTGGAATCATAGTGGATTGCTTTGTGCCGTAGTTTTTCTTACCCGTTGAGAGGTTTTTCCACGTAAAATTGGATTGTCTCTTGTGGTTGAATGCTTGTGTGGTTTGATTACGTAGTGTTTCTCGTTTGATCGCATATTTTATTGTGTGTTGTTCGGCTTTCGCTTCCGCTGTCGGCGTTTCTATTTCCAACACTAAACAGGTCCCCAAAGCTTTTAAATGACACATGTGAGTGCCTATCATTGATTTGAATTGTTCATTCATTCATGTAAAGAAGCCATGGTGCATTAGCCCCACCAAGTGGATGATCCTAAACATCCTATTACTAGCATGAAAAATAGACAATTAGGATTGAGCGGAAAAATAAGATAGGTCTAATCATAATTTTGAAGCATATATTTTAGGGCAATTCAAAAAACCGACCAAACCGACCAAATCGATCGGTTTCGGTCAGTTTTCCATTCTATTTTGAGTCAGTTCGATTTTTTTATATTAAAAACCGAGAATGTCGGTTCGGTTGTCTGTTTGTGAAAATTATAAACCGTTTTCAACCGAACCGAACCGACTATATGTATATATATTTGAATTATATTTATTAATGTTATCCCTACTGTATGACCCACCTTGATAATATCTTATATATTTACGCTGTCCAATCATTTTCTCAACCCATTATAGGATGTGTTCATATCTAAATCTTAGGTGGACCACACCACATAAAACAATGTTGATTGAGCTCTCACCATTAAAAATGTCATCGGGCCCACTTGAAGAAGATTTGCAATGTATATTTGTCATCCAACCCGTTGATAAGGTCAAACAGACCTAGATGAAGGGAAAAGTCAAATTTCACTTTTCAGCTTGATCCAAAACTTTTGTGACCTATACTTATAAGAAAGTTTTAATGGTTATTCACCAGTTTTTACATTGGTGTGGTCCACCAGGGAAGGGAATTGGATATTCTTAATTTTTTAAATGTTGTCATGAAATCGATAAAACCGAACCGACCCGAATTTATCCGGTTCGGTTAGATTAGTAAGGCTTCATCAGTTCAGTTCGGTTGTTAAATATTTAAAACTGACTGAGTCAGTTCGGTTGGGTATTGCCCTTCAAAACCAAACGGACCAAACCGAGCACAGCCCTAATATATTTGATAGATATCACTGTGTTGATTATGATTCCAAAGTAGTACTTTAGTTTAATGATTCTAACCACGTGATCCACAGCTACTAAAAGAAAACATGCATATGGGCTGGGCCTCATGGGGATGTGTTTGTGAAATCCACTTGTATGTGCTGAGGCATCTGATGGCCAGATTGGATTTCACATACATATCATTTTTATGCCCAGCCCATGTTTTCTCTTAAAGCAGATGATTCACGAAGACCACGCCGAGTGGAAATAGTGTGTAGGGGAACGCCCACCCTCTAAGCTGTTTCATTTAGTCCTGAATGGGCCTAATCAGCATGGCCTCAAGCATAACTTTTGGCGATGCTGGTTGCAATAGATTTCACATAATCATTATGGTGGGCTTGGTAAAAAATTAAGGGTTGATATCCCTTAGCCAATTGTTTCCATTAGCCCACCTAAATCATGGAGGTTTAAGTTGATCTTTAGTCCCTGGGCCTAATGACGGAGGAAGCAACTGATAGTCTGAACGGACTATATACAAAAATCACAGTGGGACCCATTAAAAATCGAGGGTGGGCATCCCCTCCTGACTGTTTCCCTTAGAGTGGCTCACATGAATCATGAATCTTCCTAGTTTTTGAGCCCTAGGCCTAAAAGTGGTCACACGCCTGATGGTTAGAGTGGATTTTGGAAACACATCACAAGGAGTCTACCTGAGTCACCCACCCCTAGTTTGTTTTCACACACACACGCAGACATAGACTGGTGTGGGAGCTGTAGACATCCACATGTGGGCGCGTGTAGCGCAATGTGACATGTGTTTGAGGTATGAAATCTCCATCACTTTGAGATACAGTACTATGTAGATATTCTAAGATAACAAGTAGGCCATTTCATTTTCACACCTTAGGTCAGTCAAGAAAAAAAAAAATGAATGAGTAAAATAAATAAATAAATAAAGGAAATGTATATATGTATGTATGACTTTTGTGAATCATGGACCAGCTAACATATATAACATGTCCAAAGCTTAGCATAAGTTCATAAGGCTTTAAAATCAACTTGGGTCCGGTTCCATGGCTTAGCTGCTAAGCCAGACTGTTTCAACACTGAGACCATGGATTAAGTGCCCATGTGGTGTGGGTGGGTGGGTGCGTTAAAAGGAAAAAAAAAAACAAAAGTGTTTTGAACCAAGTTCAGGTTGAAAATTGGAGAGTGATGTTATTTACGCAAGTAAGCAATGTTCAACCACCATGCATGCGACTTGCGGGTCGGACATAGTCATCAGCCGACCTACTGCTGACCTTAGTTCAGACCCACTTCGTTTCCCAATTCTGGATTAACCGACCATTTAAAATGAATGAAAGATGGGCCACAACACGATGGGCCCATCACCCTCTTTTCGGTTTGTATCAATAGGAGTAATTTGATACTCTGGCAGTGTATAATGTTTGATACGCAGGTACTTGAAAAGTATATATGCTTGCATATATTTATTTAAATTAAACCAATTAACTCACTGCTAAGTCACCTTCGTGAAATGGGGGTTATTGGATATTTTCATGTTTAACCATTAAATAAATGTCTAAAGTCCTTGCACATATGGCATAACAAAAAAGATGCGGAATGTCTTTAATCATGAGTTATAAAAAATTCATTTTAACTCATTTTTATTTCTCACCGTGGGCCCCACCTCTAATATGCATATTTTGTGTTTTTCACTGGGCCATGAAGGATTACTAGAGATTCTTATAAGCCTTGGTTACAGACAATTTGTGTCCCAAGTAGTTTGAATTAGTATGAAATGGAATCCATATTATAAATGCAATAGAATCAGTGTAAATGGAAGTCCTCAATTGTAATTGGAAGCCTTTGGAATTTAAATTTAAATTCTATGGTATATTCATAAAAACCTAAATTTAAGTAAATAAATCAACTTTAATAACTCAAATTAGTGAACACATCATTTGAAAAAAAATACCATAATAAACTTATTAAAATATACATCAGCAAAAAATGAGCAACTTCAGATCCTCAAGCAAGCCACAAACATAAGGATTCCAAACGACGTCACTCATCAATAGTTTTTAACTGTCCATTAAATGGCCAACGCTTGAACAATTTGGATCTTGTTAGTGCTCTGATTTTAATGATGCGACCGATAATTATATTATTTCGGAGTATCTTCAACGTGTGACAGATCTGTTGCCTAGCTATTCCTTTGTTACTTAGTGCGACCCTTCCACCTTTAAAAAAAGAAGCCGACATAGGTATTTCACACCAAATTAAATGGATTCACGTGGAAATAAGTTTTTTCTAAATGCATTAGAAAGCAGCCTTTCATTTGCCGTCGATTATACAGTATTAAACGTGCAGACATTATACAATTAACGCCAAATACCACCGAATACACACATTCGATGGTTTTGCAGTCATGTCATCATGGGGTCTGGTTTTGCAGTCATGTCATCATAGAAGAAGACAACAACAGCTGCGTGGGCCAACAATCAGAGAGATACGGCAGAGAATTTCAATATTCAAATTCTCTTTGGCTTTTGGAAATGCAGGCCGAACACATGCCAGCAAGTTACATTTTACCTCCCATTTAATTTTTATTACCTAACAAAATCTTTTCATGGTTAGAATTTAGGTCCTGTCCACTGCAAAGATTTGGAGATTAAATCTTTTTTGGGGGGCCACTGCGATGAATAAATGAAATCCAAACCGCCCATCATGTATTCCCCCTCATGTTCTCGATGTTTTCTGAAACTAAGGTCGACCCAAACCTCAAGTGGGCCATCCCGCTTTGTATGGGGCCACCCACCGTTTAAAACCTTTTAAACTGTGAGTGGGGCCCACCATGCTTTGTTACCATTCATTCAAGAGGATGAATGGACAACCATAAAGTCAGGCTTAGGGCAGGCCACGCACTTTGGATTAACCAAGTTTTTGTGTGACGTGGAGAGTATTAGGAGTCATTTAGAAGTATGGAGTTAAGTGCATTTGAGAGCATTTAGAATCCAAAAGTCATTCACCACTGAGTTCATGGGTTTGATGGTGTGTGTGGGTGTGAGCGTGTGTGAAAAACAAAAAATCCAAAAGTTGTTCGTCTGCATGGAATTAGAAGTATTTGGAATACATAATTTTTGTGTTCTTAGTGTTTTGTAAAGACGGGAGAGTTGTGCATGTAACAAAGATGTCTTTATGATAATAATGGCATGATGATGCCCAAAAACCATAAATTTATAGGCTGCATCACTAAAATTACATCGATTGAATGATATGAACATTGGCCATTTAAATTGATGGTTACAAAATAATAGTGAGTCTCTCATTTATGGTCCTACGCTTGTGGCCCACTTGAGGCTTGAAATTTTATCATTTTAGCTAAAACATATATTTCAATGAGCTTATTATAATAATTTTGTCAAATATCACATAATTACAATAATTTAGGATATTAAAATTGATTTAATAATTAAATTCAAACTCCTTTAAATATATAATAGAATTTCAATGCATTTTTATTTTTGGATTCCAGTTCATTACAGTTACAAACTGCCAAACACAATGAAGATTCAAAATAACCTTAATAATTTGTAATGCAGATTCCAATCCATTCCAAATATGCAAAGAATGGCTTGGATGTCATCTGCACATCATAATACTTTCTACAAAAAAAACTTTTGTAGGCTAGGCTTATCCTACAAAGCTTTCTAGTCCAATGACACCAAAACATTGCAAAAGCTAATTCAAAATCTAAAAAAGTGTATATAAAAGGCCAAAGATCCAAATGTATTGTTAACCTGTCTACTTCTAAAGTGCGGTTGACTGCACACTGTGGGCCATGCATGATGTATATGAATTCGATCTGAAAAGATTAGGTAAACCAGAAATCAAGCCATTATAATCATCACGTGGGCCACCAAACTCACCTGTAGCCCACCTTTTTTTTTTTTTTTTTTAATCCGAAAATGAAAATCAACTGTGAACCTGTAGCCCACCTGATGATCTGAATTAGCTTGATTTTTGATTTGTCAGATCATGCCATCCATGTCATACACGCATGCTGCGCCGCACAGTCCACTACATTTTTTTAGTAAAATCTAAGAATTTGATTGAGACAGCGGGTAACACAATAGAGTAAAAAAAGGGAAAGAAAAGAAAGGATGCTCGAAGAAAGTACTCAACTCTCTCTCTCTCTCTCTCTCTCTCTCTCTCTCCCTCTCCTCATTACTTGCAATGCCTCAAAATCAAGTAAAGAGAGACATCATTATTTACATGGAAATTTAATTCCAAACTCCATTATCTTCTAGGGCTAGAAATTAATGGACGTGTGGGTATATGGCACATGTACAACTACAATTTCCTACGTTAGGTCTCAGTTGCGTCCAAGATCTAAGTCGTTAATCAGGGATGTGGATTGCGTGTGACCTGATGGCAGGAAGCTCTTGTGCTCGGAAGCTTGGTGGGGTCTACTGTGATGTTTGTGAGAAATCCACCTAGTACATACGCATGTTAGCTAGGTTAGGACGTGAGCCAGAAAAATAAGCCAATCCAAAACTCCAGTGGGCCACATGAGAGGAAAAAGTAGGGAGGAAAATGATTACCATTGAAACCTTTCCGGGGTCCAGCATGATCTTTACATGCTATCCAAACCACCCATAAATATCAGACTATCCAAAACTTTTGTGTCCGCGTGAATGTTTCAATGGCAGGCATTCAATCCCCACTGTTTCTTGTTGTGTGGGCCACTTGAGTTTTGGAACTCCCTAATATTTGGGCTCATGCCCTAACATGATCTGGAAAAACGAATGGACGGGTGGATTTGTCATGAACATAATGTTGGGCCCCACTTAGCTTTCAACATGGCAGGCAATCCGCTTACATTAATCAGCATGCACTGTGGATCACATTCCCTAGGTCAAGAAATAATATTGGTCCACTTATCAGTTCATACTTCTAGAAGAACCATCCGTGGTCCAAATTCAATGTGTGGCTCGCTTGATGAGTGTTCATGACCATGTGGGCACTGGTGTTATCTAGCAAAATGTATGTGCTGGGAATCTTATTATGAAAATCATGTAGATCCACGCCATTGATCACCTTACATTGGCCACGCAGGGATGTTGTGTAATATGCTAATCATGTTTCAACTACATTCTACAGAAGCTGAGGCATAAGAATCTGTTGGACTAAATGAGGATTGATATCTAACAAAGATGAAAATACCACTAAAATTAATTACCTTCTCTATTTAATGTTGAGTACCATCGATTAATTTTCTACGGCCCATTCGTGGATCATGTATCCGTTGGTTAGGACCATCTGATCAATTAGAATTTGCCGCATGGCTACCTAATGTGCTATATCACCAGTTTAAATGACGGCTCTTAATGAGAAGCACCAATGCCTATTTCATTCAAAATGCACTCGTGACGTGCGTGTACCTCGATTGAACTGTCTAGGCCATAAGCCTGTTTTGTGTGGAACAAAATCCGAAAATCATAACTAAATGAAGGTCCAAACAGCATCAAGTAGGCAGTTAAAAAGTAAAAAGTGAACAGAAAAATCATTATGAAGATGTGGCTGTGCTCGTTGTTCTATTTGACCAGAGATTTTGTTTTTGTGATGCAGGGAGTAAGGTTGATCACCGTCTCCCTCACCGGATAAGTACCTTGAATCCATGAGGCTTTCAAGACTCCTCGACTGGACTTCCTTGAAATTCATGAGGGAAAAGATTAAAACAGGAATGAATTTTAAGAAATTCGTAAATAATTGATTGACGAGTAAAAATGAGATTATAACTGTTTAAATAAGTAATTTTAACCTAAGATCGAGTTTTAGTGTAAACTCGAACTCAAATACTCTAAAAACGTAACTTACTATAAACAGTAAACTTACTATTTATTGACGACCTCTATTCCTACTAGACTTCATGGGTTTCGATAAAAAATAATAGGCTTTCAATTCGGCCCAACCTATGTTATTCTTTTCAGTTTTTTAACCCCTTTTCATGTTGGGCACAACTTTTATAACTCAAAAGATCAAAAGTTATACTTGATTTAAAACTTATTATTTATAGTAAAAATTAAAATAAACTAAACTTTTGACAGTCAATTCGATGGAATCTCACAAATTTGTCATGGACAACCCAAAATAGAAGGGCTGGCTGGCTTAAGTAGCTTGAGCTATCCCAAAATCATATATTGTAAGTCCCATAACTCATCCTGGACAACGAGATGTGATTGTTTTAAGGTCCCGATAGCTCGAATCACTTCCGTCTCCGATCGGGCTTCCTTTAGTTCATCTTGGCCATGAAAATGTTTGTGGCCCACGCTACATCATTTTGACATATGCCACATCAGTTACATACATGTAGACAATGGGTAACTTGCATGGGTTCAATCAAGTTAAGGGTCAACACAACGTAAGCCCAACTCCAAGCTGAGTCAACCCACAACCTAACCTACCCTGAAACCTAACCCAAGCTCCCAATTTCAATTTCTCATATCTTCATCCCTAACCCGTCTTAGGCTGGATCGGTAAACGGACAATCATTTCCTATTTAATTGCCCAATTTGGTGGAGAAAGAAATCCACATATGTAGAAAGTTGGATAAATATTAGATTACAAAATAATAATAATAAAAAAAACTCATTTGGGATTGGAAAAGAATATTTTGAGTTTTTAATAGAATCAACTTCTTAGCTGTTTTTTGTTGCTAGATTTGGCAAAGGTGTTACTATTCAATCAGACATGAGGCCACGTGTGCAACGAGCGGCCCGTATTTGGTCAAACATGAGCGATTATGAATAATGTTAGGCATGCTAGAGTTGTACTTGACTTGAATCGATAGAACACTTATGACCCCAAGTGCTAAATTAGCTAGGTTAGGATCAGACCTATGAAGGTTGATATGACTTATCAGCCATTGATGTTAGTCCTTTAATGAGATCTTTTTGTTTTGTGTTAAGAATTTTTCTTCCAACGGTAATCGTGGTTTCAAGGTTCTCAATAATGTAATGATTGATGAATAAGATAAAAAATTAATCTAATCGTCAATTTTATTAATTTTCATACAAGGACATTACAATCATTGAATAAAATAAAACTAAGTAGAGAAATAAAGAAAATAACCTACGATTGCCTGCATGAATAGAACAATAAAGGTGCGCGGTCTGCAAGACGTGACTGATATGATCTACTAAATAAGGACTCGGTGATCATGAGTAAGATTCAAAGACGGAGTTCATGAATATTTAATCTACTCCTAAGGTGTATTGTAGCGATGGTGCATGCATTGTTAAATAAAAGTGCAATATGTAAGCTAAGAAGCAAAAATTAGGATAAACAGCGTTGCGCTATAGAGATTTGATTAATTGTGTGTAATGAGGGCCTGAATCTCTTCATCGATTGTTGCTTTTATAAGCTTTTGAAAGACAGTGGCCTTGCATAAGATTTTGCATAATGAGATATTTGAATAGTTAGCTATGCAAATCTCTTTGATTTTTCATATAAGCGTAATCAATTATATATGCCACGTGTGCAAGAATCACATACACCTCTTGTTATTCCCCCTTGATTTTTCACATAAGTGTACTTTTGAGCTTTATTTACATATGGCTGCCACGTGATATCTTCTGGATCGTTGAATCTGTCCATGATTAGTTGGGTGTAAACAGAAGGAGATCTATGCTCTTTGAGGTCTTTACTCTAAAGTACTCACGTCGGGTTGCTATAGTGGTAGGTTAGGGCTGGTGTGAGTTGCTATAGGCCTTAATGCAAGCCCAACCCGAACTGAAGTGGGACGAGTAATTCCAGCTCAAGCCAGACTTGATCTCAGCCAGACCAGTCCAACCCAACCAAAATTTTTCGTCATGTCAGTTGGGTTTGGGTTGAGCCTGACCCAAGTTGCACCCCTAGTGTTCATGGTGTATCAATGTTTCCCTCTAAGGAAAGGAGTTGATATAGATGGCAGAGGGTGACATACAATGCTTGATCTAGGAGATAGCATGGTATGTTAAAAGGATTTTAGTATGTAATCTGTACATGTGGGGTCCATTATTTAGTGTTCCAGCCATTGATATCATGGGCCAAATGTGAACGGTACACGCACGCAATGGAAAACGTAGAGAAAATGTTATTGCAAGATGAGCAGTTGCGTGATGGGAGAGAGATTACCCGGATCTTTTCTTCGATTGTTGGGTACTGAAAAGAAACAGGGGCACGTGCAATGGAAGTAATATCAAGGCAATATTACAAAAAAACACCTAGTTAATATGGAATTTATATACCGCACCAGAGGTTTTCAATCAGCAGTAATTATCATTGGAGTACCTTCCCTTGGTTTCTCAACGCAAGTGTACCATCCCATGTTAGGCCAAAGCCATTGTGTAGTCCACCTGAATCAAAGATGAGCCTGATATTTTGACCATACGTATAAATTTTAGTGTGGCATCTAAAGATTGGAGTAGATTTTATATAATCATCACAGTGGGCTCTGTAAAAATAGGAGTGGATGTCTCTCTCCTATCTATTTCCTATGGTGTGGCCCACTTAAATCACAGGTTAGCTTATTTTTATTTTTTGCCCTCAGCCAAACGTAAGATTAATACACAAAAGATCAGGTCTAAGATTTGAGTCAAACACCGACTTTCCCTCTCATTTCAGGGTGACGCAAGGAATACAACCAAATATTCGTTGTTCAATATCTCAGCTATCCAGGAAGTTAGACTAGCGGCTCTTTTCTCTTTGATGGGACCCACATAGCGTTTCTCCTTGGTAGGATCAGGGGGATATGCATGCATCCAGTTATAATATGTTACTTCAAGTCCAATGTGGAGGAGTGAAATGGCCGTATCATTTTCCCCATTTTTACTCAAGGGTACAATGAATAAAATGCTCACAATAATAAAACTTTGTTGTCTCACCATTTTCGCGGCGAGACATCCCCTCCAATCTACACCCTGGGAAAGAAAAAAACAGTAAGATACACAACAAAAGTGGTCCATAACACATGGAACTGGGGAGACGGGATTCCAACCAAAAATTTGTGTGGGCTGCTGTGTTTTATATACTTTATCAAATCCATTCATCAGGTGTGACTCATGAGGATGAAATAATAGCTTCACAAAAATTAGCCGGACCTAAAGTCAGGCGGGCTACAATTTACAATTTTATATTATTTCCATTGGTGTGGCTCATATGAGATTTTTATCGAAAAGAAAGGTTCTGATTTTTCTAGATGGAGCGTTTCACATCAACACCTTAGTAGACCCTAAGAGCTGGGGGTGTTTTATGAGCTGCCCAAAACAGGCATTTCGGTCCATGGACTGCACGAGCCTAAGGGTACTCTACTAAGTTTTGGTTCATGATTTTTGGTGCATCCATTCAAAGTTTCAAACTGATGTGTTGTGATCAGATGAGTTGATTGAATGGCACATAAGCACCATGCTTGTTAGACACCAAATACACTTCGGATGCTTTTGAGAACTCAGTGGTGTTTTAATCGTTTGCGAGAAGTTTTGATATTTTACTCTTGAGGTGTTTTTTCAAAAAAAACAAAAAAAATAAAAAGACCCCAAATACACTATAGATGCTTTTGATAGCTATTTTAGCTCTTCTGCATGGTGCATGAAATTTTGGACCGGGTGCAAACGCAAGGTGGCTGATGGACGGAGTGGATCTCAGCCACCAAGCGAACAGTCACACCCCCCACATCATGACAGAAACCTCTAAATTCAGGTAAGGCACTTAAGTTTCAGAACATTGTGATTTCTGCCTAGTCCCTTCATCTTGGTGATTCTCTTCGCCTGAACGGATTAGCTAGATCACGTATATAATCCATGGTGAGGCTCACACTTAACAAATGGTGGCCATCCCATCTCAACTCTTTCACCCGGTGTGGCCCATCTCACCTTTTAGATCATCCAGGGAAAAAAACCAAAATGAGCAAGTCGTTGTAAATCCTACACGACTCCACGTTAATGGAATGTGGATGATCTGACTGAAAGAAGATTTACATCCCACCTAATGTGCACACTTGTAACTCATCTTTTTTAAAAAAAAGAAAGAAAAGAAAATAAGGTGTATAGCGTGCCTCACCATTTGTATGGATTGGATCTACAACACAAATGACATTTGGAACTCAAAAGAGATGTATGTGAATGTCATACATCCCAATCTAGGGCTACTATAACACCTTGGCCCTCCAACACTCGGGTGATAGATGTCCTTAAGTGTTATCTTAAAATTCGTCAATTAAGTACATGTACACACATGCTCGTGAGTTCAGAACACGGGAATCGAAAGAGTAGGAACAAAATTTAGGTCTGAGGACCCCAAACTTAGCAACGACTCGCACATGAGCTTCCCACACTAGGATAGCCTATACGAAGCTAGAACTAACCTTTAGGATTCTTGTAGGTTAGGAAAAGCACGTTGTCAGTCTAACCGATATATGGTGTCGGTCGGTCTGATTGACATATATCAATGGTCTGACCAATGGGTCGCATAAGTCACTTAAACCCCACACGACTTGGGGGAAAAGCTTGGGGTACTATAAATACTCTTATCTCTCATTTTGGACAATTTATCAAGCACTAGAGAGAAGAGAAAGAAAGAGAGAGAGAGAGAGAAGAAGAAGAAGAAGAAGAAGAAGAGGTTGGGGAAGAAGGTTCCTGCCAATCGAGTTATTTCCCTTGCCTTTGGGGTCGTGCGTCTCACTCCGTGTCGTTTCTCAGTCGGAATTCCCATCCATTGGAAGGTAAGAAGCTCCCAAGCTTTTTACCTGTGTTTTTCCCTAATTTACTCGTAGGTTGAAGCTATTAGGGTTAGAAACCCTCCATATTCTATATTTTGAAAATCCTAACGTTAAGATTTGTGCATTTTAGGGTATGCGCTCTCAATAGTCAATTGAGGCGGTCCCATCCCTCGTGGAAGCCATACTCGAGCGAGGTCTTATTAGGGCTCTGGTGGTGTGCCAATTTCGGGCCCCGATTCGAGAAATGGAGTTGGGCATTGTCTAAATCAATGTGGGTAAGCCCTAATCCCTTGATTGATGGTTAATTAGGGTTATATTCAAGTCATTATCTGTGAGATTGTATTTTAATTTAAGTTTGGAGTGTTTTCCCCCAAATTTTCGACAATAAGGCCGCATCCAAGTTGAGAGTTTTCGACTCAAAGTGAAGATCTACCCTTCAAGTTTTCCCTTGACATTTTTGGTTTTGGGATGGTCTCAATATTTGGATAATCATGCTAGTTGTCCTTGATTCATGTAATAACCTTTGCAACTTACCTCACATGTGTTAATTCAGAATAAATTGCTAGAATCTCTAACCTTGAATCCTCGTATATGATTGCATAATATGTTTAATGTCATGCATAGGTTGAGAGACATGCGCGCACTCTTTAACATGTCCTACATGACTTGATTATGTCTTTTATGCGGTTGGATTTACTTGAATATGGGCTTACTTGTAGGGTCGCCCATGTTTATATTGGAAATGTACCAAAATGTTGGCCATCTTATGTAGGGTTAAATGAAAATTCAATTGTAGGACTACCATTATTTGGGAATTGATTGCCTTATATATTGGCTTGTTGGGATGAACCCGTTGGTTGGATCATATGTGAACTTGTGATGGTACAGTCTACTTATTGAATTAGGACCAGTTATGGGGGTTGGGAATCAGATTAATAAAGGTTGGATTATTTATGTATCCATGGCACATAAACGTTATCATAAACGTTATCGAGTGGCTGATTTAGATGTTGTGGACGCGTGTATCTTGAATATTTTGAGGGCTCCTAGACCATTGTTGAACGACCTTTTTAAGATGAGTTGGGTCAACTGTTTGAACGATCTAATCTCTTGTTATTATGGTAATGGGCCGACTGTTTGAAACACTCATTCACTTGTTTATTATGAGAATGGGTTGACTATTTGTAAGACCCAGTTTCTTGCATTGGTCCAGCTGGATTTGCATCCCCGGTCGAAGAACATTTCATGCATCCATGTACTTAAAGAAGATGCACCATAAATTATGATTGTTTGTATACTTTTCTTGAAACATATATACATGATTGATATGTCATGCGTGTAATCTTGAGGGAATTTCTCACTAAGCTGGCCACTCATATTTCAATATTTCAACTGTACAGATGACATAGAGATAGATTGGGGTAGTGACACCTATGAAGATGTGCCATATGAGGGCGGCGAGCAGATGACAGAGGTGGAGAGGGAAGTGAGTGCGGCTGAGCTTTATGAGCTCAATCGATGGGTTGTCAACATATTTATTTCGGACAGTTCTTTCTTTTTATATTTCTATATACTCGAGTTCACTTTTGGATTGTACAACCCTTGTTGATTGAGGGTATTCTTTTTGGATTGTACTTTTTGGATGATAGTCCTTTCTTTGCATGGTTACTTGTCTTTGATACCCGCCATGCATGTGTATGTTTACTACTCTAATTTACGCAGTATTAATCCGATTGTGTGAACACGTGGGAAGCTATCTACTTGTGGTATTCATAATGTGGCACTGGGATCTCTGTGGTGAGAGTGAAATTCTCGAGCGGTGGGATCCGAGGCATTACAGCTACCCTTCTCACTTAGAATTCATGGAGTTATTTGATACATTGGAAGCTTATATGGTGCTTGATAGGCAAGCACTATGGGATTAGGTGGTATGGAATTGCATTTGGTCCCATGCAATTTCATCTAATGGTCGGAAACAAAGGGAATGATTGAATTAACCCAGTTATCATATCATCCAGTCTTACAAGTAGATACAATAGGATTTCTGATCGATTTTGAAAACATATGTGGGTCCCACATTAATGCATGTGTTTTATCCACATCATCCATTCATATGCACTCGTTACATGTTACATTTGAGTTGCAAATGCTACCAGTGACTGACATCAATTGTGAATCTTGTCCGCTAATTACAATTCCATGGTCTACTAAACTCAGGTTTCACTTAGTACAATGTCTTTCTGAAAGGAAGAATTTGATCCTAAACATGGAGTTGGACCGTCAAAATATCATGTTATTTTCTAGATATGCAATCATTGTGCAATAATGATATTAATTCTGTCTAATGCAACTCGGTACCATTTAATCCGGTGAACCAAACAAGCAGTAGAAATAATGTGGACATGGCCTAAATCAACTCACTTCAAACCACCCAAATGTGAAAACTATCAAAGTCGCAATTTAAAAATTAGATTTGTTGAGCAATCTTAACCTTTGATTCGTGGACACTTATTTGCAAAAGTAAACCCATTGTTTCAACGTTTCAAGGTATTATTACTTGTTGGAATTTTAAGTTATTTTAATTAAGGTTGTTTGTTTTGGACTGATATTTAGGCGCTCATTATGTGAGTTTGGGGTAACAGTTTAATGGGCGAGCCCTTGACTGTGGGCCCCAACTGGATGTATTTGTTGTGTATCCACTCTGTCCGTCAGATTTTTCAACTCATTTACGGCATATTCCCAAAAAAAAAAGAAGTTCCAATCTCAAGTGGATCACAACACGTGAAACAGTGGTGATTGATCATTAAAAACTTCTTATGAGCCACAAAAGTTTTGGATCAAGCTGATATTTGTGTTTTCCCTTCATCCATATCTGTGTGATATTATCTACAAGTTGGATGGCAAATACCTGTTACGGTAGGCCCTAGAAAATTTTAATGGTAGGCATTCAATGACCACTGTTTCCAGTGGTGTGGTTCACTTGAGATTCGAATCTGCTTCATTTTGGGCCCATGTATATTAAAATGAGATGACAAACAGATGGATACCGTATATATATAAAAACATACATCAAGATGCGCCCCCCACGGTCAGGGACACACCCACCAAGTGGTTTCCGGGAACCACCTACTCCGGGTCCGTTTGAATTTTTCACTTCCAGTGAGCCGAATCTTTTTCTTCTCTCGGACAGGTGGTGTTGCCAACAATGCCTTTGTCATTTTGGGCCAGATACCACACTGACATGAACATGGCCACCTAAAATGCAGTGTAACAAGTATGGAAGTGGGATGAACTGACCCATGCCCTAAAATGAGCTAGCAAAACAGATGGACCACGTGGATATACAGCACATATATAATCATGACCTGATTGAACTTGGTCAGGTTCTGACCTGACTGAATTTGAGCCAATTCACCAAAAACGTGTCCTCTCCACCCTGCACTAAAGATATAAATCACTTTGGGGCTCACCAATATGTACATATGACATCTAATCCATTACCCATGCCCTAAAATGAACTACCAAAATAGATGGACCGTGAATCCATTACCCATGCCCTAAAATGAACCAGCAAAATAGATGGACCGCGTGGATATACAACACATGCATCGGGGTGGGTCCCATACGTCCTGACCTGACTGAATCCAGGCCCATTCAGCAAGAGCTACGTTACAGGGAACTTGTCCTCTCCATCCAGCACTAAAGACATGAATCTTTGTGGGGCCACCATTATGTACATGTGATGTCCAATCCATCCATCATCAGAGCAAACCAGAGGCTACTGTGATGTTTACAGTACATTCAACCTAACCAAGTACTTACAAAATTTCTATCTCAGGAAGATTCTGATAGTGTCCTATCTCTAGTTTCTTGTGGCATATAAGTTCCCACATGCCTAATTTCTGGAGCCAAATTTCCCCGTGATGTGTCACAAATGATGAATAGGAAAGATTCTATGCAATCATCACAGCAATCCCTCAACATTTCTGTGGGGCTGAGATTGAGCGCCGTATCACGGTAGGATTTGATAAGATGGTGGTGGCTCTAAAGATGAGTTTTGACAAAGCATGTTTGAAAGTTGGCACAGCTCTCATAGCAACATGTCATCCAATCAAATTGCAACGCTAAGTTTGAGTACCTACTATGGTAGGATTTGATTCGAATATAGCAGCTCTAAAGATGAGCTCTGACAAAGTATATTTGAAAGTTGGATCAGTTTTTACAGCAACCTATCATCCAATCAAATTGCATACTACATCAGGGTTGAATTTGATTGGCCGGTGGCAGCTGTAAAAATGAGACCTGATAAAGCATCTTTGAAATTAAAAGGGGTCTAGGTCATCCAACAACTTGTCATCCAATGAAATGGCACCAAGTGGTCCAGACAGCAGCCGCATTACCCAATCAACCTCCACTTATTTTATATCTATTGGACCCGTCCAATCAGAGGACACGTGTTCATGAGGTGAATCGACCGTCAAGAGTACTGGATTGCCGTAGAATTACAAGTAAAATGCAAACCAGGAGCTCATCATATAGTCCCAAAGCCTTGATGTATAAGTGGGCCCATAGACCAATGATCTGATCAGCCCCAGGTGTCATTATACTAACCTCTAAATTGGCGGCTAATATAGACGGCTAAAATAGTAGTACAACAACCACTGAAAAGAGGATCTTTGATTTTCGAAATGGAGCCGCAATCTTACAAGCACAGCACCTAGTTATTATTTTGAGTAATCCTGCGTGTGATTAGTCATCCCCGCATGGAGTCTCCTGCTCAGTTACAAGCAATCTGAATCTGGATTGCTATACCTTACCACCGGGTGCGGCGGTGTGGATGGAAATTGCATAGCAGCCCTTTCATGACAGACATTCCACATAGTGAGATTTGATTGAGCCAGGTGCTGGTGTTAGAAATGAGGCACATGCAAAGCATATTTGAAAGTTGCGGCAATCAAATCCCCAGCATCGTTAGGTCAGATCGCCATGCAATACACATTCTATCCGCGTCTGTCCTTGCTATCCCACCGTGTCATCCTCTTTCCCACTGTCAAACACAAGTCGAGCTAAAGCGGTATCTTCTTGTTTAAATGTAAAATATTTGCATACAACTATCATATATGTTAAATATTATAAACAGCACTTACCATCCTTCAAAATATAACTTTCATAGAAAATCTGATCTGTGTAAAGTGTAGGGCTAACCTTTAAGATCATCCCAGTAAAAAGCCATGATGAGTAAATTATTGTAAATCTTATGCTACTGACATTAAGCGCCCGTTTGGATTGTAAGTTACTTAAAATAAGCTACTTATCAGATAAGTTACTTATCTTGGTTTTTACTTATTAAGCAAATAAGTATGTTTCGTAAACAACATACTTATCAGCCAATAAGTAAATAAGTATGTTTGGTAATAACACATTGATAAGTAACCTTTCCAAAGAAAATTTCAAATCTACACATAATAGCACATATTGACATGAAAAGGAAAGGCTATGCATTGAGGCAATTTTCCTAACAGAATGAGCTTTTCTAATAAGTGCAAAAAAGCTCATGTACATGCCATGCATGTGCTAGCATAACACGATTAGTCCGAGTTATATTCCATCCATCAGAACGGGGCCACTATATGGATGCCCTGGCACAAGAATCAGGTTGATCCACTGGTCAGGTGGGCCACAGTCTGCAAAACAAATGTATGGCTCTAGAAGACTTGGCTGAAGTTTTCTAACCCATTCACTTGTTTCCAATAGTCTGTCCAGATGGTGAGTGGACTAGAACCATTTTGGGAAAGATGTAGAAGATTAGATCAACCTGATTGGTGGATTGGATCTTGCAACCAATTAATGTAGGGCCCATCTTTGATGTGGGCCGTCCACTGTGTGAGCGCCACCTTTGATGGTACGGTCCATCATGTGGGGCATCCTTCGATTTGGACGGTATGAGAGAGCAGTAATTGAGTGAACCATGAGAGAGAACTTGATATTTAGCATGACCTGAGAGAGATAACCCCCGCGCCCCCCCCCCCCCCCCCCCCAAAAAAAAAAAAAAAAATGAGAGAGATTAGTAGAAGAGCCAAAAGTCAAAAAGCTAAAAAAAATATATATATATATACTTATTAAGGTAAGTAATTTTTAAAAGATAAGTTACTTTTCAATTATACTTATCAAAAGTAACTTAATGTCTTAAGTTCAGTCGAAAAGCAACTTATTTGGTAGTATCCAAACGGGCCCTAATTGACAGTGGATGATCCAACTTAAAGATGATTAACGGCCCACCTAATGTGCATATTTGAACTTCTTTTGTTTTAAGAAAATGAGGTTTATAGCATGGCCCACCATTTCTACGTATGAGATCTACTACAAAAGTGACATTTGGATCTCAAAAGAGTTGTATATGTGAATGTCACACATCAAAATCAGAGCTAGGGCTACAGTTTTCACTAGATTTCATGGGGGTTATTTGATACATTGGGAGCGTATACGGTGATTGACAGAAAGGCACTGTAGAAACAATGTGGACGTGGCCTAAATTAACTCAAATCAAACCACTGAATATGTGAAAACCATTCCAAGTCACTATCTAGAGGTCAGATTTTCCGGCCAATGATCATAACCTTTGATTTGTGGACACTGATTTGCAGAAGTAAAACCATTGTTTCAAAGTTTCAAAGCATTATTACTTGTTGAAAATTTAGGGTACATTGGGAACCCAGTATTTGATGGTATTTAATTTGTATTAGGTGGATGTCCAGAAATGTCATTGTCTTTTGACCGTCCGAAGCCAGTAAATGTGTGAAATCCATAGTAAGTTACAATCTAGAAGTCAGATTTGTCGAGCAACCATAACCTTTGATTTGCAGACACTTATTTGCATGAGTAAAATCATTATTTCAACGTTTCGAGGCATTGTTACTTGTTGAAATTTTTGGGCATGTTTGAAATGCAGGATTAAATGATATTGAATTGCATCAGGTGAAATTAACACTATTATTGCACAATGGCTATGTGTTTAGAAAGTACCATAGAATTTTGACCAACTTACCCGGGACTTTTGCATGCATATGCAACTCGATTGTCATATGTAAAGGGTGCATATGGATGGATGGCATGAATGGTGGAAAACGTGGATCAACACAGGGCTTATAAAAAGTTGTGGAAGGGGAAGATATGATGCCTAAGTTAATCCAGTTCTTTCAATCTCTACCAAAGGTCGGGTGACCGACAAATCCATCTCTTGCTGGAAGGGGAAGATATGATGCCTAAGTTAATCCAGTTCTTTCAATCTCTACCAAAGGTCGGGTGACCGCCCAATCCCACATTCCAAACAGGCCCGTTTATTTTAATAAAAGTTGTTTGTTTTGAACAGATATTGAAGTGTGGATTAGGTGAGTTTATGTGTGTCCCCCATCATGGGGCCCATCTTGATGTGTGTTGTATATCCACTCGGTCTATCAGTTTTTCCAGCTCATTTTATAGCATGGTTCCAAAAATGAAGCATCTCCAAAACTCGACTAAACCACACCACAGGAAATACTGGTGATTGAACATTAAAAACTTCCTGTGGGCTACAAAAGTTTTGGATCAAGCTAATATTTCTGTTTTCCCATCATTCAGGTCAGTCCGACCTTATCAGCAGGTTGGATGGTAAATAGACATTACAGTGGGCCCGAAGAAGTTTTTAATGGTCGGGTGCCATGACCAGTTTTCCCTATTCTAGTCCTTAGCACTTGAACCTAGACCTAATTGAAACGCCTAACCTAATTGAAACGCCTATGCCTCTTCTAGCTAGGCTAGCAGGTGAGACACACTAACCCCACCGGTGGGTGGGTGCATCTTGTGACTAACAAAGTGGGTGCGTTGCCCAGCCAACGGGTGGGTGCCTTGCATGACTAACTTATTAAAAAAAAAAAAAAAAAAGAGAACAAGAATAAAAAAAGTGAGCTTGAGATTTGGATCTACTTCATTTTTTTGGACTATAAATCAAAATGAGCTGAAAAAACTAACGGACAAGATAGATTTGCAACAAATACATGAAGGTGGGCTCACGGTCAAGGACTCACCCACCAGGATGTTACCCGGGCTCACCTTTTTTTTTTTTTTTTTTTTTAAGAAAAAGGAAATTTCATTAAATCTGATCTGGAAAGCAACAAAAAGGAAGAACATTCAGGCCATTCCCCATTTCTTATACATGAGGAGAAGCCTATCGTGTGCACGCCTATACAGGAGAGGAGAGAAAGAGGGACCTAAAGGAAACTTTGGGGCAGAAAAGGATCAGGTCAATCAGAGAGCTCCAACTATCCTATCCCTTTCTTGATCGTTGTTCTAGTCCTAACCACACCAATCCCAGCCTTATCCATGGTTAGGTGGCCTCTAATAGCAGGAGGGAACTCAGCTCTGTTTCTGTACAGACCATCAGGTTGGCCTTCGCTGGCCATCTTGGCAAGGCAATCTGCCACAATGTTGCCTTCTCTGGGAATGTGGCTGAATGACAAGTTCATGGAATCTTTTTTGGCTAATATCTCGCCAATATAGTACCAAATGTTCCATGGGCTGCGGCTGAAGGGCTGAATAGTTGCATCCGCAAGCACTTTAGAGTCTGTTTCCACCTCAATATTGGTTAGGCCGAGGTTCTCGCATATGCGGATGCCATCAATCATCGCTCTAGTCTCTGCTATCATGTTAGAGGTGAGACCATACCTGTTATGGAATGCGAAGATAACCCTGCCGTCCCCCCCCCCCCCCCCCCCCCCCCCCCCTCGGATTGCCTCGCGATGAGCCATCCACATTTAGTTTCACCCAGCCTCTCGCAGGCCTCTGCCAGCGGATTATATGGCTGGTATCAATCTTCTCGTGGAAACTGGGTAGGTGGATTCCCAGAATTTGTAAAGAGATTTTATCTGAGAAAGCTTCTCCATCACTAAGCTCCAGTCTTTCTGCTATCATTTTTAGGCCATTGGTGGCTCTCTAAATAATGTTGCTGATGGACATGTTGATAGCCTCAAATCTGGCTAGGTTGCGTCCAATCCAAAGTTCCCAGACTATGATGCTGGAAGCAAATCCTCGAAGCATTTTGAGTCTGGAAGAGCCGTTGGCCTGACTCATCCTGTGGCCTATTCTTTGTTGGATGGAGTGATGGGGGAAGAGGGTGATGTCAAAAACTCTAGCAAAGTGGATCCAAACTGCTTTCGCTGCTCTCCCATAGCAGAAGAGGTGATCGAGGGATTCAAACTGCCACTCATCTGTAGTAAACTGGGATGGCGTTGTTGAGCTATCAGGGATGATACGAGTTCCTGGGTAACTTTACTGAGCCGAAATTCTGTAGAAATGCTGGCCTTTAGGGAGGCAGACCCCACAGCATTCACATTTGGAAGGAAGGCCGATTCCCATTCGAATGATGTTTTCGCCCACCGCCACTGCTTTATACATGATTTTCCAAACAAATGCTGCAATCTTTGGGGTGGTGAATTTGTTCCAGAGCCATTTTGGCCATGAAAGGATCGGTCTTTGGCGACGTGAAGCGTTCCAGGCCGATGTTAGGCTGAACTTTCCAGAAGCTGTCTTGCACCAGATGAGTCTGTCTTTGGTGTGTAAAGTTGGGACAAAGTGATTGGAGAGGTGGGAAAGGATGGAGGGGGGTAGAATGTTCTCCACTCGTGATAAATCCCACTTTCTTGACTGGTTAATGAAGTCCTTAACAAGTACGCCTCTCAGGCTCACAGGAATTTGTTCCGTAGTTGCCAGCGATAGCAGGCCTCCACCCGACCAGTTTTGATGCCAGAAACTGATGTTTCCCTCACCTAGAAGCCATCTGGACGAGTGTATGACGGAGTGGATGTGCTTGGCTATGCCTTTCCAGTCTACCGAGGACCCTCTGTTAGACCTACCTTCATCCTGTATGAATTTGGTTAGATACTTGGTAGTGAAGAACTTAGCCCACAGGGAGTCGCTGTGAAGTAAGTTCCAGCTCCTTTTGACTCTGAAAGCTGTCATTACTTCTTCCATGCGTCTGATTCCCAAGCCCCTTTCAGACAGTGGTTTGCATATTTTGTCCTAGCTGATCCAATGTTTTTTCCTACCTATGTCTGTCTCTCCCCAGAAGAATTTAGCAAAGGAGGACTCTATGCTCTTGATAGATGCTGCGGGGATGTCGATAGCTGATAGGATGTGCGTCGGGTAGCTGGACAGAACGTGTTTAATCAGCACAGTCCTAGTTGCCGCGTTGAGTAGTTTGCATTTCCACCCTGCTGCTTTGCTCATAATCTTGTTTAAGAGAGGCTGAATATGGGTCGACCGGGTCTTACTGTTGGATAGAGGCACTCCAAGATAAGTTATTGGAAGGTCCTTTTGCTGGAATCCTGTAACGTGCGCTATTTTCCTGTTTTTGGATGGCAAAGCTCTGCGGGGTGAAATGAAGGCGCTTTTGGATGCATTTAGTCTTTGTCCTGAAGCCTTCTCATAAGAGGAGAGGAAAAGCAGTAGTTGCTTGACATTAGAGAGATTACCATTCAGAAAGATGATGATATCATCTGCGAATAACAGGTGGGTGATAAGAGGGCACCCTCTAGGGGTGGTGAATGGGCGACACTTCTGCAAAAGAAAAAGGTGTTTGATACCTCTGCTAATCACTTCCGCTGCCAAGATGAAAATGGCAGGCGATAGGGGGTCTCCTTGCCTCAACCCCCTTGTTGACTTGAAGAAGCCAAAAGGTTTGCCATTCACTAGGACCGAGAAAGAGCTCCCTGTCCAGCAATTACTTGCCAGGTCGACCCATTTCTTAGCAAAACCAAACTTTGACAGCACTTTTTCTATGAAGCTCCATTCCATCCTGTCATATGCTTTTTCCATATCAAGCTTTAAGATCAAGTTTCCCCCGTGGGCTTTCCTATCAATGTCCGCAGCCATCTCCCTCGCCAGTGAGATGTTCTCTGTAATGGATCTTTCTGCGACAAAAGCCCCTTGCTCCTCTGAAATAACCCGGGCTCACCTTATACGCAGCCCTAGTGACATGACCATAGCCATCTTAAATGCAGTGTAACAACTATGAAAGTGGTATGAAATGACCAAGCTATCATATATGTTTATGACATCCACGACATGACAATAGGTGGGCAACACATCATGTTTGCTGAGGATGCACATGAATATAAGGGGCGCGGATTTCCTACGAAAGCCTTGTGCAGGAAGTTCCTGCCTTGGGAACCAATATGGGCCCACAGTGATATTTTTTGATAAATTCACCCGTCCATCCATTTTGGGAGCTCATTTTAGAACACAAGAACAAAAATAACCGGATCCAAGACTCAAGTGGGCCGAAAACGTGAGGATTGAACGTCCACAATTGAAATATTTGTGGAGCCACAAGAGTTTTGAATTAGAATAATATTTATGTTTCGAGTTCATCCCAGTAGTAGTAACGTTATGAACGGTATGGATGTCATATAAACATCACTGTGGACCCCAAGGAGGTTTCAACGGTAGTAATTTACCTACCCACCTTTTCCTTTAGTGAGGCCCACTTGAGTCTTAGATTCGGTTCATTTTTGTCGTCATGTCCTAAAATAAGCTCCCAAAACAGGTGGATGGGGTGGATTTATAAAAAAAAAAAATCACTGTGGGCCCCACCTTGGTTCCCAGCGTGCAAGAGCTTCCTGCGCAAGGCTTTCGCCGGACATCCGCGCACGAATATAAGGGGCGTGGATTTCCTGCGAAAGCATTGCACAGGAAATCCGCCCGCGCACGAACCTGTACTAGGAACCAAGGTGGGCCCACAGTGATATTGTTTGATAAATCCACCCCGTCCATCTGTCTTGGGAGATCATTTTAGGACATGAGAACAAGAATGAACCGGATCCAAGACTCAAGTGGGCTGAAAACGTGAAGATTGAATGTCCATAGTTGAAATATTTGTAAAGCCACAGGAGTTTCGAATTAGGACAGTATTTGTGTTTCCAGTTCATCCCAGTGTAGTAGTGACGTTATGAACGGTATGTATGTCATATAAACATCACTGTGGACCCTAGGGAGGTTTCAACGGTAGTAATTTACCTACCCACCTTTTCCTTTAGTGAGGCCCACTTGAGTATTGGATTCGGTTCATTTTTGTTTTAATGTCCTAAAACGAGCTCCCAAAACGGATGGACGGGGTGTATTTATAAAAAAAAAAAACCACTGTAGACCCACCTTGGTTCCCCTCGCAGGAACTTCCTGCACAATGCTTTCACAGGAAATCCGCGCGCGGAATATAAGAATGAGACCAATGCACAGAGATCTGACAATAGCGCATCCAAGTGCGTGGTGTGCCACACACCACCAACCTAAGTGGTGTATTGACAGGGCAAAGCTCCGTGGGCACCACGGTGTATGTGTTATATCTTTGATGTCTATCCATTCTGCAGGATCATTTTGGGGCATGAGCCTAGAAATGAGGCAGATCTAATTCTCAAGTAGGCCACACCACATAAAGCAGTGGAGACAATCATACCAATCATTGAAACTTTCCTAAGGCTTAACATGATGTTTATTTGTCATCCAACTTATTGGCCAGATGAAGGGAAAACATAAATATATCAGCTTGATCCAAAACTTTTGTGCTCCTAATAGGTTTTCACTGGTGGGCATTCAATGCTGACTACTTTTTGTGGTGTGGTCTACTTGAGATTTGGATCCACCTCGGTTTTTGGATTTAATCCCTAAAATGACATTAAAAAAATGGATGGATGATTTGGATATGACACATACATCATGGTGGGCACACAGAATTTTGCAACGTCAAGACACCACTGATATCATTGGTGTGCGGCACACCACACACCACACAATCCGCTTACCAACCAAAGGGGGATGCATCTGGTCTGGCGGCTGCTGGGGTGATAGATGATGTCTTTAAGTGTCATTATCATGTCTGTACTTCAAACGACCGTCCTGACTATTTGGACAGTGGATGGCTTTTGTTGGCCTTTTATTCATGAATCCGGATCCCTTGCTCAGCCCAAACAGAGAAACCCTGTTTGGCCAAGCTCATTGGTCCACGTCAGCCCTAACTATGCAGTAGTAGTGACAATGTCAGTCCAGAGGTGGACCAATCAGCTCAGTGCCAAAGAGAGTTTCTCTATTTATTCTGAGCAGAGGATCCGGCCTTTATTCATGAGGAGCCAATCCAACCCGATCATCAGATGCTTCCCCCTTCTTGGGCCAAGCATCCAAAAATCAGGCTGATCCAAAAGTTAGACAGAACACACCAAAGGCAACAATTGAGAAGGGATGCCTACCATTGATTTCTAGTGGCCACACTCACGTTTCAAAATGGCATAATTTTTTGGTACAATTAAAAGAAATACAAATCAACGGCTTGACTATCTCGCACAGTAATTAGGCTGGTAGATGGTGTATGAGATTATCATTAGGCCGGGAGCGGATTAACTAGGTCAGGTGAGACCCCGGATCCACCAGGGTGGGACTGTGGGGCTCAAAGTGATGTATGTGCCTTAAATCCACACCGTTCAACTATTTTCAAAGCTCATTTTAGGGTGTGATACGAAAAATGAAGCGTACCCAAATCTTATGTGGACCACACAGGAAACAGTCGTGATTGAATCTCCACCATTAAAAACTTCATGGAGTCCATCCAACCTGCTGATAACATCACAAAGACCTATAAGAAGAGACCATACAAATATCATCTTGATCCAAAGCTTTTGTTGCCCATAAGAAGTTTTTAATGGCTAATTAATTACTACAGTTTCATGAACTATTGTCCATCTAAGATTTGGATCTACCTCATTTTTTGGATCATGCCCTAAAATGAGTTTACAAATGGACTGCGTGGATGTAGTCATAAACGTCAAGGTAGGCCCCACAGTCAATGGTCCCACGCACCTGCCTTTAGGTCATGAAAATAGAGTGTCTTCATTAATTTGATATGGATCTTTTATCTGATGGGACCAACCATACATATAATGATCAGATCTTAAGTGGCCCATATTTTACAAAGCAAATTGACGGTTCTTTTAGCCATTCATTTGTTTTGGGCTGTGGCCCACTTGAACTGTGAAATGGCGGCGTTTTATTCCAGAAGATCCAAACGGTGTAGCTACTCTCAATGGAAAGATCTGTTGAGAATTTATGATCTCAGAAAATAAATTAATTTGAAAAAATCGAGAAATAAGGACAAACTGAAGCACGTGAAAAACACGATATCCTTAAAGCGTAATTCGCCCCTACTCAAATTATTTTGAGTCTGCTGATAGGTTACAGGCGGATTGCTTCCAGGATACGACGAGCCTTGTGTGGTTCTGCGTTCAGCAAGAAATGAAGGAACCACTATGGAACTCAGTAATACTGTTTGACAGATGAAGAAAAGAAAGCGAGAGAAGGAATGCGGTCTTCTTCTTACAGCAGCAGACCACTACACTGGTACAAGTGGCTTGGTTTGTATCAACCAAATCGAGAGGCTAATAGACTCAGATGGGTGCTGGTTCAGTAGAGATGGTTGTGATTGTTGTTGTTGTGTTTGAATGAACCAGACCTGTCCGGTTTATATAGGCAAGGGTGGTTGACAGTTTTGGTCCAGAGCCATAATGTCACTAGCCGTTTTCTGGCTATTGTGAGAAACTAGCCGTTTTTTCTAGTTTCTGACTGTTGTGCATGTGGGAGTTACACACCTGCATGCTGGCTGTTTAGACTCAATGGCTAGTCATTTTTTACTGTTGGGCTAGCTACACGCAGCTGTTACTACATGGTCTAGACCGTTACTGCATGAGCAGTTACACAGGTCCCTATAATTAGCCCTGTAGCTCTCTATAAAAAGTAGAGAGGTCTCTTTATCAGACCTCCCACCCACAACACCTCCTCTGTTCCGAACTCAGCCACCCGACCTACTACCTAACCTCTGTTGCAACCGCGACTCGCACCAGTCTCGCTCCGGTCCGCGAGGTCGCGACCCATCTGCAACACAATGCGCATGTGCGAAGTGCCAAGTGCACCACTAGCGCCTCTACAGCCACATTGCCTCACATGCCCACGCCCTCGCACCTAGCCTAAGCCCGAGCCCGAGCCCGTGCCCGAGACCGAGACCGAGCCCATGCGCGTGCGTAGTGTTCGCACTGGAACACGCAAGCCACCATACTCCCTCTCTTTCACCATAAATAAGTAAGGTGCACAACACCCTACTTATAAAGAGGTAAAAAAATTCTCCCATCCGATATGGGATAAAACAAAGTTTGGTTTTTCAAAGGTTTTTCAAAATAATTTTTAACCAATATATATTTTACTTAAAATATTTCAACAATCCCCCACTTGGTTGAAAATAATTTTAAAATGAAAAATGATATCTGCTAGAGTATAAAAAGATCATATGCGTAAAGAAAGATATCTTTCGATTTGAATCATTCCTTAGTGTAAATATTTCAAAGACTTATTGAAATTACTGGTAGCCGAAGCTTTGAACCTGTTATTTTTAGATAATAGGACCTAAAATACCACACACATACTTTCTAAGTGTTATTTGAGTTCCCACAATTCTTGATCAGCACATATAATGGCCTTGTACTTATCCTATTTCATGAACGATCACGAGAAAACTCTCATTCTCATGAGACGTGGCACTACCTCTACGTTCATATAGGTGAAGTCCTTCCAGTGTCTACGTTACTTTTAGACACTTGTTCTTAAGACTGGACTGCATTAAGAGTTTTTGAAACTCAACCCTTTATCTGTAACGGCCAGCACTATAATCTTGGATGATGTATATATTTATAATTTAGTGTTGAAACTTTTCACGTATCAATGACTTGTTTTTACCCATTGAACCTTTATATAGAGATTTTCTAATTTTAAGTTGGGTTTCCATCACTGGTGAAATCTTTTGAAAAGAGTTTCAGCTCCATCCCTCTGGATGTTGTCCTTACTACTCAGTCTCTTTACCTGTTGCAGTAAGGGCTATGAACTCAGACTCCATAATTGAGTGAGTTATACAGGTTTGTTTCTTGGATCCCCAAGATACAGCTGCACCTCCTAAGGTAAAAACCATCCAGTAGTAGATTTGTTGTCACCTGCATCGATATCCAACTTGCATCGATATATCCTTCCAGTACATCTGAAAATTCTGAGTAAAATAACCCTAAGTCTTTGGTTGCTTTTAAATAACCAAGTACTCTTCCTATTGCCTTCCAGTGTTCTACACTAGGATTACTAGTAAACCTACTTAGTTTACTCACTACATATGCGATGTCTGGTCTAGTGCATTGCATTGCATACATTAGACTTCCTATAACACTCGCATACTCTAACTGTGCAACTGTTCTTCCAGTATTTTCATTTAACTTGATACTTCAATCGAATGGGGTTTTCGCTTCTTTAATATTCAGGTGTTTAAATTTGTTTATTATTTTCTCAATATAATGAGATTGACATAGCGCATAACCCCCATTATAAGTTTTTACTTTAATACTTAGAATGGTATCAACTTGTCCAAGATCCTTCATTTTAAATATAGAAGACAGAAACTTCTTTGTTTCAGTTACACCTTCCATCTTGTTACTTATTATTAACATGTCATCAACGTATAAACAAATAACAATTATATAGTTACTACTTATTTTGGAATATATGCATTTGTTTGCTACAATATGCATGAAACCATGAGAAAGTATTTTAGAATTAAACTTCTCATACCACTGTTTAGGTGCTTGTTTTAGTCCATACAATGATTTAATTAATTTACAAACTTTATTCTCATTTCCTGACAAAACAAACCCTTCAGGTTGTTCCATGTATACCTCCTCGTCGAGGTCTCCATTCAGGAAAGCAGTCTTTATATCCATCTGATGAATATATAGCTGATGTATGGATGCTAAAGCAAACATAATTCTAATAGATGTTATTCTCACCACAGGTGAGTATGTATCAAAATAATCTACTCCTTCTTTTTGTCTGAATCCTTTAGTTACTAGTCTAACTTTAAATGTTTGAATAGTTTCATCAGTGTGATATTTCTTTCTAAATACCCACTTACACCCTATGAGTTTAGAAGCTGGAGGTAGATCCACCAGACATAATCGAGTCCATCTCATCATTGATAGCTTCTTTCCAAAAAGCTGAATCTCTATAAGTTATAGCTTTTCTATAGGTTGTTGGATCATCTTCTATAGTCACAACTATAGGTATCTTTCTAGTGACATTCTCTCTATTTTCTTCTACGAGATAAAAATAGATACGCTGACAGTCTATCTGTTAAGGATCGAGACTCTTTTCTACTCTTACCCTTTGACTCCTACGTAGTTCTATTGGAGCTTCAACTTCTTATTGAGCTTCTACCATAGGTTTCTCTATTGGAGTTTGGATTTCATTATCCTTTGACTTTGAGGATGGTGAGTTTTCAAAGAACTCAACATCTCTAGATTCTATGATTGTATTAGACTCTAAGTCTAGGAGTCTATATGCTTTGCTATTTTGTGCATAGCCTACAAAGGCGCACTTAATAGCTCTGGATCCTAATTTAGTTTTTTTGGGATCAGGCTTTCTACAATATGTCAGGCACCCTCACACTTTAAGATATCCTAGATTATGTTTTTTACATTTCCATACCTCATATGGTGAAGTGTTAAATTTCTTAGAAGGAACCCTATTTAGGATGTGACAAGCTACGAGAAGTGCTTCTCCCTAAAGTCCTAGCGGAAACTTTACTTGTATTAGCATTGAGTTGACCATTTCTACTAAGGTTCTATTCTTTCGTTCAGCTATACCGTTCTATTGTGGTGTGTACGGTGCAATGCATTGGTGTATTATGCCATGCTCTTCACAGAAGTTAGAGAATTCATTTAAAAAATACTCTCCTCCTCTGTCGCTACGAAGAACTTTTATATTCTTGTTTAGTTGATTTTCCACTTCTGCTTTATATATCTTGAACATGCTGAGTGCTTCATCTTTGTTCTTTAGAAGGTATACATGTACATATCTGGAGCAATCATTGATGAAGGTTATAAAATATCTTCTTCCTCCACGTGTAAGAATGTCATTTAACTCACAGATATCAATGTGTATTAGGTCCAATATTTAAGATGATCTCTCAACACTAGGAAAATGTTTCTTTATAAATTTGGACCTTGTGTACACTTCACATTTGTCATTTTGACTATTTGAGTATGAGATTAAGCCATTCTTAGACATGACTTTTAAGTTACTATAACCTATCTGTTCTAATCTACCATGCCAAAATGCTACAGATTCAATCATATACGCAGAAGTGCTACTTTCATTAAAGAAAATTTTTATTATCCCATTACAAGCATATCCCTTACTAACGAAGTTCCCGTTCTTCGACAGAATCAGTTTTCCTGAATCAAATATTACCCGTATTCCAGATTTTCCCAGAAGATCCCAAAAAACTAAGTTTCGTCTCATGTCAGGGACATGCAGTACATTAGTTAGAATCACTTTCTTTCCAGAGGTAAAGACTAATCCACAGTTCCTTTGCCTACGACCTTCGATCAGACTTCATTACCCATTTGGATCTCTTGACCATCGGTCACGTCCTCATAAGTTTTAAAGGCTGATCTATCATAGCTTACATGGACTGTGGTAGCTGTATCATACCACCAATAAGGTACTTTGCCTTGGATCATGTTTACCTTAGTGATCATGGCAACTATGTCTTCTTCAACTGCACTTGCCTCATTCTTCGATTTTCGAAGTCTGCATACTCGAGCGTAATGCCTGGTTTTTTCATAAACATGGCAAGGGCCTTTAAACTTTCCGTTGTTCTTCTGTGGTTTCTTGAATTTCCCTTTATTTGGTTTCAGGGAACCGTTCTTCTTGGGATTCTGTTTTGGGTACTTTCTTGTAACATCCTAAAAATTCACCTACTGGTAGTAACGTCGTAAGCGCCGTACGTATAATTGTACTTCGTTCGAACCCCTTCGTTAGTAGACTCCGCGG
This sequence comes from Liriodendron chinense, assembly GCA_003013855.2. Classification (NCBI taxonomy): domain Eukaryota; kingdom Viridiplantae; phylum Streptophyta; class Magnoliopsida; order Magnoliales; family Magnoliaceae; genus Liriodendron; species Liriodendron chinense. The sequence continues at coordinate 2,423 of PVNU02001793.1, read as the reverse complement.
TCCCACGGTGGGACCTTAAATATTCCAATCGTCCGTAGGACCCGTGATGAGTCACTGAATTACTCAAGAATCGATGTGGCACTTCGTCTTAGTGGGCTTGCCAACCCACGTGGACGTTAAGCCAAGCAGAGGGGTTGGACCCTTTTGACTTGGGTTCCGAATGGGGGGCACATGAGTTGTGAAAGTTACCTAAAATAGGTGACTTAGGTATGTCCTTTTGGACATCGTTCATGTGGTCGAATCTGAACCGTTGAAACACCATGAGATCTTGGCCTTCTAATATAATTAAATCTATAGGCTAATCCCCAGGACCGCATCTTCGATCGTGACTCAATGACCGTCGGATCGTATATCATACTGTGGCGGGTGATCGCCACGCCTGATCTGTGAGATAGGTCCCCATGATAAATCTCAACTTGACCGATCTTATGAACGGTTGGGTTTGGTCGATGTGGGACCCACTGGTCCCTAATAAACGAATCAGCCACCTTGTTGGCTACATTTTAAAACATGCCAAAAGCTAGGGCCATCCAGGTCATGTTAGACCCATAAATAGAATGTGTTGGGGCATTTGCCTTCAACACACATTCTCTTTGTTGCTTGGAGAGAAGAACTCAAGGATTAGGGCATCTTGAGGATTCGAAATCCGAAGTGTTTGGGTTGAGCTAGGGTTTGGGACTCGGGATCCCACCTGCTACTCATCTTCGCTATTGTGTTGAGCCGCCAACGATTACTTCGAACTGCGGTCGAGTGTCGGTAAGTAACAATCTTTGTCTCTCATGTCCCAATAATTGTAAATGGTGGCTATCAACCCTAACCTTTCCATATTCGTGCTCACAGGATCGTGTTCCGTTGGCCCTAACCTAGTGTTGCGAAGTCATACGAAAACCCTAAACCCTAAGGTGCGGGATTATATTTCTAGGTTTGCGTTTATCAAATGTTGTCAGTTTAGGATTGATGTGGCTGCTAGGTTTAGGACGAATCATCGTTGACCGATTTGAGATATGATTTACTGCAATTGTACTGTTTACAAATTTCTGCAGCTCATGTGTTTAACAAAATGCTTGAGTGAATTAAACCGCTTTCTAATTGTTTTTCATGAATTCCTGTGGTGGATTATGCTCACACATGATTAGAAATAAACTGATTCTGCATATTCAAATTGTTAGGATTTTTCTTAAGTTACATCGTGGTGAGATTTCAATCAAGTGTCAGATGAGATGTGATATGAAATCTTGGGCCGTACCTTCTGAGACGGGTAACCCGAGTTGTTGGTCACCCGAGGTGTACCCAATTGGATTGGAAAACCTGAAGGTTGACGGTAGTTCGCTACGCGGGTCTAGACTGCCCAGGTGAAGCCAAACGGAAACCCAGGTACCAATCGGTTCCGCCTAAATACGGCAACGTGGATGACTGATGGTGGTTGTATCATAGTCCTTTGAAGTCAGAGTACCCAGGGCCCTCAAATGTATTGAGTCCACCAATAATCGAATGTGCAATACAATCCCGTCAAGCCTCTTGGGCCGGTCATGGCGGTATGGGACACCGTGATTGAGTCATCGGCCTATCACTACAAGAAAACGGATTTTTACCAACGAAAGTATTCCTGACGAAATAATTTTCGTTGGGAAAAACCATTTTTACCGACGAAATGGAAAAATCGTCGGTAAAAATCTCCCTCCACCACCAAATTCATTGCCGCCATACACTTTTACCGACAAAATTATAATTTCGTCGGTAAAACGTTTATTGCCGACGAAATAACCTGTCGCTAAAAAAGAAAACAGCAAATTTTACTTTTACCGACGAAAAGTTTCGTCGGTAAAAGCGAAACTTTTACCGACGAAACTTTTCGTCGGTAATAATGTGCAATATGTGATTCCCGCCAAGAAAAGAGGTGACTTTTACCGACGAAAAGTTTCGTCGGTAAAAGTTTTTGAAAAGGAGTTTTACCGACAAAACAAAACTTTTACCGACGAAAATTTTCGTCGGTAAAAGTGGTCTTTTTAACTTACCTGTTCGCCCTCTTTTCTCATTCGGTCTCTCTCTCTCGCTCTCTCTCTCTCTCTCCGCTCGCGCGGCCGGCCATCTCTCTCTCTCTCGCGGCCATCCCTCTGCCGACCACCGGCCCCTCTCTCTCTCCGCCCCCGCCGCCCCCCGTCCCGCCACCCCGCCTCCCGCCCCCCGACCCGACCACCGACCCCCAGCCACGCCGCCGTACGCCGTCAGCCACGCCGCCCGCGTGAGCACGCTCCTCCACCAGCCACCGTACGCCGCCGTCTCCGTCCGGTAAGCGTCTCCCCCCCTTCCTCCTTCCCCATTTCCTCTCTCTCTCTCTCTCTCTCTCTCTCTCCTCTCTCTCTCTCGTTGTTCATTGTGGGGCCCATGTGGGTCCCACCGTTCCAGTGCATGTGGGTCCCACC